>CM031242.1:789771057-790394193 GCA_018340775.1 Taxus wallichiana var. yunnanensis
GCCGACGCGCATCGCCAACAACCGTAATGACGCTTGTCGCACCTCGATGGGCCGCACGCGTCAGCGGACCTCGATGGCGCGTCAACAACCGTAATGATGTGCGTCACTAAGGTCTGTTGACGCGCGTCACGCATTTTTAGTGACATGCGTCGAACAAACCTCGCGGCGCCGCGTCACCAATCTGTGATGACGCGCGTCACCGAGGTGCGATACTTAACGCCGTCGATGAGGGTTATTTGTTGACGCTACGACCTTGGCGTATAGTTGATGCGCGATAAGGAGGTACAACAGATATTGACGCATAGCAGACGCATGACAAAGAGTTTTTTGATGCGCGACACGGAGATTTTTTGATGAGAAGCGGAGGTCGATCTGCAGAATACGCGCAGGAGATTTTGTTGTCGCATAGCGTCAAAAATGCATTGACGCGCGTCAGCACGCTGACGCCGATCGGCAACAACCGTAATGACGCCGTCGCCACTAAGGTCTGCTGCGGGTCGCCGAGGTCCGCTGACACTCGTCCAATGCATTTTTTTGACGCTGCGGCGACAATAAATCTCCCCGTCGCTGCGTCTGCACTTGCCTCCATCGCCGACACTTGACAATTAGGCAAAAATTTCATATAACCCCCAAAAAAATTGCCTTCCCGCAAAACCGGTTCCGGGATATTCACCAGGTATTCTCCACCTCCGATTTCCAAGAGGTCTCTTAAAATGAACCACGGAAGTTATACGTACACATAATGAGACATGTATACATTTGTAGTATTTATATCATGAATGGTAGCCTTTAGTGGGAAATTTTAGTTTCAATAAACATGATTACATTTGATACCCCTTGAACGATTGTGCCACTTTGGATAGAAGAAGTGTTGAGTATAGTAGTAGTAGAGGTGTTATCAAAGCAGAGGGTAGTATTTACAATGGGTTGAGTGATAGTAATCTTGCTTCCTCCTTTCTTCACAAAAACTACATATGATAATGGTATACTATATTGACTATTGTACAAGAGAAAAAATACATAGCATGGCCCGTCTCTCTATATGGTATTTGGCAGTTGCTCCTATATCTATCTAAAAAAACAATAAAGCTCATATGAAGGAAAAACATATAATTGGCTACTTGAAACCCACTTTGAACATTTATTCTAAAGCATTGATAACACAGTGAGCTCAGTCACAAGAGTTGTGCAATGGAAATTTCAAACACTTATGTGAGGAAGTAAAGTAACAAAAGTAAAAATACAAAAAGGTGGCAAAGCCTCCGTAATATTGCTTTGAAACGCTTCAAGCCCCGGGTTTTTATGGAGCCAAACATGACCAAATTGAAGGGGCAAAAACCTTTGAAAAACGTGAACCAGGTTAAAGACTTTTTTTACTTATCTTTTTCTATTTCAGACGCTACTTTTTCTGGTTCGACCTATCCATGAAGATCCATGGGTACTATCATGTACGTACATTGAAGCATTGCTGCTAAAAATATATCTAGCAGTGATCACTGCCCATGGTACACTTTGATGGTGCTTTCCTTCCACCGTTGGGTTGTCGTCGCTAACTCCTTTGTAGGTTATTCATCTTATCCAATTAAGTGGCATTATAATTACATGGAAGTGCATCTGGTCCCTGGAATTACTTGACCTTCCAACTGGATAGAGAGGCTAGAAAGTTATGCAACAAGTACTTATTGCGGTCACGTTCTGAAGTAGGAACATGTTGAATTTTTGTTTTTTTAATTTTACCCTATGGGTGCAAATTGCACTTGCATGAATACTTCACTACCCTCATCACTAACGTGGGTACTCTGCATCTTCCTGTCCCGTAAAACATGCATTCAATTTCCCCTTACTTTTACATTTTCTCTAACTACCCAATAGAGTCAAGATTTGTAAATTCTGTCAAGTATTCAACCCGACAACATTTTCCATCCGCTTCTTGCATTTTCATATATCTTCTTCTACATTCCGCGATGTCTACCACAACACGGCTTTAATCCATTTCTTGATTAACAAACATGTCGTGCTCTTCGTATTTCACATATTTCCACATTTTCTCCTCCATTCTTCTTTCCTTTGTCATCCTCTTTGCCACCCTCACATGCATTTTTCTAAACCCCTCTTCATTTTCCTACATTTCTTTTCAACCGGTTTCCCACCGATCGGTTGTATGCAGTAGAGAATTTTGCCACATTTTGTTAGAGATTTTCATATCGTCTTATTTGATTTAATATGTGCTGGGAGTGTGAATCCTGACTACTTTGATTTCCAAAGATATGGCTGTGTGGAAGCCTATGCAGAAGACCTTATAACCATTTTAGACGAGCTGGGTGTGGAAAAATGTATGTTTGTAGGCCACTCTCTATCTGCCATGGTTGGCTGCAAGGCTTCCATCAAGAGGCCTTATTTGTTCACCAAATTGGTGCTGTTTGGAGCATCCCCAAGGTAAATATGCCAAATCTGTATTTTGCATAGTTCTGGAGGTTTTTGATTTTGTAACTCTGATACATCAAGTTGGTCTCAGGGAACACAAACAATACATTATTATATGCAATAGAGGCAGAGAACAGATTTCACACAAGATTATCTGGAAGCTTATATGCAGTTAGATATCCTATTGTAATTAACCTGGCCGCAATTTACAAAAATAAAACAGAATTCAAAATGTCTCTAAATATATCCTATTGTTTCCCTTTTGTTTGTCTTGAATAAGGATAAGCAAATACAACCGAAGCTATGCAATGTGAACGCTAAACGAGTATATGTTATTTGTTTTAGAGGGATAGTTATTATTTTTGTAGTTGATGTTGGTAAGGGGTGTGATTGATTTTATAAGTCTAGAAATATAGATGAACTATTTAATTTAAAGGTTTTATCTCTACATTTCAGATTTGTTACAAATTTGTACAAATATATTTGTAAATCGTATATCATGAGTGGTAGTGTTTTTCGAGTAGTTTTTTTGAAATAAACATTTATACATGAAGACTTCTATATATTTGCAGGGTTTGTGTCAATTTTCGTTGGCAGATGGCATATATTTGACATATTCGGCCACTCTTGCTTGACTGTTGCATATTAACTAAACATTGCAACCATTAATATGCAAATGTTTTATGTAATTTGTGGAACACCAAAGAAATCATAAGGTGAAGAATGCTCTGTTGAAGAATGGGTTGCTCGACTAAACATAATCTATGTGAGTTTGAGTCAAATCCCACATAAGAGGATAGCAAAAAAAGATATTAGATGATACAATATCGAAGGATAAAGAACAATTTGTAGCATGCGAGGCTAATAGAAGAACCATTGCAAGTGATGGAGTGTTTTCTACTTGTCAAAGTGTTGATACAATATCGAACGATAAAAAATTGTTCGTGGCATGTGAGGCCAATAGAGGAACCATTGCAAGTGATGGAGTGTTTTCTACTTGTCAATGTGACCACCAGAGAGTATAGAATGTGCCTTCTTCAATAGGAATTAATGGTAATCATGAGGCATACATAGCTTATACAAACCTTCCTTTATGTGAAGATCCTGAAAATGTACCAAATTAAAAGAGGTTATCTTGCTCAATTTATTGACATGAGTGGAATTTTTGTTTAATGGATTTCCCTACTTTCTCAAAACTATGAAATAAATAAATAATGGGAGATAATGAATAGGAAGAAAATGATGGATTATAGCTTTATGGATTTCCCTACCTTTGTCTACTCTTTTTCCATTCCACAATGAGAATTTCTCTTGGGAATAAGTGATAAATATCTGACATAATACCTTCCTGCAACAGAAACAATAACAAATGTGGTCACTTGATCAGAGTTATAAAAATTCAAATGATCAGTGGTTAAAAACTTGAAGATGCACCACTTCTAAGCCACACACTCCATGAAAAATGAAGGTCAATAACTAACTCTGAGATGCCATGTTTACCGTAGCTTGTGCTCCAAGTTTAAGATAACAAAAAAACTTCTCTGGGCAACTGCTGACAACTAAAAACATCAACAAACTAGGGACACTATGACAGAATTCTTGATCATGGGGTTGTTGTATATATCTTCCCTGCAGATATAGACAAACGGAAGAATATGGAAATCAAAGAAACTCAGACCCCGACATTTACCAAGGCGCAGGTAAGAGGCGCACAACAAGAGGTGTCGACATGCAAAAAGTTGCGCCAAGGCACGGAGTAAAGGGCGTAGGACATAGAGTGTCAACATAAATATGGATGTGCCTTTGCGCAGGTAAGAGAGTGTGACACAAATACATGGATGCGCTTTGTGGCGCAGGGGTAAGAGAGTGTCGACACAAATATGGATGCACCTTTGGCGCAGGTAAGAGAGTGTCGACACAAATATGGATGCGCCTTTGGCGCAGGTAAGAGAGTGTCGACACAAACATGGATGCGCCTTTGGCGCGCAGTAAGAGTGTTGACACAAACATGGATGCGCATTTGCACAGTAAGAGAGTGTCGACATAAATATGGATGCGCCTTTGCACAGTAAGAGAGTGTCAACACAAATATGGATGCACCTATGGCGCACCTTCAGGAGGCGCAACATTTTGAGCGCTGACAGGAAGCAAACCCTGGCGCAGATATTCAGATGGCCATAAATTTTCATAGGGAGCTCGGATTCATGCAAGGTTGGACTTTTCGGAAATCTTACGAGGTCCTCTGTCCAACTACGACTGGATATCTTTAATTGGGTGAGAAAAAATTCTTAAAAATGCAAAATACGTTTTCCACTTTTGGGTTTGCTAGGGTTCTCACCTACCACCATAATGAGATGAATTAAATGCAACCTAGAGGTGGTTGGGGTAGATTTGGAATTCCTCTCTCTTTTCTCTCTCATTCTTCCTATAAATTGTAAGGAGGGGCTTCTTTCTAAAGGTTGGACATTCTTGTTTTGCCCCTCCCTTCTTCTCTTTGTTCGTGTGAATTTGTGGAGTTTCAAACCTCCCGTTTAAAACTCAGTAATGCAAATTTGCCTCTTGGAATTTTTGTAGTGTGTCAGTATCAATATTTGGAGCAAATAATGCATGTCTATGGATGACTCTCAACCCTCTCGTGTTCATTTGCATCCTCTTGATCTTTCACCGCAAATCAAGTTATCTCAGTGCATGATCTTACATTCCATTTTTATGGTTTGTGTTTATTGGCAAGACAGGTGTTCTTCATTCCTGCATCACCTTTGTAGTTTAGGTTTTATTTTATGCATCTTCTTACCTCCCGTCTCCTTGGCAAGTTAGTTTAGGTTTGAGTAAACCCTCTCGCATTTTTACGTGTGCATCTCGAATAGAGGAATAGGAACCGACCTTCATCCGGAGAGATTTTCCAGCCGCAAGGTCCCACACTTGGGAAAAACTCCATGTTATGCAATCACACCGAGAGTCTCAACCCATCGAGTTGTAAACATTCGGGGTGTTGTGATTCGCCAACAACAGGGCTTCATCAAAGCAATTCAACGTCACTTCATTAAATAGTTTCTAAAAAACATTATTGGCGAGACTCTGAGTTGACAGGAAAGCAGATGTAACAGCTATGAAAATATGGTGATGGTATCATGGTATGCCAAATCATGTCAGTTTTCTAACAAATAACACCCACCAACCCGTTGGGAAGAAACAATTGAGCCTCTTGGTAATTGAAAAACACCTTATCTGTCCTTGATTCAGAATTATAGATCACTTCTTAGCTTTTTAACAATTGGAAGAATGTTCCCTGGACCGATTTATACATGTCTAATGCCTTGAGGCATTATTATATCACTCAACAAAATTTTTTTCTATTCCTTGGATTTCACTATAATTATTAGGACTGATAATCACATTACATGATCATTAATGAGAAGGGTCTTCCTTGATTAAGAAGGGGTGGTTTAGAACTTTTAGCATATCATCAGATATTCACTTCCTATCTTTTGGTCATGTTTGATTTATCAACAAATAAAACAATGTTATATTGGCTATGTCAACAAAGCATTACATCAGGCTTCGCTAATCCTTATCGCCTGTCACCCAAGCATTATGGTGTGAAGAAAGCATTTGGGATTCATCCAAGACAAATGTGTATAATATGACGCCACATGCTTTATAAAATTTAGTATGCAATACCACACTAAGAGAGATGATGAATAATGTTCCGTTATTGGACATCTCTGGGACTTCCTAGCAGAATGCTACATCCATTAGAGGTTACATGATTTGTTCTCATCGACCACCTACCACTTCCATCAATTTCATCTACTTCTGATAAGAAATTTTAATGATATTTAGGTAGCAGGTTGCTACTTCTATTTTTATGTTTCATGTGGTCCCATGCAACCACATGATAATTAGAGAGCACCATGAAGCCTTAATTATATAAGTGATAAAGACGTTGCCACAATTGAGGTGCAAAACCACAATCAGGAAGGGGAATGAACCATTGAAAATTTGAATCTAGAATGTTGGCAGGCTCAAGGATGAAGGACATCTAAGAAGGTTGTCTTGAAGCTAAATCTGATTCCCATTGTATAAGAAATTAAACTTCCTTGAACTCTAAGTTCAGTTTTAGAAGCAATTCCTAGAGGAGCTAATTTAGAAGATTAATTATAAAATATTTAAGGAAGATCAAAATATCCATGCCAAACATTAAAAACTAAATAATGCAAATGTTGGACCGTAAGAAAAATGTAAAATGTCTGAATAATTTTATTCACAATGAAGAGTGTATTAATACAGGAGAGAATTCATTAGCAGAAACCACCAGAATCGATAGGTTTCGCTTATACATATAACAATGTATTAATTATGCCAACATTCCCCCCCTTAATACATTGTTTTTACAAATCTACCCCAGATTCATCATCTTGTTACGTCACGACATGTCCTATTTGCTTCTTCGCAACAAGGACTCGTGTGCTCGGATTTTCTTGAATCTCTATGACTCTAATGATGATGTGCTCTCGTTTGTAGAAAAATAGATGAAGAAGTGAGCTCAAAAGCTCGTGTGGTGCGCCACAGATGTGCCTGAGGGCATTTAATCTCGCATTTGTCATCTGGATCGACACAACTCTTCTTCGTCTATATGTCGAACAAGACTCAGTCCATTATGTCCTCGGATTGCAAGTTTTGGAGACTGGCTAAGAGTAGATACCGATGTTCTTCGGTTCTCTCAAATGCGGCACGTCTCTATGGTTGCTTGCAATGCTGCTAACATCTCTGGGCATGACTTTCATGCTCTCAGACTGTTGCATGGGATCATAGGCTGGTTGTTCGCGTCCATCTTTGATAGCAAATTTGATGAATGAATGAAGGGGCTTAATCTCGTTTTGTTCCGATTTGATTCAAACAAATTCCACATGTCTCCTGATCTTTTGTACGATGCGCTTGCTAATGTATTGCATGGTCTGCGAACAATAGTTGAGAAGATGTTGGGGGAAGGAGTCTACCAACGCACACCTGGGTTTTCGGTGGTCGATGCCACTCATGTCAAACTCCACACAGTGCCTTTGATAAGTTGGTCAGTGGTCATTGCCACATGCTCTCTTCTCCCTCTTTGGTGACTAATTCTTCTTCCTCCACGGTTGTGCTGCGACTCTTCAAAGTTACGTAGACCTCTTTCTACATCAATAGTAATGAGTTGAAAGGTAAATCATAACTGTCATAACCGTTCTGTTCCTTCCACTTCCATTTCTGTCTGGATGATCTGTCTCCCTTTCTCTGCTGCTTCTGTACCTCTTCTTTTCAAACGTATCCGAATTCCTCGATTTGAACTCGGGGAGATTTCGACGGTAGGAAAATCTGCCGTGGTCTCGATGGTCACGAGAAGTCCTCGTGTCTTCTTCCCGCGAATCGTTTGCCTCTGGTGTTGTATTGAAGAGATCTGTTGAGGAATGGATGGTTGAGAAGCTGCGAGGCCGTCCATCTTTTGCCTGCGTCTTTTTGCAGACAACATCTAATAAAACTCTGAAATTCTGCAGATGCACTCGGCGGGGCAGAGGGCGGATCCCCAAAACAAATGGCACACATCAGTGCAGGCCAATCTGCCTCTTCTCCACCCGCTAGAAAGGGGAAATGTCCGGCGTAGCATTCCAAGAGGGTCAAACCCAAACTCCAGATATCCCCCGTGTAACCGTTATAACTTCCGCCATAGCTCTGCGGGTCGAATCTCTCGGGGCTCATGTATGCACATGTTCCCACATACGAATTGCACCAGGAACCTATCGTCTGTGACACGATTCTGCTCACCCCAAAGTCTGCAATTTTGACTCTTTGTAAATTCTTGGTGATCAACAGATGTATTATGTGCTGGTCGCGTAACAGAGGAGGATCTACAGTAGAAATTATGTGCTGGAATCCACGCTCTTGCTTCCACGCCAGTTTCTCTAACTATTGTCAAACTGTCAAATGCAATTTCCACGCAGGAGGGGAAGCGGTGGTTCCAGGAAGCACTTCATCTTTTATCTACACGCTTCCACGCTCCTGCTTCCACGCCGCTCTGATACCACTGTTGGACCAGAAGAAATGTAAAATGTCTGAATAATTTTATTCACAATGAAGAGTGTATTAATACAGGAGAGAATTCAGTTAGCAGGTAACCACCTGTAACTGATAGGTCGGTTATACATAACAATGTATTAATTATGCCAACAAAGCCAAAGGTCCAAAAATAACTAAAGGTGCATAGTTGAAGTTTTTAAATCCTGGAGAGAAACATATAAGCTTCATTGACCACACAAAGGCCTGGGATAATGTCATGGAAACTCAAGATTTCCAAATTGGTTTCCTTTTTGTGATTTACCAAGTTAATATTCTACCTAGAGCTCAGAGTTATGAAGGCCTCCCTACTGTGTTTGGCCTAAGGAACACAAGAGAAGATGCTTCTGATACAAAGGATTCTGCAGTGTGACATACTTGTTATTTTTTCAATTTATTTGATTTTTAAAAGTAAGATTTTGATTCTAGTATGTTTTTCTTCGGTCTAAGTAGAATAGGAAGTATAATAGTTCTTTAAAACCTTCATAGATGGAGTATAGTAGTAATGGTGTCTTTGAAGAGGATTTTTTGTCCAGTTTTGATAGCTGGAGTCCATAAGGGGACTTTTCTTCAATTCATCTTACATATAGTTCAATATTTTGTATGTACACAACAAAATAGAAATAATGACATTACCTGAGCCCCAATATTTATTGCTTCCAATTGCCGTGCTATCCTCATCTCAAAGGAGGAGTCCGGGACGGCATTTGTAATTCTCGTTGTGATTGTGTTAAGAAAGTGTTCAGTGATACATTTCAACATGTTGCCATAATCATTATGCTCTGAAATACAGGCGCCTGTTGAGAAAGAAATCTTTGTTAGGACTGATTAAGAAACACCAATATACAACATTGACATGACAGTCTCTGCAGAAAAGGTTATTAATTATTACAAACAAAATTCTTCTCATTTAACGGTAATAAAACAATGCATAATCTGCAAGGCCATTTACTATTTAGAATTGCTCTATGATGAAGATTCACCAGTTCTATATTTCCTACCCTAATACCACAAGAACTGTTGGGAGCTGATATTTTTTTCTAATTATTCATGATAATTATAGCAATATCCTTAAATCCAGGCATAAGACCATGTACTATTCAAAGTTAAATTGTTGTTATGGCTGATGAAGAGACGTCAGTTGTATTTCCTACCATAAAAGACCCAAAGAAAGTATTGGTATCTTTCATCAGAGTATAAGATTATCTGGAAGCTTATATGCAGTTAGATATCCTATTGTAATTAACCTGGCTGCAATTTACAAAAATAAAACTACATATGATAATGGTTGACTGTATTGACTATTGACACAACCTTCTCTTGCTCTAGAACCTTCATTTCTTCACCGAAATCCTTGGCATCTTCAGAATTCACCGCGCCGTTGGGAATTATAGGCAAAGAATCAAAATCGGTGTCCATATATAGATTATCAGGAAGTTCGCAGCTTTCGTCGGGATCAAACACTACATCCGACAGCTCCGACCAAAACTTACCATAGCTCGATCTGGCATTTAATCTGCAACACTGCGCCCCTAGACTTCTCACCTTTGGCGATCGCTGAAGCAGGAGCTTAACGATGTCGGAAAATACAGGGCAGAAGAGGAGGTTAAAATTGCATGCAAAAGTGAAAACGACGTGCAAACAACAGTCAAATTTAATCCCTTTGGAAAAACGTCTAAAAGGCCGTCAAATTTAGCATCACTGCAGAAACGTCTGGAGGTCCTCTACCATAGGGGGAACGCCTTCGGCGTAAAACCAAAAAAAGAAAAAAAATTGGGTGCATGTCTATTCGTGGATGCAAAGTTAGTATGCTTTTACATGCTTCAAGTTTTAAATAGAACAGTCCAGACAGAAACAAATAAGGACAAACTTTTTCTATTTTTGGTTTAAATACCTATATACGAGAGGCACATGTAATCTGTGTATACAAGTAGCAGCAAGCAATGTTAAGAGTAGAAGACATAGTTGAAGGTTATGCAAGGAATGAATAATAGATACACAACAGTACTGTTATTTCTGATTTAATTTAGGTTTTTATTTGCAGCGTTTTTACTATGTTTCTGCTGTTCTTTATTCTAGAAAAAAAAAAAAATTGTCTCCGAATCCTCCGATTTATTGTGCCCATTGCGAATGTATTTCGTTAGTTTTATGCATATTCATGTATGTCCTTAGTCCTTTTTATTTTTTGATATCTATTTTACTGTAACCTCTATAAATTTTTAAAACATGTTATTTTCATTAGCTTTCCTCTGTGAAAGAAGAAAATGCCCTTTAGACTTCTGAACGATTCATTTATAGTGTGCTCTGGATTACATCATCAAATGTGGCGAAATTTGATTTGTCTTTACAGTTTGAAATTCGACCACAAAACAAAAGATGTCATGAGAAACTACCCTCCTTTACCCAAAAGAATATGATCTGCGACCACATCTGTGAAAATGAACACATTCAGGTGGTTATACAGATTGGCAACCAAGTGCAAATGCTGCGGACTCGACATGGTGGAGAAGAAACTCGTATATTTTTTTGTCTTACTGTAGTCAAGGTTTTGGCCAGTTCTGGATCTGTAAATTCTTCTTGCTTTCCACCATCAGCAAGGCTCTTTGGAGACCCGGTCTCATCCAGCCAATCATTCACTCTCTTTAGCTGTGATAACATACATGCTACTTGACAATTATCTGCCTGTGCACTAGTTTTAGTTCCTGCATTGTCCAACCCACTTTCACTGCCATTTATGTCCTGGAAACCACTATCCAAGGCACCCTCCATGAAATTCAAGAACCATTTTTGTGATTTGCACATAATCTGTTTCGCTAAATCTGCAGTTTCATTCAAACCTTTACCTTTTACCCATTTTGAAGGAGGCAGAATATCCTTTGGAGGTTGGTCTTGCCATTTTTTGTTCAGATTTCTTCCTCCACCATTCTTCACACTGCTTTCATTTATATTCCTTCTCCTAACAGCTTTCAAAGAACAAATCTGCCCAGCTTCGCAATCATTTGAAGATGAATTCTTCTTTTCACGATGACCCAAAATTTTGCTTGGTAAAGAAATTTTCTTTGATGATGATGACGAATTATGGGCTTTGAATGAAAGTGGTTTTGAAGAATTGTCAAGCACAAGAAATAGTTGGTTAGTAACAGGGTTTTCTTTACCATGTTCTTTGTGGGCAGCAGTGCTTGCCTGTTTTCTAACAAGAGAAAAGGAAGACAAATCTGTGGCTAAAGCTGCACGGATCCATGAAGTTGCGCTCTTTCTTCCTTCTGAAGAAACATTGCAAGCAGCTTCTACTGCTGAAGTGATATTAGTTTTGCCATCTGGGGAGGAAAGTCTAGAATTGACCAGGTCATCGGCCAACAACACTGCTCGGCGCAACCTGGCATGGAGATCTAAAACTGCTCTACGGAATGCTGAGGATCATCCTTCCTTGCTGATGAACACAGTTCTGCAAACATGCTGAAAAACAATATTGCATTTGGCAAAGATTAATAAAAATGTGGAGCTCTTTTAAGGAAGAAACTGTGGCAATCATGGTAAAGATAACTACCTCAAACACCGAACAACACTTTCAGCTGCAGATGCTTCTTGTAAGGCCTCTACTGCAGCCAAAAGAGCTGAATCTCTTCTTCGCAGAGCTTCCTGCAACGAAAATCACAAACCAAACCACCTCCATTCAGTTTCTCCTGCATCGGAGGACTACTCAAGTGGCAAGACATATATATACCTTTCCTTTTCATGAAAGAAAATGCAAAGAAGACAAAAAGGAAAACTACCTTTCCAGCTGCAATAAAGCTTGATGGAAGCGAGTCCCAGGAAACACTGCCATCAGTCCACCTTTTGCTATTGACAGATGCCTTCACTAGATTACAGGAAACAGATCCATCCGAGGATGGTGCACAAGTCTTCTTGGATGGCGAAGTATTATTACACACAGACATTTTCTTGGATGGCGAGTTAATAGACCCTGAATTTGTAGTTCCAGTTCTCACCTTTAATGGCGAGGAACCTACGTTGCATGGCTTTTGGGATGGCTCAGTAAATCCAGAGAGCTTTTTGTTCATTGAAATCTGCATTTTCAAGGCACCAAGGACGTTGCAATTACAAATTAAAATAGGGAAAACCTGGATATGTTATAGAATTATTGTTCACAAATAGTTTCAAAACTGTAATAAGCTTTATCTATACAAATGGAGATCTCTGACAAATTTGGAATCACAATCAATAGATAACTCGCCTAGACAATCTGATTCAGAAGACTTCTACAAAATTGCAAGTTGATGCACTGCTAACAAGCTGCTCTGAAATCTAACAACGTTAGAGACTACTGAAGGCTTTGAAGTAGTAGTTGTTATGCGAAATGGTTATTCTTGAAATTCTTAATCTGGCATATCCTGTGTATCAACATATTGTGGATTGCATGGAAAATAATGAACAATAAACATACCTTTTCTACAAGGTAACCTTTGGGATCGCTGTACTCTTGATGTAGGCTTTATTTTCAACAATATTGAGAGGAACACAAACAAATTATGTACCTTTCCATTTTTTATGAGGGTTCTTTCGAAGGTATTGTTAGGAGACCAATTTATTTTCGAAGATTCTGCAGGTTCTGGAGGTCAGAGGTTCAAATCCCTTCAAGCCATTGACCTCTCTTTCAAAATGGTGGAAGGATGTTGAGAACTTCGGAAGAGATTTTGTAGCGAATGTTATGTAAGAATTTTTTAATATTGGTCTCATTAATAATTTGGGAAGCTGAATTCCTTAGGGGAGGGGCTAATAAGTGAACATGGTCCAATAATTGACATGACTATTGATCACATAATACCCAATAATTGTCATAATATTATGTTGTAGTTATTTATTTTTAACATAATAATTATGTAGAGTAGTCAATCGCATCATGACATGTAAGACCTCCCACCCATGTACAAGTATAAAAATTCAATGTTCAAGCATTTTCACTAATATTTAAGTATTGGTTTCCACCATAGTAGTTAACTCAAATTTATTATTTTAAATCAATTCAAAATATAGCCTTGCTTCCAATTGTACATTCCAAAGAAAAATATAAGCTATACAAATTTGAACTACATATTAGTGAAAAAGCACAATCCCATATGATAAACAATTGATTTTGTAGACACCTTAACTTAGGTGTACCACTACTAGCCCCTCTCGCCTTATTGTGGATGATCAACTTCCGTCTTCTAGAATGGTATGTAGTTTTCTGCGTATAGTTAAAAGAAAGTTTAGATTATACATATTAGAGAATCTAATTTGTTACGTCTTCATCCAAATTAGTTTTGTTTAACTTAGGGTATACTTGAATTTTTGTTGTCTATTTAATACATATTATTAGAATACTTTAGACACCTAATTTTGGTACATGACTCTCTATCAATTATTAGTTATTGGGTCTTTTTGGTTGTTTTCTTTGTTTTCTCTTCTTTTCTTTTTTTTTTCTTGTTTTAAGTTTTTTTAGATTTTTATATGTGTGGTTTTGGTTGTCATGCTCTTCTTTGTGTGAGTCATTTCGGAGTTATTTTTGAGTTTCTTGTAGTTTTGGGGCCTTCATCGTTAGTTTTTCCATTTGTTATGTATCAAGTATACACGTTAATAGGGTTCTAATTTGAATTCAAGAAGTTTATAAATACATACGTACATTAATGTATTTAAGACAATGAATTAAGATAAAGAAAATCGTCCCTATGCAAATTGATGTAGCTACAAATATTTAGAGTAGACACAAACATTTAAGAAAATATAAAGAGTATCTAGCATTTTAAATATTGTGATACATCAAGTATTTATTAGAATTTATAACGTGATAAGAGTTTATTACTTCCATGACACTAGATTCCTTTTTGAACTACATTATCCTTATGTACACTAATTTGTTTCAAATAATTATTCAAATCAAAGGACCTCATAATAGTGGAGGGATAACACATGCCCGCAAACCATCCCCCTTTTTTATGGTACTTTGTAAGTTGTTGATGCCCTATTATGGATCTAAGAAAATATATCAATTTCCCGGAGATTCACCCTTGATTTAGAAAACTTGCAAGTGAAATTTTTTAGTCCCAAAGTTGAAAAGTATTGTCATGAGATAAGATTTTCTCTAACAATTATCAAAAACGGTGAAATCAAAGAAAGAATACACTTATAATTTTTTTGAATGTTATTTGTTTGTATTTATATTTATGGGCCTTTTCACTTTGTTGTCTTGTCTTATTTTTCATTAGTTTTTCTAATAATTATCGTTAGATTGGAGCAAAATATATTTTTATAAAACTCTTTGTTATATCAATTGGTATAATTTTAAAGATATTATTTTATATAATTAAATCTAATTTATATTTTCATATTAAATATAAATATAAATTGCAATATTTATGGGTAAGTGATGTGCATTTTGATGTAAACCTCATTTTACCATAAATCAAATACAAGCGAATAACTCATTAATGAAAGAGCGTTGAAAGAGGATGGTTGTCATTCATAGACACAAGAGTGGCATAGTGTCATTTCTATGTATTTCAATAGGGTGGGAACTAAGGGAAATAACTCAACAATTAATAGAGTATTAAGGATTAAAAGTGAGTGTAGTTAATTATTTGCATGGAGGGAAATAACTCGCTTTTTATGAATTTAGGTGAATTGAAGTAAAATTGGTTTTTTTTGTGGTTTTAGGTTGTGAATTCTAATAGTATTTTTTAAGTGTGAATTAAATAAATTGAATTTCAACTTTCTTTTCCACTTTATATTTTTCTTTATTTGTATTTTATTTTTGAACTCTATATATCATAAATCATTATTTGAATATAAGGAAATAACTCATTATTCATTCTTAAGACTCTTGCCAATAATTTGTGCAATTTCAAAAATATTTTTTTATATGTAATGAATTTTAATAAGATTTTTAATGCAAAATTAAGTAGATTGAATTCTAAATTTATTTTCCACCTTGCATTTCTTCTCTTTTGTATTTTATTTATGAAAATCTAAATTTAGGATTCACCAATAAATAGTATCACTATGAATATCAATGATGTGTATTTGTTAAATCGCTTGATAAAGTAAACTGAAATTGTTCAATGTTCCCAAAGAGATTCTAAGGTCACATTGCTCCCAATTCTTTTAGGGTTCGTGGAATTGATTTAAGAGCCAAAACATGTAACTTGTGGCATGAACAATATCTAGAAAAGTTTTAAATGGAGAAGGTATAGCATGTCATCGCTTAGAGTCAATTTTTATATATTTTTAATAGAAATAAATATTGTAATAAAAATAACATTATTAACATATTATATTAAAGAAATATTAAATTATCATAAACATAATTTATAATGACAATTGAGGGTGGTGGTTGATTAAAAAATGTCTAATCAAAATATGTTAATAATTAATGGTCAAATTTAAATTTATGTCTATTTGATTGTTATAGAGTAGTCTTGATTAAATAAAATTGATCTCCATTTGATTGTTCTATAGAAGTTTGAAATTTAAAGTACACATCCATTTGATTGTCGTTGTATAATTTTAGTGTTAGATTTGATGTCTACTTGACCACCATATAAAAATTTTTAACTTCTTGCTTGAAGAATTCAATAAAAAGAATATTATATCTTGGGAATAAGGTAGATGTTAGACTCTTTTTCCACAAAGCTTATTTCAACCCCGATAGTCACTAAATTTGACCATCTATCACTAACCAATAAGAAATTCAAAAAAATGGAGTTATTACTTAATGTGGCATGTGATAGACCTATTAAGAGATGCCTCAAAATTAATAATTTTTGGCACTTTTGCTATGAATTTATATGTAATAAAATTTAATTATAATTAAATATTTTTTAAGCATAACAATTAATATACTAAATTTATAATCAAAGAAAACGTTGAATACATTAATAAATCCAAGAAGAATATTACTCACTCTACAAGGAAATTATAGTATTCACCCAAGTTAAACAATTTATTACCTTTATTCATACACTACTTTCAATACTAATTTTAAATATATTTGTATTCACTTATTAATACCATAAAAAAACACCTTAACTTATATTAACTAATGTTATTCAATGAAACTATACTAATATCCATTCTAGAAGGTGTAAATTGTATTACAGAAATGTACATTTTTTGAATATAAAGTTAGATTGTTGAATATTTATTGCATTCAAGAGATATATTACTAGAAATTGTATAAAAAAAAAAAGATGTTGGTCGATGCGATGAATCCAACCTATTGATTGATGTGATAGATTGTAAGGGTGTAAAGCTGCATAAATAGTGGATGTGATTATTGTTTTATAAAATATGTTTTTTGAACATAAAGCATTATTATATTATGTAAAGAGTGTAGATCACCATTACGATATTTATCAATTGTTTATGGAAAGTATTTGTTCATATAAATCTATTTCATTACTTAATAAAATTGTGAGATGTTAAACTTAGCAAAATCAAGTTTTGTCAATCTAATCAAACGAAAGTTATGGGAGTACTTGCATATTTATCATGTAAAAATTAAACTTATTGACTATGTATTAGTGATAAATTAGTTATAAGATAAGGTATGCTCCACCTTGTGATTTTCATTATTTTTACTAATCAATAAAGATGTGACTCTAACCTAACTTTTTCTAAATAGAAACAAATTTATGAACTTCGTGTACAAATAGATAAATATAATGTAATGTGCTTCTCTAAATAAAAATATTCCAAATGGTTGTTTGTAAACATCTTTAGCAAATAAATATGGTCAAATATTTCATTTAGTCTATGACACTTAACATTAGTATGAAATTAATTAATCGTTGAGATATTAATAAAATTGTGTGTGTGGGAGGTTAGTAGTGAGGAAGGGAGTGAACACAGATAGGATTCCTCTAGCAAGTGTGACTAAAGGAGAGGATTGGAAGACATTCTGGAATACCTGGTGAATGAAAAAGGAGGAGATATAAGAAGGGATGATAACAAGGGAACCCACTGAAATGGCCTTGAAGGTCAAGCCTTTTTTCTCTTTACCCCCAATGGAAACAGTGGCTCGCTGCATTGTAAGGCCTTGAGATTTGTGAGTGGAAAATGCCCAATCCATATTAAGCAGCAACTGCCTTCGGATGCCTATGGAAATCGTGCAATGGGCACGACGAGGGGTTGTGTGCATCCCAACGAGGTCCCATGTATCGGTCAAATCTGACAATAAAAAATGAAGGCAATGCAGTGGAACGGAGGAGCTTTTGTAAGCAATTTCGATGTCGGTTCTGGTAGCACCACTCACAAGATCTGTTTCGACCCACAAATTTACAAGAAGCATTACTTTCTGATTGATGCCAAGAAGAGCTTTGTGTTGCAATTGATCGTCATCTTCCTCCCCTAAGTCATCATCCCTGGTGTTTTGAGAAATAGATCTGGAAATTAGACAGTTAAGGGACTTTAGCATTTGAAGGTTGTGGTAGCCCACCTGGTCATGTCTAGAAAAGAGATGGCGCACATCTTTGAATTGAAGGATTTTTTGTTCAGAAAGGAAAGAATTTGTTCTTGACATAAGTAGCTTCCAATCCTGAAAAAAGGGACAAAATTACGAATGTCGAGAAGCATTTCCCAAAATGATGTCTGCAAAAGAGTGGAACCCTGATCTTACATGTGGCAGTGGATCGGCGATTTTGGTTTTGTGTACTTCGATGTCCATCCAGAGTAACTATCAACCATCTTTCCACACTTTTCAAATAACACACTGGATCTTCACACCATTAGGATTTCGACTTCAACTTCGACCTCGACCTTTCTAGCTCATCGACGTATAACATTGGCTTGGAAGATGATATGTTTCATCAAGGCCAACTCCTTCCTCTGTCACATTTTCCATACAATAAATCCAAATCATGCCTAGAAAATGTGCTTCATTTAAATGACAAGGTGTGATCATGGAGAACGGATTCACAAACAGAGAGTTATTACTCAGCCTCTCACGAAAATCTACAACAACATAATTTCACAACTACAAGCAACAATTCTTGTACGTCTAAGGTAAAACAAAATCAAAGCCTTCCGCTTCACCAATAAGGGCATGGTCCCATGGAAGGGGGCTCTTAAATATCTCGGGGTGTTCTTGAGAAAATGTAGTTGACATGAAGAATAGTTGTATGTAGTTGTATGTAAAGAATATAAAAATGATGGGGTACAAGAGCAACAAATGGACATGATTTGGACACCAAGAAAAACATCTTTACAATAGGGATGTGAAATAGGATCAAAAGTGGGAGACGAGGGAGGGTGTGTGTGGTATGCTCTCTTCTAGATCTATAGGCATCCACTTGTACTAGGAAGAGGAGTTTAGGGAACTATTGTGAAACCCTAGGTCACTAAAATCACAAGACATATTTGTGAATCTTCTAAAGGGGTGAGGACCAATTGCGTAGTCATAAAGGCAATGTAATGTGGAAATATTTGAAAAAATAAAGAGTGTTTGATCAAAAATGATGAGGTGAATAGTTTTTTGCAATTTCAGACCTTTTAGGGTTTTTGAATCGGATTTTTGTAATTTATAATATAAACATAAATTATTAAAAATAATATTGTTAAAAATATATATTACTATTAGTATTAATATTAATATGGCAAA
The DNA here is from genome assembly GCA_018340775.1 of Taxus wallichiana var. yunnanensis. Classification (NCBI taxonomy): domain Eukaryota; kingdom Viridiplantae; phylum Streptophyta; class Pinopsida; order Cupressales; family Taxaceae; genus Taxus; species Taxus wallichiana. Next base: position 789,790,202 of record CM031242.1, read on the forward strand.
AAAATATTATTATTATACTTCTTAATATTATATTAATATTTTCATTATCATCACCATCATCATTTTCATCGACATCATCATTGTAATTTTTGTAATTATTTTCAACTCTATAAACCATGGATCCTCTGTTCAACGCCACCACTTGCCAAGCTTGTTGAATGCTCTCTTCATTCGTCTTCGCCTTTGCACCGCTGAATCCCCTATTTTTCTCCGGAACCTCACCCATTTTCTCACCATAAATTGATCCCTTGACGTTGCTCGAATCCATCTCTGAACATTTGGAGTGATGAATATAGGTTCCATCGCACTTCTCGCCAAACCCTCCTCCGACAGCCCCGCCTCCAAATATTTTAACATGCCACAAAAATAATCCATCGTGGTGTCGACATGGCTTGATGTTGACGTTACAACTGCAGGTCAGAGGGAGCCTACTATGGAGAGAAACTCCATCGGCCTCATTGTCCTCCCATTTGACTGCACTGATTCGAAGCAGTTCCAATCCCATCTTCTGAGATGCCAAAGCTTCCATTAATGGTGGCCACTACAAGCCCTCCACCACATCAAAATCAATGATATGCACCTTTGTATTTTTTTTTACAAAAAAAACTCCAAAATTCTCTATTTTCCGTAAAATGAGCAAACCTTGAGTAAGGGTAGAGTTCGTACAACCCCAAAACATCGTAGCAAAAATATCACTACAAATTTCTTTCATTAACCTACATGAAAAGCTACCAATCATGAAGAGCGGACGTCTGTTTGTTGTTGCTTGACTGAGAATGTTGCAGATAGGCATTTCCATTAATGACATTTTGCTTGCTTTGGATGCAGTTCTTTTTCGTGAGCCATATGGAAAACTTTGTGTTGATCCTTTAAAATTTGGGAGAATTTACACTCTTCTGGAAGAGGTGGAGACTGAAAAGTAGTGGCTCTTTCCATCGTTTCTCAAGATTTCAAATCTATTGATCAATCTTCATCAACGTAGACGATCTGCTAATAATTGAAACAATTAAAAGTTTTCCAAAATTGTTACTGACAAGAATATATAAACAACAATATTTAAGCATTATATAGCATGCAATCCCATGATTTCATCATTGAATTTTTTTAAGATGAACATAAACATAAAAACTTCAATATAATTTTAGATAAGAACATTAATGTAAATCTTTTATGTAGAGTGTGCCAAAAAAGATACAAATACAATTTTTGAACAATTTTTTTATAAATCTTTAGTTCCGTCCTTCAACGATTCCCATGCACCTTTATATATATTGTTTTATATTTAGAGTTTTTTCCACAAAAACAACTTATGTGAATAGTCTGTGCAAGGAAAGAAATAACGGAGTTGCAGGGATAACACACCCCACAAGTGACCTCCCTCGGTACATTTCCTGTGCAAACCATGTGTTCCTATTTCAGCATTCATGATTATCAGCAGAAGAAAAGAGCATGACTACTATAGACTTGGATGATTGCTAGATATGTGTTGCACATAGTGTAATTTATGCCCTGTGAGTAAATATGGAAAGTATCCAAACATGAAGAGCGGTATCTTGTTTGTCGTTTCCTGACTGAGAATGTTGAAGGTTGGCATTTTCATTACCGACATGTTGTTTCTTTGTTGTAGTTCTTGTTCGTGAGCCATATGGCGAACTTTGTGTTGATCCTTTAAAATTTGGGAGAATTTACACTCTTCTGGAAGAGGTGGAGACTGGAAAAGCAATGGTTCTTTCCGTAGTTTTTCAAGAGTTCAAATCTATTGATCAATCTTCATCATCATAGACAATCCCCTAACAATTGAAATAGTACAAAGGCTTCATGCTTCTGCACTTCTGCAGACATTTCAAAGGTTTTTAACATATACTTACACTTATCAATATGTTTTATATAGATCGGGTGAATCGATGATCTTAAAAGTTTACCAAAATTTTTACTGACAAGAATATATAAACAACAATATCTAAAGATTATATAGCATGCATGAAATATAAAGCCGTGTAATCCCATGATTTCATCATTGTTTTTTTTCAAGATGAACATAAACATAAAAACATCAATATAATTTTAGATAAGAACATTAATGTAAATATTTTATGTGGAGTGTGCCAAGAAAGATACAAATACAAATTTTGAACAAATTTTTTTATAAATCTTTAGTTTCATCCTTCAACGATTCCCATGCACCTTTATATATTGTTTTATATTTATCATTTGCATCAAAAAAAAATTATTTGAACAACCTGGTGTAGGGAAAGAAACAACTAAGCTGCAGGGATAACACACCCTATAAATGACCTTCCTCAGTACATTTCCTGTGCAAACCATGCATTTTTATTTTGGCATTCATGATTATCGGAGAAGAATAGAGCACGACTGCTATAGACTTGGATGAATGCTAGAAATGTGTTGCGCATGGTGTAATTGATGCCTTGTGAATAATAAACTAAATTCAAAATAGCAAAATCCTTGTGAACAATTGTTTGGGGCTCTTCATCTTCATACCTTGTATGAACAACGACCTCTGTTATGTTGTCATTGTCATGGGTTGAAAAAACAAAAAAATTATTGCTATTAGTGTAGGTACTTTTTAATACCTGTAAAAATCAAGAATACATAATAATATTGGCAATTAGGGTAATGAACTAAAAACACTTACGATATTAACTCCAAATCTCTGGATGAGCGAGAATAGTTGAGACGAAACCTCCATTTGTAGCCATGACTCGTATCTATAAGTAATATCCATCACATTGAAATTCAATGAAACATGTGTGATATATCACAAGTTTCCCCTGCACAGAGATAATATTACAGATGTTTGGATTTTTGTAAGATTCTCACAATACCAAAATAACAATCCAAGGAAAATCGCAGCTGCAAATACAAACTGTTTCTACATTCTGAGACAGGGCAGATCGCATCCTGCACCACAAATAAATTACAAAATCCCTCCATGCTACAAAGACAACCGTTTCTACATTCGGAGGCAGTCAGGAACCCCTACACAATAACAGTTTCTTTATTCTTGCCATGTGTTTCCCACTTACCTCCCATTATAAAGATGCCTGCCATTCCACTTTTCCCCCATTACAAATATGCTTGCCATTCTCGGCTACGGTGAATGGTGATCCTTATCAACACACACAAACTTGGTGGGGCCCACAGTCTAGGCCAATCACAGAATTAATAAAAAAACATTAATTTATTTTGAATTTGTGATTGGCCCAGACCATGGGCCCCATCACGTTTCTGCGTGTTGTTTAAGCCTAGGTGCGGTGAAATGGTGAATGGGGAAGAAGTTATAAATGTTTCACTCAATATATGTAAATGTATATGCCTCTCGGCATAATTATTAACAAATGTAATGTAAACATATTCTAATTAATGACCATAAACAATAAAAAGGAAGAAAATGTTATATACACAATGTGTTAAGCATTTATGTATATGTGTATATATATATATGTGTGTATGTATATATATATATATGTGTGTGTGTATGTATATCAAATAAAATCAAATAACTCATAACAAATTAACGAGTTACTATATTGTTAAACCATATATTGTACTCTTATTGTTTGCTGGATGTTGGGAAAGTGTTTGAAAAAATGACAGTGCCGACGACTAACTTGAGGAAACTCTAGAGTTTATTGTGAAAATGCCAATTAAACCTATGGTGGCTGCGTGGAATTGTTTTCTCGGTCCTTGCACAATGCATAAGAATATAAGGATACAAGTATTTTCTATTTCACATTATCTATTATGTCTAAGGTGGTTCCTAAAAATGCTTGACATTATGTTTTTCTACTAGACATCTATCTGGAAGCGGGCGTGAGGGTTTCCATTGAAAAGGTAAGGACAATGATGAAAGCCAAACGATTCAAAAAAAGCGCTGGAAGTAGTTGAATACAAGTCCATAAAAATGTACACACGTTTCGCAAGGACATAACACTCCCACAACAGAGAATGCATACCAGAAATCAATGAGTTTATGAAAATGTGAAAGGCAACACATTAACAAAGTAACATAGTTTCAACGATCTTTTTTACTTTGAGACCCAAGAGTTAATGGGATTGTGAAAGAAAGATATTCACACTTAAACCATTAAACACAAATATAAGTAAACGAGCAACAATTAAACTAATAAACACTGACTTAGTCCAAGCAAGCTCAATTAATTTCCGTTTCCTGTCAGACTTGGTGCTATTAGGAAGAAAAGGATGGGTGAGACTCATAAGAGTGGACACTAGCAATAGTACACTACGTCCACTTCGATAATTGTAATTATATATTGATTTTGATTAGGCAAGGAAAAAGTGAAAATGTGTATCGATAAAGTAGGAGGGTAGGGTAAAATCTGTGCAGCTGACTGTTAGCAAGTGTGAGTTTAAAAATTTACGTATGCATAATCTTTTATTAATGCGACACAGTCAATTATAATCTCTTATTATGAATGTAATTCAGTCAATTCATTTAATGTACTATCTCAAGTTATTGTAATGTTATTAATCGTATTGGGTTTTTGAGTTCTTTTCTTTTACGTATTCTTTTGGATTATGCTTTGTTTTCCTACTTTTTTGTCTGAATAGCTGTTCAAATTGACTGTGCGCCTAAATTGTATCTATTGCAAACTTTTAACAATGCCATATCTGGGGCTTATACAAGATTTATGAAACCTAACTGAGATATTAGTTAATCAATTCTACTTTGATGAGGTGGAACTTTGATAGTTTTGGACATTCAAGGTTTCGATTGTTAAAATGATGCACCTAACTAGACAACTATGTATAATATACATCATACTAATAATGGAATGAAATATTGATGTTTTCCTGCTTACAATTATTCATTTATGGTACGAGAGATTAATGGATAATGCATGTTAGAACGGAAGAATCAATAATCCTCAGGGAGATAAAGTAGCCTGGTCAAAGTTGAACACTGCTGGAAGTTTTGCGGCTGCTTAAAAAACTGAAAATTTTGTGGAAAAGAAAAAACAGGAAGAAATGGAACCTAGTGTGCATAGCACTTTCCACGTTTGCCATGGCTACTGGACATTTACTAACCAGGCATATAGACAACAAACAATTGCAATAATCTTGAAGATTAAGTGAAGTATGGAGATATTTCATAGAGATTTAGAATTAACTCAGGGCATGAATGAAGTGTAGGACACCTGAGTGTGTTAGAGAGAATAAACATTGTGCATGGCTAACAAGAGAGAGCTGGCATTATGAAAGATTTATGTTGAGGGAAATGAGCTTAGAAATCCTCTGACAGTCACCACAGTGTCGTGTTTGAAACTGGTATAGAGTAGTAGTCAGCAGTCAATCACAGCAGTCTCCAGTCGAGGCAGGGTTTGTTTTGGAGATTTTCTATTTTTCCATATTCCAGAGGAGAATGCACCAGAACTTCAGTCAATTTTCATTTGCATCACAAAGCTCCAAGACATAAAACATTTAGTTGTAAGGAAACAGGACCACAGTTGAATCTGAAAAATGAATCAAAATAAAAAGGCAATCAGGGCTGGACAGCTAGGATTGTACGTTTTGGTCACGGGAACCTTAGATGAGCTGAGGAATTGGGACATGAAGGCTGAAATCATTGTCATGCGGAACCGTCTAGTGTACTATTACTAGTGTCCATTTTTTTAATGTTCACAAACATTCTATTTTTGGAACTTGTTACAAATCTTAACGCCAGTTTAACTGACTGTCAACAAATTGCAAAACTTACCATTATTGTGATCCCATGTCCTAGTGTCTCTCAAAATAAGGCATCGTCAAAGGTAAGAGTTGCTGAAAATGCACAATCTAGAATTCCAAAATGAAAAAACAATTGTGAAACTAAGATAAGTGCAAAAGGACAGGCGAGCATCCATGGAGATCTTCAGAGCTATCATATGGAATCAAGAAAAAAAATTGCAACCATGGGAATTGGCAAGCAGTAAAAATTTGCCAGATCCTTTAACTAAGTTATCGGTACAGAAAACGACATATAAAATAATTTATGTAGACCCTTCAATTGAATAAACCCACCAATCCATACGAAAACATTCCATGGGAATCCATTCCAACTGAAAAAAAACTAATAATTTTCAATTCAAAATTAACGTGTCAAATGAATTTCCATCAGCAAAGAAAAGGATTTACAAAGCTCTGTTTCTTCAACGTAAATATAGGTACTGCAGACACAAGTGCATCGATTTCATGGCTCTTCTTCCACAAAGGAAAGAGAAATGGGCTTCAACAGCAGCAATGGCAGCCATGAAATCCACAGCAAGCCCAAGAGCGGTACCACGTTGTTCAACTGGTATATCATATGGGCTTTCTTAGTCATCCTTGCGTTTCTCCTCTACACACCATGGCTCTTCCTGTATTCCTCCTCTTCCAACACCCACATCTTCTAGAACCCCTGCACAATAATAAGTACCACGTCGCCGGGTCGAATCCCCTTCCAAGGTGACCTGCGGGAATATTCCACTTCCTGAAATGCACTTGCCTTCCGCGACTCAAACCGGAACCTCCTCCACTAAAAATCACCCTGTTTGTGAAAAAATGGCCCATCGGTTCCTCGGCTGGTGGCATGGAACGTCACGCACGAACCCTCCACCGCGAGCTTGCACTCCGGGGTCATAAAATCCACGTCTTTACGTCCTCGCCGCCCCAAGATCGATCCCCGCCAGATCAAACAGACCTCAATTTGATCACCTTCCACTTCTCGAACCCCACACCAGGAGGCAACCTGAACGCCCGCGAAGACCTCAATACAATGCATGTTATAAAACTTTTTTCGGGGCCCTGCAAGAGATTTTTTAAATTATTTTCAGGCTCATACATACTGACAAAGAAAGGAGCCACCATACTCGCCTGTTGTTCGTGATGGAAGAAGTATGCCCACACCCGCACAGGACTCTGGAACTTGTCCTGCATTTCTCCCTCATGGAATGGCTCACCTTGTGCATGTCATTGTCTCTGACATTCCTACTTTTGGAGGACACGAGGCTTTCCCACATAGAACACGCCTTTCGGCATAATAATAATTAAGATAAATATATTGGCATGGGACTAATTAATTGTTATGGTATTCTTTTATTTGTATGTTTATATCATAAAATTTTGACATGATAAATGGAATATACTAGAATAACACTTTCAAGGAATATTCAATTTTCTTCTAATGTCAAACTTTAAAATTGTCAAGATTTATGGAAATACTAATATACATTTAGTTAAAAACTTGAAATAATTACATTAATGGATGTTATGTGTACCTTTGATAGGCATAATAATTATGATATGACATAAAATATTGAATATCTATACAATTTATTATAATTCAACATATCAAATTATTTTTTTAAAATAAAAATTCTATTAAATGACTCCTCAACTTATATTAATAATTGTCATGTAATATACAATCTTTAATTACTAAATGATTTAATATCAACTTTTTTAAAAGTTAAATATCAACCATTTTAATTTCATTTAAACTAAACAATAATTTAGAATATATTTATTCTATAAATATGATATACCAAATATATGATTGGCTAATAGCTTTTTCCCATATTTCCTCTTTAATACTAATATCATGACATCCTCCTATTTTTGGATTCATTAATAAATGATTAGTTTCGCAATACAATCTTCTTGATATATTTATCAAGGAAATTTACAAAATGAATGTTATTCATTTAAAGTGAAAAAGATTAGGTCGGTGAAGATATGCTCACAACTTCAAAAGTGCTTATCACAAATTCTTGAAACTTGAGAAAGGAAGCACAAAGATGCGTTAAAGTTTTGTTGTGGTGTGTTAGAGTTTTGATTGGCTCGTCGTGCTTCCTACTAGACACTAACTCCACCTCTTTTGATGGTTGCTTATTATGTAGTTGTTCTATGCCCAACTTTGAAAAATATGCAATCTCAAAGAAGTATAATATTGGTAGAGCTTAGAGATTATGGCAATAATGTTATAAATGAATTTATTTGGATGAAATTAGGGTGTATTAAAGTAGTTTTAAAAATTGATTATTACCTTCTAACATAATGAAAAATAGTTGCCTTAAAAAATTAGGGTTTAAATTGCAAGCTTATAGGTCGAGGGCATTGTGGAAAAGAATAACAAACTTAGGTAATAGAGTATTGGAAGAGGTGAAAGGGAAGATCAATATTTTCTTGGCTCATGAGATTTATTTATCGTTGTTTTTCCACCAAAGAGGAAAAAATTGATATATTTGAACATGGAGCTTGGTTTTTCAAAAGACCAAGATATTTAAGACACTATATAGTCCGGGTTTTGACTCATGTCTAAAGGATGTAACAGATGCTCGATTTGAGAAATACTTTTTCACCCCCGTATATATGTAGGAAAACATATTTTATCAAGAATTTATAACTCCCTTAGAGAGACTATGTGCATTTCTCCCAAAAAAATATTGTAAAAATGTATTTCTTATGTCAACTTGTGTTCAAATGAATTTGAGCAAGCCTCTTAAACTAGAAGAGTATACTCAAAATCCTCTCGAACAAGAATTTTGAAACAACCATTGGACTATGAAATCCTCCATTTTCAATGTTTGTGGTGTCATGGACATTTATCTTAGGAATGCCCTTTAACAACTAATAAAGATAAGTATGATATTGTTGAAGAAAAGAGATATAAGAAGGAATTTTAGTTTTTAGTAAAAAAACAAGAAAATCCTAAGCATTTATCTAAAAGGATAGATAAAATTCAAGAAGAAATGAAGGCTACCATTCCATGTGTTGATATAAGCTCCAACTCTATTGCAATTTGAGGCTCTCAAGCGAAAGACCTTTTAAAAAATAAGATTTTGGGTTCACTAGAAACCCCAAATGATGTGGATGTGAATCAAATTATTTAAGATAGATCAATTGAAGCCCCTCTTAAAATCCATGTAGTGTTGCAAGGTGGTCACCTCATACTATCTCGCTTAAGTTTATGGGATTCTCCTCCTTCAAGTTTAAAGGGAAGACTAGGGATGAAGACAAGCATAATACTCGCTCTAAAAATAATGATTTTCTTTGGGATTTGATATTTTAACTAACAAAAATTAATTTATGTTAACATACTTCTATTCATTAGTTTATAGTCCGTAGACCCTATTTAATAACCTAATGTTATTTATGTAGCACGCCCTTATACCACCTACTTTTTTTAATAAATAATATGTAATATTGTTTAAATTAATTAATTAAAAAAAAAAGTCAATTAAGGTAATAGAATGGTCAAAAATTATGTAGGGACCTTTCACCCAAGCCTCGAGATTTTTTTAATAAGAAAACTTGTTTCGATTAAAAACAATTGTTATTCAACCGTATTGTAATGTTTTAAAAAATGGGTAAATAACTTTACACTAAAACATAGCAACAAAATTTACAACAATATTGAGTTGGACAAAAACACCGCGATATCCTTATCATAAAGTCATAACAAGAAAGAAGGTAAAGGGGTGGATTTCTTTCCTAGTCTCCACTTCATCTCCTATTACACTTGTGCGCGCGCACGTGAATATGGCCCGTTTCCGTCTCTTCACGTGCATTTATTTGAAGCCCGTTGCCCTAGTTCTAACTTCTACTTAACGAAAGCCTGAAGTAGTAGGCCCTTGAACATTAAAAGTTACAATTCGCTGGTGTGCTATTTTACAAATGGGGTTTGCCGGATATTCTTAAATATCTCCCACGTAATTAAAACCAAACCATTTCATATACGAATGCGCTCACAGAACGTAAATATTGTACAAATAAAGGGATACATTCACATTTATTTCAACCCATCTTACAAAATATATAAGCCTATAGAAAGAAATAAGGAAACAAGCTCTCTATATCTATCTTTGTTATTTTCAGGCACGTTTCACTGCAATAAGAAAAACCAGAAAGATTTCGTGAATTCCTTTTCGATAAGAAGAAGAGAAGAAACTTACAGGTTCAAAAGTTGTCTTGTCACTAGGCTTTTAAGTCCCGTAACTCCCTCCCAACTTCGTCTCAGAATCTTCGTCTCCACCTCCGTATTATTACGCCGTTTGCCGTCGGTACTCGAAGATCTGCCTTTGCAGGACTTCATCTCCTGACCTTCTTTACTGCCAACTGTCGATCGAAGAGCCGAGGAGGATCGAACCTTGGACCTCCCCGCCTCCTCAACACACGATCTCTGTAAATGCTCGCTAAACGAAAAATCCACCGGCAATGTCAAGTTGATAGGATCAGATTTCGAAGCCGCAGAAGAGGGGGCGGGTATGTCCTCTGGGTTGCCCACGCAGGGATGCCGACGTGGAATAGGCCGGACGCCACGGAGGATGGGATAGGGCGAGCCGAACTCGAGCTTTGCCACGTGGATGAACTGGCCCAGCTGCAGCTTGTCAGTGAGAATGAGATCGTGATGCTCCTACGGCAAGGAGACATAGGTGGCCTGAGAAGAGTCGGAGACCTTGAGGTAAAAGCCGTGATTGGGCCACAGCTCCTTCCCCGCCAACGCCGGAACAATGCTCATCACCTGCAGCACAACGCTCCTGTGCTCTCCCGCCACTCTCACGTCCGAGTTCATGTGCTGCAAAAGCTTCAACAGAACTCCAGGTGTCAGCGACGCCATTTTACACCCAAATGCAGGGGCACTCCCTCTGTCTTCCGTCACAGATGGCGGAATAAATGTTAGTCTGTTAAATGTGGCTACTTGCTATGCACTCAAATAAAATTCTCCCGTCTTAATCCACAGAAAGCTTATCAACGGTACATTTGCGAAGCAGAGGGCGGGCCCCACGCAGCCTGTCGTATTATATACTAAAACCATAATGTATCCGCCATGTTGGAGTCGACTGTCGGAGACTGGAGTGATTGGTAAAATTTGTCGTGTGACGTACGTAGAGTGTCTGGTGTCGTCGAGACTCGACCAGCTTGAACAGAGGATAGCATAGCACGTGCAAGATGCGATGTTCCTGGAGGCTGCCATGTGCAAGATGACACGTGTACGCATATCGACACCGTCGTTAGCGGGATTGGAACAAGCGACGGAGTGATGTATTATTAGCGATACGTGTCATTTGGTGAGAGACATGATTGCAGGGTGCAGCGGAGACGAGGAATATGAATTGTATGATGTTAGTATTCCGGAATATACGCAAGACCACGTTCCACATGTGACATGCCACCTACAAATGTCTGGTTTCCGCACATGTAATCTGATCCGGCTGTTTAAATTTGACGCCTGCTTACACCTTTGTCGTGTTTTTAACGGTACAAAATTTGCAGATTTTTGAAATCAGAGTTTCATGTATATTTAAAATGTGATGGTTATTTTATATACAGGTGATCTTGATCATACTTCAGATTTGATGGCCTCTACGTATAAGTTTTTGGCGTACAATAAACAAACAAAAAATTATTAATGTGTAAATTCTATTAAGAAAATATTAATGCAAAAACTTTATTTTAAAAATCATAATTTCATTCCTTATGTAGAGGAACATTTCATTAATAAGCATCTACCACATAAGAACTTAAAAACATTATCGTTAGTTATTAATGTGTTTTGATATGCACCTTTTAAAATATATCTAATATTTTTGGCATCCCATTTCCTTTCCTTCTTATCATTATAGTTGCCATCCTGTCATTTAATGCAATAGTTGGCATGAAATGAGAAATATATGTCAAACACATGATAAGTGAAGGTTTGATATGCAAATAATCAATGAGGAAGACAATGATGTAGAAATGGTGCTTCTAAGAATGACAAAATTTTTGAATCATTCATAAAATGAAACTAGTTATTAATGTATCCCTTCAATGCATTTTTTCCCCTATTGAGCATGGTGTTATAAAAAAGGAAAAAGTATACAATTTTTCAAGGAGCCCCTTGTTTCCTCCACTTGCTTTATTGAAATGGGAAAAAATCAAATTTCAAAGAACCGTTTTACTTCCTCCACTTGATCCATGCTAGAGCTTCACCATGGATGGGAATAATAGTTGCTTTGATGTTTGAAGTTTACTCAATTAAACATTCATATTTTTACTCATTCCTAGGTTGCATTGATAGTTTTAATTATTTATATAATGAAAAATATGACATAAAAACCTACACGTGTATATGTTGTCAAATGTTAGGATTTAACTAGATAGAAAACCATTAAATTTGACATAACTATAATTTTATAGGCACCTAATTCTTCAAGTTATAACATTAAACCATAAAAATTCTTGTGCTTTGCCCCATATACAGTAGTGAGTAAAAAATAGTCTCATACTACGACCTATTCATATCTTTTGGTAATAGGGACCAATCCATGTGAAGGATTCAAGTTAGCAAATTGTTCTTGAACATATTGTTTATATGAAGATGGTTCTTGAAAGCATAGTTATAAAGATATGAAATTCCATAGTCCCAACAATAGTGACATTGTCTTCTACCCACACTAGCAATGTCATCGCAACTACTAAATGTCCCAAAAATATTTCCAACTAGGTCAAATGAAAGAAAATATAAAGGTGGTTTGTACACCATGTGTTTCTTTGGAATTTTTTGGTGAAAGAGTCCATGGAACACTTGGGTGGTTTCAACGAATGGAAATATGCATGTGTTGTAAGGAACATCTATGATGCCTAAAATTAATTATATACACACATGAATATTTTTCAAGGGTTTTGAATAATGCAATAACTAGATATAAATAAATCACTTGGATGTCAATTTAATTAAATATTAAATTTCAAATCACCATTCCCTTGGTTGTTCCAATACTCTCGTCTTTGGGCATCTCATTCTTCTTTAACCCATGATTTCTCATACTTAATAGTTACTAAAAGTGACCATCTAATCTATATTTTCAATTCAACACATATGTCACGAGGTTTTACAAGTAGAGGTGACCTCATGAGATGTATTTCATCCCTTCGATATGCACTTATTTTTCTTTTCATTTTTCATTAATACTCATTTATTTTTTCTTTTATGTTTTTTAATATTTTAATATGTGTTTCTTTTTATTATTATTTTAGGGCATTAGACACATGTCACAATTTATTTTTTTATTGGTCGATGTCCATCTTACTCCAAGTGTATCCATTATTATATAGGGATATAGACCTAAATAAGATAGAAAAGTAAATCTACTACATGTAGAAAAGTAATAGCATGTATAGAAACCTTTTTAAAACATGCAAAATGTTATGCTTTGTGGTTCAAACCCTATGCATAAATTTCATTCTAAATTATCAACCAACCCATTTGAAGAGTTTATATGGTGGATATCTTGGAAGTATGGATGTAGAAGTGTAGTGTTTGTATAAATTGAATAGAGTAACAATTTATGCATGTGTAAATTAAAAATTGAATAAAGAATGTCATGAATGTACAAGATTTAATTTTGGTATTTTAATAATAATTAAACTATATAATCCTTTCTAAATCCATCACTCAAGGCTTCATAGAGGAAAATACATAGATGAAATTAACAACGAAACATAAATTTGACAAAACATTAGAGATCCCCGCCATGTCATTGTATCTCTTCCTTCACTCTTCCTTGTAATAAGGAAAGAACCAACAATCTCAACCTCCTATAGAAGGGCATGCCCTCCTCCACTAAAACCTCTAAGATTCTCTCGTGTTGAGACAAAAAATCGTTGCCACCCATAAGATCCATGAGTTCTTTAAACAATGTGAACTCATCTCAATTGATGAGAAAATGATTATTATAGAGTTTTATATATGACATCACACACCTATTGCACTTCTCTTTTTCCAAATATTTGACTATTATGAGAAGAAGTTCATTTGGTTCTTGTTATCCAAATAACTCTCCCATCTATTTGGATGACTTTTACTCTCACTCTAGCTCTGATGCTTCACATTTCAGTGTCATGCACACTTTGTAGGCTTGCTCATCTGGCACCTTGCATGGGTTGTAGTCCTTCCGCGCGCTCCCCGTGCCTTGCAATTCTTCTACACACCCTTCTGCAGATGCCTTCCAAATCAGCTAAGTTCTGGTCTTCTTGTTGCACGCCCTCTTTTCTTTCTACCATCACGTGCCCTTCCTCAGTTGGATATCTGCACCTTGCTTCCATACTTGTCTTTCACAAGTATGTGTCCTTTTCTACTATGTGCGCACACATCAGATCTGCTTTCCTCTCATGCGCTTGCATCTTGTTGCGTGCCTCACTTACTTACTACAACTGTCCGCATGCCCTTGCGCACCTTCTTGTTTCTTCCTTCGCATTCTGCTCCACTTCCATTTCCCCTTTTCGTGCCTTCCTCCCGCGCACTTGCTTTCTTCCTACACAATTGCCTTCTTTTTTGTCCCCTCGTGCCCTCCTCGCGCACTAAGAAGTAACAGAGCCACCACGGAAGGTACCACATGTCATCTTAGCACACTTTCAAAAGGTGCACTAAAGTGGAGACCCTAGGGATGTGCTTGAATCCCACGTAGATCGAAAGCAAAGCGAGGCTCGCGGATGATGCCAAGTGTCCAACCATCGCAACTTCAAGAGTGAAAGGAAGGGGTAGAATCTTAAGAATGTGCGGGGCTTCCACGTGGAGCTAACTACAAAGGTCCCACCTAAAAGGGGTTTTGACATTATATATAGTGGGGCCCCTTACTCACCCAAAGAAATGAAGCGGGAAGAGCCAATGAAATCCTCCACGTGTCTCTTCGGCGCACTTTTAGTATGAAGCTTAAAAGAAAGACTCCCAAATGAGTGCAGGCTCTCCACGTGGCCAAGGCTAAGAAAGTTGCGTCGTAGTTAAAAAGTCTAAGTGGGAAGAGCTAAGGGGATCCTCCATGTGTCTCTTCAGTGCACTTTTGGTATGATGCTTAAAAGGCAAGTCCCCAAATGAGCACATGCCCTCCACGTGTCTAGGGTCCAAAATAGTTGCTCCTAAATAGGTGGAAAAGAAAGAATAGAATAGAAACAAGAGGAACAAAGTAGTATGTTCACGGAAGGTGCCACGTGCCTCATTAGCACAATTTCAAAGGTAAAATCCAAAGGTTGGTCCCCAATCGAGCGCAGGCCCTCCACGTGTCTAGGGTCCAACAATGTTGCTCCTAAACATAAGGGACTTAGCCAAAGCACAAAAAATCAACAAGCTTGTGGATGATGCCAAGTGTCGGCATGTTGCATTTCCAGGACCCTAAAAGGTAGCAAAATCTTAAGACCCCGCGTGGAATGCCCGACCTCAAACTTCAAATCGCCATAAATTTTGACTGGGAGCTCGGATTTGAGCAAGAGAGGACTTTTTGGAAAGCTCTCGATGTCTACTACTCAACTACGACTAGATATCTTTAAATTAGTGGGACTAGGTTCTTAAAATAAAAATACAGTCCACCATTTTTGAGGTTGTCAAGCTTCTCACCTACCACCATAATGAAGTATGGGCTTCCTTTCTTGCCCAACAAGGAACAACACATGGAGGCATGGGTTTTGCAGTGGAACCCATCATTGTTGTAGGTGAATTCAATGCTCTTTTGGGGTGGTTGAGGCAGGTTTCAATTTCTTCTCTCCTTTCTCTCTCATATTCTTCATATATATTATAAGCAGGGGACTTTTTCAAGGGGAGCATTCTTACTTTACACCCTCCCTTATTCTCTTTTACTGCAGTGAATTTATGGAGTTTCAAGCCTCCCATTTAGACTATAATGCAAGTTTGTGCCTCTTGGCCATTGTAGTGTATTGTATCAACTCTGGAGCAATAATGCATGTCTATGGATGATTTTCAACCCTCTCTTGTGTTCATTACATCCTCCTGATCTCTCATTGTAGTTTGGTTAACTATGCATGGTGATTGTATTGCTTCTAATGGTTTGTGTTTAATTTCAAAGTAGGTGTTCAACATTCCTTTGGTGCATCACCTTTGTTAGTTTAGGTTTATTTTCTTGCATCTTTCTCAACCTTGTCTCCTTGGCAAATTAGAGTAGATTTTAGAGTAGACCCTTTGCAAATTTTATGTGTGCACTTGAATAGAGGAATAGGAACCGGCCTTCATCCAGAGAGCTCTCTCGATTCACAAAGTCCCACACTTTGAGAGATGCTCCATGTTATGCAATCACACTGATAGTTTCAACCCATCGAGTTACAAACATTCAGGGGTGTTGTGATTCATCATCAACAGTTCTTTCATGGATTTGTAACCTTGCTTTCATAATCCTGCTTCGTTTGTGTCTTAAATGACTTGTAGATGTAAAACTAGAATTGAACATTCTCATCCTCTACACTACACATTAAAATGAATGATTGTTCACAAAATCAGTCTGTGGGAAAAAATATACATGGAGATCAAGTGAGTGCAAGAAAAATAAAAGGAAGAGTAGTTGATCATGATTGCCATCGGAAATCATGAGTGCATTAGCCTTATACGAGATGGAAATAAATAGTGACATTCCCATCACATTGTTTTCATTTGTTTCTCCAATGTAAGTATAAGATATGATTGGAGATTGCAATGCGATGCGTGTTAGGAAACCACATATTATGCAACAATGAATACGCAGAAAGTAGAATAACAAATTAACAGTTTACAGAGATAGAGCAAAATAAAATATACAAAATACCAAACATGCAAGAGATGAACACCATATTTACATGGTAAAACCCACTAAGTTCTTAGGGAAACATCCACGGTGCAAGATATCAAGTTTTATTAACTCAAGATGAACAGATTACATGTAAACTCATTATGAGAAACTTTAGATCTCCACAAAAATATATACACCTAATTGGAAAAGTATAGTTAGGATTCCTCCTCCTAAAAATAGAGTGGAAAAATGCCATTAGGATTTTCCTTTCTAAAAATAGAATTAGGTAGAATTTGGTTGAATTCATCTTTCTAGAAACAAGAGCGGGAGCAAGCCCCCACACCTGCCTTTAATAAGTGAGGTACAAACCGCACCGCAAAGGGATCCAAAATTTAACTTTGTTGGCACATATCTAACAATCTCCACCTTGACAACAAATCCGCTTAATATCTTACACGACCAACTCATCACTTTTTCGTAAGCCAAGAGAAACCAAAAACCATTTTAGATTCTATAATAGTACTTGTTTTTTTAACATATCAACACAATTTTTGTGGTGTGGACCTTTTCCATAGTTATTGTCCCTTCATCAATAACATGTCTAACAAAATGATACTTAACTACAATATGCTTTGTCTTACTGTGATAAGCCAGATTCTTGGCCAAATAAATAGCACTTTGATTGTCACATAATACCTTCATATTGTATTGATCTCTTCCAAACTCATCCAATAGGCCTTTTAGCCAAATTGCCTCTTGACAAGCATGATAGGAAGCTACATATTCTTCCTCAGTTGTTGACACAATAGTAATTATGTCTGAAGCTTTGACATCCAACTGATAGGTCCACCTGAAAGTGTAAAAACATAACCAGAAGTTGATCTTCCTTTATCCAAATCACCTGTAAAATTTGAATCAACATATCCACAAATAGAATCACCAATATTATTATAGGTGATGTAATAATCACTTGTGCCTCGCAAGTAGTGAAACACCCACTTCACTGCTGACCAATGTTCTCTACCTGGATTTTCCATAAATCTACTAATAACTCCAACTACATGTGAAATGTCAAGCCTTGTACATACCATAACATACATTAAACTTCCTACTTTGCACTAGCATATGGTACATGAGACATATATTCCTTTTCTTCTTCTTCTCTAGGACATAAACTTGAAGAAAGTTTGAAATGGGAAGCAAAAGGGATTCTAACTAGTTTCACATATTTCATACCAAATCTGGTTAGTATATTTTCTAGATACCTATGTTGTGATAACCAAAGCTTACCATTTATCTTGTCTCTATGTATCTCCATGCCTAATATTTTTTTGTAGCTCCTAGATATTTCATATCAAATGTCCTATCCAAATGAGCCTTTAAATTTATTTTTTCTACAATCCTTTTGCTTGCTACAAGAATATCATCGATATCAATACTAATATAATAAATAATCCATTTTCCAAAAGCTTGAATAAAAACAATGGTCATACTCACTCCTTAGAAAAATTTGGCTCATCATGAAAGCATCAAACTTCTTGTACCATTTCTTGGGTGACTGTTTTAGGCCATACAATGATTTCCTAAGCTTGCAAACAAATCCTTTTTTGCTATTTTGTAAAAATCCTTCAAGTTGTTCCATATATATATCCTCTTCCAAATCTCCATGTAAGAATGTTGTTTTAACATCTAATTGCTCCAACTCCAAATCAAGTAAAGAAACTAGTGTTAAGACTACTCGAATTGAAACAAGTTTAACAACTGGTGAAAAGATTTCATGAAAATAAATACCTTATTTCTGTGAAAATCCTTTTCTACCAATCTAGTCCTGAACCTTTCAACTTTTCATCAACACCTATCTTCTGTTTGTAAACCCATTTACAACTAACTAGTTTTCTACCTTTTGGAAGTTCTACAAGGTCCCATGACTGTTATTTTCTCGAGGCATCCATCTCCTCCTACATTTCCATTTTCCATTTGGAACTATCCACATCTTTTAATGCTTCCTGATAACAATTAGGTTCCCCATCATTAGAAATCAAAGCAATTGAAATATTGGGACTATACTTACTAGGAGGATGCCTAACATGTGTAGATCTCCAAACTAGTTATGGAGGTGTTTCCTCATGTTGTTGTGACCTCCGTACTAAATTCTCAAGTGTTTCCTCAAGATTTTGTGAATCTTCAACATCTTTAACATATGCAAATGATTTTTTTCATCCTTTATAGTATCTGAAGATGGTTGAATTTCAACCTTCACATTTTCATGTTTAGGTTCTTGTTCTTATTTGATTTCAACATCTGATTTTAGGAGAGGAGTCTCCTCAAAATCTACATCTCTGCTAATGATGAATTTTTGGGTAGTAGGATCCCACACTTTGTATCCCTTAACACCATCTACTTCACCATACCCAACAAAGATGTAGTTCTTTGATCTTGGGTCTAACTTTGAATGTTGATTTTTATTAGTAAGAGCATAAGCATTACAACCAAAAAAATTCAAGTTTGAATAATCACATGGATGACATGTCCATACCTCTTTAGGAATCTTGCAGTCTATTGCAATTGATGGTGAGTGATTTATTAGATAACAAGTTGTACAAACTGCTTTTACCCATAAACGTTGATCTAAATTTGTATTGTTGAGCATGCTCCTTACTCTCTCTAAAGAGTCCTATTCATGTGTTCAACAACCCCATTTTTTTGTGGATTATAGTTGGTGGTTTGATGCCTTTCAATCCCAACTTCCTTGCAATAGTTCTGAAACTCTAAAGATGTGAACTCACCTTGATTATCTATTTTTAAACATTTGATAAAACTGACACTGTGTTTTTCAACCAAATCTCTAAATTACTTAAATGTACTGAAAACATCATATTTTCTCTTAATAAATTAGACCCATACTTTCCTAGAGTAATCATCTATAAAAGTAATAAAATACAACGTTCCACCATATGAAATTAGAGGTGTTGGACCCCAAAGATCATAATGAATATAATGAATAATAAATTTACTTACATGACTTCCAGCTTTAAACTTTTGTCTACATTGTTTCCCAAAAACACAGTGCTTGCAAAAATTTAAGTCTAGAAACTTTAAATCAAGGAGTAACTTACGATCTTTCAAAACCTTTAATCCTTTCTCACTCATATGCCCCAAACATAGATGCCATAAATGAGTAGAATCTTCTAATGTTTTACATACCACAGTTGTTTGACTGATATATGTACTCCCTTGCAATATGTAAAGGTTCCCAACCTTTAGAGCCTTCATTACAACTAAGGCACCCTTAGACACCTTTAGAGCTCCACCTTGACCTGTGAACTTATAACCACTAGAGTCTAATTCACTCAAGGAAATCAGATTTCTTTGTAGTTCTAGTACATGTCTTACTTATATTAGATTCCTTATTATACCATCAAATTTTTTATCTTAATGCTACTACTCCTTCAGTTTTATAGGAAACGTTATTTCCCAAAAAGAAAAGAACTACCATCGAGGGTGTGTTGTATTTTTTTCACTTTTAAAAATTTCCAAAGATCATGATTTTCTTAACCAATTTTAAGTATTCTAAACTCCACAAATTGATTAAATTCTTATTATTATGCATCCATAGAAGTGTGGAAAATTTTGTAGCAAATAAATAATCGAAAAACTGAAAACATTCAGATAACAAACAAGATTGTTTACGGGGTTCAGAAATTCCTACGTCCCCGGGTTCGATTGAACCGATCCATTAATAATATTGAAATGTAAGTAAAATAACTCTTACAAACAACCAATAATGAATCAAAACCTGAAAATGAGCTGATCAATGTCCCAAGAACTCTGAAAAATAGCAGAAATTGTCCCAAGAATGATCCGTGGCTCCTACAATGTTTTCACAATGTGATCTCCCTACAACTGTGTTAGAAAAACACCTACAAATGGAGATTTAAAAAAATTCTATGAAAAAAATCATATATCTGAGATCATATCTGAATTCTGAACACTTTTCATGTTTACACCAAGTCACAATTCAGACCAGAAGTGCATTGAAATTCATGTTTTCCAACTAGCTGTCTTGTAGATCCCTGTTAAAAACTGCATTCAAAGCTTCCAAAAATAGGATAAAACTCAACAAAAATATCAAATCTTACATCGTTGGAATCATCTCAGAATTTCCTTCATTTCATCTTTTTACTCCGAGTTCCCAATTTGAGTGTAAGACCTTCAAAATGGCATTTTCTAAAATTGCCTCCTCTTGCTTTACACACACTTGTCTCCTTACAGAGTAAGTGGAAGCGCCCCATTTTATAACTTGTTGTGATCCTTGGCGGGTTGGCTGGCGGATTGGTTTTATACCCATGAGGTCGGGGGATCAAATCCCGCCTCCTATCATTTTGTCGTGGAGTTTGTTAAAGCGGTCAAATTGGTTGGAGTTTTTTTGTTTTTTTGAGCCATTTTGCATTTTTAATGGGATAAAATCCCATATTGGCCGCTTAGCATTTGAAATGGGATTAACATCCCACATTGGGCGGATTTGAAGTGGGGAAATCCCACATATGGTGGGATTGATGTTTTTTTTAAGGCTTTATAAAGCCTTTTCCCACATGTGAAGTGGTCAAAAGACCACGTGGCATAACCGCCCCTCACGACACCGCTCCATCCTCCATCCTTCCACGTGGAAACATAGCAATAGCATGGTTAATTTGGCGGTTAGGAGAACTATGTGGGCTTTGATACTAATGTATAAACATTAATATATAGCGGTTTGGCATATATGTGTGGCATTTGGAAAATGGACTTACCAAGTAAATATAATTTCGACCCATGTAATGTGGTATGGAAATAATTAACTTGGTCAATAGTATATATTCCACTTGTCGTCTCCCGATAGGAAAATCGATCGAATTCGATGAGTGGTGGCAAGCCACATGGTGGCTTGTGGACCCACCACGTTGGCGATAATACCATAGTCCACACGGCGGCGGGCTCCCCTCCGTAATAAAAGTTGAGCCTCTTGTGTTCCCGTGCACCATTTTTACACTCGTCGAAGACCGGTGATCAAAACCAACAAACAACTCCCTTTTGCCTTTTCGCCATGTGTCGCAGTGCGATTGGTCCATTATTGACCAGTTGACTAGAGTTGACTTTCCCGTTGACCGAACTTTGACCGGACATAACTAGAGCTCCCGATGTCCGTTTGTCGTGTTCTTACAGTCGTTGGAAAGATCTCGAGATGATCTTCTACACTGACACCATTTAGGGATGTTTAGGGAACTTTTTTCAAAAATGATCCCCTGATCACACCTCCCCACTGAGAAAGGCTTTTTGTCCACAAAAAGTTGTGTATCAACCCACAAAAACATGCTATCTCTTCCTGCATTGCACAAACACATACAAGAACCCAAAATAACATTATAGGTTAAATAAATGCAAATAGTTGATTAGCTAGTCACATAACCGATCAGATAATAACACCCAATTAAGCTAGTGTTCAACTGAAACGCTGCAACCCTGTCAACTCTACGCACAACTGTGAACTGTCATACCCCACTGTAATGCCATCACAAATAACTGACCAGATAATAACACCCATTCTATTACGGAAAGCTAGTGTTCAACTGTCACTTTGTGATACGACCGATTACCAAAAATTACAATTCCATAACACATATCAGTATACAAGACATCTAAATTGCCCACAATTAGGCTAGTGCCCACTGCCCATCTGAAACTATAACAACTGCAAGTATTCACTATCAGAATATAATAGACTATCAATGCCCAAAAATAGCTATAGTCAACAACTGAATCAACATGAATATGCCAAAACATTGTATCGCCATCACAAATAATAAGTCAGATAATAACACCCATCTATAACAGAAGCTAGTGTTCAACTGACACTTTGTGATTATGCTGATTACAACTGCAAGTTTCAAATTTAGACATGCTACTGATGCCTATCCCTGCATAGTGTTTTCAACAATGGAACTACCAACCAATATGAGAAAACAAAACATGAGTATGATGAACCTATCACTCAAATCTTCTCTTCAGCTGTTTCCATTCATTTTCAAAGCTTAAATATCAACTTAGGAACAAATCCTTATCAATCAACAGGAATCCCTAAAATATAGCTCTGAAAACATTTTGCTTGCCTACTATCAACAATTTACTGTAGTGCAAATATAAAGTTGAGGAGTGTTTTTCCAAACCAATCACTTGGGTTTTTCCTCTTTTGGTTGTTTTACCTTCTCAGTACCAAAATGAGTTTTAGTTAGGTTTAGCACTGTTGGTTTTACAATATTGTTCTTTTTAACAACTTTCCAATTTTGTTGTTTAGAAACAAACCAACAAACCTTAACATCATGACCATTCCTATTACAATGGGAACAAAATTTAACTTCCCTGTTTTTAGGAGTCTTACCCATTTTACCATTCTCAGAACTCTGTCTACGAGAATGATTCCCCTATTTAGGAGAGGTAACATTCTTGCCATTTCTCACCTTTCCTTGGTGAGATTGGTCTTTAGCACTTGCCTTATCATTCACAAAAGGCATTAACTTCTTAATCAAATTTTTCCTCTTCCAACAATATGCAACAGAATGATTAGTACCTTCACAAAATGTGCAAGGGAAAGCATATTTCTGCCTACCAAAGCTATATTGTTCCAACTGAAAGAGTGTATTAGAAGTTTTAGGATTTGATTTTCCCTTAGTGCTATTTTTAGTGTAAGTGGAAGGAGGTGGAATCTGATTACCTCTTTTACCTGTTTTCTTACACCTTTCATTGTTCCTCCTGATGGTGGAATCCTGTAATTCTAGTGGCATAGATCCTTGGTTATTGGAAGCTTGTCTTCCTTCAGCTGCTTTGGAACTTTCTCCAATTTCCATTTTCCCACTAGAATAACCCAAACCTGCAAACCGAGGCTGATCCTCTACCTGTATTGGGTTAGCATCACCTTGTCCATTTTTACCAAGGCCCTTCCATTAAATCCCATCTTAACCATTAGCTTAGACCCAATTCCCTTAGTGTGTTTTTCAAACTGACCCAAAGGAATATCTGAAACTGAATGAGAGGAAGAATTAAAATGTGAACAACTTACAGTGCATTCTTCTGTCATAGTACCTGCATCTGATTTGGAAGGCATTTCCTTCTTATGTTCACCTTGTTGCAGCTTTTCCAAGAGGGCATCCTTGGTCCGTATTTCTTCCTATAACTCTTTAACAAATCCCATCAACTTCTTGCTCTCTTCAAGCATCTTGTTGACATACTCCTCTTTCTTGGTTATAGAGGATTGTGGCTCAGATTTTAACCGCACTATTTCCTCTTCCAAGGAATAAAATTTATCTCTCAAGAAAGAGTTTTCTTCTTGGAGTTGGTGGTTTATGGCTTCAAGCTCATCCAGTTGCTCCTGTTTGGATGACTTGCCCATGATTCCTCATTCCTGCAAACACAACCTGTACTTCCAAAACGCACACACTGCGCGAAAGAAGATTAACAAGCCCCAAAATGTCTGCACACTAAAAAGTGAAATCAATACTGAAACTGAAGCCAAATTTTCAAACACAATTAGAAGCTAATCCGGCAATCTAACTGCTCTGATACCAAACTTGATCTGAAAACGTGTGTTGTATTTTTTTCACTTTTAAAAGTTTCCAAAGATCGTGATTTTCTTAACCAATTTTAAGTATTCTAAACTCCAAAATTGATTAAATTCTTATTATTATGCATCCATAGAAGTGCGGAAAACTTTTGTAGCAAATAAATAATCAGAAAACTAAAAACATTCAGATAACAAACAAGATTGTTTACGGGGTTCGGAAATTCCTACGTCCCCGGGTTCAGATTGAACCGATCCATTAATAATATTGAAATTTAAGTAAAATAACTCTTACAAACAACCAATAATGAATCACAACCTGAAAATGAGCTGATCAATGTCCCAAGAACTCTGAAAAATAGCAGAAACTGTCCCAAGAACGATTTGTGGCTCCTACAGTGTTTTCACAATGTGATCTCCCTGCAACTGTGTTAGAAAAACACCTACAAATGGATATTTAAAAAAATTATATGAAAAAAATCATATATCTGAGATCATCTCTGAATTCTGAACATTTTCATGTTTACACCAAGTCACAATTCGGACCAGAAGTGCATTGAAATTCATGTTTTCCAACTAGTTGTCTTGTAGATCCCTGTTAAAAACTGCATTCAAAGCTTCCAAAAATAGGATAAAACTCAACAAAAATATCAAATCTTACATCGTTGGAATTTTCTCATAATTTCCTTCATTTCATATTTTTACTCCGAGTTCCCAATCTGAGTGCAAGGCCTTCAAAAATGGTGTTTTCTGAAACTGCCTCCTCTTGGCTTTACACAGACCTGCCTCTCCTCCTGTATAAGTGGAAGCGCCCCATTTTATAACTTGTTGTGATCCCTTGGCGGGTTGGCTGGCGGATTGGTTTTAGACCCATGAGGTCAGGGGATCAAATCCCACCTCCTATCATTTTGCCGTGGAGTTTGTTAAAGCGGTCAAAGTGGTTGGAGTTTTTTTATTGTTTTTTGAGCCATTTTGCATTTTTAATGGGATTAAATCCCAAATAGGCCGCTTAGCATTTGAAATGGGATTAACATCCCACATTGGATGGATTTGAAGTGGGTAAATCCCACATTGGTGGGATTGATATTTGTTTAAGGCTTTATAAAGCCTTTTCCCACATGTGAAGTGGTCAAAAGACCACGTGGGCATAACCGCCCCCTCCAACACCACTTCATCCTCCATCCTTCCACGTGGAAACATAGCAATAACATGGTTAATTTGGCAGTTAGGAGAACTATGTGGGCTTTGATACTAATGTATAAACATTAATATATAGTGGTTTGGCATATATGTGTGGCATTTGGAAAATGGACTTACCAAGTAAATATAATTTCGACCCATGTAATGTGGTATGGAAATAATTAACTCGGTCAATAGTATATATTCCACTTGTCGTCTCCCGATAGGAAAATTGATCGAATTCGATGAGTGGTGGCAAGCCACGTGGTGGCTTGTGGACCCACCACGTTGGCGATAATACCATAGTCCACACGGCGGCCGGGCTCCCCTCCGTAATAAAAGTTGAGCCTCTTGTGTTCCCATGCACCATTTTTACGCTCGTCAAAGACTAGTGATCAAAACCAACAAACAACTCCCTTTTTCCTTTTCGCCATGTGTCGCAATGCGATTGGTCCATTATTGACCAGTTGACTAGAGTTGACTTTCCCAATGACCGAACTTTGACCGACATAACTAGAGCTCCCAATGTCCGTTTGCACGTTCTTACAGTCGTTGGAAAGCTCTCGAGATGATCTTCTGCACTGACACCATTTAGGGATGTTTAGGGAACTTTTTTTTTTAAAAAATGATACATTACAAACAGATAAAACTTCATCAGTCATACCTTCACTTGTTTCTACTTGATTTGCTTCCTTGTTGACATCTTCCTTCTTTTATGATTCTTTCCTCTTCCAAAAATCCTTCTTAAGATGCCCTGCTTTTCCGTAGTGCCAACACCTTTCCTTACTCTTCCCACCTTGTGACTTATATCTAGATGTTCCTCTTGAGTTTTGACATTTTTCTTTATATCTTCCTCTAGCAAACATGGCTTCAGGTGTAGAGTTCTCTCTAGTAGATTTTCTTCTCATTTCCTCAGCCAACAATTCTCCCACAATAGAATCATAGTCAAGATCATCAACAATACTAAAACTAATAGAGGTTACTATATGATCCCAAGAATCGGTAGAGTACATAACAAGGTGATTGCCTTGTCTTCATCCTCCACTTTCACACCAATACTAGTCAACTAGCATAACAGTATTGAAAATATTTAAATGATCAACAATTTTCATACCTTATTTCATCTGCAATGTATACAACTGCCTCTTTAGGTAAATACGATTTGTTATAGATTTCATCATGTACAAACTTTCTAATCTAGTCCATAAGCATGGCGTTGTCTTTTCTCTGAAATATTGAAAATAAATTCATCTGCTAAACACAATCGTATTACATTGAGAGATTTTGTATCTAGCTCTTCCCAGTCATCATCATCCATCCCTATAGGTTTCTTTTCCTTTCCATCTAGGGATTTTTGTAGCCTGTTACACCAATACATCATGAGCTTTGAGTTTCCACAACTCAAAGTTGTTCTTTTCATTAAAATTCTCCACCTCAAACTTTGCACTCAACACTTTTGCCATTTGATGTAATAACAACACCAAACACAGAACAATTACTGCAAATCTGAAAATGACACTCTGATACCACTTGTTAGGAAACCACAAAGTATGTAGCAATGAATACACATAAATTAGAATAACAAATTAACAGATTTATAAAGATAGAGCAAAATAAAATATACAAAATACCAAACATGCAAGAGATGAACACCAGATTTATGTGGTAAAACCCCAACTGAGTGCTTAGGGAAACATCCACGGTGCAAGATATCAAGCTTTATTAACTCAAGATGAACATATTACATGTGAACTTGTTATGAGAAACTTTAGATCTCCACAAAAGTATATACACCCAATTGGTGAAGTACAAGTTAGGATTCCTCCTCCTAAAAATTGAGTGGAAAAACACCATTAGGATTTTCCTTTCTAAAAATAGAATTCAAGTAAAGTTTGGTTGAATTTATCTTTCTAGAAATAAGAGTGGGAGGGCAAGCCTCCCCACACCTATTTCACCCGATTCTTAGACATTTCTTAGAATGTTGGCCAAACAGAGATAAGGGTAATGGGCTAGGAGGAATATTTGTTAAGATGTTGGTTGTAGGTTGTTGCACGCACGCGTATGACTTCTAAATCCACAGACTAATCATGAGAACTTGATTTATGCTTGGAGGAACTACGAAATGGAACACAATACCAACAAATAAAAGTTAAAAAATATATGCAGTGGACTGCCTAGCATATGCTAGATCCAGGAAGTGTGATACTTCCTAGAAGGCTGTCAATCCACTTTGTTAAAAACAACTTAATGCAAAAAATAAAGGAAATTCTATTGTAGTTAAAATGATTTAGGTATCTTATTCATCTACGATAAGCGAGCTCGTTCACAATAGGCTAGGCTATGATTGAATCTGAAGGTCAAGGTCACTATCAGGGTACTAGTATTGGTCAAGGTGAGGTTCTAGGATATTTTGGGTATTTGGTGGAAATTTTAGGCTTTGTTCTTGGTTTCGGTCAAACACACGAGAGATCCAGACGTCGATCTGGTATGACCCGATGTTGGTTTAGGTTAACCGGCGATGGTTGTGGGTAACATGGCATCGGTATGGTCAAGGTACAAGAAACTCAATAAAAACTTGGTTGGGTGATAGATCTGAGGCTAGATGAAGATGGGAGGGTAATGGCTTTTTAATATGGATCTGAGGTATGCACGAAAATGATTAAGGTCCAGGTATAGGTAGTGCGAGGTGTGGATAAAAATATGGTCAATTTTGCATGGAGGTAGGTAATGGGGAATAGAAATTAAAGTAGAAGCTAATAACATATGTAAAAGGATCTACCAAATGATAAATGGATAATTGTTGGTTTAAAAAACTTACTGTATGTACGAGCTTGATGCCTAGTTGGTAATGGTGGGTGATCAAATGGAATGAACTTGGTGTGGTGTTGGTGCTTCCTGGATGCTCCCATGAAGGAAAATAGTTGTGTGATTGCTTCAGGTCGGCTATGGATGCTCTGATGCATATCCTAACACTGGTTCTACTTACATGCAGCTCTGGTTTCGTCACTTGTTCTCAAAAGATGTGATTATCTCTCATAAATTTTCCAACCCCAAAATAAGGTTGTTTTGGGGGTTAAAAGGTAACCAACAGTGGTTCCAACTTAACCGGTGACATTTTAGGGTAACCAAAGCATCGGTTATGGCGGTGATTTCCTAGGTTTACTAAACTAGGTAGATCCCTTTGATTTTTGGATCTCGTTTCGTTTTACTCCACAGATTATCATGCAATCTTCCTTCTAACATGTGGGAATGTGTTTAGAGGGAATGTAGGCATTGATTTTTAGGGTTTGGTCTTAGTTAGTTATGGCAACTTACTAAGAACAGGTCTTAGGGTGAGGTGGCTGGATGAGGTGGATATGTGGGCATTATCCCAATTAGGATACTTAAATAATAAATATGGTGAGGATAATGAGTTAATTTAATTAAATGAATTAAATTAATATTATAGTGGGGTGAGGGGGCCATGGTTGGGTAAGTGTGTTTAAGTTGATTAATTAACAAGGGGCTAAGGGGAGTGTGACCTGATTTTGGTGTCTACATTTTGCCCCTTTTTGTTGTGTAGCTTGTATTGGTAAGCGACGCTAACAAAAATAAGATGTGGTTGCCCCATGTGTGGGTGAAGGTGATCCCCCTCAAACCAGAACTGACAGGTAGAAGGTAGAAGTGGTGAGTGGTTTGATAAAAGGTGAATGTGATGAAGAGGAAGGTGGGTAACGAGGGAAGAAAGCAAAAGGTCTACTTGGGTAATCTAGGTAATGGGTCAGGGTCAAAGGTAGTAACAGTCAAACACACGCACATGTATAAACTGCAACACACTACCGGGTTGAAGAGCAAGCAAACTCTACTTTTCTTAGGTCGATAGGTTTATCCAAAAAGGTTGACATGATTTTGGTATCCAAGGTATCGGATATGGTCAAGAAACATGACACATGTCAAAGTGCGGGGAACGTTTAGGTATGTTCCAGTACACCAAAGGTTGGGTTAGGATAAATGGTCACAACAAGAGGCAAGGTAAGGTCATTAGGTCAATCAACACAAGTAATAGTGCCACAAGGTTATAGCGAACACATGGGGTCAAAGGTCACTAACGATGGTCCAGGTCCAAATATCTAGGTCACGGCACGGGTAGGGCCGAGGTATGGGTAAAATAATGAGTCCCCGAATGAGGATGAGGTGAGGGGAGAAAGGGTAAGGTCAAGAAGGTCAAATTGTGTGGCCAAGTGAGGTGAGTGGAGGATAAAAAGGGGTTTAGGTCAAAAATTGGGGATAGGGGTAGGAAAAAAGGCTAAGCAGGGAAACCGATGATAGTTTAGGGTAATAGGGTGAAATTGTGGGCGATGTGGAAGAGAGGGTGACTGAGGGTGGTAAAGGGTAACCAATATCGGTATAGGGTAACCATCCACGATAAGGTAGGGCACATGACCAATGTCGGTTAAGGGAAATCATTGGTCGGAGTCGGTAGGTGATAAAAAGAAAAAGTGTCATGTTTTTGGATTCATTTGTCTTTTGTCAAATTGGAGAAAATGACAAGAGAGAGAAAGGGAAGAGGAAAATGACAGAGTGCCTCGGAGAGTTAAGTTGGCTAGCCACGTAGGTAGTGAGTGTGGATTGATAGGTGGGGCCATGAGATCAAGGAGAGAGAATTGATTGGTTTGAGATCCGGTGGGTAGTTGGTGATGGCAGAGGTAGGAGAGGGATCGGGTGGACTTGTGCAGTGGCTTGAGGTGCCACCACAAATGACGGCGCGGGATGAGGTAGGAGCGAAAGCCTATTGTTGTTTGTTTGGTTAAATTAGGAAGAATTTTGGGAGGGAGGAAATGGTGTTTTGGGGGGAAATTTAAATTTGAATTTGGAAAGAAAATTGATGAAATGGAAAGGGGGAAGGGTAGAAGATAGGTAAAGGAGGGGTGGGAAGTGATGTGAGGGGTTTGGGGGAGGAATGGGTGGGTAGAATGAGGAGTGTGGAGAGAAAGGGGTTTGGGGTCATGGTAGTCACCATGATAGTGACTGACGTTGGTTCCACAGGTGGCCGGTGTCGGTGGGTGTAGACTAGTATTGGTCATAAGGGAGGTGGTCGATGCTTTGGTTGTAGTGAGATTGTGTCGGTCAAGGTTAGACCGGGTCGGTCAATGTTGATCGGCGCCGGTCCATACGGGGGATAAACAAGGTAAGTTTAGTGGGTAGGGAGAGATAGGCAAGGGTAAAGGTAGATAGGGAAAGGTATGGATAGATAGGTAAGGTTGCGATGCAAGGATATGGGTGTGGGTAAGTAGGTTAGGTCGGAATGTGAGGTCAAAGAGAAAGGTAAAAAGGTGAAGGTTTGGGGTATGGGTAGATAGGTTTGGTGGAATTTGGGGTCAAAGGTAATGGTAAAAGTTGTAGATGTGGGTAAGTGTTTAATAATGTGATCATTTTGTTGGATGCAGGCGAGAGATCAGTTACGTATGAGAGATAGGGTACCACCATTACTTTTGGAGGTATGAGGGAGCACGATGTGTGAGGAGTGGCATCATGTGGCAGAGGTGGGCCTGATTGGGGTTAGACGCTACCAGCATGTAGTCTGAGAGGCGAGTTTGATGGTTTCCCTCATCGACAGATGGGACTCGGTGACCAATACCTTCCATCTGTCGATGGGTGAGCTCACGATCACCCTGGAGGATGTCTACAGGATCTTGTGGCTGCCGATATTAGGGAGGCAGGTGTACTCAATCTTGTCAGAGGCATTTGAGGAGTTATTGGCACCAGTATTTGGTGAGGGTGTGGCAGATTTGTGGTTCCATAGCGCGAGTATGAGCTATGGAGCGATGTACAGAGCCCACCCCAAGGAGATGAGGGTGGTTGTATTGTTGATGGAGGTAGTGTGTTGTTTTACACTTTGCCGGATGAAAGGTGGATGGTTCCCATGGTCGTTGATGGGGGTGTTGCATGACATGATGATAAACAGGACTGGTTTACATGGGCACTGCACTTTTAGTGCGGGTATACAGGATTTGTGGGCATATGGGAGGCTACGGAACTCATCCTATGTTGTACTTTTCTACTACATTGTTGGGCCTACGAGCACATTGTGTGTGTGGCTAGTTGGGATGCCCCAGCCGAGATTATGTTTGAGGGAGGTTGCTACGGGTTAGGTATAGGCGGTGGGTACTAGCCATGGGAGAGGGGAGGCATGAGAGCTACGCATGATGTAGCTTATTATAGGTGATTATTGGAGGGATTGTCTAGGGTGGACATCATTTGGAGGCCATATGTGGGCTTCCTGGGGATAGGCGATAGAGAGCTGGATGGGTTTCAATCTACGGTGGATAGAGGGGCGGTGAGTAGGAGAGCACGAGCTGATACCTATAGAGTGGGTTAGGTGACAGTTTGGGCTGCGTTAGGATGTACTGCTACCCTTCCCTCAGTACAAGAGAGATGATGTGGAGAGGCCGATGTCTCCACCTCGACCTACATTGCCACGACCAAGCAAGAGGATCACCAATCGACGGCGATGCGAGATAGATGATGTTGAGGTAGAAACGATATAGACAATGGTGGGTGGCACAGTTGAGAGCAAGTACCACCGAGGCCAGGGCAACCAGATCTAGCCACCATCACCATTTAGAGAGACACCCTCCAGGGGCAGGTGGCGACCCTAGTGATCCAGTTGGGGATCATGCAGGGGGTAGGCCCGATAGGTACAGAGACACATGTTGTCACATTACAGGCAAAGGTGGCCACACCGCAGCGAGCATAGTAGGACAGGGGACAAGTATCCACCCAAGGTGGAGATGGAGAGGTGGAAATGGAGAGGAGGGTGAGGGGGATGGGGGGTAGGTAGCCACCCTACAGGGGCAGGTGATATATTTATAGGGCTATTTGGCCACGGCACAAGGACATGTTACGAGCTTACGAGGTCGGTGATAGTAGCATAGGCACGAGATAGCGACCCTTTAGGCCCAGATATAAAGCGCGAGTCTGGGCCGGTGACACCATCACATGTTCGAGGGACAAGGTCCCATTGTTAGGCGGGCGGATAGGGCGAGGCCGATGGCACACCCCGCGGATAATACCTACATCCTTTTGAGAGATGCCTTAGGTGAGGCGTGATATTATCATGATCACTGCTGCAGGCCGGGATTTATGTTTAGTCATATGTAGAGTATAGAGCCCAATAGACCTTGAGTGAGAGGAGGAGCGCCTGCACTCAGAGTGAGGAGAGCACAGGGGGCGGCAAGCCCATGGACAGGATCATGGTGAGGTGACCGGTGCACGTAGGCCAACTCCGGATCCGGGGCCTTCAGGGGCTAGGTCACAACCATTATTGTTAGTAGGACACCACAGAGGGGCCAAGGAGGAGATAGGTGAGATAGAGATGATGGATACCCATCAGGGAGATGCCTGATAGCCATGTGCTCTGCCATTTTGTAGATATTTATATTTTTGATATATACCGGCCTGCGTGCTGAAGATAGTGAGGATGTACATGAGAGTTTTTATTTTTTTTGAGCTTTTGATGATGATACCACCTACTTGTCAAGATATTTTGTATTGTTTTATTATATATGATATTAGCTCCTACGTGCCGATGACATTTTGTATTGGGTATCGCCTGCGTGCTAATGATTTTGAGAGATGTACATGATTGGATATCCATGTATATTGTATAGAGACACACATATTTGTTTATATGATAAGATGGATGTGATTCTGATGATTTGTTGGTGTTTTATGAGAATTTTAATTTTGTCGTAATATGGACGAAACTAGGTTAGTGATACATGATGGAGTCGAGTTGGTTTAGGCATAGATTGAGTCGGGTCATAGGTATGGATCAATTTAGGTAATAGGTATGATGGAGTCGAGTTAGTTTAGGCATGGATCGAGTCGGGTCACGGGCATGGATCGAACTAGATTTGTGGTTTTAGGCATGGTTGAGTTAGGTCATAAGCATGGATCGAGTTATGTCTTAGGCATGGATGAGTTAGGTTTGTGGTCTAGGGATGGTTAGGTTTTTAGGCATGGTGAGTTTAAATTGGTTGAAGTTTTGATTCATTAATTTGTGCAATGAATGATTATATGGGTCATGTTTAAGATGTTTTATAATATATGGATGATGATGGTAGAGAAATGGTAGTCATAATAAATGTATGTTGTGATGATGATAAAATGTTAAGCAACTTGTTGTTTGTTTGGTTTAATTTCCAATTTTTGATATAAAAAGAAAACTAAGTAGGGTAGAATGTGATTTAGGAAGATGAAAGATGAATTGGTTAGGGTAGAGAGTGGTCGAGCTAACCTCCAAGGGCCCCATGCCCTTGGAGTGCTGCCTACATAGTCCCGGCGAAAAGGGACCTCAAGCCGATGTAGTTCTCCCATAAGCTAGGGAAGAATATGAGGAGGTATGAAAATGAGTTGGTAGGTTTTAGGCATGATTCGGGTTTATGTTTGTTAGGTGTGGGTGAGTTGTGGGCAACTTGGTATAGGTGATTTCGATTGTGGACAAAGAATATTACCTAAAGGGAAGCGTCAAGACCAAGTCCTATATAAGGTAATCAATATGTAATAAAGAAAGTTAAAAGATAAAAGGGGACAAGAAAGCCACCGATTGGTGAGGATCATAACCGGTGGACCATAGCGTAGGTAGGCTAGTGAACATTAGACCCTATAGAATTTGCATGAGTGAGTATCCTAAAGGTGAGTAATAGTCACATGATCACCAAATGTCACAGTTCAAGAGGTCCCTTGAGGCGTGAGGAAATGGGAGTGTGAATGGTGAAAGGGATGAAAGGTGGTGTAAGTTTTATATAATACGAGGTAGCATGCTCGTTGGGTAAGAGATCCATGGTCATAATGGGAAAGTCCATTAATAAAAGGATTTCTATTTTGACTGATATGTGAGATAGAATGATCAATGCGGGAAGTCTATATGGGATGAGGAAATTAACTCCTTGAAGTCTTCATGAAGCTGATCAATGCGGGAAACTTCAAATTTTCTCTCTTTTTTTTAAGAGCTTTACATAGTTGTCCTTCGAGGGAGCAATCTATTTATAGCAGCGATTGTAGAGAGGAAGATGTCCTTTTGAGGGAGTCATCTTTTTATTGGAAGTTTGACTCAAGGAGTTTGATCCCATGTGAGGGCTTTGAAGCCATGGACAAGACCAAGGTGAAGAATAGGATTCTTGTTCAGAAATCAGGGTGAAATGACCATGGGATCTCATCTAAAAGCAAAGAAAAAGTATCCATGATAATCATGCTATGTGCAATGCCATGGTACACATATTCAAGAGAAGATAACAAATGACGGGTATGCACATGATTCTTGTTTATTTATTGGTGATGGCATAGTAAGTGGAGAGAGCTCAAGGATGACCATGGAAAGAGGAAAAAGTGAGGTAGGACTAAAATTCAACATTAGAACGGTCGAAAGATGAAAGGCATTAAGGGGCTCAGTTCAGGTTTACCATCAAGTGAAGATAAACGATAAGAACCCAATCCTTAAGTATGGGTCACGATGTATGGTCCAAGCCAATTAGGAGAAAATTTATCCCATTTCCTTTTTTCTTCTTTGGTTACATGTTGATTTTCTTTCAGGACAAGGTCAATGACTTGGAAGGTTCATTCATGGACACATTTTTCATAGGCACGTTTGATATGTTTTTGGTAAACTTGAAGGTGGTCAAGAGCGTTAAGATGACGTTCATCTAATAACTCAAGTTGTGTTAAATGGTCCTGAAGAAATTCATCATCATTGAGCATGTCATGAAGAGAAATGTGGAGTGAGGGAATCTAGACTTCGAGAGGTAGAACAACCTCTATACCGTAGACCAAAGAAAAAGGTGTAGCAGCAGTGGGAGTGCAAATACTAGTGTGATATGCCCATAGAGTGAAAGGAATGTGTGTATGCCAGTCCTTCCCAGTATCGTTAACCACTTTCATGAGAATTTTGTTCGGGTTTTGTTAGTGGATTCGGCTTGGCCATTGGTCTGTGGGTAATAAGGTGACGAGAAACTTAGCTGAATGCCAAAGGCATCGCAAAGTTTTTGCAATGTTTTATTTTTGAATTGTTTTCCGTTATCAGTGATGAGGTGATGAGGAACACCAAAGTAAAAAATGATGTGATGATTGATGAACTCACATATTTTCTCGCTTTTGTGGAGATGAGGGGTATGGATTCAACCCATTTTGTGTAGTATTTGGTAGCGGTGATGATCCATTCTTTGGCGTTGGGAAGAATGGGATTGACCTCTCATAAGATCCAAACCCCATTGAGAGAAGGGCCAAAGGTCACGGGTGACCTGTAAGGCACAACTAGGTGTATGATGAAGGTTGACATGTTGTTGGAATTTTATGCAATGTTTGACATAGTCACAACAATCATGGTTGAGGGTTGGCGGTAATAGCCTGGGTGAAGAATAAGCTTAGAATGACAAAGAAGTCCACCAAGTGACCTCCACATATGCCGTCATAAACTTCCTTAATGGTATAAGGTATTTCAACTCATGAGGCATCGTAAGAGAATACCATCAAAGCCACGTTTATAGAGGAGGCCCCCATGATGACGTAATGAGAGACCTTTTTAAGAAGGCACATTGTCCATTACGAGTGAGATCGGGGGTAAGATGGAGAGAGAAAGATAGTCTGAATATTGTTTATACCAAAGGTCACTCGGATTAGGGGTAGTGGTTTTGATAGAGTAAACTTTGCGAGGTAAATAAGAGGGTGATTGGAGTCTTTATACGGTGACAAATATTTTAGAATCGGCGGTGAAGCGGGGATTTGAGAGGCCAAAGCGAGGCCATGGTGTCTGTAAATTTATTAGTTGAACGTGGTATGGTTTGAAGGACGTAGCGGTCAAAGGTGGTAAAAAGTATATCTACATAATGTTTATACTTTGTTGAAGTGTCTCATTACGACATTGGTATACACCATTGACTTGGTTTATGACCAATTCAGAATCACCAAAGATATTGATCGACTTAACATCTAAGGCATAGGCAGCTTGGAGACCTAATACGAGTGCTTCGTATTCAGCAATATTGTTTGTACAATCAAAATCGAGTTTGAAAGACAAAGGCATGGGTTCACCATCAAGCGGAATGAGGATAACTCCTACCCCACCCCCACGTTGACACTTGGAACCATCAAAGAAGAGTGTCATTTGGTAAGCGGGTTCGTCTAGGGAAAGGGTGGCAATTGACTCATCTAGAAAGTCAAAATTAGAGGGTTGATCCCCAAAATAGGTGTGTCGGCCAATTGGTCGGTGATAGCTTGGCCCTTAATGGACTTTTGATGGATGAATTTGAGGTCAAGGTTGGCCAAAAGCATAAGCCAGCATGTGGCACACTAATTTTGATAAGGTTTGGCATACATGAAGTGTAAGGGATCGGTGTTGGTCACAACATAGGTTTTGTGGTTTAGTAGGTAATGGCGAGTTTTGTGGCAACAAAACTAAGGCTAAGAAAAAAAATTCAGGATGGGTGTATTAGGTTTTGTAATCCAAAAGAGTACGTCGTATGTAATAAACCACCTACTCCCTATGTTGTTCATCACGATGAGCAAGCATGGCCCCCAAGGAATGATCGGTAGCTGAGATGTATAAGTACAAGGGTTGATCGTCTTTAGGTGGAATGAGTATGGGCGGTTGGAGAAGGTATTGTTTTAGGGCCTCAAAATCTTTGTGGTAGTCATCATACCATTTAAAGGAGACATCCTTCTTGAGAAGATGATGAAATGGTTGACACCGATCAGACAATTGCGAAATGAAATGACGAATAGACTATAATTTACCTTGCAGGCTACAGAGTTGCCTAAGGTTAGTGGGTGGAGGAATTTCTAGAATGACCTTGACTTTAGCAGGGTCAACTTCTATACCACGTAGGGAAATGATAAATTCTAAGTGTTTTCCTAAGAGGACCTTGAAGACACACTTCTTGGCTTGAACGTGAACGCAATATTTAATGAGGCGGTCAAAGATGGTTTTTAGGATGGCGAGGTGGTTAGAGTGGCACTTAGATTTAGCAAGGAGGTCATACACATAATCTTCCAATATGCGATGCATGATGTCATGGAAGATGTAAGTCATAAGACGCCGATAGGTGGCACCAGCATTTTTAAGGCAAAAAGGCATGACTCGATATGAAGGTCCCCAAGGGCGATAAATGTGGTTTTGTGTTGATCCTCCAGGGGTAAGTAAAATTTGGTTATAACCCGAGAAACCATCCATGAGTGATAGCATCTCATGACCAATGGTAAGGTCAACCAGTTGGTCAATACCAGGTAGAGGGAAATCATCTTTTGGGCAGGTGAGGTTGAGGTCATGGAAATCCGTGCAAATGTGAAGTCCCCATGTCGCCTTAGTGACAGGAAAATGTTGGAAATCCACTTGGGATAATCAATGGGTAAAATGAAGGAAATGGAAAGGAGGTGTTGAAGTTCTTCTTTGACCAAAAGAGCAATGCGAGGGTGCATTTTCCTCAGCTTTTGTTTGATAGGTTTGGCATTGGGAATGGTTATAATATTGTGGACCACGATGGTGGTGTCAATACTAGGCATGTCTGCGTAAGACCAAGTGAAAGCGTGATTATGATCTTTGAGAAAAGAAATGATGACTTCCTATTCAGTACCATCTAAATATTGTCCTATCTTTAGAATGTGAGGGTCGTCCCAGTATGAATGTTGATTTCAATAATCGATTCATTTAACATGATTTGCATCTTAGATGGTAACAACCGATGAATATATGATTCTTTTGGACCAAGGTAGGTGAGTACAGATTCATCATCTTGACATCGAACGACATTAATGGAAGGTGTATCATCATCGATCATTTCAGGATACATGAATGGAAGAGAAGAGGGAGCCTCACCCTCACGTTGATAAGTCAGAGGCCCCAAGGAGATGGTGTTTATGAAAAAAATTTAGGAGGAATGGATTCGGATCCATTGACTCTGTCGGCTGAAGGTGGTGATGATGGTGGAGCAGGTGAAGGAGGGTTGATGTCCTCGATGAGTTTAATGTGAGCCTTCTTGGTAGGTGGTTCAAAGCAAAGCCGATACCACCGCATTTGTTATGTTTGTGGGTATTACATGGAATAACAAAGATGGTGAACTTGCTCATAAAATCCAAAACCAAAACCCTTCCACGTGCATCGGTGCAGGTAGGTGTGGGTGAAACGATGATTGGTGAGTGACTAGAGGTCAGCGGAAAATGGGCAGGTTTGTGATGGTGGTTCAGGTGTGTAAGTGGTAGTATCAAGTCCCCCATATATGAGACTGGTACGAAGGTGGGGAGGACCATAAAGGAGGCGCTCTCCTATATGGTGATCATAATGAGGGTGTTGGTGAAGACTTTTGTACTCTTGTGGAGTAAGGAATGTGTTGACACTATATAGGCGATACTCCCCTAGAGTGAGGTGTTGAAAAATTCCTTCCAAGGGATCGGTGGTTGGTATGTGGGTAGCTAGAATAGATGATGTGTTGGAGGTTGATGCAGAGGTGGAGCTAACGGATTGGGAGGCCGATGGTTTGGTTGTGGAGGTTGTGGCAGCGGTAGGAATGGAGGAGGTATGTGCGGTTGAGGTAACGACTGTACTAGTAAGCGGAGGTGTAGGTGAAGCGGTAGTGGTCATGGAGGTAGACGCCTTAATGGGTATAAGCACATCATTAGGTCGGTAAAGCATGTTGCATGTTTTAAAAGGTGATGGGTCAGCTGGAATGGTATAGGTGTGTCCTTCATGCTTGAACTTCACACAACGATGCAAAGTTGAAGGGACATAACCCATGACATGAATCCAGGGTCTGCCAAGCAACATGTTATATTAAAACTCCCCCTCCAAGATGTAGAATAAGTCCTGAATAAGGGGGCCCACGTGAACGTGGAGGATGACAAGGTGCTAGTGTAGAGGTGATATCATCATTGAATGAATGCAACATGACATGATGTTTATGCATGTAATTATTAGGTATGTGCATTTGAGAAAATGCATGGGATGAAATGATATTAATGCTAGTGCCCCCATCGATCATGACATGTTGTACACATATATCATCGATGTTTACGAGATGAAGAGAGCTGGATCGGGTTCATCGGTTTAGTAAGGTGCAATCTCTTCATCTGAGAAGCTTAGTGTGGCTACTTGGTGGGTAGGTGGAGGTGAAGATGAAGGTGGTAATTTGGTGAGAAAGGCTACATGATGGGGTGTGATAATGGAGGCTACGGGTGTAGGGTCATTGGGTAAAACCTCAATAGATTGTAGGACCTCCATGAGAGCTAGACGATGGGATTCGAGGTTTGGATGAGGTCGTGCAGAGACATTTTGAGGGGGATTGGTGTAGTTTTTAGCATCACACGATGTGTGACCCCATTAGAAATAGGATATGTGGGGCCGCGGATAGTGATTTTAGGTACGGGTGTAGATTGTATATTGGGTATGGGATTGGTTGATTGGTTAGTTGCCTTTTCCTTGCCTTTGTCCTTCGAACATGGGTAGCAACGTGGATCATGTTGATATTAGGTGGGAAGGTAGGCGAGGTGGGTGAGCCATGAAAGGTCTAATGCGACACGAAGGGAAAAAGCCAAGTGGCGGGGAGGAACCTTTTGAGATGCGCTGGGCACACAAAAATTTGGGTGGAGGTTTGGCGAGTTCTCTAATGTGAACCATGTTAATTTCAAATCTTGGGGGTGGTTCTAGGAGTTATGGGGGTGGAGGTCTTGGTTGCTTGAGTAGGTAATGAGGGAAGAACTGTGGGAATGGGTGTTGGTGAAATGGGGTCCTCATCAAGAAGGTCATCATCATCAAATTTTTCTTCAGAGGACACAATTGGATAAGAACGGTTTTCAAAGCCTTACAGTTCTCTACATCATGTCCTGGCACATGATGGTAGGCATAAATTTTGGTGTCGTCAAACCCCTTTAGTTTGGGTTTGAGAGGGTCATAAGGTCTGAGAGGTGGTAATGTGATGATAGAAGTTTCAAGAAGGTTGGTTAAGATTTTGGCATAGGATCCCGCTAGTGGATCACAATGGGAAGTGAAAGTGGGTTTGGGTGTAGGTGCGGTGAATTATAGAGGAAGGGTCTTTGCGTGAGGGGGAGTGGGTCGAGCCACGGTTTTAGGGGTTTAGGGGCTGGTGTGGTCTTAGGTGTCAATCATGTTTGTTTGGGTAAGGGTAGGGTAGATGAACTGACAGGAGAGTGTGTGGTTGTTTTGACTACCTTATTAGAGGGTAGCAGATTTTTGTCTTTAGGTTGCACCTTCTTGGGTAAAGGTGATACAGGCACACGTGATCTAGAGGGAAAGGTGGATGGTGGAAGAGGACATGTTACCCACGGGGATAATGGAGATTATGTGAATGTAGATGACATGTGTCACGAAGGAGGTGTGAGGGAAAGAGACTGAAGTGTAGTGGGTAGTGAAGAAGTCACCGATGGTATTGGAGGAATGGGTGGTAAAGATGTCAGCAGTGTGGGCGGAAGTCGTGTTGGGAACTTGGGTATGTTAGAGGTTTGTGAGGAAGGAATGGGCTGTTGTGTTTTTGGTTTACTAATGGGTAGTAGTTTCTTAATCATGATGGAGGGGCAAGGTCCTAAGATGGACAAGAGTGGTGAAGGTGACGAAGGTGTGATCGGTGAGGTTGGAGTATGATATTTATGGGATTGGCTCTTCTATTTGGGTGCCGGAGTAGGTTTGGTATTGGCCTTGGAGGATGTAGCTAAATCTAATTTGATGGGTGGATGGGTGAGGTGGCGGTTGGGATGACGCCTAGGGTAGTACTAGGTTTAGGTGAGGAGGAGGATGTAGGTGTGGGTTTGGATTTAGATGCATGTTGGGTTATGGGTAGGGTGTGAGTTGATCTCGTGAGTGGTATCATGGAAGAAGTTGTGATAGAGGTGGTTGTGCATGGCTCAATTGGCCGAAATATTTTTGGGTAGATAATAGAAGTGTCAGTAAGTGACATCTACATTTGTGTTGAGACAGGAAGTAGAAGACACCCCCAAAGTAAGGCTCTATCCACATAATCTAAGTGATCGGCTAAGCGTGAGAACGACATGTCTGTAGGCGAGGTTGATGAGGACCTAATGGAAATTCCCGTAAAATTTGTCTTAGAGATGGGGAATTTGCTAGCTTCGGCTTCCATGGGTAAGAGAGCGGAAAGTAGGTATGCGAGGCTCTTGGATAGCTAATGGGAGTGGTCCCCTCAGAGGCAAAGGTATCTCTACTGGATCCTTGATATGCGGAGGAGAAAATGGGTGCTCCTTTATGGGCGAGGAGATAATGAATGCTCCTCCATGGGTGGAGGAGATAGAAAAGCCTCGTCCATGGGTTGGAGATGTATTGTGGGTGACGGATCTCTAGGTGGAGACGCCAAGGGTGAAATAGTCTTGATATTAATGGAAGGCTCTTCCACGGGTGAGGAAGGAGGTGAAAGGTGTTCCTCTAGTGGGTGGAGGAATAGGTGAGGTGGGTTCAAGTGTAGGTGGAGGATTTCAGGCTAGGATTTCTTTGATGGAAGGAATATGGGGTAATTGGGCAACAATGGGTGTATCGCTGAAAATAGCATGGACCTCACGGGTATGGCTATCATGAGTTGAGGTCTCTCCAGTTTGATCAGAAGAAGGGGCATGATTAGGAAAGGGTTTCTTGAAGATATGTAGGTTTTGATTGGTAGGTGCATTAGGATTATCCAAGGTTAGCTCACCTCTCTCGAGCATTTCTTGAACAATGTTTTTGAAGGTAATGCAATTGCCATCACTATGACCCTTTACGTGATGATAATTGTAAAAATCATTCTCTTTATACCACACGGGTGTGGGGCGAGTAGGGTCAAAACCAGTATGGGGTTTTATAAGAGGAAGAGTGATGGCCCCAGCTTTTATGAGCTTCCCTAAGATAGAAGAATAAGGTTCCCCAATTGGGGCGTATCTCCGTTGTTCTCATCTAAATTGAAAAGTCTGAATGGGTGAGAGATTAGATGAGGGGCTAGCCTCATTTGATGGGTGAGCCAGAGCTAGCTTTAAGTACCACTACGTTAGTGGTCCCCTTGGCCTTTGAATAATTGTTCTATGGTTTTGAAGAAGAAGAGGTATCATTCGACTTGAATGTTAAGCTTTTATTGCGTAGTAGGATTTTCTTCTCTTGAATGGCCCGATCTCTAGCTTTCGTGCCATGGCAAATGCCTCATCAAAGGTTCGGAAGGTTTGGACTTGCAGGGTCAGTGAAATATGCCTAACACAAGCCTACGTGAAGAGTTCGATGAGTTCGGTTTGCTATAGTTGAAATGTGAGTTGATTGATTAGGCTACGCTAACGAGCAAAAAAATTTGTGATGGATTCATCATCATGTTGACGCATGGAGTAGAGATTGGTCATGGTAATCTTCTTAATAATATTAATTGAGAAGTGATCCAAGAATGCTTGGACTACCCGATTAAATGAGAATATAGAGTGTCTAGGTAACCCACAATACCAATCCAACACAAGTCCAAATCGAGACATGGGAAAGGTCCTCGAGAAAATCATCATCATGGGAGATCAGATAACACCCATGTTTGAAAGACCGCAAATGCTGTTACGGGTCTTCTTTTCTATTGAAACGGTTGAATTTAGGCATTTCCCAATGCATGGGATATGGACAGATAGGAATGGATGG
Source organism: Taxus wallichiana var. yunnanensis (assembly GCA_018340775.1). NCBI lineage: Eukaryota > Viridiplantae > Streptophyta > Pinopsida > Cupressales > Taxaceae > Taxus > Taxus wallichiana. The sequence continues at coordinate 789,833,130 of CM031242.1, forward strand.
GTGTATAGGCTTGTTACAAATCTCATCGTATGTGAGAGTGTTGTGGGAGCCAGAAACCGATGCCTCCAATGTCTACATCTTGTCCATCATTAACTTGATTAGGTCGTTGGTAGGTTGTGATGGATGGGTACCTCCTGTATCGAAAGGTGGTTGGTTTTGGGAATATGATGGAGGAGGCATTCCAGTGTATGGTGCTCCCATATAGGTAGATTGAGAAGGAGGCAGTGAAATAGGGGGTACGTACCCAGAGTGAATAATAGATGAAACACGAGGCTTCTAATAGTATGTATATGGAGGTGGAAGGGTTGTGGTGACCCTAGTAGCGATGGGTGCTAAAGACTATAGAATAGAAAGGATGACATTTTGAAAATGGATAGGGGTCACCGACACCGGGGTGGTTGTGTAGCTATGGGTATATGCGAGACAATAGGCGCGGATGAAGTTGTGTTCTAGGTGGTTGGCGAAGGTATAGTGGATGTGGTGGGTGCAATGGATATGGTAGACGCAGTAGTCATAGCGGGTATAGGGCCTAGCTAAAAACAACCGGGGTAAGGTAGATGTGGGAAGCATGAAGCCGGATGGATGGGGCTGACGCAGGAGTGGGAGCGAGAGTCGGGGGATAGATACGGGCATGTCGTATATCAACTAACCCGAGGCATCTCGATTGGATGAGTGGGAAAGGTAAAATTACAAGGCAAGTAGGATTTTGGTCTAGGAGGCATGTGAACTCCTCGTCCCCCGTGGTGATAGTGATAGGTTGGGTAGGATCCATTGGTGATAAAATAGAAGGCGGCGAAGGACTAGGTGGCATGGAATATGAGGGTGCTTGCTTGTCAACACGTTAGTACCATGTGAACAGGTACTAATGTGGTAAGACTTCTTTCTCGTAAATGACACGAAATACAACACGAGATAGGATAAATAAGCAAAGTGGTAGGTGAATTGGGGTTAAAATGTTAATGGAAAATGATACAGCTCTAATCGATCTTTGGTTAGGTTAAACCGACACTTTGGCCGGTCACAGTAATCGCTTATCGGTCACTGTGTAAAGTGGATAGTTGGTCAAAAACAAGGTATAAGGCCAAATTTGCTAGGTATGAAAAATGATGATGGGACTTACAAGATTAATGGATATGATAAGAGTGACAGAGACTCTAAACAACTAAAGAAGGTGAATAGGTGTCCTTTTGGGTAGGTCAACCAAAAGAACAAAGGTACTATGTTGGTTGGGTAAAACTAATGATGGTCAGAGGGTAACCAATGATGGTCACCTGGACTAACACCGATTCTTGTGAAATTGAAACAATGATGAAGAAAATGTGGTTGTGAGTTAAAATTTGATGTGGAATCAAACCCATAATTCTGAGAATGATGAGAATATGGTCTAGGCACACTCAGATGAAGTTGAAATACACCAACTATGATGAGGAGCGTGCAAGGGGAAATAAGAAAAATGAAGAACGTGACCTCTCACCTCAAAATGCAAGCCAAGCAGAAACACTAAGAAAAATATGATCCTAATAGTGCTTTTTATATTATGTTTGTTTAGCTTATGCTATTTAAGGACTGACTCATGAACTATAAAATAGATTTTTTGGTGAGGATGTATTCCTATGAAAAAAGAGATCTACAAGGAGAGGTTTCAGGTATGTTATGGTGGGGGTGGGCCATCCTCTGATGGGGTACTTGCATAGAGATAACCAGCGGGGTGCCCACTGTGTTGTGATCGTGTGATCACCTACAGCTTCTTCTGGGTGAGATGTTGTTTAAAATGTGTGTATTTTAAATTTTTGATGTTTGGATAAGACTCAAAGAGAGAGAAAGAGAAAGGAAGTGCTTTTCTATGATTTATTTGTCAACCATCAGCTGGGAATGACTTCCATCATATAGGTTGCCCTCAATTAATGTGAAATAATGAAAAAAGCAGAATGAAATGCAATGATTTTTAAACCCAAATCGAAATGTTGAATTCAATGACACAAAAAAGATGAACATGAGAAGGGATGCTCTTTCACTAATTTGATACTAATGAAAGGGAAGAAATGTTCATTTTAAGCACCAAAATACGATGGTTTTTTTAGACAATAGAAGAGAAGAACGTTCCAGGGGAGAAAATTTAATGTAAGAACTTTTTAGAAAAGAAACAAACATACAATGTTTTCACCTAGAAATGAAGGAATGCAAAGAACCCCGAATGCGTCCCACCGGGCGTGCTAAAATGTTTCACCCGATTCTTAGATTTTTCTTAGAATGTTGGCCAAACAGATAAGGGTAATGTGCTAGGAGGAATACACATAAGATGTTGATTGTAGGTTGTTGCACGCGTATGACTTCGAATCCACAAATGATCGTGAGAACTTCCTTTTGCTTGGAGGAACTATAGGAAATGGAACAAAATACCACCAAATAAAAGTTAAACAATATATGCAGTGGATTGCCTAGCGTATGCTAGATCTGTAAGTGTGATACTTCCTAGACGGTTGTTAATCCACTGTTAAAAATAACTTAATGAAAATAATAAAGGAAATCCTACTGTAGTTAAAATTATTTAGGTATCTCATTCATCTACAATAAGAAAATTCGTTCACAACAGGCTAGGCTATGATTGAATCTGAAGGTCAAGGTCACTGTTAGGGTACTTGGTATTGGTCAAGGTGAGGTTCTAGGCTATTTTGGGTATTTGGTTTAAGTTTTAGGCTTTGTTCTTGGTTTCGGTAAAAATACGAGAGACCGACGTCCGTCTGGTATGACCGGTGTCGGTTTAGGTTAACCGGCGATGGTTGTGGGTAACCGGCATTAGTATGGTTGAGGTACAGAAACTCAATAAAAACTTGGTTGGGTGATAGATCTGAGGCTAGATGAAGATGGGAGGGTAATGGCGATTTCGTATGGATCTGAGGTATGCAAAAAAATGATTAAGGTCCGGTATAGGTAGTGCAAGGGTGTGGATAAAAGATGGCCAAGTTTGCATGGAGGTAGATAATGGGGAATAGAAATAAAAGCAGAAGCTAATAACAAATGTAAAACGATCTACCAAATGATAAATGGATAATTGTTGGTTTAAAAAACTTATTGTATGTACGAGCTTGATGCCGAGTTGGTAATCGTGGGTGATCAAATGGAATGAACTTGGTGTGGTGTTGGTGCTTCCTGGATTCTCCCATGAAGGAAAATGGCTATGTGATTGCTTCAAGTACTAGCTATGGATGCCCTGATGTGTATCTTAACACTGGTTCTGCTTGCATGTAGCTCTGGTTTCGTCACTTGTTCTCAAAAGATGTGATTATCTCTCAGAAATGTGCCAACCCTAAAATAAGGTTGTTTTGGGGTTAAAAGGTAACCAACGGTGGTTCCGGCTTAACCGGTGATGGTTTAGGGTAACTGGCGTCGGTTAGGGTGGGATTTCCTAGGTTTACTAAACTAGGCAGATCCCCTTGATTTTCTGGGATCTCGTTTCGTTTACTCTGCGGATTAGCATGGAAGCTTCCTTCTAACATGTGGGAATGTGGTTAGAGGGAATGTAGGCATTGATTTTTAGGGTTTGGGTAAGTCTTAGTTAGTTATGGAAACTTACTAAGAATAGGTCTTAGGGTGAGGTGGTTAGATGAGGTGGATATGTGGGCATTATCCCAATTAGGATAGTTAAATAATAAATATGGTGAGAATAATGAGTTAATTTAATTAAATGAATTAAATTAATATTATAGTGGGGTGAAGGGGGCCATGGTTAGGTAAGTGTGTTTAAGTTGATTAATTAACAAGGGGCTAAGGGGAGTGTGACCTGATTTTGATGTCTACATTCCCTCCCTTCAATAATTAAGGTACAAACCATGCTTTATGAAAGGGATCCAAAATTTAACTTTGTTGGAACATATATAATTTTATGGGTGAAAGGCAAATGCAAAATCCACAAGACGGGCTTACATGATCATCACATTACTCAAAATACTTGTATAACAAAGGGGAAGGACAAAGTTACTTGACTCTAAGAGGAGATGCAAAGATCAATATTCATTTAAGAGACTAAATTAAATACCGAAATAAAAAATATTATTTATAACACAAAATGGTGACGAAATGAAAAGAGTTATAAATAAATTTGGCATATAAAGGCCTATCACCAATAATATGATGATTATTTTATATACTAGCACATGCATGTGAGCAATGCGATGTGAACACCACAAGGGATTGGGCATAGGAATAAAGAGTGGTGGAGAGTAAGCAAGGAAGAAAAGGAGGTCGAAGGGGAAGGCAATTTTATGGATGGAACACGAAAGAACATAAAAATGTAATGGCTATGATGGGTATACATGAACATTAGAGTAGATATTTGTGGAAAGTGTGGTAACGTAAATACAGAATGAATAGTTTGAAAAGATAAATAAAATAATGTAATACAAAAATGGAATGTATAGTAATACGTAGAACAAAAAATATTTTTTACTCAATGAGGGTTTAAAACTATGTCAACAGTCCTTCATCGTCGAGCATCTATGGGGGATCACCAATCATAAAACTTTGGAGGTCTAGCCATTTTTTGTCTTGTATTTTTTATCACAATTTCTCGACATCATTTATTGATTTGGGAGATAATTCTATGCAGAGTGGCTCTTTGTCTAATGGATACAACGTCAATTGTCTAGTGGATACCTACAAATGAATGAAAAATTCAATTGAGAAACAATATACTCTTGTGAGTGATGAGATTTTTGTCGATTCCTTTTTTTTGGAAAAAGGCCACGAAATGCAACCAAAGCCGGCGTCGTTGTGGCCTCCAATAGGACCTATGTAATTAAACACACTCAACACCGATTCACACCTAGAACATTATAATTTCTCTTCAACAACACCTCTTGATTTTCCATAGCATAGAGAGTCGATGGTTTTGAAGTTTTGAACCACGAACTTTTTGTTTCCTCTACAAGGACTTCCTCACTTGTAGCCCCTTGCAAGTTAGCTCCTATTCACCATTTCGAATGCCTTTTAGGTTTGGAAAATATTGTAGCCCATTAACATCTTTTATATCAGTGGGTTCAGAGCTTGAGAGCTAAGTCTTCATTTCTTTGAAGGCGACATTATGAACCTTAACAGACTCGATTATGTGATAGGGATCATAGAATAAGGAGCAAACATAGTATATTTGCTTCAATTTTTTATATTTTCTTCTAGAAATGGGGTGAGTTGTAGGAGGATGCCAAGTAGAAGGGCAAGGGTTGTACTCTCCAAAGAATGCACCACATACATCCCAATGACCATGTGAACCATCATGTTACCCATGACGTCATCTAAAGCCACGTGGTACAATAACTAGGAGTTAGTTTTATTTGGGATGAAAAACACAAGTGTGATTTTAGTTTTTTCGGGATGAAAAAAAAAATTGTTTTTCAGAAGCACACAGAGAGACCCAGTTGGGGTTGAACCGGTGACTTGCGGGTTTCAAATGCATGTTCCCACCAATTCACCTACCACCGCTAGATGTTGCATTCGATTGCATTACGCTTTATTAAAAATAGGAAAACATTGACGTGACCGCTAACGCACGAGTCCCACCAAAGCATGTACATGCATGTTCATGGTCTATTTTTATGGGTCCATGGGATATATGTGGTGCATTATTTAGGAGAATAACCACTGGAGAGTAGAAGTGAGTAAGGCACTATGAACTTTGTTCAAGATTGTATCATGCAAGGAGATACAACTCCAAATTCTTCACATCAAATTTGTTGTCAAATCTGCGTAGTAACTCAACGAACTATAATAAGTATGCCCGAAATCAATCAACGGCTGATTTAGGCATGTAACAAACGTAATTTGTGCCATTTCCTCTTATTGGTCCTTGTAAATCCACTTTGGGATCCGCATGACCCCTCGTCTCAAGTGTCCAAGACTGCGATTTTTAACACACCGCCTCCTGTATTTTTGGTCGTTCATTCCTAACATATGTCAATCGGAGTTGGTCCCCACCCACTGGGAATACTTCTTTCGATGTAACAAGTGATCTTGATCATACTTATATTTGATGGCCTTTTAACATATTTTTAATTATAAAATATTAGTAAATTTGTACACTAATCATTTTCTCAAACTTATATATTTTATTTTTATACAAATTAATTTTAAATATTATATATATATATATATATATATATATATATATACTTTGAAATAAATGTAAAGTTTGGTGATGATAGATGTTGAGATAAGACAATATTGAGGTTTCGTTAGTGGGGTTTGGGTTCCATTCAAAGATGAGATGATATTATGATGCGGAATTAAGAGACACCTCCAATCTCAATATAGGTGTAGACACTACTTTTTGAGTACGTTTTCCATGTCCCACATTTGCTCTTATTTTATCTTCATCTCACACATTTGTCTCACCCTTCTTATTTGAAACCTCAATTTCCCTCCTAAATGCTTATCCCTCTTATTTTCATATCCTAATCCTATTTTCTTGATCCTAGCATTATTTAGTCCTCTTCATTATCCCTAACCCCGCCTAAGTACCCATTAAACCTATCTATTATTTTAATCACCCACCCCATTCCTAACATTAATATTATTAACATTATTTTATTATTCATTTCCCCTATTTATTACCCTTAAATTCCTCACTACCTCCCCTAATTTCTCCCCACGCAGCTATGCAGCCATAAAATATCCCACCACCTACATTTTATCCACTCTAACACGTCAATCATTGAAATCAAATGTGGCCTAATTCACAATCTGCTCCATTCGCTTGCACGACTCATGTGGGTTTTCGTCAATCCTATTTATTCGCCTTCACCCTCCTCTCAAACGGATGAAAATTTTGAGATCTTGTGTTGGCTGCCTTCTTCCTCTTCTTTGGAGCTATTGTCACCAACCGGAATCAATCTTAGCACCCTTGGCATTTTATCATTTGAGTTTCATATGTTTTAAAGTTAGCTTGGAGAGCTCTTCTTGCTTCATTGCTTCAATTTTGCAAGTTTGCAGGTTTCCCTAGAGCTCTGCCCAACCTTTTAGTAGTCTTTAATCCTCTTCATCCCCATTTTTTCATCCATCCAACTTATGAAATCATAAATCTCAATCCGGTTGCCGTTGACCCATCCCGATCATTGTCGACCCACCCTATGTTAACCTTGTTCTCTCTCTCTCGCATCATCATTTGTCTCTGCTCCATAACTTCCCCTTTATCTAGAGAGCTCTATTTCAATCACCCACCTATTTATCATCTTTAATCTGGTCATCTTGTCCCCGATCATCATTGACCCATCCCGATCGTCATCGACCCTACCAACTCCTACATCATATTTTCTTTCAATTGTATCATCTCTACTCACAATTGTTTTTGCATCGATCCAACATCTTTGTACTAGATCTAGCTTTGTTCCTATTCATCCTTCAATTGGCTTTGCACTATTTGTTGTTGACCGTACCACTCAGGACCTAGTTCGTTTGTCGACTTGTTCAGTTTTGGTTTGTTTATCATCATTCCACATTACTAGATCTTCATTTCAACATTCTTAGCTTATATCATATTTTTATTTTAGATTATTATTTGCATCCTTCCATCGGTTATCATTTATCAATATTCATTATCAAACGTGGGTTGACATCCATCCTAGGAGTTGTTGTTTTCCCAAGACTGACCTTGTCAGGAAACCCACCATCCTATTTTACTAATATTTTTCATGTTAGCTTCTTTTTGTTGTGTGGGTCATCAAGCTCGTAGCGGAGAGGTTCTGTCACACCCATACCTTCAGCATCACCATCATCATGTACACCAAGAGGTAGCCTTAAACCCCTCCATAGTTTTGAATTTCCTTGATTTCTCATATTCCCTTTCATTAACTTGTCACGGGAGGAGCGAGAAATCTCGTAGAACAATAAGATACATGGGTTTCCCTCTGTCTCGATTATAGATAGGATCGGTCGAAATAATACACTTTCCCATACAAATTATACTCTCATATGAAATGTTTCCCATACTCAATTATACTCCTACACACAACGATTTCCTACACTTAATGAGACTCTTTCCCATACTTGACAAAAACTTATAAATATAACTACCAAAAACCACCTAGTGTCTCTCGATCCCCTTCATATTTATCATGATACTATTGATTTTCCATGAAGAAAGTTTCCTTTTAGATTTTTATTAACAACGTACTAGTAGTATTATTATACATGTTTTGGAGGATAATATTGAAAAATTACCATCACTCAAAAATTGTTTTACAATAGTTCATGAAATTATTCTAGTTAGGTTTTGGATCTCTTCATGGGCTATCACAAGCCACTCTATTCATCCATGCCACATTATTCTATTTTCATGTCAATCCCCTTGGCCTTTCCTTCACACACGTTAGGTTTTCAAACCCTACATGCATTAAAATTTAACTTTTTACCACCCTTTTGGGCGGATTGCCTATTTAAAAGGGGTTGAGTTTGCCTTCAGTGACTTTAGCTACTGACGTGCAATAACAAAAATCGGTCCCAAGCGTGCGAGAAATTTTCTCTTAAACGTCTACGATGAGGTAATGAAACCAAATTACCCATTAATGTTTTATTAAATATTGTTGTTATTGATCTTCTCATAAAATGTTATAAAGATTATAGTCTTATAGCTTATTATGTTGGTCTCATTCCCTCATAAGATTCCCTCACGTCCTAGATTAGGCTTTATTGAGAACCTCTTAGGATCCAGGTCACTGACATAAGGAATCTAACGAAAGGTTTTTTCGTATAAAGAACCCTCCTAGGTCCAATCCCTTCTATGTAAACCATGTTATTGGTTCTTACGTAATATACTCTTCTTGTCCTTTCACCTTGGATCTAACACTTTAAATTATCGAACAAGTTTCCCTGAAAGTCCTTGTCTAGGTTGAGCTACCTAGTCTTCCTCTCCCTCTCTAGTCCTTTATTATAGATATTTTTAATCCCATTAGACGGGTTATTTATTTTGAATAGGACCATTTCTACTCGACTCGACCCAACAAACAAGTGTGTGTTGAGGTGGATTTAATTAAGGACTTAAAAGAGACCATAGACTTAGAAGTCATATTTGAATGATTTTCTCATAAAGTGGTCTATTTCAACCTTCCCAACACTTGTTTCCAGTTTTAGGCCCTTGACCACATGATCAAGGATCATCCACTTCTGATTAGGCCCAAGCTAGTTGATGAAAAATTCACGAGATAATGGGCCTAAAGCTCCAACTTGAGCAGAGAACTAGACTATTATGAATAATAAAAAAGTGGTCTCATAGGTTAGAATAAGTTCAATTTTGTTTCCAAAATCTTCGCTCGTTTCTCATCATATTGACAACATACTTGTGTCATATATTCCTTACAAACCATGCATGCTTACCCTAAACCTTTGTAGAGCCAAAGCACATCCAAGCTCTTAATTAGGTCAAAATCTAGGACCTCTACTCAACCTACTTGGCGTTCTCGTAGCCCACTGAGGGGTGAGGAAGAGTCGCAAAGGGGAGATAATGGGGCTAGGCACCACTCCATCTCCTTAGAGGATTTTATACGCCGAATCATTGATCTCTTTTATCTAACAATTTTTTGGTTTAGATAATGTTGATGACTTACAAGATGGACAAGGGGAGTTTAGCATAGAATAAATTCCTTAATGAATTTCATATCATGGAATGTTAGAGGTCTTACGGAGTCCTCATGAAAATTCTATGTGTGCTCTAAATGTCAAAAAAATGGAAAATTAGAATTTTTTCGTTTACGGAAGTTAAAATTCTAGGATTTCTTTTGTAAGTGGTGTTAAAGTGTATTTTGTTTAATTTCATCCACTTCCATGCATTCCATACTAATGATCTCGGGTGGTGCCATTATCTCCATATCTCCCCAATTTTCCTCCTTAATTGTTTTATCGAATGTCAATGACTAGGCTCTTGGTATTGTTAATATCTATGATTCAAATGATAGCCTTGAAAGGAAACTTTATGGAGATGGCTTGTTAACAACTTGTCACTTGCTTTTTGGCTAAGTTATGGATATTTCAATATGAATGGGAATTTTGAAGATAAAGAAGGTGGTTTTTCTATGCATTGGTGTGTTGGAGAGCATTAAAATAGGTTTTATTTCAAATTTATGACACTAGAATTAGGGCACCCTAACTCCCACAGTGCTTACACACTCTGGGACGCTCATTTATAGTCTCACATAGTCATTTTATAGATCTTTACCACGTTACATTTACAATTTTACACCCATAACCACCTACAACCACAAAATAAAATAAAAATTAGAAAACAAAATAAATCAAACAAAAAAAAAAATTAAACAACTTAACAACCCTCTTATGAACTTAAATCAACTTAAAAACCCATTTGAGAACCGAAAAATCCGTAAAAGGGTAGAAGTTCAACTTATCCTACAATTGGTGTCGATTTATTTGGATCGATGGTGATCCATTGAAACGACATCAATCCTATATAAACCAACTCAGGCCTTTGCCCAAGGATTCTGAATTTTCTCGATCATTCTAAATTCAATCTTGATCATCCACTCCCAAAATTACACGAGACAGTTCAAGCTCACCAAGTTTGTACAAGGATCAAGCGTCAAGATTCCTAGGCATCTCATGGTATTAAGTTCCCTTTGGAACAATTAGTCTGCACACCCATTCAACCAACTTGGTTTTCTACTCATCAAGGTAAGTCCCTTCTTAATTACACCACATTTTCAAATTCAATATCGCTTATCATTAATATTAATCCTCAAAAGAATATTTTTCTTTGAACTTTCCAAATTATGTTTGATCAACCTAATTTTAATAGTGATTCGGATCAATTGACCGGATCAACACCGATTCACTAGATTAACATCAATCCATGCCAAAAATTGTCTATTTTATATCCTTCATGTATCTTGTCATATTTCCTTAAAAATTAGCAATCATGTCTAATCAATCTTCACTTGCAAGACCTTGATTTCGGTTAGATGACACTTCTAAGAGAATGGTATGAGCTAGAAACCATCTTCAAATTACCAATTGTGTGAAAAAACTTCATGTGGAAACAATCAGACATCGACTACAAACTAAGTCTATGCACCATTGCTTTCACACTTAATCCAAACAAGATCATTAAGCAATTGGAAGTTCTCTTCAAATAGAGTGACGAGGAAAACCGTTATTGGGAAGATATTTTCAACCATCCCCAACCTATCATCGAGGATGTTGATTGAGTCCTATCATATAGACATCACATCCTAAACTTATTATCATATATCATTTGTAATCTTGTCATGATTTCCAACTTAATTGTCTAAAAGTAAGTTGAAACCCATCAAAGGAAGCCCTTTGGTTCCTAAGATTTTCCTTTTCCAAAAAAACTTGTCATATTATTATCTTACATTTCTCTTGTCAAGTCATTTATTTATGTGTAGTTTTTCTCATTTTTGGAAGAAGAGTCTCTTGCACTCATTGGGATCTGTACATCTCAACATTGTCGACGCAAGTATCATTAAACCCTGTTATTTTCTAAGTTTTAGTGGTTTGTTTCACTTAATAAGATCGAATCCTAAAATATACTAAAACACCTGGCATGCCCGGTGGGACCTTAGTCCATTTTTATCAAATTTTGCATTCTTGTAGTAGAATCCATTTCTTGCTCCATTTCTTGTGAGATTAACTAACTTTTCACTTGGAGTCCTCTAACAGATTTTCCAAAAACACGTAAAATAATAGAAAGAGAATATTTTAGAGAATGAAGGTACCTTTTTTTTCCCTCCCTTCAGTCTCTTTTCAACATCACATCTATGTGCTTGGTTCTCATCAAAATAAATTTTGTTTTCGGATCTTAAAAATAACTCGCATTATTACTTGATCGTCTAGTTTGGGGTTAAATTGTGCATTCACTACTTTCCCTCACACACATCCAAATCATGAATAATAAAACTTGTATTTCAAACATCCCCTTCTAGGCCTACCTACTTGGATTTCATTACTAAGAGGGCAATTGACTCGGTGTTACGGCCTAATATAAAATAATTGGTGGGCAATATATCGGCTAAGTACACGATACCCTTAACATCGTGGGATCGTGAAGTGAGGGGGTAGGCCCCAATATCATACCTTGTAATGACACCAACACAGACTTGGGCCTCTCGTACCTTTGGGTATATCAAGGACTCTAGCCTCAAGATACCTAAATCCAGCCTCGGTGAGCTTGATTCTTAGTACCGCATACAAGCTATCTTTTCTTTTCACATATTTATAATTAGTCAAGATAATAAAAAACCTCATGTTAATTGTGTATTTTTCATTCTTAGATAATTGTATTATTTTTATTATGTGCTTCTCTCATGGTTTTGACTAGAAAAGAGTCTCGTATCGAGAATATCACGACATGTCGGACCCAATACAACAACCCCTAAAACAACCCAAGATCCCTTACACTCTCCCAAAGCATTCACTCATACACGTTCGACATTCCCAATCCATCCATTCTACAGTACTTTGATAGCAATGACCCAATATTTGAGGAACTCTTAGATACAAATCCTATCGCTCTTAGCAACTATCTTACTTCACATGTCATTTGTATTCCTGTTAAAGTCTAGAACCGTGATCACCTATTATTATTGTCACTTATGATCACTCCCGACTCGTCGACCCCTCTTATCATCTATTTATCAAACAAATAACTCCTTATCATGCCCCTGACCATACAAAAACATCCATATCTATTTCATCCACTCTCGTAGCTAGCTTTGAACTCAACACTATCTCATCACAAAACATGGTTAGTCATCAAGAGCCCTTGTCATTTGCATCCTCATACAATCCTCGGGATATCCAACCTCACATTATTAGTTCATCACTTGCGATCATCCATAGCCCTTCTACTTCTCTTCCTCCCCTAAAAAATCTTATTTAGAATACCCCATTCTCTACAAGTTCCTTGGCCACATCTCAACTCATCATCTCGTAACAACTTGTGTCCTCAATCCAAAACTTAGTTATATCTATTCCTACATCCTTACTACATATGAATATAATTTTAATCACTAGCACTCATTCCATTTTGCAACCTACTCTACAACAAGTGTGCCACATTAGGAATGAATTTCCTACTCAACAAAATCAACAATTGTTGTAACCTCTCGTCAACACTTATATCACTCATCCTTATCAATATATCCAATCTTCCTCACAACCGTTAGTTTCTCAACAAAATTACAACATATCAAAAATTCTCCCTCCTTTTCAAAATCCTCTTTTACCATATCATCGTATCAACAATTGAATCCTTGGCTTATAGCCATACTAGCTCTTCTTCAAGAACCATCCAATCCCATCGAATGATCCCATGAAAACTTTGATAAATATAATCTCCAACCTAGAAGTTGTTACCATGGGGCCTAAAAACATATTTTCTTATGAACAAATTTGTAACGAACCCATCAATACCCCTTAAACCATATCCATCATTGGGATCTCCCAAAGTTTAGTAAATTCTATAAAGCGAGGAGGATTTGATGCAAAGCATCTTAGGGCCTTCCGCATTCTTGATATCTCATAGCTCATGATCAATACCTCATGTTAAGGACATTCCCAATGTCCTTAGCTGGGCCCACTCTTGAATATTACAATAGCATCCCTCAACACTCTCTCTATTCATTTGCACAACTAGCCCAATTGTTCTGGAACATTTTTCTATTAACATTGCACGCAAGATATCCATCACCGACTTATATTATATAAAGTAGTTTGATGATGAATCTATTGTTGACTTCATCACTAGATGGTGATGAATCATCAATCAATTATCCTATTATTTACCCCAAACTGAATTGATCAAATTATTTTCTTGATCTTGTGCAAAACATATATCATCCACCCTTCAAATAAAATGGATTACCATCTATATTCATTGTTGAGCATGGTTACATTTTTATAGGAGTAATAGTACTCTTAAATAAGAATCCCTGGATTATAGGATCCTAATAATATGCCACTCATATCATGGGTTGTTTTATAGAATAACAACCTCAGAGGTACAAATAGATCAAAATACTTAAACCATAAAATATAATATGTGAACACTAACCACATAATCCCTAACATTCCCCCCTTAGTGTGAACATGGGAGAAAAACACCATCTTCAACCAAACAACAATCAACATGTTGCTCAGTAACTTGCTTATGGTCTTAATACTCAACTATAACTTTGTGAACTACATCATCCATGAATAGGGACCCATCAACCTATCCATGTGAATACACGAATTAGGACCCATCAACTAATTCATATCAACGATCAAGTCATTATGGTCAAGAACACTTCTTGTAATAGTATCAATGGTACAAATTTCCACATCATCATCATCACCAGGAAACACAAACATTGTATTGCACACGAAATATGGATGCTCATTTGTTCTTATTCATCACACACAACAAAAGGTGTCACTAAAACAGTTTGTGGCCTCTGAGGTAGTGATGAACTCAAGGATGTTGATTTTCCTCCTACCTCTGTTTACTCCATCCTCCAATTTACATGCTGCTAATTGAGCAGAATGCAATCATGTTGCTCAAGGTTCCGAATTTCCACATTGTTGATTATTCCCCCCACCATGTGAAATCATTTATTTTCCAGACGTTAGGTAACATCGAAAATGTGTCCATAAGGAAATTCGTTTTCCTACTTTTGACAAGACACTCAACAATGATACTTTTAGATAAGAGGACAATGACTCTAATTTAACTACACGAATTTTTGAATTTTTGGACTCTTAAAATGATAATAAAGATACTAGAAAGAATACACAAAATAGATATTATAACGTTGAGGTTTATGAGACTACACACTTTATAAAGTATATGTGTATTAAATAACTAGACACAAATGTAAACATTCTAATACATAAAAAGACAAACTCAAAAAAGATGATATAAAACCCAACTAAAAATTTACACATTTATACTCTCATAGAAAATATGATTATAAAGTTTTAAAAAAAAAATCCAAGACAAAAATACCACAAAAAGATTAACAAAGGACAAACAATATTTTTACGCCGAAGGCGTTCTATATTGAAGTTCAACCTGCTAAGTCTGACAGAAATCACTAAATCAACGGTGCAGAAGACTCTACGTTCATACGTTGAAATCCAAGGGTGGATATGTGGGCTCACTAAACCAGCCAATGTGACCTGTACGTGGATATTTTTTCCAGGGTGGTAAATTACATCCGCCAACGTTGATAGTTCAAAAAAACCAGCGGCCTGAAAATTCTCGAACCGTGAAATGTTGACATTGTGCCTCGCTCCAATGGACACCCCACCGTTCCTCCTCCCACAATGATATAATCATACCCTTCCTCGCTGCCCACGTCGCTCGCCTCCTTCATAAACTTATATTATGGAATTGCTACATCCACAACATAATCATTAAAAACCTTACAAACAGGCATAAAATCTTCATTTTTATGTAAAATGGTGTATCACAGAACCGACCTTTGTACGAGCTACAGACGCACAATAAGAAAAAGTAGAGAACAAAACTAGAATCCTTTCAAGTGCGTCCATCCCTCCCACACGTTATTTTCTGCGTGAGAAGAGAGGCCGCGCACCTGTCATAATATACAAGCCACGAGACAGGACTGTAAGTACTTCGCCGCTATGAAAGCTACAGGTTTCATTCAAATTTATCTGGTTTAAATTGTTGGTAATGAAGTGCAGATGGAGAGCAGGAGGAGGGAGGTGAGTGGCGAGGGTGACCGCAACCACCCAGTAAAATTTTGTGGTTGCGGTTTCAACAGTGGGGTTACACGTAGAATTATTTAATGTGCACACGGATAAATTATGTTTGTCCGACATTAATAATATGTAGACTGTTTTCTTTCTTTGTATTTTTAGGCCTTCATATGCGGAGCAAAAGTGCTGCAAAATTCCAATTTCTGTGGTGTTTCTTTCAAAAAAATTAATCCTTGGTGTCGATTTCTATTTTCAGTTATTAATACGTGGATCTTTAGAAATTGGGCCTTCCTACAATGATGTGCTTCTTAATTATGCCGAAGGCATTTCTATATGAGATTCAACCTCCTAATTCTGACACATCAGTTAAAATCAATGGCACGGATTGAAGTCGTGCATGCGTTGAAATTAAATGGAGGAAAGTGCTCTACGTAGATGCGATGGTGGCAGGACTTCTGTCAGGTCTGGTGGAATAAAATTTGGCACCCGTCTTTTTAATGTAACACCAGTAGGTGGGTAGTGATAGTCTGGAAGAACGATACAACTTCTTATGGAAAACAATAATGTCAGCCTATAAAACACATGGGTTCCCTCTCGAGACAATCACTCTATTTAACAGTATGCAACAAGCAGGGCTCCAACTTGATCAGTTTACATTTGTTAGCAAACTCCTAGCCTATGCCAAAATACGAGCTCTGAAATAGTGTATAAACATCCATGTGTACTCCCAACTTGTGCCAAAATACGATCTCTGCAATAGGGTATGGGAGCGCCCAATAAACCTTAAGGGCATAGTCGAAGGTGCTCTCCTTCATACCTCCCAATAAAGATGAATCTTTTCCCACTACGGAAGCAACCTGAACATTTGCAGTCACCTTTTCTCTTCTTTATTATACCTCCCAATTGGTTGTTGGTGTAACATATTTTTCAGCAGAAAGAGGAACACAACAAATCAAGGCTACAAGAATCATTTTAAAGCACCCATTAATTTCTAGCTGCATTTTTGTATGAAGTTGGGGGCAAAGCTTTTTGTTGCAAAGGTGGCACTTAGGTCATGGGGTGGCCTTGCTGAGAAAGCATGGGCCCATCGACACGTAGCAAAATATGCATGCTTACCACAAGTGTCATTGGTTGAAATTTAGGCCTCCATCCCACTCGTAATCCCATAGATTGATACATAATACCTTGATGTCGAGGGTATTTTGTGACAACACTAGGTGCGCAGATACATAGCTAGATATCCAGAAGGAACAACAGTTGGGCAATGCAAGTAACTGCACACGCCAAACCTCCTTGCGTTGAGCAATAGCTACATAAAGAGGTTTAATGTTATGCAACATATACCCTACATTTGTACTCAAAAGTGAGATCTCCTACACTACTCATTGATACCTGAGCCTCTACAGTGATCCATGCCAACAAATGAATTGATTACCAGATAGGTCTATTATAGATTTTGTTGTTTCTTCTGGATTTGTGAAGCAAACAAATCCATAGCCTTTATGGAGTCCTTTCTCATCCAGCATTATCTTTGCAGAAATGATTGTTCCGTGTTGACCAAATACTTTTCGCAGTTCCTCTTCATCAACTGTGTCATCAATGTTTTTAATATACAAATTTGACCCCTGTAAATGAGGCATACGAAATGCAAGTGCAGTAAGGATTGGAAATTTTATAGAACAAAACAAATCTTAGGGTCACTTGAGGCTTGATACGTACCATATGCGGGAAGTAAGGTCATCGTGGAGACGATAATTATGTACCATTTTTATCAATATTTAGAAGGAAGAAAGGAGTGTGATGTAAACTTTTGCTTGCAATGTCAACATACCATATCAAAACAATATCAAATGGCCATGTTTAATACATCGACGGTTAATAGTACATCGAATAGTTAATCCGTTTATATTAAAATGTGTCACCTGCCTCATCTTTTCTATTTGGTTATTGGTATTTTATTATGTGTGGAATTTGATTTTATAGGATGCATTTTTCACAAAAAAATAGGGGGTTTATCAAGGTAGATGCGCCCTTCATATGTTATTGCATACAAATAATGCTACTTGATTGTGTTTAATGGATACTCAATCT
This sequence comes from Taxus wallichiana var. yunnanensis, assembly GCA_018340775.1. Taxonomy (NCBI): domain Eukaryota; kingdom Viridiplantae; phylum Streptophyta; class Pinopsida; order Cupressales; family Taxaceae; genus Taxus; species Taxus wallichiana. The sequence continues at coordinate 789,850,938 of CM031242.1, forward strand.
AAAAGATGCCATGTATTACTAAGTCCATTAAAAGAGGGCATTGTAGTCATTGTTGTTGTTTACCTCTAACTCTTCTTCAAACCCCAAGCACGTCGGCATATCACCTAGCCTACCCGAGGTGCGCAAAGGTGTTGAGCCCCTCTTTCATGTGAGCTTTGTAAGAACACTTCATCATTAATGGAGGAATGTTGTAAAAACAATAATATGTGCATCCATTACAAGAACAAGAGTAACGAACTAGAACCATACACAGATGCACCATAACATGAAAGTAAACATCATAATAACATAAGAGAATTGAATCTAAATCATTAACAATGTAAGACATACAAGATTTTGGACCCTTAAACACAAATACTCATAATACTCCATTATCTATTACTTCACAAGTGTTTACAGTAGCCAAGATACATCAAGAGATCCATACATGGACTAGATACATTCACAAAATTTCAGTTCTTCTTACAATGGTTTCATCACGAAGTTACAATAGAGACTAACCATACATATATTTCCCTAATCCTCTCTGTGTTCTCTCATACATGCTCCATTGATTATCCATAGCCTTCGTCCCCCTAATTTTCATCCTAATCTCTCCAACACAACCATACCAATTGAATCTCTCCCTCTTTTTTTTTTCCAATCAATACATAACATGGGACTTGAAGGAATCTTCCCTTACCACCTAATCATCGCCCGAGTGAACTGCATGCCCAATGACATCATGTCTCACCATACTCAAGTATCTTTGGCATGTATTTTCCAGCTAATCCATAAAAATGAGATCTTGATCCTATGATCATAACCATAACTATTCCCCTGGAATATTCCTTCCTTGAGCTGTAAGTTTCCATGTCCTAATCTTATCAATAACTCGATCCTAGTCACATCTCCAAGTGTTCTTATATCGTGAATTTAACCGTGATCCAAAATGCGGTTAATTCCTAACCTTGTTCTACACGCGCGACTTCGCACCTTCTCTCGAAACCACTTTCACGTTAGCTTTTGCACCTAGTTGACACACAACAACAACCTTCATGCTCTAGGTGTAAAGCTTCCTTAGAGGCCCAACATTACCCTACACTAGCTTGATTTCTGCCCACGGAAATCCTTTGCGCTCTCCGAACCAAAATTCCAACGACCCAAAACTAGCTAAGACAAAAATGTTGCACGGTTCAACCCCTAAGTGAGTAACTAAATGATTTCAGGGAACTCTGCATCTATATAATCCTTCAACTTCCCCCATGCCTTCAATTTTGCTAAGGATTTCCTGTTGCCTCTCCTATAACGATGGGCACAGTCTAGGGTGACTTCCTTCACCTTTCCCTTAAGCTCATTTATGGATACCATTAACTCTATGTAGACACCCTCGAACTTGTCCATCCGCTCAATGATGGAATCCCAAAGTTTTCCAATCCTGAAATCAAATTTCTAACACTTTTTTTATCTTATCTTTCGAGCTATGTTATCGATTATCAACCGGTGCGCTCAAGTTTGTTCATTGGTACCTTCTCTTGCAAGGCCTTGATATCGACCTCCTCCTCGATCACGTGGGCATCAACAATAGGCTCGCACTTCCTGTGAATCGAAGCCCCTATTTGCCAATATATTCTCTTCCTTGAGTTGAGTAAGTAAATCCTCCAACTCAGTGTTCCGGGCTTCCACAATGACCTTGTTCTCTTCCTTTTCCTTAGCAACATCATGTCTCACCATACTCAAGTATCTTTGGCATGTATTTTCCAGCTAATCCATAAAAATGAGATCTTGATCCTATGATCATAACCATAACTATTCCCTAGAATATTCCTTCCTTGAGATGTAAGTTTCCATGTCCTAATCTTATCAATAACTGATCCTAGTCACATCTCCAAGTGTTCTTATATCGTGAATTTAACCGTGATCCAAAATGCGGTTAATTCCTAACCTTGTTCTACCTGGGCGCGAACTTCTGCACCTTCTCTGAAACCACTTTCGCGTTAGCTTTTGCACCTAGTTGACACACAACAACAACCTTCATGCTCTAGGTGTAAAGCTTCCTTAGAGGCCCAACATTACCCTACACTAGCTTGATTTCTGCCCAAGGAAATCCTTTGCGCTCTCCGAACCAAAATTCCAACGACCCAAAACTAGCTAAGACAAAAATGTTGCACGGTTCAACCCCTAAGTGAGTAACTAAATGATTTCAGGGAACTCTGCATCTATATAATCCTTCAACTTCCCCCATGCCTTCAATTTTGCTAAGGATTTCCTTGCCTCTCCTATAACGATGGGCACACAGTGCGGGGTGACTTCCTTCACCTTTCCCTTAAGCTCATTTATGGATACCATTAACTCTATGTAGACACCCTCGAACTTGTCCATCCGCTCAATGATGGAATCCCAAAGTTTTCCAATCCTGAAATCAAATTTCTAACACTTTTTTATCTTATCTTTCTAAGCTATGTTATCGATTATCAACTGGGTGCGCTCAAGTTTGTTCATTGGTACCTTCTCTTGCAAGGCCTTGATATCGACCTCCTCCTCGATCACGTGGGAATCAACAATAGGCTCACACTTCCCCGTGAATCGTACAAGCCCCTATTTTCCAATATATTCTCTTCCTTGAGTTGAGTAAGTAAATCCTCCAACTCAGTGTTCCAGGCTTCCACAATAACCTTGTTCTCTTCCTTTTCCTTAGCAAGCTCTACAGTTGTTGGCTCTGCACTGTCCTTGATGGTAAATAACATCCCCACCAGGTCCTCAAGGTACTCCATCTCATCATTATAGTCTGTCCGAGCTTGGCTCACCAGCGTCGGACTTTGTCCTAAGATCTTCTTGACCAAGGCGCCAGCTCGATCCTAAGCCTCCTTGGTTTTCGCCTACCCACCTTTCAATCCTTGGCACAATCTCTCTATTTCCTTCTCATTCCCTTTCTTTTCCACAACCAAGGTTTGAACAGTTGCCCCTACGTTCAATTTCTTTCGTATCACCTCTAAATACATCTTTTGTAGCATGTTGTATGCCTTCTCATCGGTGACGTGGTTTGGATCCACTACCTTATATGTCGCCCTATCTTTTTATTTTAGTGGATGGTCTCAATCGTGTGATCATTGACCTCAAATTTAGGCTCCTCTGAATGGGAATGCGCAGGTTCCAATAATATTCCTTGTTCTTGTCACACCCCCTTCTTGATTCAATGATCCCACACGTGTATTTTCTCTAGGGGTACTTTAAAACCTTGCACGCAACACTTTCATGGGATCATCCATGAAGTTCATGTGTGGGGACATGGGTCTCCATTTATTCCTTGATCCTTTGCACTTCGAGCGTTGCCAGACTTCAATCTAGGAGTGAACCCCTTATCTTCTCTTATGAAAAAGTGATCCCCCTTATTTTCTTCCTCCAATTTGGTGGGCTAGATAAGGGAAGTCTCTCGCACTTTGGAATATTCTCCGGTCCTTCCAAAGAATGGTATTTTCTCCTCTCACGCACCTCATCTCGTGGCCTTGGCCTTTACCTCAAATATTTTCTCATGTTCCTTGACCTCCTCCTCGAAGGCGGTGTGGTCCTGTAATTCCTCTTCGAGCCTGTCGTGGAACTTGATATATCGTGTACTTTTTTCTTCTTCTGTTATGGCTCTTCTTCCCCATGCTTCTTCACTTCCTCGTGCTCACGCTACGAAGCCTCGCCGCTACCTTGATGTGATGTACTCACGCCTTTGCTACCATTTTGGTGAGTGTAATATTTCCTTTTCTGGGAAGTGTCTAGTCCTCCTTTATTCTCATCTTCTTCCTCCTCACCTTCCTCCTCCTGGACTGCTTTCATTGGCGGGATTGGCACCTCCCATGGATTTGGAAAGGGGGAGTCAATAATCTCCACTTCATCCCCACTTTTGTCTTGGGGCGCAGCTACACAAAAACCTAATGGATGAAGACCTTGATGGTGACATTGACTTATGGATGCAAGTCTGAAAAATTTGGCTCTAAAACCTTGACATATGTAGGTCGGGTGTCATATTTGTACATTCGCAAAAAGGGTATGGACATACACATCTACAATTCATCTTATGTGCATCCTTCATCTGGTTGATGGCGTACTTTAGGTATCTAGCATTGAACACAAAGGGGATCTTGCACAATGACCCCATCTCTCCTTTGGCCATCATGAACGTCACCAAGCAGAAGTGTTGTGTAACTACAAATTTGACCTGATCTCTAACAACTTGTGGAAAATCACGGGGGATGTGCCATTCATTCTCAAATTCCTCACGTAATTACTCACACCATTTGTTCATCCATACTTATTAGGTGTTTAAGATGGAACCATCACAAGTAAATTGCACAAATTGCAATGCATGAGATGAGTGCGTCGGTGGGTGAACCCATATGTTTCCTTCTGGCCCATCTAGGAAACCAATTTCCCATAATATGATTAATAGGAGTATGGAACCCCATGTGATCTTTTATCCCACCTCATTCTACATTCGTGCCTCCTCAATGATACTACTTGCAATAGACTAGGTGAAGTTGTAATGCACTCGCTTGGACACCACGTATGCAACATACAATAATCTTTTATTTATTTTTGTCCATCGTTCGACATGCCTAATTTGTAGCTAATGAGTCGGGTTGCGACCCTTAACATCGGGTCAATAAGATCAGAAATAACCTGGGCCCATCTTCCCTTCTCATATTTCAACTGCTTTGTTAATTCCTCAATTTTTGCATTGGCACATAATTCAAGTGTCATGTCTTTGTTAGTGTTTTGTAGGCTTGTTACTGTTCTAATTAAGTGGCATGTAATTCTCACTCCCGCAAAGTAGAAGAATTCCTTATGCACCCATGAAATCAACCACCTGGATAGCGAGGTGGGTTTTGCAAAGAATGAAAGCTCCCATAGCCACAAGACTCCACTTTTATGTAGGTCCTTTTGCACCGAGTCATAAACCCTAGGGTTTCGAGCTCGTCTTCTGTTGGAGTGTCTAAAACTAGATCCGCCCATATCAGTTTCTCATTATCACTCGTTCTGTGGTTACATTCATTGGTCTTACACTTGTAAAGCTTCAAACTCCACTTTCTTATTTTAATCAGACCCGGGGGTATTACGTCTTCGAGTATACCTCAACGGGTTCCTCCTCCACCACCCGCCTCTTTGTTCAAACTTTCTTGGGTGTCATTTATGTTTCCTTACTTCATTCCCTAGGTGTTTTCACAATCTCCTTTCCTTCCCGAGTTTGTTGACTTCCAAAGCTTCACTTATATGCAACCCCTTGTTGCCTTACTGTCCTCCTTCCCCCTTGCTACACTGCAAGATCTCATCCCACTTCACACAACGTCACTGGTTTGTAAATGATTTCGCTTCTTACTCAAAACCCTCATCATGCTTTAATCACTCGCAAGCACAAAGATTTAAAATTTCCGAGGGAAAGGTAGTTAGAATGACTACCCTCACCCCCTATTTATACTTTTTCAACACCTTAATGTCCCTTAGACCACGTGTCCTAACTTCACTTTTTAATAGAGCACTTTGTTCACTTAAGTCAACTTTCATGACTTCACTTCACGTGCCATAGTTGTAACATTCTGGTGTGCCAACACTACTTCACTACCACAGACCTCCTTAGCATGCCTTACCGTGCTTTGAAGTACATAACCATTGCGTTGTTCACAAAGTAGTCTCCTATACTGTCTCCTACCTCATGTTACACTACATGATCTTTGTTTCTCTTACTCGCATGGTCTTTAAACAGCTTTTTCACCACACCTTTATAACAACACGAATTCTAACACCTTATACACTGCACAACTCGTTCTTCTACCTTTGTGTTATTCATCCTATAATGAGTTCTCCAACATTTCATCTTCCTTAGAAACACACCAATGATATTCTAAATTTAGACGCCAATCCACCCCACACTAAAAGTATGTGTGGTCCTCTGCACATGAAATCACTTCAAATGTATTTAGTTATTGACATGCCAACATGCACAAAACACAAAACAAAAAGGACAAATCAAAACAACAAAGAAAGGAAACATAAAAAGAGGAAAATGAGTTAAAGGAAATCCTAAGCTAACTGGAAACACTACCTTATTTACAAACACCAAGAAGACTTATTTATATTAGGGCTTCAACCTACTCCCGTTAAAGAAACCAAGAAAGTGTGTGCCATCTAGCGCTTGTAACTGGAATGCGCTTAAATCAAGTATGTAAGTGATATTATATGATCCCAACCAATGCACGTTAAGCTTCCCTGGTTGGCACATAAACTTAGAATCATACAACAAGGTAAGTGCACCAAGTTGGGGGGCCAAAAGGGGGTCTTAAGTGGACGCATTTTTCTGAAAAAAAAAAAACTTGTACGAGTTTTTGAAATAGTTACACTCAAAATTGGAAGATGTTGTAGAAATATGAATCGTAGAATTTTGAGTATAGTTTCTAAGCTACTAAATTTTATTGAAAATGGATAATTTTAAGTGGTTCAAACAACTAAAATACCAACAGATGCTCCTGTTTTTGTTAAAAAAAACATAATATAGTGACTTTCGTGCCCCCACCATTTTTTGAGCACCATTTACTATTTTTGAAAACCCTTTGGTAGAAAGATGGCTAGGAGCTTCTAGTTTGGGCTACATTTTTTAAAGATTTTTTTAGCGAATATTTTTTTATTTATGATTTTTCTAGTACAAAAATTTTATGTTTTGAAAAATAACAAAGCTCTGACCATGCCGCCCCCTAACTACCTCAAAAAATATCAAAAATTAGATTTTTTTTTTAATATGTATAGAATTATGCCTAGTTTGGGCTAGTATAATTTTTTTTAATTTTGATCACCCCAAAAAGATACACCATGAAAGATAGACATATTTACACTTCAAAAAATAGCTATAAAAAGGCATAGTTAGAAAATAAATAATATGGATACCTTATATTAGTCAGAAAATTTAGAAAATTATATTTTAAGAAAGAAGAGACTCTGCTCTACGTCGTGGTATAATTTTTTTAAAATGGATTGATTGTTTTATTTTGATTTCTCATAGAGGAAGTGTCATTTTTACATTTTCTTGTAAAAACTTGTTGTTTTTGTGTTTGTGCAAGTCCATGCCTCAGGCTTGGGGATCCAAACTAGATCCCAAGCCTTAAGGCATGGCTTGGGAAAAGAGAAAACAAAAAATGCGTATGTGTTACATAACGCATACACATTTTGATTTGTTTTATATCTTGTGGCCCCCCAATGTCCCTTTCATCTCTTTTATGGGAATTCTGCAAACATTTTGTTTTGTCTGCAATATTCTCTACATTCTTGCACAATTTTTTAGTATTTCATTTTGTCCCCTACCCCACTAGTTGATTTTTTCTAATCATGGGCGATAAACGTCGAGCTAAGGACAAGAGGAAAGTCAAGAATAAGACACCGGAGCAATTGGAAGAGAAGAGAATAAATAAATTGAAGAGAATGCAAAAACTTCGAGTAGGGAAAGGTACATCCGCTATATCAAATGTAGCTAATGTATTAGAAAATTGGGATGAAATACATAATGAAAATGTAGAGAATAATGATTTTGCAATGAATAATGATATTGAATTGAATGATAATGTTGGTATGGATGAAGAAATTGATATGAATCCAATTGTTGAACCCTTACTTGAGAATCCAAATGTTAACCCTAAAATTTGTATGAAAACACTAAATGAAGAAAGTAACCTTGTAAATGAATCTTCACCTCTAAGAACACCTTCCATTTTGCGAAGAAAACCAATTCACTTAATTGAAATTGATGAAAACATTATAAAACCAATGCCTAACAAAATGTCTGAAAGAAATGCGAGAAGAAAAGCTAGTGGAATTTGGGATAATTACTTTGAGAATTTAAATGACGCACAAAGATGTCAATTATTTGTTTCATTGATGAAGTTAATTAAGATGAGACCTATAATGAAGACCATGGGGTTAAGAACATCTAATGTTGTTGATCAAAATGCATCAATTTTTGAAAACATACATAAAGCATACCAAGCAGTAGGTGGTAAAAGACGCACCAAAGATAGTAATGTTACACGACGTGCACTAACTAATTGTATAGTAAGTGATAAAATAGTTAATAAATGCTTGATTAGAAAAACAAGCAGTTCTTTGAAGCTAAACAGAAAAATACTAATGAATGCAATAGAGAGACGTAAACGTCTTGAGTCAGTCAATAACACTTACTATTGGAATTTCTCTAGCAGACTTCCATGAAAAGACAAGAATACATATGATATTCTATAAGAATTAATTGTAAAATTTTGGAATGAGAACACAAGGGTGTCACCGAATAGAAGAGATACAAAGAAAAAGAAGAATAAGAAGAAAAGGTTCTCGTAATTGTGAATCGTGTGCAAAACATTTCTTAGATATGACTCAAACAGAAATGTTCTCTAAGTTTAAAAATGAAAATCTACAAATTAACATTAGCCAAAGATTCTTTGAAATGAACAAACCCTTTTATGTGAAAATCAATCACTCACGTACCACTTGTTGTTGCAGGCATCATGTTGAATTTTCAATGCATTATGATTTTTTTTTCAAATACGTAGTGTTTTGCATACTAACATCATGTTGCAGGAGTGTGGAATAAATGTCCCACAAAAATCTTCAAGGGAATTTATTCTGACAATATTTTGTGAAAAATCAACAAGACAATTTTTTTATAACAAAGCATGTTTGGATGGAACGTGCAATGTATGCGGTGGCTTGCCAAATCTGAAAAGTTGTATCCACGAGGAGAGTACATATTCAATAGGAAAAGAATTGGTTGATTTCACCAAATATAAATTGGTGGCATATCAATTAAAATATGGAAAAGAATATAAGAGGTGTGAGCTTGTTACAAAACAATTACCTGTATCAGAATATATGGTCAAATTCAGAGAGGAAATTTTTTATGAGTATGCAAGGCACACACATAGAGCTCAATGGTTGGATGAACAATTCAAGTTAAGAAAGGACACATTTCCACTTGGTACTATTGTTTTAGTAGTTGACTTCGCAGATAATTACACATTGCAGCCACAAATGGAGGTTCAGTTTTAATATTATAACTCAGTGCAAGTTTCTATTTTCGTGCATATAACATTCATACACTCTCCTGAAAGCACTGAGAAAGACCGAAAAATATTGAGAGAGTATCATTTCTACATCAATGATGATTGGACACATTCTACAGAATATGTACAAGGGTGTTTCCAGGTGTTTTATGCGAACTTGAATGAGAGGAACATTAGTCTCGATCAACATTACATTTGGTCGGACAACTGCACATCACAATTCAAGAATGCACGAGATGTTTTATTGGCTAAGCAAGATGCACAAAGAAACAAATGTACAACATATCTATAGTTTTACTAAGGCAGGGCATGGAAAATGAGAGCATGATGGTGTAGGAGCATGTGTGAAAAGAGCACTTGCAAGAGAAGAGTTAAAGTTCAAGGATGGTGCTAAATTTACAGATGTAAAAATTATTGTTGATTGGTGTGTCAAGAATATGGGCCATGAATCTCAAGAGAGATCAACGGTTTGTAGATATTTTTGGTTGATAGAGCAACAACATCTGACAAACTTTGAAGATTGTATGACAATTCTGAGGATCAAGTGATATGCACTCATTCCGTAGTTCAAATGCAAATGTTTGGACTATTTATACTAGGTGCATGACATGTTTTTATATATCATGCATTGATTTTGCGTGGAATGAATGTGAGTCACAGCAGTGGGTGGATGAGTGGACTTTTAGACCTCTAATTCCACTCAACACACATCAAGTTCCACGAGCATTACAACTTGTAGGGTCTTCAAATCAAATGACAACATCACCTGACTTTGACCAAGTCTTTGATTTAGTGCAACAAGGTACATACATATATGTACATGCCATGTTTTAGATTTATAAATTATTAAATGGTCAACTCTTAATGTATTTATAAATTAACTGAACAATTTTACTTTGTGATACATAGGGCACGTTTTGCGATTATTGTGGCGGAATTTAACCAAGAGGGAACAAACTACTTCTTATCTCGTTGTGTAGAGGGGAAAAAAATTGACTTCCACAATAATTGATGATGAAGACCTTGAGTATCCCATTGGATCATTGGTAGTCACTGGAACTTGGATTCGATGATATCCTATCAAAAATAAAACATTTGGTTGTTTGAAGACTATGAAGTACATCGAAGATACTTCACTATTCACATTTGGTCCTTACTGACAAATATTAAATTGATAAAATATCGAGGTCGCCATCAAACAAAAATCTATGGAAGGTTCGTGAATCATATCATGAAGCAATTCTTGCTACTGTCAAGAATAGAGTTTATCCTTGTGGTTCATTGGATTGAATTTGTAAAGGTATGTTCTTCATGAATTTAATTTGAATATTTACTTGAATGATTTTGTTTAAATTTTGTATGATTTAAAATTCTATTTAATTACTTACTAACATGTTTATGTAGGTTAGTGGTGTCAAAAAGCTTCCACCTTCACATGGTTGGCATTGTCAGTAGAGAATTTATTATTCTCGAAGCCAAGTGAAGCTAACAAAAATTAAATATTAGAAAGGAACAACAAACAAAAATTCTCATTTCACCACCTATATTGTAAAAATATCTTATTAAAATTCTCATCTCACCACCTATATTGTGTGAACCACCTATATTATTCGGGTGACTGAAATGGACAACCTTGCGTTGACTCGGTCACGAATGGAGACGAGAAAACCACGAGAGGCTTTCGTGCTGGGCGAGATAGCCCAAAATCACAGGGAGCGTAGGGAACAATAATGTCACCCTGACGTGTTGGCATAGTTGGTTCAGTCCCACAAACTTCCGTTTGCAAACTACAGCATCTAGCAGCCCTACACTGACTCAGACTGCACTATTTCTCGTTTACAATAGGACAACGAGAGAACCGAATGGAGACGGAGAAAACCGCGAGAGGATTTCATAGAGGGGCCCAATACCCCAAAGCATGGGGAGCGTAGGGAAGAAAATGAATCCTCCAATAGCATTCACCAGACACACCGATGTGTTGATGTATTTGGTTTGGTCCCACAAACTTTTTTTTTTGCGGTAATATTACATCTAAGTCAGGCGTAGTCGCTTAAGACCCCTGAGGCCCAAACATGCCATATCTTCGACGGGTGATTTCTTAGACTCTGTGCACCTAGAGACATCTTGTCAGAACCAAGAGATCCATGTTAGGGCCCTCTACAAAATCCCATTGCAGTTTTCTCCGTCTCCATCCGGTTCTCTCGTTGTCGTATTGTTTGTAAATGCGAGAAATAATGTAATCTAAGTCAGTGTAGGGCTGCTAGAGGCTGTAGTTTTCAAACGGAAGCTCGTGGGACTGAATGAACTATGCCAACACGTCAGGGTGGCTTGTTGAATGCTAGTGGAGGCCTCATTTTGGTTCCCTACACTCCCCGTGCTCTTAGGCTACCTCGTCTAGGCGTAGTCGCTTAAGATCCCTGAGGCCCAAACACGCCATATCTTCGACATGTGATTTCTTAGACTACGTGCAACCTAGATACATCTCATCAGATTTGTGAGCTCCATGTCAGGGCCCTCTACAAAATCCTCTCGCGGTTTTATCCACCTCCATTTGATTCTCTCGTTTTCCTATTGTTTGTAAATGCGAGAAATAGTGCAATCTAAGTCAGTGTAGGGTTGCTAGATGTTGTATTTTGCAAATGGAAGCTCATGGGACCAAACCAACTACGCCAACACGTCAAGGTGGCCTGGTGAATGCTAGTGGAGGCTTCATTTTTGTTTCCTATGCTCCCGTGCTCTCAGGCTACCCCATCACGGCATAGTCGCTTAAGAGCCCTGAGGCCCAAACACGTTATATCTTCGACATGTGATTTCTCATACTCCGTGGCACCTAGATACGTCTCATTAAATCTAAGAGTTCCATGTCGAGGCCCTCTACGAAATCCTCTCATGGTTTTCTCCATCTCCATCTAGTTCTCTCGCTGTCCTATTGTTTGTAAACGCGAGAAATAGTGCAGTTTGAGTCAATGTAGGGCTGTCAGATGTTGTATTTTGCAAACAGAAGCTCGTGGGACCAAACCAACTACGCCAACACGTCAGGGTGGCCTGGTGAATGCTATTGGAGGCTTCATTTTTGTTCCCTACGCTCCCCGTGCTCTCAGGCTACCCCGTCTGGGCATAGTCGCTTAAGAGCCCTGAGGCCCAAACACGTCATATCTTCGACATGTGATTTCTCGGACTCCGTGGCACCTAGAGACATCTTGTCAGATCTAAGAGCTCCATTTCGGGGCCCTCTACAAAATTATCTCGTGGTTTTCTCCGTCTCCATCTGGTTCTCTCGATGTCTTGTTGTTTGTAAACGTGAAAAATAATGCGCTAAGTCGGTGTAGGGTTGCCGAGATCATCGTATTTTGCAAACGGAAGCTCGTTGGACCAAACCAACTATGCCAACACATCGGGGTGGCCTAGTGAATGCTAGTGGAGGCTTTATTTTGGTTCCCTACACTCCTCATGCTCTCGGGCTACCCCGTCCGGGCATAGTCGGTTAAGAGCCTTGAGGCCCAAACACGCCATATCTTTGACGGGTGATTTCTCGCACTCCGTGGCACCTAGAGACATCTCGTCAGATCCGAGAGCTCCATGTTGGGACCCTCTCGTGAAATATTGTCATGGTTTTCTCCGTCTCCATCCAGTTCTCTCGCTTTCCTATTGTTTGTAAACGTAAGAAATAGTGCAGTTTGAGTCAGTATAGGGTTGCCAAAGGATGTAGTTTGTAAACAAAAGCTCGTGGGACCAAACGAACTATGCCAACATGTCGGGGTGGCCTAGTGAACACTATTGGAGGCTTCATTTTGGTTCCCTACACTCCTCGTGCTCTTGGGCTACCTCATCCAAACGTAGTCGCTTAAGAGCCCTTAGGCCCAAACATGCCATATCTTCAACGGGTGATTTCTCGGACTCCGTGGCACCTAGAGACGTCTTTTCAAATCTGAGAGCTCCATGTCGGGGCCCTCTCCAAAATCCTCTCATGTTTTTCTCACCTGTCCTATTGTTTGTAAACGTGAGAAATAGTGCAATCTGAGTCAGTGTAGGGCTACCCCGTCTGGGCGTAGTCACTTAAGAGCCCTGAATGACTAGATTGGCTTAAGAATGAATTTGATAGGGGTATGTCTAAGAACACATAGGAGTTATCAATCACCTAGTAAATCTTTCTTGTTTAGTTCTGGATGGGAGTCAGCTGGCCTACGGCTTAGTGACCTTCCATTCATTGATAATTTATGTTATGATAAACCCATGGATGCTTTCAAAAGTTCCTTAAAAAGGATATGGCTAGTCATCAAGCCTAGTGAAGGGTGTGATGTGATTTCTAAATAACTTGAAATACCTACAAATTTAAAGGTAGTAACATGAATTGGACATGATTAGACAATCAAGAATCATTGAGTGTTTGAATCAGAATGTCATTGCATCTGGAGACATTCTCAAGCATTGGAGTAATGTATATGGAGAGACATTCTCAAAATATCAACAGATGAAAGGCATCAAATTGTGACGATTGTTGGGTGTTTTAACAAGAGAGAAGACTAGGAAGCATAGAATAATGTAGTAAGTGCATGATAAGATAGGAACCAGTACAAAGAGACCATGAGCAAGAAGAAGCGCAAGCAAAGTAAATACACATATACACATTGATAAATTGAATGAATAATTACTCGATTAGGTAACTCTTTATATACATATATTATATAAATATTAATTTTCAAAGTTTGATACATATTATACATTGAAAATGCTAGTACATGTACATCACCAATAAATGAAAAAATAATCCATAATGTCTTAAATATTGTCAAGTGCACATCATATTAGATTCACGTGAAAATAATCTCATAAATGTAAGGTCTCATACAAAATTATCAAGTTCCAAATAGTATTTTAATGCGCATAATAAATACAAAAATTCCCAAATAGTTCATATACCATCAAGTTCAAATGCCATATAGGCTTACATACAATGCCATGCACATAGGCATACAAAAACAATGTCATGTAAGACATATATATTTCATACTCATCAAAATCTATCCCTCTCTTGGCCTTGATCGAAGAAGGCCCTCCCTTAGGTGAAGATGGAGATCCATGAGATGACTTTGGATCGTCCGAGCCCATGCTTCGAGTCCTCTTCCGCTGAATACTCACCTATAGATGAGCCTATAAATGCAAACAATATTTTTTTGTCAAAAATTAATTTATATATGTTTTCAACATGTGTTTAAGACAATGCTAGAATGAAAGTATTTACATAAATACACAAACTTACCGCAAGTTGTCGATCGTGCCGAATTCGCATCTCACGCTCAGATGAGTAATTGGGAGCTCCTGTAGTACGAATGGGGGTACAAAGATGACGAGATGGAGGAGTCCGTTCCCTCAAAGTCAAAATGGAGGGGGTTGAAGTTCCCTACATACACATAAGATCAGAAAATCTAACATCATAATTAGCGAAAATAGAGCTAAGTACATGTATCTACATAATAAAACTATTTTAACTAATTTTATCAATATAGAACTATTGTTTTTACCCCTCCATGCTTGTGAATCAAATGAATAGGGTTGTGCCCTGTCATAGGTAAATCCTGAATACACACAATGAAGGACATTATTAACATAATTTAATAAGTCTACAATGAAAGACATTACTAACATGTAATTTAACATAATATGAATTACACGATAAATTTAACAAAATTTACGTGTTGTTTGAATACCTCAGTGAGTTGTTGTGCAGATGAAATCGCAGCAACAACACCTTTATCTACTTGTCACAAAGATGGTGGGGTGTCTAGTGAAGTCAACATCTTTATCAAACATGTATATCACGTGAGTTAGATGGACATATAAGAACATACATATATTTGACTTCAAAACTAATATATATACATTCAAATATATATACATACATACATATATATATATACACACACACACACACACACACACACACACACACACACACACACACACACACACACACACATGTATGTGAAAGTTTTACATAATTAACATTCTAAATTACCTTTGTGAATGTATGCATATGCATGGTGCTCGCCACCTGTGGTCGGGATGAAGATGTGCCTCCCACATGTTGTAATATCAATGCATGTACATATACAAATATAATTATTTCAAAAATTTAACATATAACAAAACATAACAAATTTACCTACGAAGGTGATGCCGATGAATGTAATCATAATGTCTCACTCAAAACTACATTTGACATAGTGACATTATCGTGTTCATCCCTAGCACCAAGTGCACCAAAATCAGTACGCATGAAAGTATCATCCTCCTCGGGCCCCAAACATATGCTACCACATGACGAGAAAAAATGTGGCCTCATGCTAGTACTCCTTGAGGGAATACTTTATGAATAACAGGGTTTTGTTGTGGTTGATTCCCTCGACCTCTAACTGTAACAATAAAAAATATGTACTCAATTCAAATTTTAATCTATAATTATCATATTTCAATGCAATTTTGAGAAAATAAATGTGCTTACCTCTTCTCCATGGCACCATCGTCAATTCAGATCTTCCCAATGATCCAGAAATGATCCTTTGAGCTTGAGATCCAACTGAATGGAAAATGCAAGGGCACGAACAAGCTCTAAAACTCACATTTGAGGGAGGAAAAATGATAGAGGCTCGGGCCTCTTTTTTTGTTTATACTCAACATAACACGTACACATTATGCTTTGGTGATTCTCGAGCCAAACAAACTAAAACGCGAGCATGTTTTAACAAAATGCATATGCGTTTTGCTTTTTTCACATTCTTGTCCGCTTTTTGGCCCCCCAATTTCGTGCACTTACCCAATAGGACCATCTGCCCAACCTCAAACTTCTTATTCTTAATATGACGATCATGGCATGCATTCTGTCATGCTTTATTTGTCTTTTGGCTCCACTAGAAATGGCACACCTCTCATCCAACTCCATAATTTTATCAATGCACTCTTTCAATGATTTTTCATCATCTGATCCTCCTACACGTGTAATATGCATAGATGAAAACATGAATTCCATAGGCAGAATTGCCTCTGTGCCAAACACCAATTGAAAGGGTGTGGCTTTGTTCAATCACTTATGAGTTGTTCTATATGCCCATAGCACTGTAGAGACTTTATCATCCCATTCTCTTCTTCTGACATCACAAATATTTGTTAGTGTGTGGCTCGGAATATTGTTAAGGGCCTCAACAATCCCATTATCCTGAGGGTGATAGGGCATAGTTTTGTGATTGGCCACCATGAACTCTCCTAACAAGATTCAAACAGTCTTATTTAAGAAATGCGTGCCCCTATTACTTGTTAAGCCCAAAAACATCCATACCTGATGATTAAGGCCTCCCATAAGAACCAAGCAATTGTAGCCACCATGCAATCCTTTGTAGGCACCGCCTTTACCCACCTTATAAGATAGTCTATACAAGTGATAATGTAGCACAAACTTGTCTTATGTGTGGCTGGGGAAATAGGGCCCATAAAATCAATTTCCCATATTTTGAATGACTCTATACTAGCAATAGGTCTTAGTGGAATCTCATCTCTCTGTCCTGGTTTAACAAGGCACTGGAAATGGTCACAGGCCTTACACTATTCAATACAATCCTTATAGATTGTTTCCCACCAAAGGCCTACCAATAGGATCTTGCATGCAGTTACATTCCCCGCATAGTGACCTCCTGCAATGCCACTATGAGCTTCTTCCATGATTGCAGTACGCTCATGTTCCAACACACACCGACGTAAAACATCATCTCGACCTAGCTTATAAAGGTCTCTCGCCAATCAACATATAGGGTGCGGTGTGTATAGCTAATTGCTTCTTCTCCAAGGCCTTCATTCCTTTTGGCACCACACCCGTTCACAAGAAATCATCGATATCCTCCAATTCGATAGTGCGCACTGCAATCTAAACAATTGTGCATCTGGCATTATTTCCTCAATGCTTTATACATCCTCTCCTGATTCAATCCGTGATAGATGGTCGGTCCCAAATTACTCTTCCTTGGTTTCACCACAACCGTAAACTCAAACTCCTAAAACAATAAGGCCCACCAGCATATGTGTGCCCTTGCAAAATGGTCTTGTTCACCAAGTAACTTAATGTCATGTGGTTTGTGTATAAAATAAAAGGTTTCGCTAGCAAATACTACCTAAATTTGTGTTGCACATAGATCATTGACAATGCCTCGCACTCTATGGTAATATAATTCTCTTTTGCTTGAGTCACCTTCCTACTAAAAAAACACAAGGGATGGTCAACAATCCCTTCTCTAGGTTGTGCTAAGACCACTCCAATCACCATACCAGATGCATTAACATGCACATGAAATGGTTTATCCCAAGGGAAAGCACAAAATGGGCGTGGTGGTAAGATTCTCCTTCAATGTGTCAAATGACACCTATTGTGCCTCACCCTAATGGAATTTACCTTTATGTTTAAACAATTCCTTCAATGGCGCAGAAATCTTGGCATAGCCTTTGATAAATTTCTTGTAATATCCCGTGTGCCCTAAGAATTCTCTCACCGTGCTTTGACTGGTAGGCTCCTCTAAACCCAAGATAACAGCCACTTTTTTAAGGGTCTACCAATAAGCCTTCACTGCATATGATGTGACCAAGTAAAGTGCCAAATGGGGTAGAAAAACACACTTCTTAATGTTAAGCGAGATACTTAATTGCTTGCATCTCTCAAACATCAATCTAAGATTGTCACAATGGTCTCTAACTAACCCATACACTATCCAATCATCCAGTTAAACTAGTAGAAACTTATGGATGAATTATTGAAAGGCTTTCAGACTAAAATTCGTGAAAACACAACAAGTGTGTTCTTCAACTCAAAATGCATGAGCGTATAAGCAAAACTTCCCCATTCAGTGATGAAAGTAGTCTTCTCCTAGTCTTCCTTCACAATTCTCACCTGGTGATAACTTGAAAATCCATTTGTAAAAGAATAGATCTCCCACCTTGCTACTCCTTCCAAGATCTCCTTAGTAAATGGGGTTGGAAAAGGATCTATGACACACATAACATTCAAGTCCCTATAGTCAACACAAATCCTTATCCTTCCATCCTTTTTAATGTTAATTACCATCAAGCTTACCCACTTAGATTCTTCAATCACCTCAATGATATCGGATTCTATCATCTTATCAATCTCCTCCTTAACCTTGACGCGTAGATTCGGGTTCATCCTATAAGTCCTCTTCTGAACTAGGTACGCACCTTCTTTTAACTTAATACTCATTTCTCCTAATGAGGGATGGACTCCTTTTAATTTGTGGTACCCACGCAGAACAAATCTTGGAATTCACATAATAGATCAATTATTTTTTACATGTATTGTTCCATCTAGTAATGTCCAATGACAACTTCCTTCGTCTTTGTCTCTAAACCAATGTTAACTTTCTTCATTTTCAAGGGCTCATGGTAGGTGCACGCTTACTCATCTGTTTTGTCCAATACTTCGTGCGTACCTATAGTATGGTTAGCATCCAAATTTTCCACTTCCTCATTATCTATCAAATAGACTAATTTTCCTTTTTCTTTCTCAGCAAGTGCGTTCAAGTTGCACTTCCTCTATCTCTTCATCTGGTTCCTCTTCTACGAAGCATGCCCCCAAATCAGTTCTCCTAACAACTCCAAGATTTGGTCCTCATCCATGGCACTATCTCCCATAGTAAGGTGCTTGACTACCTACAATGCCTCATTCACGATGGCTTTGAAATTTGATACTCAAAAGTTTGAATAATATCCGTTGTCAATTCCTTCTAGTTTCATGTCTAATGATGCATATATGAATGAATTTACCATGCGCGTGCACAACCTTGCAAGGTGGAATAGAAATTATGCACCCATAGTGAAGGAGGTAAGGCTTTCATGCCCATCATCTAGGTTCTCTCACACTCTTAGACGTGGAATGAGGTAGACTCCTTCCCATGATAGTAATGTATTGCAGAGGGTTTATTGCTCCTCAAAACCTAACATAAAGTGTGATTCTCACTTTGTGCCACTCTAGAAGGTTATCTCGATGGGTCACCCACCAATGCGTTGCTTTCCCATGCAAGGTACAAGTTAACATATTCCTCCTTTCTATCTGGACAGTCCACTGTACCTCCATCATGTGTAAAAAGATATCAGGATTACCCTCCCTAATGTAACTGGGTAACTTCTTTCTACCCAGGTGCCTAACCAAGTGCACCCTAGCGATGCGAGTCATGATGCCCTTAAATTGTCTCCCAATCAAATCATAGGTCCCATGCACCCAATCGTCACATGCAACGCTACTTATATCACTCATGGACTGAGCATCTTCCCATTAAATGACTCCTTCTCTTGATGGATGAACCACCTCATGGTCTCTAATGGTGTGCACATAGATTCTATCTAGGTCCTCTTCTCCCAAGGGTTCCACATAGGGCATGTAAACTTCCCATCCATCAGTGGAATGACAATGCGCTCTTCTTTGTTCTTGAAACTTATGTACCCTTTGTTAAAGTGTAAGTCGACATTATTCTTATAGCACCAGGGCATCTAAGTAGGGCTGAAAATTTATATGCCTCGGCAAGTGATTTCAAAGTCTCCTAGTAAACTTTACTCCTTGGATGGTTATGGATACATCCTTCAATACTTCGATGGGCATAGCCTTCATCCTATTTTCCATATACAACACATTTGAATATGGTTGTAATGGGGTCTTCCCATCTGATTCCATGCATCTAAAGTGAGAACATTGACCTTAATGCTCATGTCAATCAAAATGTTTCTCAAGAGCCATCCATCCACAATTGCATTCAATGTGATTTCCTTATCATAATCAATACTATGAGGGGGAAGATTAGCATGCAAGACCTACCTCTCGTACTCACCTCCAACGTGTGATACTTTTTCTCTTAGCCACTCTCCTAAAAGAGGAATAATATTATCTGGCGCAACACCTTACACACTTCTCTGACCTCATCCATATTCGTCTGAGTGACCTTGGTGATTTTATTCTACTCCAACTTCCTAGATTTCTCCTTCAAGAACCGAATTTCCCCTTACAGGTTTCTAATCACCTCCATGGTCTCTTGGTAGACCTCCTTCTGATGAGTTATATCTAGATACTTCCCATGTAACACATATTATTTGGTAATGAGAGGCCTTTGCTTTGGTTCTTCCCTTGTGCATGCGGCTTCCGCCCACGTGGTTATTAAGATAGGTTCCAACTCAGAGTCATGCGCCACTCTAGGCATCCATAATGGATTAACTCACTTCACACTAACCAGGCCCATGCCCCTATCCTTCTTTAAGTTCTAGATCATGTGCTCGTATAACTCAGAGCACTCCTCATACTTATGCTTCTTCATGCACCATGAGCATTGTAACAAATCCATACACTCACACTTTTAGTGTTCAATAAATCCACAATTGTAACAAGTTCCACGGGGAAATTCACTTTTACCTCCTTAACCACCACAACCTCTTAATCCTTCGTGAAAACCTCTTCCTTGACCGCCTCCATCTACACACCCTTCAAACTGATGACCTTCATTCTTAGAATTGTTCCCGATTCTGATCTGGCACACACCAATATCAATGGAATCATAGGTTTGGTCTATCAACTGGCAGTCCTTTATATCATGAGTCGTAGATGAGAAAATCTTACATTAACAGGAAAAATTCTTACGGATCATGCATTGAAAAAATGGGCATCTACTTGCATCATGATCTCCGTGAAAAATCTCATAATCCAATGACACAAAGACACACCTCCATTCATGGGAAACTATCTTTGATGTGTCCTACCTCACAATCCGTGTGTACCATATTCCACTACGAGTCTCATGAGCCAAGTTCGTAGATAAGTTCTCAATTTATTTCTCCATGGAAGTGATCTATGTTTCTAAAAATGGGCGTACTCTAGTGTCAATGCTTCGATGGCATTAGCGCACAAAGTAGCCTCCAAGGCTTCGCACGGATCCATGAAAGTCTTTTAGGAAAGCACTCGTTTGAAAGGTGTGATCAATCCACCCATGAACCACTGAGCATGTTGTGAGGGATGGATATCATAAGACAACTTGGACAGAAAGAGTATTAAATCATTTTTCATACTCCCTCACACTCTCTGCCATACCTTGCTAGATTTCCTTCAACGTGTTGATGCTCTTCTTCTCAAACTCAAGAATGTGAAATTATGCCAAGAAGTCATCATGCAACACAGTGTAATCCACCACCGTCTAGTGGGGGTCATACTTTTGGTACCACATTTTCTCGTACCTTTGCAAGGTAGATACAAATTGACATGTTTTTCACTCCAAGGTAGTGATTCCCTTAGGGTGCCATAGCAACTCACACTTGTGTACAAACTTTACAACATCTTCAATGCTCTTGTAATCAGGAAAGTACAAAGACATCTTGTAAAACACCTACTAATGGTTTTGTGGACCTTTCCCACTAGATCTAGGACCTTAATTCCCTCCTGTGTAACCTCCACTACCAGATCCACTAGAACCACTAGCTCATATTCCTCCAGATCCACCAAACCCTCCTCGTAGTAGGTAAGGAGCCTAATGCAAATACGCTCTGTGTACCCACCGTTACGCTAAACTTTACACCAAAGGTTTGTGATGTAGAACCACTTCCAAATGTGATATCTAAACTTTATGTACCCACACTTTTCTCAAACGATGTGCTAGATAAAATACATCCAAATATCACAAAAGTATGTGCAGCCATAGATGGGTGTAATGTAAAAAATATCTACCTAATGTTACTTGCTCACTAACACCAACTGGACTAGAACTACTTGTCTTAGATCTTTGGAAAACTAAGCGCCATGGTTTGGTCACCATGTGGGCTAAGATGCGTGCCTATGGCTCTCCTCCTTTCTCCATACAATAAGCTCTCACCAAAAGCCGAGGGGGTTTCTCTCCCACGCTTGCCAAGATGGGGTACCACAGACTTCTCAAGTCCCATGCCCTCCACGTGAACCTCAAATCCTTCCCACAACGTCTGCCTCTATAAATCCATCACTCCAACAACCTCACATTGTCTCACCAACTCCCTTTCTCATGCTTCATTATACTTGAGCCGCCTCTCTTCTCTCTCTGTTTCCGCCGTAGGATACACCATCTCTCACCACACCAGCTTTCATGCCCCGCACCTAGTGGGAAGTTATCCAAACATAGAAATGCCTACATACTCAAAGTAATGATCAGGATCTTAATGACTAATGGCATACCACGCAAGAACGATCCTCTTGGCTACCGCAAGAACTCAAACTCAAAAATCTCTAGGCAAGAATACATAGAAATCATGTTTTCCAATGTATAGCTAGGAAACACACCTCTCCACCAGTGATCAACAACCAGAATCCAAGTTAGATCAGCATCATGCAACCTTTGATACTCTTCTTGGGTCTAAACATGAGGTCTATAATACTAGCTCTTCCTTGATGCATATGCCGACATCCATTCATACAACTCTACTGGAAAACAACAAAAGAATGTCTCATAAAGCTCATGATACAGTACTCCTCTACTCATTTATGTGCATCAAACTCAAGTCTAGTGTTAAATCTCTGAGAAAACTCATCCTCCATTCTTTTAAGCCAAGTCTCGACGTTGTCCAAGGTCAAGCATTCTGTCATCACACACCATTCTTACCAAAACTTCAAAAGAGGTCCCGATAATGGAACCAAAATGTAGTCATTATTTTTGTTTACCTATAACTCTTCTTCAAACCCCAAGCACGCTGACATATCACCCATCCTAGACTAGGCACTCACTTGAAGCGCAAAAAGGCCCCGAGCCCTCTTTTATGTGAGATTTGTAAGAACGCTTAATCATTAATGGAGGAATGTTGCAGAAACAATAATATGTGCATCCATTACAAGAACAAGAGTAACAGAACTAGAACCATACACCAATGCACAATAGCATGAAAGTAAACAACACAATAATATAAGATAATTGAATCTAAGTCATTAACAATGTAAGAAACACAAGAGTTTGGACCCTTGAACATAAACACTCAAAATGCTCGATTATCTATTTCTTCACAAGTGTTTACAACAGCCAAGATACATCAAGAGATCCATATGTGGACCAGATACATTCACATAATTTCAATCCTTCTTACAATGGTTTCATCACGTGAATTACTGAGAGAGAATAACCGTACATATATTTCCTAATCCTCTCTGTGTTCTCTCATACATGCTCCATCAATTATTCATAGCCTTTGTCCCCCTACTTTTCATCCTAATCTCTCCAACACAACCATACCAACTGACTCTCTCCCTCTTTATTTTTTTCCCAATCAATGCATAACATGGGACTCGAAGGAATCTTCCCTTACCGCCTAATCATCACCCAGAGTGAAACGCCTACAAGATGCCATCATGTCTTGCCATACTCAAGTATCTTCAACATGCATTCATCACTAATCCCTAAAAACTCAGCTCCCGAGCCTCGTAATGATAACCGTAATTATGTCATGGAATATTCCTTCCTTTCTATGTCCTAATATTATCTATAACCAATCCTAGTTGCATCTCCAAGTGCTCTTCTATCGTGATTTTAACCATGATCCAAAATGTGGTTAAGTCCTAACCTTGTTTTGTCTCGTACACGAACTTCTATGCCTTCCTCAAGCCACTTCCGCACAAGCCTTTGTGCCTGGCTGGCACACGACAACAACCTCCGCACACTAGGGTAAGAGTAAGCTTCCTTAGAGGCCAAACATGCATACTTGATATTATATATATATATATATATATATATATATATATTATGTACATGATATAGGGAATATGTTGTTGGGAGCTTTGTTCTACAACTACTCCATGTGCGCAAACATAGGAAAACAATGTTGACATATGCAATGGATACTTCATGTGTGAAGCCCTAAATGAGCCACATAAATTTCCAACTGCATGGCCCTTCTACTACTATCTCTCTTATCCATAAGAAATTATCACCTGTGACTTTCTAAAACACTTAGAGATCCCGAGTGATGGGCATTATTGTAGCACAATAACAACCATGTGCAAGCCATCCACTCCTTGTGTGTAATTCATAACAAGCTCTACTAATGGCCTCCACAACAATGAGAGAGAGCATGGTGTCTTTCCAGGTCAATTGCAGTATATTCTCATGTGAAAATTCACCACACACTCTTCAAAGTGTATTATAAAACGAGGAGGAAGTCTTGTATCCTCATGCTTTGACATAAGGGTTGGAGACTCTTCCAATTATCCTCGACTTACATCCATACATTCAACAAATTCAATGTTTTCAGATTCGTTATCTCATCACTAGATTATAAACCTTATGCGAGACCAGCCATCAAATAACACGCGCTACATATATTCCTTGCTAAAAGAAAGAATTTTTTTATAGGTCATAAGTTCCCTAAACTTCTCATTTTCAAATCTCCTTCTTCATACCCCCTCTTCCTCCTCTAATTCTCATCTCCCTTAATTTTAAATTCTTCAATGCACCCCCTTCGACATTTCCATCAAAAATTTCACGTGCGATTGCTAGTTTAGCCTATGATCTCCAATAGGCATGTCAATGAATTCTATAATTTTTCCATATCTCCATGATTGTCGAATACGGAAAAGAGGACATTTAAAGAACTTCCGGCACGTTGAAGATCGATGTATGGATGGATTTGACAGCAAAGCATTCAACCGAGTCTTGTTTCCAAAAATGTAGAGATGCAACGTGTGGATGGATGATTCAGTGAACTGAAATGTTAGGCTTGAAACTGTTGATCCCGAGACACGTCGATCACAGCTATCATTGATTAATAGCTATCAATGCACACTCGCATACCATAATATACATGCATGCGGAGATTTCGCGGTATATAATGGGGCTATAACAATATTCGCAGATCAAAAAACAACTTTATGGTTGGAGTAGCCGTCAAATATGAGGGATTTAACCTAAATTGGATCAAAAATGCCCAAGAAAATATGCATGTAGGTTTCAGAGCCACCAATATTGATATCACCGCACCAAAGGAAATACCGATATGATGCAAATTTGAAAGACGCTTTTCAGTATGAATAACTCTCAACACATAATGAGATGTCAACAGAGCTCTATGCAGAAGTAGTTAGCGTCACAGTTTTGTTTTGAAAGCCTCAAAACATAAAAAATACTTGCTATATTGAACACATATCTGAAAAAACTAATGGAGGAGAATCCAATGCCATGTGAAAAGTTTGATAATGATTTGATTTCAAAGGATCTTCGATTCAAATTCTCAGTCTTCCGAGGTTGGGGAGATAAAAGGCGTTACCAGCAAAGCAAGGTGGATCAAAAACAATAGAGGTGTATGGAATGAAACCCGATGCTAAGACTGTGAACCAAACTTATATGAATTTTCTATAGATGCAATATTGAAACCCAAAATTCCCATCAACAGGGGCACTGCAAAATTAGATGGTTTCCCCTTACAAGTACTCTAAACATTCATCACAGGCACAAAGATAATACCTCTTTGATACCAAATAAAATGGATCACCATCTATATTCATTGTTGAGCATGTTTATATTTTTATAGGAGTAATAGTACTCATAACTAAGAATCCCTAGATTATAGGATCCTAACAATATGCCACTCATATCATGGGTTGTTTTATAGAATAACAACCTCACGGGTACAAATAGATCAAATTACTTAAACCATAAAATATAATATGTGAACACTAACCACATAATTCCTAACATCAAATCCAATCATTTCACACATTCAATGAAGCCTTTACCATGGCCAGGAAGTTATAACTTTGATCCCTCAAATATGGTAAAGTTAAGTTATGATCTAAAAGCCCAAACCTAACTCTTCTAATAGTTTTTCCAACAATGAAAAATCCAAAGCTTCAATGAATACATATGTTTTGAAAGTTTCTTCTAAAATTCGCTCGACTTTGAATGCACACGACCCCCTTCCAAGTATACACCATTGGGGGAGACTAACGAGTTCTATATTTGACAAGCTTATGGCCACTCACATGATAAAATTCCTTCCTATTCGACCTATTGATGAATCTAGTCCTAAACCATCCTGGTATAGAGAAGAGGATTATTACAAATATCACCGGATACGAGGCCATGACATTAATAGGTGTTTCTCCTTTAGAAACGTCATTCAAGACCTTATCGACTGAGACGACCTACAATTATATAATCCTAATGTGCCTCCTAATCAAGCCATTGATGTATTTAGACAACCATTTCCGAACCATCCCCCTCCTAACAACATAGCACAAAACAATACCATAGATCCCGAAACATATTGCTCACTTTATTAACACCATCAACCAATTTCTACCCTTTGAAAACCCCGCATCTACATCCAAACCATCATTTGGATAGACAGGACTTCCTTGACCTCCTTACTAGTGATATCCTGCATCAAAATGCCTCCCAGCCGATTATCCCCACAATAAATACCCATGATCTTATCTCATAGAACTAACAAAAAGAAAACTTCATTATGGAAATTATAAACATCCCTCCCATGAGATAAGGCCCCCAAAGACACTCAAAGAAATAAATTACCACTCTCACAAAACAAATGAAAAACCACCTTACAAAAACATATCATGCCATCACCTTCTATTTTAGGACCCCACCCTTTGTCAAAGCTCACAATCACCATTTTAGAATCCAACCCAACTATGTCCAAACGTACTCTTTAAAAACACTCACTATGCCCAACTTTCCTAGACCATCTAATAAAATTAAGGTCTCCACAAATTTATCATCATTGAGACAATCTTCATCGAGAAACTACATTCGATCCTCAAGAATCATCTACAATCTTCAACCATAGTATTACCTCCAATCAAACCTTCCAATCCCCATGGGTGGAAGCCTACTTGGTACAAATATGACACAATCTATGCTTATTATAGGGTATTAGTACATGTCACATTGAAGATTGTAAATCACTCTACACTATAATCAAGGATCTTTTCAAGAAAGATGAACTCCTAAAGAAACAAAGATAGAATTGTCTCACTTATCAATCAAAAAAATGAAATCAAAATATCAAGTTAAATATGTCCCCTGAAACCCTTGACTTAAGGTATCACATGATAACTTGGCAAACAAAGGTGAGGAGTCCTCCAACGAGTCCACGTTATATCAAATTGATGTTATTTTCATAGCTCAGAATCTTGTACACATGACTTAACAACCTAGACTAAGAATAGGCCCAAAGTATCCATCTTTACAGCTCCCTGCCAAGCACCGTCTTCTAAGACCAAGGTCTCCATTCTCATGTCCCCTCATATCTAATCTACAACCTCAATACGAGACAATGTTCTCAAATAGTTACATCAAGCACCCATCAAAATGTCCCTTAATGAACTCATCCAAAATTCCCCTCAACACCGACAAGCCATGATATAAGTTGTCTAAGCCATCTCGGTGCAATCTGATAAACCTTATCCACTTGTTAGCTTTGTTAGTGCTGTAAAAATGTCTACGCTATCGCGTTTGAAAATTTCAAGATTCCATCGTTACAACCTGAGGATCATGACCTCCTTCTATTTGTCACTACCCAAATTAATGATACCCTCATCAAAAGAGTTATGATTGATAATGGTGCCAACATAAATATTATTTCATCGCACACTTTGAAACAACTTCAACTAACTAAAATCATAGTCTCTTAGGCGGGTGATCCTACCAATTAAAAATAAGCGTCAAGGCCCTCCATGAGCTCTTCTACATTATAGAAGGTGAATTCCAATACAACATATTGTTAATACGTCCCTGGATCCGCACTATGTGTCGTGTCCCTTCCACCTTACATTGATGCTTGAAATATGAAAATGAAGCTAAAACCTTTATGATCCCCGCATATCCTAACCCATTCAAAGCATGTCACATGACCTATCGACTAGATTACATGTTGTTTCCCTTGCGAAAATCACTTCTTCAAATCAAGCCTCCACAAGTTCCTCTTTCACTACTTCCAAACTACCCAATGATCAATCATTTGATGATATGATTGAGGGTTTCTCACTGGAGGATTATCAAATCCTCGCCCTTAATACACTCCCTACACTAAAAACATATGGGATACCCGATAAAAACCTCTTTATGATCCCAACGTTGGAAACATCATCTCTTTTGGGCCTCCCTTTTTATGGACACAACTTGTCTATGGGGCATCGATCATCCCTCTTCTCACCTTGATAATCAACCACACACTAAACCATTCAATTCATATTTCTCATTCTTAGATAATCCTTATTTTTCCCAAACTTACCTCCACCGTTGTGCGTGGAAGGGTTTTGTTTAGGTACATACGAGAAAGGTTTTCATGAATTACCCTTCGATGATTTGAGGAAACCTCGTGAAAAATAAGTACTCAACTTCAAAAAAAATCCAAATCCACCATCCCCAATCTCAAAATCTAATCCTACCTCTTCAATTCCATCAGAATCCTCTTCTGACATAGATGACACCATATCTATCCCATCCAATTTTTTTAATCAATACAATCACACTTGGACCATTGACTTATCAAGGTAATGATAAAATTGTGACCTTTCCTCTAATATTACCATAAATGATAGTTGAGAATATTCCCTTTTCGACATCCTCCAATGGCACGGACGATAGTGCCATCATAATGTATATGGGAGATGAAGATCATTATCTCTAGAAATCCCTACCACATGACACATCCACACTTCTCAATGGATCCACTATCGATGTCAACATAGGAACACCACAGGATCCACATATAGTCAAGGTTGGACAATATTTGGACTCTCAGGGAGCTCTATGAATTTACCACCTTATTATCTAATCATACTCAAGGTTTTACGTGGTCCTACATGACATATCGGGCATCGAACCTAACATCGTTACTCAAAATACTTTCACCATCCCGATGCTAAATCCGTGAAGCAAAAAGATATGCAATATGCATCTCATGTAACTTTACTATTCAAAGAAGAGCTTCAACGTATTTTCTTAGCCAACTTCATTCTATCCATTG
The DNA here is from genome assembly GCA_018340775.1 of Taxus wallichiana var. yunnanensis. Taxonomy (NCBI): domain Eukaryota; kingdom Viridiplantae; phylum Streptophyta; class Pinopsida; order Cupressales; family Taxaceae; genus Taxus; species Taxus wallichiana. The sequence goes on from CM031242.1 coordinate 789,880,028, forward strand.
ATTATCAACAATGGATTTCTAAGATCATACCTATAAAAAAACCTCTTGCACATTACGCATCTACACAGACTTCTAAGACCTTAATCTCACTTGTCTAAAAGATGACTTCCCCTACCCAACATTGACCAACTTGTTGACTTGACCACAGATGCGAAATGCTATCTCTTATGGATGGTTTCTCAGGTTATAATCAAATCCTTGTCACATCAAAAGATCAACATAATATGTCCTTTATCACCCCATGGGGAACCTTTTGATATAGATTAATGCCCTTTGGCCTAAAAAATACATGAGCCACTTACCAATGCGCTATGACATACATATTTCATGACCTTATCCATAAACCCGTAGAAGAATAAGTAGATGATCTTTTAGGAAAGTCCAAACATTGCAAAGACCATTTTGCCATCCTCGACATAATCTTCACTGACTCATATAGTTTTTCCTTCCACTCAACCCTATTAAGTGTGTGTTTGGGGTCTTAACAAGTAAACTCTTAGGATTCATAGTCTCTATCAAGGGTATTGAGGTCGATCTAGCCAAATTCAAAGCCATAATTGAAATGTCTTCTCCAACCAATGCCAAACAACTCTGTATTTTATTAGGAAAACTCTAGTCCATTCAACATTTCATCTCTCATTTATCGGATCGATATCATCCCTTTCATCACCTACTTAGAAAAGACATCCATTTCAGATGGGATCATGACTTCCAAAGAGTGTTTGATGCTCTCAAACAATATCTCCTATCTTCGCACGTCCTCATACCTTTGCATGAATGGGAGCCTTTATAACTATACATATACACTACCAACCATGTCTTAAGGCCTATGCTTTAGCACATCGCGATGAACTAGGCTAGGATTAGGTCATATGTTATATAATTCGTACCCTTCATGGATATCGGACTCACTATTCAAAATTAGAAAAGTTGTGTTGTGCTTTATACTTCACAACTTCTAAACTTCTTCATTACCTCCTCAATCATAAAACCTATGTAGTCACAAGTATCAATCCACTAAAATCCATGCATTCCAAACCATATCATAATGACTGCATAACTATGTGGCTTATGCTCATGATAGAGTTTGATCTAGAATTCATCTCTCATAAATCCATTAAAGGACAAGTTATCACCGATCAGCTCGTAGAAGTCCCCCGACTAACAATCATCTTCCCTGTGAATAATTTCCTAATGAATCCATCAACACCCTCGATCATGATGACACTCCTCTTAAGATGACCCTATTCTTTGATGGATCCAAATGTAAACAAGGGGGTTTCGGGATAGTCATAATACCTCCTTGGGAACTCCTATTCCACTATCTTTCAAACTAAATTTTTGTACACAAATAACATGGAAGAATATGAATCCCTCATTATGCGTCTTCAAATTTTCACATTTCTCGGTGTGGAAATCCTTTAGATCTACGGTGATTCCTAGCTCGTCATCAAAAATTCAAAGGGACATATTAATGTAAAATGAAATCCTACAACAAGATAAAATTTTCATAAATCGATGATATCTTGAAACTCTTCAATCATTAAAAATTCAAACAACTCCACGATCATCTAATAAATTCATAGATACTATGGCATCCCTCGCATATCTTATCCCTTTATCACCAGATGATTCTAAACTCTTCATCATTATAAACAAACTTGATCAACCATCTTATACTAACATTGATCTTCCCACTATCAATCATATAGAAGATAACCAATCTGACATTTGGTACACTCAAATATTTGAATATATTTCCCAAAGAAATATACTGGGATATATCTAGAAATGGTAAAAGATATTTTCAAAAATGTGCATCCCATTATGTCATACTAGGGGGTATCCTTTATAAAAGATGGTTTGATGGCTTTCCCCTTCGTTGTCTTAAAACTCTAGAGGCTCATCGAGCTATTTAAGAAGTCCACGATGGAATATGTGGTGGACACAATGGCTTAGTCATTGCTAAATGAATCATGTGGATGGGTTACTATTGGCCTACACTCAACCAATATTGCTGTCAATATTTCAAAAAATGTATCAAATGTCAACAACACTCCAACCTTATACACGTCCCCAGTCACACTCTTTAACCAACTCAATACATATGGCCTTTTTCACATGGGGATTCAACCTCATTAGCATTATCAATAGTTGATCATCCCAAAGACATAATTCTATCATCACGATCCTTTGAATTCTATCATCATCATATCATCTGTCACTTTGGCATCCCTCATAAAATCATCACAGACAATGGTAAATCATTTAAGAATAAAAAGGTTAAAAACTATGTGACACTTATTATATCAAACTCGGTTTCTCCATACCCTATTATCCACGTCTTTGCTAACAACCAAGCCGAATCATCTAACAAAACCCTTCACAAAATCCTTACCAATTTTGTTGTCCAAGATGGTGAATATTGGCACCTTCAAATCCCCTTTACATTATGGGCCTATCAAACTAGTATTCGAACCCCTACGGGTGCTACAACCTTCTCACTAGTATACAACATTGAATTTGTTCTTCCCCTTGAAGTCCAGATTCTATCATTACACGTCTCACTCAAATATTTCATATCCGAAGAAGAATATAGTCAAGAACATCTACCACAACTTGAATTGTTGGATGAGCGTCAACTAACCGCCCTCCAACATATCAATATTTATCAAGAACGAATCAAACGAGCATATAATAAACACCTCAAAGAATATGAATTCAATGTTGGTGATCTTGTCCTCAAAGAAAAACAACATGTCACAAATATGGAAAAGAGTAAACTTGGAGAGTTTTCTCCAAATTGCCTCAGCCCCTACATTATCACTCACAAATACGAATCTAGAGCTTATCATTTGGCCTCTCTTGAGGGTAAACCTGAAAAGGAACCTCCTAATGCCTCGCACTTATGTCTTTTCTACTGCTAACATATGTACCTACAAAACCTAGGTAAGTGCATGGAAATGGGGGACCAAAAGGGGGTCAAAAGTGGACACATTTTTCCTAAAATCAACAAAACTTAAACTTCATCTAATAATTTGGCATGCATATGCTCAAAATTTGACAATGTGATAAGAATAAGTACCGTAAAGCTTGGAATCTAGTTTCTGAACTACTATTTTTTTAAATGGTGGAGATTAAGAGGGTCAAATGTGGTGTGCACACAAAGTATGTATATTTTTGTGTCAAAAGATAAAAACCTATTGTGTGTGTTGCCCCCATTTTTTGAGTTCTATAATATCTTTTTAAATCCCTTCCATAGAAATTTAGCTAATACCATGTACGAGGTCCCTCTAATTTTTCATAATTTTTGGATGAATATCTAATTTTCAAATTGCACACATCCCAAAAATGAAATATTTTTGTATACACCCCGTAAATTTGAGAAAAATAGTCAATTTTTTGTTGTTTTTAATGCATGTAGAATGGAGTTTAGAAGAAACAATTTTTAAAAAAATTGGATGAAAAAATCATAAATTGTGCACCAAAACATATGCATAGGTTTTGGAAAGAAAAGAAGGCACTAGTAAAATAAATTAAGTATGAAATCCTTAAAATAATCGGATTTTAGAAAGAAGTATATCATCACCAAGGTAAAAACCGAGCTTGATGTCATAGTATAACCTTTTTGGAATATTATGTTATAACGTGTGAGATGTCGGGGTGTACACGTGAGATTTTGAATTTTTGTAAAACACAAATTTATTCATGGATTACATAGTCCAAACCTTAGGTTTGGATATCCAAGAAAATCCAAGCCTATGGATTGGGAATTTCAAACCCATAGAAGATGAAACACGCTCACATTATAATGTGAGCCCATAGTAATGCGTTCATGTTTAAGTATAAGTTTTTCATTTATTAATATTTATACTTTATTATTTCTTATACTTTAAATTTATTTTAGTAAATATAAGAAATTAGGGTCACTCTGCACCTTATGGAACTAGTCTCACAACTCCATCAATCACGGTTTAGAAGATAGTTTTTCATATTCTAATATGGTCAATACATAAGTATTTTTTAGGATTTCAGCATTTAGCCTAAATCTTGTAGGGTTTAAATTATACAACTAATGTCTATTTTGGGAAAGAATATAGTCACCTTTGTTTAGGTTTTAGGGCCTTTTGGATTGTTTACCAGTACATTTGTAGGAGTGTTAGATGTGTCAAAATTATAATTTACAAACCTCACAAATCCCAAAGGTAGAAAAAATTGATCAAATATATGGACTCATGAATTCTCCCATGAGCATGGATTTGAATCCCTAATTTTGTCTTAGAATATTGTAGAATAATAGTATGGATGAGTACCTAATTTACAAGGTTATGGAATGCATCTTTAAGAGGACCACTCAAGTGATCCTCATAATCAAGAATGTAAGGGAGTGACCTTGGTTCCCATGTTGGCATGTATATAATTCTTTGATCCTTATAATATAGATTAACAATAGTAAGGTGTGGATAAGAAGATGATCTATCTAAGGATCCAATAATATATTCATTTTTTCAATAGAAGAATAAGACGTAACTAGAAGAGTTATAAGCTAAAAGAGTGCATAACATTAATATATTTATAACACTTAACAAAAGTTAGGGTACGAGTAGGTGAAAATGTGTAAAATATTCCACAAATTCATTTATTTTCTATGGAGAAAGAAACTCGGGACTTTCATAAAGATTTATGCTAAGTAAATTAGTTACATTATCACCCTAGTGTAGGAGTAGGAAGGTTGATTCAAGTGCCACATACTTCATAAGTAATCAAATCTACATCAACATTAAGAGAAATGTTTTTCAGATATCCTTTTGTGTTTTTTCCAAGAAACCCTTGAAATAATTTCATATATGGACAAGACACCAATGAAATAATTTCGTGCATTACAAAAAAAAATTGTGAAATTTTTTAAGAGGGTGTTGACATGGAAAATGTATGGCATGAAAAATTAAAATTATGAGCATGATAATTAAGCCCACAATTAAATCTTTCACTTCCTGGTCACCGGTGCATACTTCCTCCGCCACCTACCTCGAGTACCACTCTCAACTTGGCTCAAAAGAAATTATTAACAAGGTTTTTTTAAATGTGTAGGGTTGATTGAATATTATGATTGATGATTTCAGTGTGAAGTGATGGAAGATAACTTCCTCCGAGAGGCCTAAAATCCAATTATGAGATAATAAAACACCCTATGGGAGAGTTCAAGAAATATATTAAGCATCCGAAGGTGATGTCGGTGAATCTTGGTAGGGTTAGTGAAAATTTAGGAAGATTTAGGAAAGGTTTTCTCTTTCAAGGACAATATTCTCAACTACAGGTTTTCTAGGTGCGGGGAATAAACAATATAATGGTGAAATTTGACTTCTCCAAATGATTTTGGGAGCTCCGTAAGGAGTTATGATTTGTAAACTGCCATAAATTTATTATTGACCACGAACCCTTATAACAAATTAATTCTTTTACTTGAATTCACCTTGTAATAAATCAAATTTTTAAAAATCAATATAATAATAAGAACCACACTGCACAAGGGTTGATAACGGAGTTCAGAAGAATGCATATGTCTCCAGGTTTGCAAACTAGCTGAACCAATCCATTATAAATATATGATCGTGCAAAAAATTAACTTTATGATAATTTAATGAATGCTCAATCGAACCTAGTGTGCCAATTGATCAATAAACCCAGACTAGTCTTAGAAAGATGCCAAGTATCTCCACGAATCGCTTCCTAGTTTGACACCTAAAGATGACCTCCACTCTGTTGCATGGAAAACTAACCTTTGCATGGTGCTAAGTCTCTATACGTATTATTTTGACTTCCGCTCTATTGCATGGAAAAATAACCTCTACATAGAGCTAAGTCTCTAGTTGACAAAGACGATCATTTCCCACTCGCATGCATGACATACAAATTCTTCACAAAGCTAAGATCAAACCCAATCTTATCAATGAGCTCAATAAGCATTATGACTCTCCTCCATGGCCTCCAAGTAACTAAATTGGTGATACACCCAGTGTACTAATAATAAAAGTTTGTGTGCTTTTCCAATTCTTCTTCACGTCCCTCGGCTTCCAACGACATCTCTGGCTTCCACACTAGAATAAGGAGTCAATTCAGCCTTTATAATGTCAATGAGTTAAGATAATAACCTCCAAATTTTTACAATGTGCCTATAATTATAGGAATTTTCTTCATCAAGGCCTATAATAATAATATAGGTATTCTCAATTGCCTATTAAAATAGGTCTTATATTTTTTCCATAATGCCTATTAAAAAATAATAAAAGGTCTTCTATTCTCAAATTACCTATAACAAATAATATAGGTCTTTATTTCCTAAGGCCTCCACACTTCACTCTCCTCCTAAATCTTCTTAGCTTTGAATGGGAGAGGCTTGTGTTGATTCAATGGAGAGGGGGCCTTTATATAGGCCTAGATTGACCGCATATATGGCTTATCCACCATATCGATTCTAACCAACTTGGTTGGGCCACCGTGTTCGTAGGAGGCGGAGTGCAGCTTCAATCCACCACTTGTTATTTTGTGACCATTGTGCCGACCATTTGCCATGTCTCCACTATCATTGTCGACAATGTTTCCCTTTACACCACATGGATTGTCAAACTCACCAATGCCACCACTCCCTCTATGACCCTACCGACCTCTACCATCGATTGGTCTCCATGTCAACATCACTCATTACACGGCCTCTCATTGAGTTAGGTTTTTTTGTTGCGGTGAGGGTTTTACCCTACATGTGTGGGGATAGGGGATAAAATAGGTTTTATAAGGCTTATCTTTTCCCATTCTACCTATGGATGTGGCCATGTATTCCCTCACTTTTTATTTTCCAAGTTGGCTCGACTATGTGGACTTTCTGAGTTGATGGCATGGTTGGCTTTCCCAAGGATTTAGCTCACCAAGTTGGTGGTCATGACTCGGTGCAATTTTGACTAATGGTGACAGGCCACGTGGTGATTTGAGGACCCACCATAATGCAATTTTTAAATCATGTTTGCAAACATGACAATTAACCCATCTGTAAACAAGCATTGAAAACTAGAGTCACAAAACCAAATTTTCACTTTTTCCCGATTTTATTTTTCCCATGTGTCGTTTCCTAATTGGCTAGTTGACCCGATGAGTCAAAATTTTGACCAAACTTTGACCAGCGGAAACTTTTTCATATGGGATCCATTTTCTACATTCTTTTAGTTGATGGAAATCTCTCAGAGTCTACTTCCGTACTGTAGCGATCTTGGGAGGTTTTGTTATCCCGTAAAATTGACAAGGAAATTTTACCGATAACCATATCTTGAAAATTTTGTTTCGATCCTCATTAGGGATCCTTCGCGTCAAACGTTGTAAAATCCCTTCCCGAAATCTAGTTTTCGAACTTAGTCTTTTTGAGCCTTTTTGGGGCGCATGGATTTGCCTTGCAACACAAAGTTTTGGTGCGCCCACTTAAAAGCCTTTGGCGCATGGTTTTCCATGTTAGCACGTCTTCGATGTGCCAAAGGATGTTGAGTCTCTTTTGCATGTGCCAAGGCGCATGCGCCTTATTGTTGACATTGCTTTTGTTGCTCCACTTTTCGGTGCACCAAAGGGCGCACATAATCTCGCTGCAACACAAAGTTTTGGTGCGCCAAAGGGCGCACGCTTTCCCCTCAACAGCAACTTTCATGCGCCATTTCAAAAGTGGTTGGCGCATTGATGACTAGTTTTTCTATAAATATACGTGCGCGCCCAATGTCATTTTCATTCTTTTGCAAAGCATGTGATCGCTGGACTTGTCAGCCTCTGCTCCGTCGTTTTCATCGCCCTGTGGACCCGCTCTCCAAACTTTTGCTATATATCCAAGGTGAGAGGTTCTCCCTCTTCTCCGTTTTGTGCTTTCGGTTCTTTGAGTGTTCTTGGTCTGTGTTTTGGCTTGCTGGCCGGTTTTAAAATGAGATTATGATTAAGCTAGCTCCTCCCCTGTGCTGTCCTGTCTCATTTTCTTCTTCTTTTCCTCCTCCCTTCCCTCCCTCTTTCCAGATCTGCTGGTAAAGAGTGTTGTTTTGAAAAGGCTTGGTCTGAAAATCTTTTTATGAAACCTTATATGTCCAAGCAACCTTTGAAATGGAGGAAAGAAAGAAAAGGTTTGAGCTATGAGTTTAGTTCTGTGGCACACTGGCGCGCCTTGTTACACTAAAAATAGTTGCGCCCCTTTGGTGCATCTACCCGCCCTGTTACATGATCTAAACCCGCGCCAATGGCGCACCCATTTGTCATGCTGCATCTAGAACTCATGCACCCTCAAGGTGCGCCTTTCTCGCATGCTACAAGTGTCAATCCCGCGCCCCCCTTAAAATCCTTTGGCGCACCATTTATCCATGTTACATCCCGTTTCCATGCGCCAAAGGGCGCACCCAGCTTCCATGCAACACAAGCCTTATTCGCGCAAGTATAAAGCTATAAAGGTATTGCCGCGCACTTCCGATCATAGTAGCAGAACATGATGTTTTGTAAACCCTTTTGGCGCACGAAAAGTCCATGTTACACGATCCATCCATGCGCCAAAGGGCGCACCGAATCCCAATGTAACACACAATTTTCATGCGCCCTGCTATAAAATGCAATCTGCTACATCCGTGCGCCATGCGCCTTTGGCGCCAGTATAACCTCTGCAACACTCTTTTCTTGTGCACCTTATCCATTTGGCCTGCAACATGCAATTTTCATGCGCCCTGCGCCCTAAGCCTTAAAATCTCTAACTCTTTCTTCTGCTAGCATTCCAATGGAAGATCAAATGACTAATTCAACTTTTGTGGATTGGGTCTCACTTCTTCTTCATGCAGATCAGCAACTGAGTTCGAAAGAACACATGTCTACGTCAAGCAAGAAACCCACCAAACCAAGAGGAAAGGCTAAGCTGACAGAAGAAGAGATGAAATACAAATATCAAAGGTCAGGATGCCCGAATCACAGGCTGAGTGCAGTATGGATGTCAGAGACTCAGAATTGGGTCACATTGACATGGAGGAATTCTGGGTTAGGACTCAGAAAGTTACAAGAAGTCCATGGATGGACAAGTTAATAGGCAGTGCCCTGCACTTCGCCGGAGGAATCCCCGTCAGCGCTGTCAACAACGAATTCATGATGGTGATTGCCCAATGTTACAACAAAGACACAAGATGTGTCGAAAATAGCAAGGGCGAGGTAGTCATAAACCTCACTGCCCGTCATTTTGAAATAATGCTCGGCATCCCTCACCACCGAACTTCGTGGTCATGTTAGCCAACAAGAATGCATCAAGGCACGGGAAGACAACGAAGACCAAAGGTGCATGCGGTTGATGAATGAGGTCTACCTAAAGAACAAGAAGGTGGTGACCCGGTGGCCACAGGACTATCCACCGAAATGATTTCTCGAGGAGCTCAAATGATACTATCACCTTCTGAGCGAGTCTTCGGCTTTCGATGCCCACTATTTCCATAAGTGGATGCTTTGCGGTACTTGGAGACAATGAATAAAAATTTACCCGATCGCGCTTTTCTTTGGGTGAAATAATAAGCGACCATCTTTGAGTAAACTTACAACAGCCGCCACAACAGAGTGTTCCATATGAACTCCTATGTAGTCTACACTGCAAAGATCGGCAAGGGATTATCCGGGGCTGAACCGGTGGTGGAGTATGGCCTCGTGCCAAGATATTTGATTACTACCTGGAGCCGAGGCTAGAGAATAGCATCCAACATTTCACAAAAGTTAACGATGCATTCTTCTATCATGTCATCTCCTCTCTACCGAGGCCAAACATGACTCATAAATGGATGACCAAAAACATAGTGGTAGTCACGAGAGAAATGGGGGCCCTGTTCACCCAATTTCCCGTTCACCTATCGAGGGCTGCCAACTTTTTGGGAGAGCCAACCAGGCTACCAAGGTATGCTTGGGCCTAAGCGATTCTACTAGAACTGCATCAAGGCAAATGGTCACATACCATGAGAAGTGCCTCAAAAGAAAGAAGGGTGGAACTCCTTTCCCCCTCACAAAGGTGGGCCGATACACATGCTCCACCCACCATAAGGTGAAGGAAATGTTCGCAGAGTGGAGCTACTCAACTTGAAGCATGACTTCCCAGCCCAGCCTACCTTTGACCCAAGAAGGCCTGCTGCCAAAAGTGAAGCTCGATCCGATCCATGTCCCTCAAATTGAGGATATTTACATTGACGTTCTCCATGAGGCGGAACTCGAAGAAAGGATCACTCTCGCTTGGCATTGCGTAAATCATCCAATACGGAGTGGCCATTGTCCCCAAGGCTTCCGGACTACGGAAGATGAAGTAGATAAGGTGTATAATGACACGAGATGGGGACAATTGGCCCTTCCTACCATTGACAGGAACAAGGCTCCTCAAACAATTGAGGAGAGGGTCAAAGAGACTATGCGGAGAACAGAGCATTGGTGCCGCATGAACGGACTAATCTACCTAGGGGTAGATTTCACAACTTCCCCGTTGGGCAATGCACCTCCAAGGTCCAAGAAGCAGCTGAAAGGCAAAGGTGCAGAAGGTGAAACTAGCACCATTCAGGAAGAAGCCCCTGAAAGTCCTCTTCCCTCAGAGCCAGAACAGGTTATAACTCTGGAGGAAGAATTGACAGAGGATAGTCCTATACGCCCATCCACCCAGGATGTCGGCGTCGCTACAACTTCAGAGGTCCCTTCTATCCCTTCTTCTTCTCTTCCTTCCCCTCCTCGAGTGACTCAAACGACCACCCCTTTGGTCGTGTCCTCTGCCCCTTCTTCTACCCTTTCCCCTGCTTCTTCATCTATCTTCTCCTCCCTCGCTGATTTGTCTTCCTCTATTTCTTCCCTCATCTCCGAGCTCCCTTCCCTTCCTATGTCTTCTGCAGTTGCGGTTTCCCTTCCTCCCGTGGACACTTCTTCGGCTATTCTTTCAATGCCGCCGCCGCGTGTCTCCACGTTTTTCCCCTCCTCTACCGTTACTACCTCCCTCTCTATCTCTGGTCCTTCTTCTATAGGACCAGCTTGGATCTCTCAGCAGCTGAGCCAACAAAAGAGGAAAGTCCCCATCGCTCCGATGGACTTTTCGGTCATTCCAGCTAAAGGAGCAAAGAAACAGAAGCCGGTTACACGCTTCTCGAAGAGCGCTGCAGGTGAGAGAGTCATGGAAATAGCGTACCCGACCCTCAAAGAGAAAGAAGATCTGTCTCCGACAGATTTCACCGTGACCCAAGTCACAATGGGGACATCCTCTGAAAGTCTCCAGGGGGAAGCTCTTTCCGCAGTTGATGCACTCTGCAAAAAGCTTCAGGAAACGAAAGAGGAGAAAAGGCTACTGAAGGAGCAGAACAAATACCTACTTCAAGCCTTACAGAAGATGGGAAGTGCACCTCCCACAACTACCGCCGAGACTCCTGAGCTGCTCAGTCAGGAGAAGATCAATGAGTATTCAAAGATCGGCGAGCAGGGTATGGCCGTTTCTGCTTGGAGGAGCCAAATCCTCAAGGATAGTGAAAGAGTAATCACCGAGTATATCAGTTTATACCTAAACATCGGAAAGGCGAATAAGGAACTCCAAGCATTAGCGGGTCCGATATCAGAAGAGTTAGAGCATGCTAGACTCCAGCACGAGACCTTCCAACAAATGTTCGATTGTTGACCAAGATCCGTCAAGTTCGGAGTATTCGGCCATCCAAGGGCCCTCAACAAAACTATGTCCACTCTGGACTATCGGATGGATCAGCTGGAATTCGTTCTGGAAAAGATAGACAAGGTGAAGGAAGAGGCCCTGGATGCAATGCATCAAATGGAGAAAATTGTCCTCGCCATGACTCCAGGGTTGCTCTCTCCTTCCCTTACCTTGAGATCAGCTGATGACACTATCCGGATTTTCAAGGAGATAGCTTCTCAAGGGACAGGGCCAGAGGTCACATTCGACACTGAATCTATCAACAACCTACTGGCCTGTAGGGACTTCATCGGGTTCCTTATCGAGGCAGGGAAAGATTATTCCAAAATCCCAGAAAAGCTCATAGACGAGCGGGAGACTTGCGAAGCAATCAGTGAACGGCACAAGGATCCATCACAGGATCAATTTGGGCCGATGATTAGCAAGTTTTTGGAATACCGCGCTCAGTTCCACATATCATCTCTGAAATCGCAAGATCGTAAATGCAGAAACCCTTTTTCGGCCGCAAGATGATGATGATGAGTAGCTTCTTCTTCTTCTTCTTCTTCTTCTTCTTCTTCCTATTCTCCGACTTTCTTTTTGAAATGTCTAAAATGTGTTGATACAAATGATGACATCATCCATGTTGCATCATGGGATGATGTCATCCACCAAGTTGTCAAAGTCAACATGATTTTTAGATATTTTGTAAATATCTTTGTAAATAAGTGGTTGGCTCCATTTTGCCTTCTCTCTCCCTCATCTTCTATAAATATGGGAATACTTGTTGTATTCAGTGTGAACATTTTCTAGATAGAAATAGAAGTGAGGAGAGAAAGACTTTGAGCTTTCTTGTAACAGAAGAGAACAGTAATACAATTATTCAGACTTTGTGCTCAATAGCTGTGTTATACATTAGATCTTTCTTACGTTAGATCTGTATGCGTTTAATCTGTTGGATTCATATCTAATTTTCCGTCACTTGCTCATCAGTATTGCTTTGTTTATTTATGCAAGTAGGTTTGGCTCTGTTTACTACCAAACTGAAAACATAAATCTTCTGACCTTTCTGCTTTGGAATTCATTTCTTTTCTTCCTTCGGATCTGTTCTTTCTCTTCTCCCTCTTTCATTCCTTTCTTTTCACAACTGAAACACTCTACTAGGATGAGATCCCAACCCCGAAGGCGAATCATGAGACTTGCATAGGTTCCTCGCTAGTAGAAATAGCAATAAACCGGTTTACTTTCTTTGCCTCAAAGAGGGGCTAAGCCTGCACACTGCTTGTTGGCTCGTCTATCCATCCAGATCTGTCCACGCGGCTGATTTTCGGACCAACAGGTTTCGAGAAGTTTTTCCACGAGTTGTCCTCAAAATCACACCTCCTTACTAAATAGGATTTTTTTCTCAAAAAGATTCAATTTCCTCCACTCCTTGGATCTAGAACCCGATGTTTTCTCAAAGAGATCTCTGTAGGCGACACAATGGCCTTTGAACTAATCCTCCTTCACTTGGACAATTAGTTCAAGCTTTACTTGTGGCACTTGGGATCACTATCTTCTATTGCACCACTTTGATGACAAATCAAGATGACTAATCTCCTTTTAGTCTTCATGAGGAATTGATATAGATATTTGATTACTAATGTTGCAAGCAAACACTAGGCATGATAAACTTGTCGCGTAGTGTTTACTTACTTGGTGGCTCTGGTCTTGTGTCTTCTCCTTAAGATGAGGTAGATTTTCCCTTGTCTTCATTGGCCTTAACCCTCTTAGCATGCTTCTTTTTCTTCCCACACCAAATTACACAATGGATATTAGATCCATAGTATGCACATGGATATGTCTATAATAGATTTGGGGTTATTATGGGATCCTTGTTGTAGTCAAAGAAGACACAATCATACCTCTTCAAGTTGTCAACTTTTACTTTTCTCTTGTCATTCTTCTAAGATTCTAGTATGTTCCCTGTTGCAAACTACTTCGAGAGGATTGGTGGATTGGGCTCTACACTCGTTGTTGTCTCAAATATTTCTCATGTCTCATTTTTACCACTATTATATCCTAGACCCGCATATCAAGGTATTTCCTCCACCTGGATAGGGTTAGTGATACCTTGGCTATTCACACCAAGGCCTTTTCCTTCATATCCCATTTTAAAAATCAATTTTGATCCTATACCTCTAGTGTACTTTTCAAATTCACCAAAAGTAGGATTTACATTTTTATGGGAAGTAAATTTCAATTAATCACTTATAGGGTGATTATCGGTGGGCATACCTTTCTTCTCCCGCACTTCACCATCTTGCAATGTTGTTATAAGTTATTCCTTATCTTACAGCTTCACGATGTAACTCTATGATCACTCCTCCTAGGAATTCTTCATGAGTCTCAAACTTTTCTTGTAGATTTTTCTTCTTTGATTCCACGAGTTGTATATGTTTCCTCAATTGATAATCCTTCTTGTTTGACAATTTGTAGCTACAAGTAGGTTGACTACTATTGGTATTTGTCATTGCCTTTCTAAGTTCCACCATTCGACATTGAAACCAATTTAGTGCTCTGATGCAGGAACAAATACCAACATTGTCCCTTATTATATCCAAATCATAGAGAAATGTGCACATACTTGAGGACCATCACATTATTCTTGGATACCTTGGTGACAAATTTCTTCTCATAATGCAGGCCGTAGGAGTTTCATGCTCCATCTCAGTTCAACAATCTGACAAACCGAGATGGCTCATTTTGTCGATGCAAATTTATCATGTCCATCATATTACCTAGTATCTTAAGTACAATGGGCCATAATATGAACTCGGTAAAAGTCCATCTCACTACAAATACATGTGATAACCCATCTCTCGATATAAAACTTGCTTGGAGATAGCAAGCTTGCAGGCTATATTCATGTTTTGATACCAAACTTGATCTATAAATTGGCCAATAATGTTTTTCCTAACCACGAACCCTTATAAGAAATTAATTATTTTACTTGAACTTACCCCATAATAAATCAACTTTAAAATAATGCAATGCAATAATAAGAACCACACTACACAAGGATTGATAATGGAGTTTGGAAAAATGTCTATGTCTTCGGGTTCACAAACTAGTTGGACTAATCCATGATAAATATATGATCGTATAGTATAAATAAACTTTACGATACTATAATGAATGTTCAACCTAACCTAGTAATGCAGAGTACCATCTCAATTTCATCCCTTCATCAAAACTAAGAGAAATCCCCAAACGCTCCGTTCATAAGCTATCAAGTTTATAAGAGCTTGTTAGTTTTCCTATTGACCCTAGTAAGTAATCTTGGTTTTTTCATACACTATCTAACCTTCATTCCATTTCAATCCTCATAATCATCTTCAGTTCTAGAATCAAGAAAGATGATCAAACTTCTTCCTTTTGCCATGAAATCAAATTCTTGTCCACAAAGGTCTTAAGATATTCTAGCCAAATTTGTCTTAAGGTTTAACTTGGTCTTGGTCAACACCACACCTATGTTCTTCACCTTCCTATAATTCTATTTCATTCATCCCAATGCTTACCCAATGTTCAAAGATTCACCTTTTCTTCAAGTGTCTTCAAATTTTCCTTACAAGCCCTTTAAGACCAATGCCACTTGGATCAACTATGCACTTAGAATTTCACAAGTACACAAAAGGATCTAAAAATTCATTACTTTTCCCTTTCCTATCCTGACATATGCCCAAAATTTCAAACTTCATCTCTTCTCCCAATTTTTATTAGCTTTTTTTGCAATTTTAGTTTATGAAGCTTTAAATAGGTCTTTACAAACCCATTGCTATGAATATTTGTGTTTCTATGAAGTCACAATTCATAATAATGATATTTTTTGGTACCCATTAAGGGTCTACACCTTTCCTAGAATTGTCACTACATAGTTCTCCATAAAAAAGGTAGTTCCTTTGTAAAAGCTCGTGATAGGTACTTGTAGAAGACTCACAAGAATTCCACACATATTAGCCCACAAATATTTAAATTTATTCAAAAATATTTTAAAGGGGATGGAAAGGATAATATCTACAAATTTTAGGCTCCAAATTGTGTGTCTAAGTTCTTCAAATCTTAAACCATATTAGATCCTACTTGAGATTATTTTGTAGACTCGAGAATGAACTATTACTTATAAAATGATTGTTTCATGTTTTTAACACCTAGAACTTGGACTCAAAGTTGGTTTCAACTCCATGCATGATGATCCTTTGACAGGGGAAGGAAGATAATCACGTTTTCTCAATCAAATAGATCAAAATTAGTTCACTTTATCATAGGAGAAGGGTATGTATTGAAACCCTCTCAACCTTACAATGAAAATAATGAAGTCTAATAGAACAAATTTCATTGTTCTGGAAATATCGCTGTAATATACTTGTAATGAACTTAGACATGCATTCTTTGTATCTTTTACCTTGTCTAATTAATGCATTATTTACTCAAATGTCCAAACACGGTCATAATATACTTACTCCTTTAAATTACTCATGCATGTATCATGAAAGGGATTATAGAAACCTTTTATCTAAACCCATACATCATTCAAATCATGAAATATGTGACAAAAGGATTATCCAATTGAATGTCTAGGTGAATAGACTCAAAATTCTTACAAGAAATTACAGAGCCAAGTAATCACAATCAATTTTTCTTAGCATTCAACTTAAGGAAAACAGAATATCAACTTAGGGATTGAATTAAATCTCTAAAACCCTTCTCACCACAATATCACCAATCCGGTTACATTAATAACAACATTTTGTAACAAGAATTCAATTCTCAAACATGAATAAACACAATGATATATATTACTAATGTAAAATCGGGAGGTTCTAGTCCTTATATGGCTGAGTTATACTATATTCTTCTTCTTTTTCCTCCATTCTTGGCTCCTTTCTTTAAGAGAATTTTTGTACAACTAACTTCTCTTTGAAATTTATCCCATTTCTTAACTCTTTTCACAACCCTAACTAACTTCACTAGAATGCCATTGCTCATACATGACCATTATAGGCATAATATCATCATCCTAAACATTTTAGACATTTATTGACTTAAACTACACCCTAAGACCTATATTATCATGCTTAGACATCTATATACTCCCTCAATTTTATTACAATTACCTCGTCACTCTACAACAATCACATTTCTTCCTTTTCAATCCTTTACAATTTCAAATCCCATTTGGAGGGAAAGTACAATAAGATGGAAAATTCAAATCTTGAGCATTCTCAACATCTAGACATGACTCACATTGGATTCTTAAGACCTCTAACACACTCAAACAACCTAATATCATGACAAGGAGTAAAATTACCACCTTGATGTATCTCATTAACGGATGCTCTTGCATCACTTGGTGTGTCAATTTTTCAATAGACCTAGACTAGTCTTAGAAAGCTACCTAGTGTCTCCATGCCATTACTTCCTAGTTTGACACCTACGAGATGACCACCACTCCACCGTATGGAAAACTAGCCTTTGTATGGTGCTAAGTCTCTAGATGTATGATGTTGACTTCGCTTTCTGCCGCATGGTAAAATAACCTCTACGTAGAGCCAAGTCTCCAATTGATGACGATGATAATTTTCCACTATGTTGCACTGTTTCTAGCCTCTCTACAGAGCTAAGATCAAACCTAACCTCATCAATGAGCTCAAAAATGATTATGACTCTCCTCCGCAGCCTCTAAGTAACTAACTTAGTGATACACCCAAATAGATTTAAGAATCAAATATTTTTGCTTCTCTCGGTGCTTTGTCACATCCCTTGTGTTCCAAACGGCTTCTCCAGATTCCGCACTTGCGAGAATAAGGCATGAATTTGGACTTTAAAATGACAGTGAGTTAAGATAATAACCCCAAATTTTACAATGTGCCTATAATTATAGGACTTTTCTTCATCATGTCTTATAACAATAATATAGGTCTTCTTAATTGCCTATTAAAATAGGTCTTATATTTTCTCCATAATACCTATTAAAAAATAATAATATGTCTTTTATTTCAAATTATCTATAACAAATAATATAGGTCTTTATATGGCCTTCTTAATTTCCTAAGTCCTCCACACTTCACTCTCCTCTTAATGCCTCTTAGCTTTGAATGGGAGAGGCTTGTGTTGATTCAATGCATAGGGGCCCTTTATATAGGCCTAGCTCGGCCGCATCTCTTGCATATATGGATTATCCACCATATTGATGCCAACTAAATCAATTGGCTGAGTTAGTTGGGTCATCATTTTCACAGAGATAGGTCCACGCTTCAATCCATCGGCTTGTTATTTTTGTGACCGTTGTGCTAGCTAATCAAGCTTGCCACATACCCATTTTCGTTGACAACAACACCACCCGTTATGCCACTTGGATTGTCGACCTCACCGATATCGCCACGTACTCTGCAACCCCGCCGATCTCTTTCGCTGACTAGTCTCCATGTTGACATCATTGGTCGTATGGCCTCTCGATGAGTCGGGTTTGTTTTTTTGCTGTGAGGTTTTATCCCATGTGTGAGGATAAAGGATAAAATAGCCTTTATAAGGCTTACCTACTCCCATTCTATATGTGGCTGCATCCACGTATTCCCTCACTTTTTTCACAAAGTTGGTTTGGCTATGTGGACTCATCGAGTCAATGGCATGGTTGGCTCGCTCAATGGATTTAACTTGCCGAGTTGGTAGTCATGACTCGGTGTAATGTTGACTAATGGTAATATGCCACGTGGTGGCTCGAGGACCCACCATGTGGGAATTTTTAAAATATTTTTGGTTAAAATGATGATTAACTCGTTCTCATAAACGAGCTTCAATATTTGAGTCACAAAACCAAATTTTCACTTTTGCACGATTTCCTTTTGCCATGTGTCATTGCATGATTAGCCAATTGACCCTACCAAGTATGAAATTTTACCAAACTTTGACTAGCGAATTTTTTTTTGTACAAGCTCCATTTTTCATGTTCTTGTAGTCAACGGAAATTTTTAGAGGCTACTTCCATACTTGTAGCAATCCTCGGGAGGTTTTGGGAACTTCCATCTACCGAATTATCCTCGAATCAAGACAAGCGGGGAAAAAATAGGAACTGGAAAGATATGTGAATCTTATACATGTTGGTAACATCCATTTTTCTCTAAGACTTGAAGGTTTCATGAAGAATTTCAAAACAGTGTAGCTACCCCTTTCGGTTCCAAAAAAAATGGCCCTAAATTTGCAAGCTCTAGAGAGATGGTCACCACATGGTGATAGGTGAATATTTGTAAATGTTTATAAGTACCTCTTGGAATGGGTATTGTCATAAATAGACTATTTTTTTACCATGGGTGAGGATCTCATGAGGATGGGGCCAAATTTTGTGAGTTGAAAACACCTTCCTAACACCCCAGGTTGTGTTTTTGAGTGACAAAAATTCTAACATGAAAAAGTGGTAAAACATGAGTTACCATGAGTTGAAATCATGTTTCTAAAACCTCAAGTGATGACTTAAGTGTTTAGAAACACTGTTATGAGATCTACATTTTGATGAGAGCAGGATGTTCTCTTCTAATTACTAGGTAAGAGCAAGGATCATTCTCTTATTTTTCTAGGCCTCCACGATTAGCCCTAGTGATCATAAATCAACTCCATGATGCTCAAACCATTTCTAATTATATATCACTTACTAAAATAGGTATTCACCATGTAGATGGAATTATTTCTCACTGAATGATATTTTTTCATGTGGCCACCTGTTGGAATGAAATGAGGTTGTTGCAATATCCTTCCTCCTTTGAAGTGTGATCACACTACAAGGTTTTAATGAGTGTTTAAGAACACTACAAGTAAGTGACATCAAGTGAAACTCTAACGATTTCTCATTATTATATACATGATGATCCATATGAATATAATCCTCTTACCCCTCCCGGCTCCAGAATTATCCTCGGATGGAATCAACTTCAGGATGCTCATACACTTCTTTTCTCATATGCCTCTCATGGAGATAGATGATGTCTTCATCCTTCACACATGATGGTCTTGAATGCCTCGGTAGCTTGACTAGTTCATCTTGTATTTTTCATTGAAGATGTTTTAACATGATGGCAGATTCAAGATATGATGATCCTTAACTTACTCCATGAGCTTCCCATTTCACATTTGAACATGATGACACCCTTTTTAACTTCATAATTTACTTCCCTGACCAAGATGTCACATGAGTGGAAAAGTTATTATAGTATTTGGACACATCTTCACTCAATTTCTCTCTGTGTGAATATGTTTATGTCACTATATGGAAGGATTCATCTCTAAATGAGACCGAAGGAATGTTTGAGGGTGAGCTCCATCTTCTTGAACTCCAATTACATTGAGGCACTATAAAGTCACTCCCTAAATTGTAAGACATGATCACATCACAAGTATTGATTAAGTGTTTAGAAATAATCTCAAGAGATATGCACTGTTTGTGAGCTCAAGATGACTACCATCACCACTCATGGTGATCCTTTCTCATCATGCTCATGATGATCATTCCCTTGATGACTTGAATTTCAATGAGGTTCTTGATGTTTCAGATCCTTCAAAGACCTCATGATTCTCTTGATTACACCCATTGTCCAAGTGATTGTCTATTACACATTTTGATGCATATTATTTTTCCTCTAAACTCATTCGGGAACTCCTGGAATCTTCCATAGAAGAAAACATTCACCGTTGAAGCTCTCATTCCCTACACCCTGAATACCTGTTGTTGAATAGATGGATCTTGAATGATATTTTCTTTCCTAAAATTTCCTAAATTACTTCAGAAACCTTCAATTCTCTTCAAAATCACCCTCGATGCTTTAGAATTTCCCGAACATTCCCAAAGTGTGTTTACCAACTACAAAATGGCTAAAAATGTCCTTTTTAGGCCTCTCGGAGGAAGTTATCTTTCACTGAATCTTACTGAATTAATTTATCACCTTGGGTAATCATCCTTGCACACTAAAAAAACTTTAAAACCTTGTTAGGAATTTCCTCGAGCCATGGCAAAGGTTGAACTGAAGCCGGGATAGTCATGTTGGAAGCACAATGGACTGAGAGGGGGTGAATCAATCCTACAAATATTTTCATTCATTTACCATCACATACATTCATTCATCCATTCATCCATTTACCATTCATAACCATACATGAACATTAGATGTGTGTTAAGCATTCACATGAAACAAAGAAGAAGACACATGAACACCATATATAAGTGGGAAACCCTCATGGGGAAGAAAACCCACTAGAATATTTTTTGATATTACTCACAACAAAGTAATTTATTGAAGCACTAACTTTAAAAGGAGCACCAACCACTAATTTAGTGAAGTACCAACTCCACAAGGAGGCTACAACCACCTAAGATGACCAAGCACCAACTCAGCCACCTGAATATTTTTGATCTATAATGTTTCTACTTCAACAACTGATGGAGATCACTTATTCATCTCACAAACCTTTTCTAAAACCCTAGGTCTTCAATCTTGCACAATTTTTTTCTTTCTTCAACTTGTCATGACTCTAGACACATGCATACATGCTCTCTAATATTCCTAAACATGGCATGCACTTACTCAACCTTCAAATCATGCACACATACCTATAAATCACTCTCCTCTAGGTCACATTTTTTCCTCCAAGAGAAAGCTCCGGTTAAAAATGAACTCAAACACTAGCTTTATAGCCTTCTCTTCATTTAAAATTCACCATAGGTTGGTCTTAAACCTATTGCATGAAAATATAATCATAATATAATACCATAAAAATCATTACAACAATCACATATGACCCAATTAGGTCAGCCTAGCCAAAAACCACTTTTCATGCACTAACAAGCCTCAAAACCCTACCATTGGAATGCAAAAATATCCTAACACCAAAAATATTTTTAGTAAATATCTAAAAATCACCAAACATGTTTAAAATAACATTTAAACATCATCCATGGTTGCAATTATCATGAACCAATCAGATTATTTTGTTTAATGGGCCTAGTGGCTAATTGCCTTCACAAAACACATGTTTCCAGCACCCTATCTTCACCTTTTGGCTTCAAGATCATCAAATAACACCTCAAATATGGAATGTTACCCTTATATTTGAATTGAAATACCTTTATAAAACTCCTAAAAATTTATATCCCATGAAACATCCACTGGTTCAAACCACAGTAACTTTTTCCTTCACCAAATCAAGCGCGTCTGAAAAGCGGTTTTATAAATACAACTAGTTTACACCCTTTATGACATTTTCAGGACCTCAAAATGGATTCATTGGATGATAAATTCATCCTTCTTCACTTTATAGGTGATATAAAGCATCAACCAATCCATCTCATGCCCCAACTAACTCAATCTTTCAACAAAAATAGTTTTGTCCTAGAAATCCAAAACTCTTCTTGTAGAAAAACTGACTGAAACAATATCAAAATGCATCATCATGAGATAAAATTAATATAATTGTAAATATATCTAAATTTTATTTCTAAAACAACTTGGTTCACTTCTCAACTCCCCTATAGCTCCTGCAATATCAATTTCTTCGAAAGTTGCTCAAACCTGCCCCAAAACCCTAGGTCGACAAATAGGGCACACTTTACATTTTTCACTACAATTGTTTCACCTCAAATTAATGTGATAAAACAGATAAGGGTAATGGGAATAGGATGAATACTTTTGAATAGTTGGGAGAATTTTGTGCCCATTGTAGACGTTGATCAAACCAAATGTGAGAGCTTCCTTTGGATATGAGGAACGACCTATAAGAAACACAACAAGACCACAAAATAACATTAACAATATAGGTTAGTAGACTACCTAGCAAGTGCTAGATCCGGGAAGCGAGGTGCTTCCTAGAAGGTTGTCAATCCACTTTCAAATACAATTTAATGCAACAAATAACATGAAATAAGGAAATCCTACTATAGTTGTATGATTTAGGTATCTCGTGCTAATACAATAAGTAAATCTAATCTAACAGGAAAAGTTACAATTAGATCTGAAGGTTTGGTAGGTTGTTTTGGGTTTGCAGGTCTAATAGAGGTTGTAGGTGAGGTCTAGGTGAAGTTTGGTAAGGTTATGGGTTGTTTAGGAGAAGTTATGAACTTGTTGTTATAAGCAAAATTACTAGATCCGAGAGGATGGTATCGGTTAGGCAACCGATGTTGTCAGTGCTGAAAATGACTAGCGTCGGTTGGGTGACTGGTATCGGTAGGGGAAATATAGTGGAAATACTAAAAATGGGTGTTTTGGGTTTGTATTTGATTGCACAAGGGGTTGAGGGGGTTCAGAAAGGATTATGTGAATTTTTTTAGGGCTTAACAAGGGTGGTAGAGGTGTTATGATGGGTGAAATGGTTTAGGTTGATGGAATAAGTGGTAAACAAGTGAAAGGTGGTATTTGGGACAGAGAGGGATCGGATGAAAGAAGTAAATGAAAGACTTAAGATTAAAAAAATCTTAATAAATAAGAATGAAATAATTATCTAGTAATTTATAGATATGGAGGTAGTTTTTGGTTGATGAGCGTTCATGTGAGATACAGGAATGTGTCTAGTGGCGTAACAACAAAGCCTGTGTGCTTTGTTGTGACGATCTAAAGTTGTGGATGAGATGATTGGATGTTGTTGAAGACCTAATGGGCTCTGATTCATCATCTGGGTAGCTTGAATGCTTGAGAGTTATAATTCCAAACCTTAGGTGAATGAATGAATTAGAGAACCCGTGCAAAGAGTTATAAACTCTTATTTAAGGTAATTGATGAAAGTTAGGGCACCAATGCTTTGGTCGAGGGATAACCGACGTTGGTTAAGGAGAATTGGTCAAATTGGCTAAAAATGGCTTGATTACTCCCATATTTAGTGTGAATCAAGTTTCAATCCCAAGTCAGAAGTGGAAACTAACACTAAATATATCGAAAGAAAGGTTGGAGAGATGATAGGTCATAATGGTTAAGGTTAGAAAAATTCCTAGTTAGTTAGGGAGTGTGGGGACTTAGTCGCAGCCATTAATGAGGTTGGAATAGTTCTAGGGTGAGGTAGCTAGGTGAGGTGGATATTAATCTAATTAAATTAATAATAGTATGAGGATTAATTTAATTATAGGTGATTAAATTAATACCAATGTGGGGAAGGGGGCCATGGCTAGGTATATGTGTTGAATTGATGAATCGAAAGGGGTTAAAGGGATTGTGACCTAAATTTGGTGTCTACATTTTCCCCTTTTTTCATGTAGTTTGTATTGGAAAATGATGTTGACTAAAAAGGAGTGGGTGCCCAAGGTATGGGTTGATGTGATCCCCCTAAAACTCGGATCTGATGAAGGAGCAGGCTGAATCGGTGATGAGTTTGATAAAATGGTAGGTGGAGAAGAAAAATAAGGTAGGGTTCGGGCATGGGCAAGGGTTATTTTTGGTGTAGGTAATAGGCGGGGAATTCAAATGCACACACACGTATAGAATGTGACAAGGCACTAGGCTGAAGAGCTCACAAACTCTACATCGTCAAAGGTCGATAGTTTATCCAAACAAGGTTAATGTGATCCAGGTATCCAAGGTATAGGATACGGTCCTGAAACACAACTAGGATAGGTGTAGGAATGGGAATTAGGTGGGTTCCATAACACCAATAGGTTTGGGCTAGTCAAGATAAACATCATGACATTAGGAAAGGCAAGGTTGGTAGGCAAAACAACACGAGTAATGCGTCACCGCAAGGTATATCGAGAAGGTGAATTTGAGTGTCAAATGGGTGGGTTTAGGCTTGGTGTATAGGCAAGGCCATAGGTAAGGCATTAGGTATAGGAAAAAAATATGCCCCAAATGATATTGAGGTCGGGTGTAAGGTAATATGGCAAGTAGGTGGGGTTGTAGGGATGGGGTAAGGTTGTGTAGCAAGAAAACTACTTCGTGCATTCAAATTTGGTGAAATTAGGTGGGGTTGTAGATAGAGGCTATTGTAGGTGAGTGACATGTATTTGTGATGAAACAAGATATTGTTATTTTGATTTCCAAGTTATTGGTATTATGGAAAATAAATGATGATGTCTATGAGTTATATATGGTTTTGTTTTTGAGTTAACTTCCAAATTATTGTTTTGATGGAAACTAACTACCTAAGTTTTTGTTTGATGGGGAAAATATTATGGGGTAAAGAGTATTCGAGCTAATCTCAAATGTCCCCATGCCCTAAGAGTGTTTCCTACATATCCCTTGCAAAAGGGGCCTCAAGTTGATGTAGTTCTCCCATAGGATAGGGAATAATAAGATGAGGTAGGTGAGTAGGTTGGTGATTTTATGTATGGTTAAATGGGCAAGGTAAGTTAGGCATGGTTGTGTCTAGGTTGATTAGGCATGGTTGTGTCTAGGTTATTTAGGCATGGTTGTGTCTAGGTTGTTTAGGCATGGTTGTGTCTAGGTTGATTAGGTAAGATAGAATGTGTAAGATGAGTTGATTGAAGTAGATGATGAATGTAAATGTAGGTGAAGGAGAAGAAATCCCATAAACTAAGTGTTGAAGGTATTTTCCTGTGTAGAAGAATCAATAAGTAAGCAAAGGGGTGAATGGTAGAAGAGGTGGAAATGCTCCATAAGTGGCAAGAACCATTATGAGCATACCAAAGATAAGCTTATGAACTTAAGCCCTAAAGGTATTGCATGATTGAAATTTCTAGGGGTGAAAGAAGTTACATGATCACGAAGTGTCACATGTGTGCCATGTCCCTTGAGTAGGTAGAAGAAGAAAAGGTAAGGAAGGTGAGGTGGAGTGGTTTTTTTAGCATAACCTTGTTGTGGGACAGCATGCCCCTTCTGCAAGATACCCAAAACCAGAATAGGCAAGTCCATGACCAAAAAGTTATATTTTTCTTGATTTTTTCTTTTCTTTTCTTTCATAGAATGGTCGATGTAGGAAGTCTATGTTGGGATAAATAGGTTCTCCTTGAGGTCTTCTTGAAGTTGATCAATGTGGGAAGCTCCAGAATTATTTTATTTGAGAGATATAGATTAGTCTTCTTTTTGGATAGACTAATTACAATAAATGGCTAACTTTTTATAGCTTTCCTTTGAGGGAGAAATCTACTTATAGCAGCAAGGAAAAGAGGTATATGTCCTTTTGAGGGATTCATCTATTTGCGAGAATTTTGACTCAAGGATTTGAGTTTTAGTTATCCCCTATATTTTTTTTTTTTTTTTTTTGAACTTGAAGTCATGGACAAGACTATAAAGGAGTATAGGCCTTTTTATGAAGGAAAACCCATATCATGAAAAATATTAGTTGTGCAAGAGGGGTTTCAAGAGATGAATGACCATGGGATTCCATCCTGAAAAGGAAAAAAAGTATCCATGAGATAAGGTTGAACGGTGACGAATAATCACATGATTATGTTTGATTCGTTGGACCTTTAAATAGGTAGATGGAAGGAGATGTTTTCTCAAGGGACGAGCATGTAAGTGACATACACTAATGTAGTAGTACTTTATTCAACAATATAATGGTCAAATATGAAAGGCATTAAGGGTCTCATGTTTAAATTTTCTCTCAAGAGAAGATAAATGATAAACACCTGATCCATAGGTATGGGTGACAATGTAGGGTCCAAGCCAATTAGGAGAAAACTTGCCTCATTTACTTTTCTCAGCTTTAGTTACATGTTGATTTTATTTTAGGAAAAGATCACCAACCTTGAAATTTCATTCATGAACACATTTTTCATAGGCATGTTTGATACATTTTTAGTAGATTTGAAGGTGGTTGAGAGCATTTAAATGACATTCATCTAATAACTCAAGTTGTGCCAAATAGGTCTTGTCGAAATTCGTCATCATTGAGCATATCTTTAAGTGAGATATGAAGAGATGGAATTTGGACTTCGAGAGGTAGGAATACCTCTGTACCATAGACAAAAGAGAAAGGTGTGGCAATAGTTGAGGTACGGATGCTAGTGCGATAAGCCCATAAGGTGAAAGGAATGTGCGTATGCCAATCCTTACCAGTATCATCGATGACTTTCATGAGAATTTTTGAGGTTTTTGTTAGTTGATTCGGCTTGACCATTGGTTTGAGGATAATATGGTGAAGAGAAACTGATTTGAATACCGAAGTTATCACAAAGTTTGCGTAGAGTCTTGTTTTTGAATTGTTTACCATTGTCAGTGATGAGGCAATGAGGAACACCAAAATGACAAATGATGTGATGGTTAATGAATTCACATATTTTCTCGGCTTTGGTAGAAATGAGAGGGATGGCTTCCACCCATTTAGTGTAGTATTTGGTTGCTGTGATGATCCATTGGTGACATTGAGAAGAATGAGGGTTGATCTCTCCGACAAGATCTAAACCCCATTGGGAGAAAGGCCAAAAGTCCTTGGTGACTTGTAAGGCATGACTTGGGGTGTGGTGAAGGTTAGCGTGTTGCTGACACTTCACACAACATTTGACATAGTCACAACAATATTGGTTAAGGGTTGGAAAGTAATAACCAAGTCGAAGAATACACTTGGCAATAGCATGAACACTAAAATGTGCACCAAAAATCTCGTCATGGATTTCTTTAATGGTGTAAGGAATTTCAGAACTAGTGAGGCACTATAGGAGGATACCGTCAAAGCCACGTTTGTAAAGAAGACCTCCCATGACAATATAACAAGAGACCTTTTGGATAAATTCTCTCTTAGCATTACAAGTGAGATATGGAGGTAGGATTAAAAGCGAGAGGTAGTCAACGTACTATTTATACCAAATGTCGTGTGGCTCAGCTTTTGACTCGTCCCACAAATTTTACATCACGGAAGAGACAAGAAGGTGTATACAACCATTGTATAGTTTAAATGGTATTTTTGAGGCGAGGCAAACCATGGTATCCATGAATTTATTAGTGGATTGTGGAAATGTTTAAATGTCATAATTATCGAAGGTATTCAAAATAATGTCGACGCGATGCTTATACTTTTGAATTATTTCATTACGACACTTGTATAAACCATTGACTTGGGTGATGACCAGTTGAGAATTACCAAAGATATTAATGGTCTTAACATCTAGGGAAATGGAAGTAGCCACATTATTAGTAAAATCAAAGTCAAGTTTTAAATATAAATGCATAGGCTCACCATTAAGAGGAATGAGAATAACCCATGAGCCACCCCCACATTGGCATTTAGAACCATCGAAGATCAAAGGTCATTTGATAAACAGTGTCATCCAGGGACAAAGTGTAGATATATTCATCAGGAAAATTGAAGTTAGAAGATTGATTTATGGAAAGAGATGCATTTGCAAGCTGATCCGTAATGGTTTGTCCCTTAATAGAATTTTGATGAATGAATTCTAGGTTTAGGTCTACAAGGATCATGAGCCAATGCAAAGCACATTGGTGTTGATAAGGTTTAACATACATGTAATGTAGAGGGTCAGTGTTGGTGACAACGAAGGTCTTATGGTTGAGTAGGTAGTGGCAAACTTTAGTGGCAAAAAAGACTAAGGCTAAGCAAATATTTTCAGCGTGAGTATATCAAGTCTCATAATATAAAAGCTTACGGATTATGTAATAAACCACTTTCTCTCGTGCTACTATTCGTGATGAGCAAGCATGGCACCTAGGGTATGGTTAGTGGCATAAATATAGAGGTAAAATGGTTGGTTTTCCTTAGGTGAGATGAGCACAAGTGGCTGAAGAAGGTATTGCTTCAATGCTTCAAATATTTCATGGCATTCGTTATTCCAATCAAGGAAACATCCTTTTTAAGGAGATGATGAAAAGGGTGACATCGGTCGAAAGTTGGGAAATAAAATGTTGAATGGATTGTAACTTTCCTTGCAAACTATGTAGATGTCGAAGGTTAGTAGGTGGAGTAATCTCAAGAATAGCCTTGATTTTAGCAGGATCGACTTCGATTCCACACAAAGAAACAAAGAAACCAAGGATTTTTCAAGAGATAATTGCAAAGACGCACTTCTTTGGTTGAAGGAGAACATAATATTTGATGAGATGATAAAAGAAGATCTTGAGAATGCCGATATGTTCAACACGACTTTTGGATCTTCGGAGAAGGTCATTGACGTAGTCTTCCAATATGTCATGCATGATATCATGGAAGATATAGGTCATCACGTGTTGATAAGTGGCACCAATGTTTTTCAAGCCAAAGGGCATGACGTGATAACAAAAAGGTCCCCAAGGGGTGATAAAGGTGGTTTTGTGTTGATCCTCCGATGCGAGTAATATTTGGTTATAACCCAAGAATCGTCCATAAGAGATAACATCTCATGGTCGATTGTAAGATCAACAAGTTGGTTGAATACTAGGTAAAGGAAAGTTGTCCTTAGGGAAGGCAAGGTTAAGGTCATGGAAGTCTATGCAGATGTGGAGTCCCCCTGTCACTTTAGTGACAAGAACAATGTTAGAAATCCATTGTGGATAATTGATAGGTAAAATGAAAGAAACAGAAAGAAGATGTTGGAGTTATTCTTTGACAAGAAGGGAAATGTGTGGATGCATTTTTCACAGCTTTTGTTTCATAGGTTTGGCATTAGGAATAGTAACGATATTGTGCACCATGATATTTGGGTAAATATCGGGCATATCGGTGTAAGAAAAAGCAAAAGAATTGTTGTGATCTTGGAGGAAAGAGGTGAAGGATTCCTGTTCAGTAGAATCTAAATATTGGCCTATCTTTAGAATTTGAGGGTCATCCTGAGTGTGAATATTGATCTCGATGGTCGATTCATTTAGCATGGTTTGTGTCTCAAAAGGTAATGATCGGTGAATGTAAGAATCCTCTGCACCCAGATAAGTGAGAATGGAATCATCGTCCTGACATTGAACAATGTTGATAGAAGGTGTGTCTTCTTCCAACATGTTAGGATAAAGAAGAGGAAGGGAAGAGGACGCCTCACCATCATGATGATAGGTCAAAGGTCCCAAAGAAATGGTGTTCACAAAAAAAAAAGTTAGGAGGAATGGATTATGGATCCATAGACTATGTGGGTGAAGGTGGTTAGGTGAAAAAGGTGAAGAAGGTGAAGAAGGTTGATCTTCTTCAAAAAGGTTAATTTTAACCTTCTTAGGACTAGGTGGTTCAACGAATCCAATACCATGGTGGTATTTATGTTTACGGGTAGTGCAAGGAATAATTGTGTGACGAAATTGTTCGTAAAGACCAAAGTCAAAACCCTTCCAAGAATAGTGATGAAGAAAGGTGTGGGTGAAGCAAATGGCTAGTGAGGTAACGGAAGATGAATGAAAAGATTGTGTTTGAGTGGGTGGTTTAGGAGAATAAGAAGAAATATCAACTCCACTGAATTTCAAGTTGGTGTGAAGGTGGGGAGGACCATATGGAAACACTTCTCCTATATGATGATCATAATGTGGGTGTTGATGAAGGTTTCTGTACTCTTGAGGATTTTGGAATGTGTCGATGTTGTACAGTGATACTCCCTAGGGTAAGGTGTTGAAAAACACCTTCCAAAGGGTTGGAAGTTGGTACTTGGGTGGAGGGAATAGATGAGCTATTTGAAGTTTGAGAAGAATAATTGGTAGACGGGTTAACTTTGGAAGTTGTAGTAGCAAGTGGGGAGAGATGAGCTAGGTGAGGAAGATGTAGTAGCAAAAGTGGTAGATGAAGTAGCTAAAGAAGACGAGGAAGAAATGGTTGAAGATGAAGCGACAATGGTAGTAGATGATGTGGCAGGTAGTAGTAGATGAGGTAGTTGCGGTAATAGATGAGTCAACATTTGTATTAGATACCTTCTTGGGATAAGGACATCATTGGTTTCGATACAACATGTTACAGTTTTTGAAAGGTGAAGGATCTACCTGAATAGTGTAAGGATGTCCTTCATATTCAAACTTATGCAAAGGTGAAGAGTTAAAGGTACACACCCCATGGCATAGATCCAAGGTCAGCCAAGTAGCATGTTATATTAGAATTCCCCTTCGAGAACATAGAACAATTCAGAATGGTGTGGGGACCCACGCAAATGTGGAGGATGATGGTGTCAAGAGTAGAAGTCAAAGCATCATTGAAAGAACACAACATAAATGGGTTATTATACATGCAATTGGCAGGTATGTACATTTTTGTATGCACGGGAGGAAATAATATTAGTACTCACACCTCCATCAATCATAATGCATCAAACGCGGGTATCCTCGATGTGGATGGAGATGAAGAGGGCGGGATTGTGATCGTCTGCATGGTGAGGAGAAATATTCGAGTCAGATAAACTGACAGTAGAAATTTGGTGAGTGATAGCAGAAATAGAGATTTTAGATTAAGCAATGACAGCGGCCACATGATGAGGTGTGAATATGGCGGCGATAGACGTAGGTTCATTTGCGGAGACCTCAATAGTTTGCAGGATCTCAAGGAGGTCCTAGCAATGAGACTCGGAGGTTTGGTTGATGTCATACAAATACATTTTTAGAGGAGATTGATGCAATTGTTTAATCTTAGTACGATGAGTGACACCCTCGAAATTGGAGAGGTCGGCCCACGAATGGTTACCATGGGGGCAGGTGCAGATGGAATGGTGGGTAATGGTGTACTAGATGGGTTTTCAGTCTTCTCTTTTCCTTTTTATTTCTATGCTCGAGTGGTAATGTGAACCATATTGATCCGAGGAAAAAGGGATTTTTCGTGAAAGGTATAATGACAAGAGGGATAAAAACCTAGTGTCGAATAAGAGCCCTGTGAAATGAGTATGGCATATTGGCATTTTGGAGGGGTTTTAGCTAGTTCTCTAATCCGAACCATATTGATCTCAAAGGTTGGAGGAGGAAAAGAGGGATGTGGAGGTGGAGGCAAAGGCCACTCGAATAGATATAGGAGAGCTTGTGTGGTGAAAAGTGAAGGTGGAATGGGATCTTCATCCAAAATTTCATCTTCATCAAAGAGATATTCAGGAGAACACATTTGAAGAATAATATTTTTAAGGGCCTTACAATTTTCAACATCATGTCCTAAAGCACACAATGATAAGCGCAAATCACAAGATCATTAAACCCCGCAGTTTAGGTTTGAGTGGGTCGCAAGGCTTGAGAGGTGGCAATGTAATGGAAGAGGTTTCTAATAGCCAAGCAAGGATGTTAGTGTAAAATCCTACCAAGGGATCACAATAAGAAGTGAGAGTGGGTTGGGAGGGAGGTTTGGGTAACTGTTATGGAAGAAGTACTACTAGAAGGGGAGTTGGAGGTTGAGTAGGTTTGACTACCTTTTTTGTAGGTAGTGTGATTTTAAGCTTGGGTTGTACCTTCTTAGGTAAAGGTGTTGGCATAGAGCGTGAAGTGGAAGGGAATGCAAAAGATGGAAGTGTATGGGTCAACCAAGGTGAGAGTGGAGGTGCAATGAAGATAGTGGTAGGAGGCAATATAGAAAATTTAGGTTGAAGAGAATTTAATGGATTGGATAGTGGAGCAGGTGGGGAAATGTTGTAATACTGATTTTGTATGTTAACTTGGTGAATGTTTTACATACTGTTATAGCTTTTGGAATGAAAGCAAATATGTTAAGATATGTTTTGATCTTAAGAGAATGTGTTGCTAAATTTGGATTCTTGCATACTGTGATTTATGCATGGAGGACCAAACTTGTACTTGTGTGCTTGCTGGATGTGGCATGATTGTCGATAATTGCTTTGCTCTTGTCTTCGACAAGATACCGGAGAATCAATTTCATTGATTCAAGTAAGCTGAGGTCCTCTTGTGTTTTCTATGTTAATTCACACTTGAACTGGACTAGGATTATTATAAGAGTGCAGCGCCTGATTACAGACGTGAACAGCTAGCACGAAAATGTCAACGACAGGGGTTCGATTCTTGAACCCCAGTCATTCAATCGGGACCTCGTGGGGAGAAATGCCTGACACGGGTGGCCTTGGCATGTAATCGGAAGGACGGGCGTCCTGCTCTGCATGTAGCATGGATGTTAGCAAATAGGAAGGAAGTTGTTAGTGTTAGTGGTTAGTGTGAATTAAACCTAAACTAACCCTAAAACCTAACATACATCCTACACTACTATCCTAGTGGATTTTTAAATTATATAAAAAAAAAAGGGGGAAAAATAAATCTAAATCCTAAAACCTAAGGTCTAACTAAGACCTAGGTCGAATGAACTATGTAACCTAAAACTAATCCTAAGTTAAAGGGGTACGCAGACCCTTGGGAAGAAAAGGATAAGGATGGTTAGGAGGCATTCATTGGCATTTATGAACTGTCCCTTCGGGGACGGCGCCAGTTTTGGCGGGACAGGTAGGAGATGGAGGTATCCGTTTGGAAGCTTGGCTAAGCTCAATTGCATGGAAAAATTTAAAATTGGAGACTTGCCAACCCAAGTGGCGGTGGCGTGGAAAATGAGGAGAAAGGCAAGCCTTTATTGCATTAAAGGTTTTTGGTCCTCGCGACCAGCTTGCCTTGGAAGCAGCGTGAGGAAATTTTGATTCTCATTTTTGTTGATTCGAGCTTTTTGCAAAATTGCTCTGCATTTGGTTTCTTGGTTTGGTTTAGCCGAACCAGCTCTTGCATTTGGCATTTTCTTGGAAGTTTTGAGGCTGTTGAACAGCCAGAAGAAGGAAGAAAGTGCTGGGAATATTGTGTTGCCGTTGTGGAAAGAAAACGCGGCAAGCAACGTTTTCTTCGAGCTCTGAAAAAGATATCTCAGGCACGTTAAGCCCTTCTCTTTAAAATCTTTGCTTTGATTAAATGTTTCATTAAAACAACCCTGCTCTTGGGTTGGGATCGCATGATTGTTGTTGAGTTGATTGGAGATGGATTTGTTGATTCTTGCCTTCTTTTTCTTGGAAAATGATATGAAATGGCTTGGTTGCTCGGCCTGAATTGTGGTTGCTTCAATTTGTTTGGAATAGGAATTACCGTTGTGGTCGCTGACCGTGTTGTAGAAAGAAATAAACATTTTCTTCTTCTGTACATGTGGTATGAAATGGACAGGCTGTATAAACTATTCCTTATAGTGTAATCGTCCTACTTGATGTTGTGCTTGGAACTGCTATTACCTGTGAAAAGAAAAATGGAATTACAGTCGTGTTTTATTGCTATGATTTGGGTTTCCTTCCTTTCTTGCTGTCATTTTTGGAAATAACGGGGTACAGTCGTCCCCTTTGCTGTTGTGGTTAATCCGTCCTTGTAATTGATTGGTTGGAAACACTTCTTCGACGTGCGGGTTTGTTGACAGTATGGTGTATGAAATAGATGTTTTATAAGAACAGTACAGGCAGTGCGAATTGTTTTATTGTTGTGTGATTGTCTTTGTCACATGAATTTTTGAGATAAAATGTTGAAGGCAGTGTGAACGGCTTGACTTGTTTCTGTACTGAAGTTTCATTGAAGGAAATGAGATCTTTTGTTGCTGTATGCTGTTTGGAATTAAAAAGAATATCATTTCTTTTGAGCTTCATGGAATGGGTATTCACTGTTTAGAGTTTTATATCCGAACCGGTAGACTGTATGGTTGTTTTCACCACTATGATAATGCTCTTGTCATATGGTCCTTCGTGTTATGATGGTACAGGATGTATGAGAAGTTTAAGGTCGTGTTATACTGAAACTTCTTTTGAAAAGAAAATAATTTCTTTTCTCTCTCTGTTGTGTTGATTATTATGAATACGATATTGTTTTCTTTATAAGCACACGAATGGTCTTGGGAAAAGAAAGGATGACACGTTTGGCTGTTCATTTTCCTTGCTTATCAATGAGAACGTTTTCGCTGTTATCTGTCTGAATTGAGTTGTCTTGCTTAGAAAAACGTGATGGAATGTTTTTACTTCATTCCGAAGACAATGATTGTTCTTAATGAAATAATAGAGAATGAATTCTTTTTTTTTGATATTTGGAACTCTGAAAGTAACATCGGAGTTTACTGTGCATATGCCTCGATCTTGCTGTAGGTAACAGCAATGTACAACTTGTCGTTAAGAACTATATGTGTTCAGAGGTATAAAAGATTATATGAATATACATACTCATGTGGTTGCAAAATTGTTGTTGGTTAGCTATACAGTGTAAGAAGTAGGGAATCTTCTAGTATAGCAAATACCTAATATATATATTGATATGGTTTGCTCCACGATAAATATAATGTCTTACTAACCTGTTTGGCATTCATATGAACTGGAAATAAATGAAATTATTCTTGCTGCCAGAAAGTGAATTCCGAGTGGATTTTGTAAGTTTCACTCTGAACTGTTATTTTGATTTGTCCTTCGTTTGGATTCCACTGTTAGGACGGTCATGTGGAAAGAAATAGAGATATGAATTAATGTTTTAGGAAAATGATCTTTCTTCTTTCGTCTGGTTAGGAACCTGGAATTCGTGAATGAAGAAAATTATAGTGCTTAAGATGAGAGCTACTATATGCATTGCTGTTCGCTTTCTTGTTGTACTTGAATGCCTTAAAATTAACATGCTTCATGAACGGAAAGGAAAGTAATGGATTTATTTTCAGTTAGTTTCATTCCTTGCAATTGTTATTAATGAAAGGCGTGGAAAAGATAACTGTATGCTATGTAGGCAGCAAGCTACTTGTATTCCTAACTTTGCAAATACTGTAAATTGATACTTGCAATGATTATGTGAAAACGGGACAGCAGTCCCTTGGCTGGTTGTGATGATATTTTGATGAATTAGTGGGTATGCTGATCTCTCTTTTGTGCTTTTCGAGATTGATGTTTTGCTGTTGTTTCATAAAAGCAGGGTTCTTTTATTGAAACAGTTAGTTGAAGCATCTTATTTTAAGGATAAGTGCTTAAAGTGCTCAGTTCATTGAACTGACCCGTGCAATTCATTTTGCAGATGAAATTTGATTAGAATGAAGACTTGGCTGTCTTCTGATGCCTCTTGTTAGAACGTAAATTAAATTGTAACTGTTGCTTTTATTCCTCTTTGAGGAATTGTGAAAGAAGAAAATATATTCTTCTGTCCGTGAGTTGTATGGATTCTTTGTAAAAACTATATCCAATCAGTTGGATTGGCAAATGTACAAATTATGACTTGAAATATTGAATACAGTTACAAGTGTGATATTTTCAATAATTATATCAGTTTGATATTGTTATATAAATTGGGAATAAAATGTTACTTCTCAATTTGGAATTGTTTCGTAATCCTCGGATGGATGTTGAAATGAAACTGATATTTATTGTTACTTAAATACAACCTTTAAGTTGAATAATGCAATTAATTCATACTTGGGTAAAAATGAATTTTGAATTGACATTAAAAAGAAAAAAAAAAGAAATTAAAAGGAATATGATTTTATAATCAGAGGGTATTCAGGATTAGCTTAGGAGCTAAGGAATATCAATTTAAACTGGGAGTATTTGAACTTCGTTTTCAAACCTCATTAATGATCCCGTTTGATAAAATTCAGAATAAAGGTTATTGGATGCATATGTTCATAACTAATGATCCTTAACTATGTAACGTTGAAGGGAAATAAATGAATTCATTTCTCAAGGATTAGACCTCGTTTGAATGACGTCTAATAAGTTAATATTCTGAAATAAGTTGCAGTTGGAAACATCTTGGTTAAGTTTAGTAGGTAAACTTATTATGTCCGTCGGTACGGAATGCTTAATCTAATGATTAAGAAATGGACCAAGTAAGGAAATGTAACCCTTCGGTACGAAGGAGACGATACATAACGAACTAAAGGACAGTTTAGTCCTTCTTAGTTATATACAACTGCAACGGAAACGAGGATCAAGGGATCAGCGTGGATGTTGAAAATTGCTTAAACTATTAACTCGTGGCTAAGTCACTTGGGCAGGATGTGTATTCTCGTTGGGAGAATTCTGCAGGACATTGGTATACGCCAGCTACAGCAAGGTGTCTTCATGAAGACGGGGTCTTCATGACGACACACATTGCAGGACATATAAAGGCCCTCCCGAGTAAAACATTTAGAATACATAGGCTGAATGTGTAGATCTTAGTTGGGGTGGGGATAGGGTATGATCTCGTATATGGAGTGACTCCGGAATACTAAAGGTAATCAGACACACGGAGTCGTGGGGTACACAATGACACCGTATGTCTGCGTATCTTTAGTTACTGACCTATACCCTGCTCATGTTTCGGGCCGGTATCGAAAGCTTAAAACGGAACTTAAACAATGAGGACTGGTAGGAACCAGGAAAGACCATTCTAGATAACAGGTGAAGTGAAGTGAAGGACGTATTCCGTAGATGTGTATCACATTCAGGAATATGATCATGCAAAGCATGTGAAAATCTTTGGCCAAAGTATCGCAATTGCTGGTTGCGTTGTCCTTATCACTTAATTTAAGATGCAGGATGTCAGATGAATATCAGTAACAGATATTCAGATAGGCTTCTTAAATGGATCACTTCGATAACCGGGGAAGGTTATGAGAACAAGTATATAAAATATACTATGCATAAACAAGACATGAAGGATCGGTTGTTGCCGAGTCATGTACATGAAGGATCGGTTGTTGCCGAGTCATGAAATGAAGGATCGTTGAAACTCCGAGCCATGAAAATGGAAGATCGGCAGTTCATCGAGTCATTTACAGCAGCATATAGAATCTGTTATGAGATTGAATGGCATTGAATGTGTGTTCCATATTGTAAATATGTGAACAGGGAACATTCGTTTTTGAAAGAAATTGTATGATCCAAACTGTGTGGTTTGGGCAGAGAACAATTACTAAATCTCGAACGTGTGTTTGAATTTTATAATTCATAACAGAGAACGTTATTTATTCCCTTGTTGTTACTTACAGGTGTTTTAAATTGGGGATGTTACAAATGTAGAAGGCTTAGGTGGAATGGGAGGTTGCGGTAAGGATGTAGGTTGCTTCGTTTTAGTTTTACCTTGGGTAGGAGGCTTCTTGACTAAGGTTGATGGATGGGGACCTAAGATGGATGGAAGTGGTGAAGGTGAAAGAGGAGGAGTGGGAGAAACTGGGGTATGAGGCCTAAGAGGTTGGGTCTTCCTCTTAGGTGGGGAATAGGTCTGGTGATAGTTTGGGAAGAGGTGGCTAAATCAATCTTCACGGGAGGATGGATTAGACTCGGTGTCGGCACAACCCCTAAGGTAGTGATAGGTTTGTGCATAGGTGAAGGTATGGGTGTAGGTAGAGGTTTGGGTGCATGTGGTTTTTGGGGTAACGGTAAAGGTTTGGGTGTAGGTGAGGCCGATGTAGAAGAAACTACTATAATCGGATTAGGTGTGATGGATTTAGTTGTCTTGAACACTTTAGGATAAATCGTTGAAGTGTCTATGGACAACATTTGCATTTGAGTTGATACGAGAAGTCGAAGGCATCCCCAAAGTGTGGAGTAGTCAACATACTCCAAGCGATCAGCCAAACGGGATAATGGCATAGTAGTAGAGGAATATGGCGACGACTTGGTGGTGATCCCTATGAAAAATTCTAAGGTCTATGAAATAGGGAAGTTTTTGGCTTCTGACTCTATAGGCATAAGTGATGCGAGAATATTAATAGGATCCTGGTAGACCCTGGGAGATGCATCACTGACCGAAAGAGAGTATAAAAGTGGATCCTCTATGGGTTGAGAAGGGGTAAAATTAGGTGATGTACACTCTTCCTTAGCTAGAAAAGAGGATAAAATAGACTTTTCTTTGGGTAAAAGCGTGGGTAATACGGGATCCTCGATAGATGACGAAATAAGTGGGGTAAGTTCCTTTGTAGATGAAGAGGTAGGTAAGGTAAGATCCTCTATGGGTAGAGGATTAGGTGAAATAGGATCCTCCATGGGCAAAGCATTTCACACAATAATCTCAAATCCAATAGAAGGAATGGAAAGCAATCGAGTAGAATAGAAAGGTACTATGTCAAAGATGACATGGACCTCATGGACATGGGTGTTATTGTTAGAAGTATCACCAACGATGATTCGATGAATGGGTATGGTTTGGAAAAGGTTTCCTAAATACCTATAGATTTTGATTTTTCGGCATGTTAGGGTTGTCTAGGATGAGATCTCCATTATCTAACATTTCCTAGACGATGTTTTTGAATGTTTTACAATTTTTGTTACTATGTCCTCTAACATGGTGATAGTTACAATAATCATTCTCCTTATACCATGTGGGTATAGGACGGGAAGGGTCAAATCTAGTATGTGGTTTGATCGGTGGAAGAGTGATGGCTCTGCTTTTAGCAGCTTTTCCAACACAGAGGAATAAGGTTCTCCTATGGGGGTATATCTTCGTTGTTCCTGCTTGTATTGGAAGTTTTGAATAGGGGAAAGATTAGAAGGAGGTTTTGATTGGTTTGATGGATGAGATGGGCCAACTTTCAAGACCACCGTGTTGGCGGATCCCTTTTCTTTAGCATGGGTATTTTTGGTTTAGAAGAGGAAGAAGAGTCATTTGATTTAAACGGAGTGCTTTTGTTGCAATTGTAGCTTCTTCTCTTCGATAGCACAGATTTATAGCTTCCGGGCCATAGTGAACGCCTCATCGAACATTTGGAATGTTTGGACCTGAAGATTTGGAGAGATGTGCCTGACACAAGCCCTAGTGAACAACTCTATCAGCTTGGTTTACAGAAGTTGAAAGGTGAGCTAATTGGTAAGACTCCGCCAACATGCAACAAAATCTGCGATAGATTTGTCTTCATATTGACGCATTAAATCATGGTGACCTTCTTAGTGATGTTGATGGATAAATGATCAAGAAAGGCTTGGGCTAATTGATTGAATGAAAAGATAGAGTGCTTAGGTAAAGCACTATACCAATCTAAGGCAAGTCCTATCAAGGACATTAGGAAAGTTTGAAGAAGTAAGGCATCATCATGGGAAATTAGATAACATACGTGTTTAAACGATCACAAATGTTGTTGCGGATCTTCCTTGCTATTAAATTGGTTGAATTTAGGCATCTCCCAATGTGGGGGATAAGGATGAATAGGTATGGAAGGATGAATAGGCTCATTACAAATTTCAGTGTAAGTCAATGTATTGCATGAGCCAAAGACATATGCTTCCAGGGTTTGCATCTTTTCCATCATCATTTTGATCATATCCGTGGTCGATTATATATTGAGATGCACCTCCCATGGTATAAGGAGGTGGATACGATGTAGAAGGAACACCAGTATATGGAGGTACCGAGTAAGCAAATTGAGAAGGGGGGATATAAGTAATAACAAATGATGATGGCATATACCCTGAATGGGAGGTATAAGTGACGGGTGGCGGCTGAGACAAGGTATATGTGGGAGGGACATGTGTAGAGCCCTTGTAGTAATAGGTGGCAGAGTAGCAGATATAGACATGACCAGACTCTAAAAAGGGGTCGACATAACTAGAGGTTGCGAGGTAATAATGACTGATGATGTTGGAATCCCTACACTAAGATTCATAGATGATGGCAAGGTCGACGTCGTAGGTGTGATAGATGTCATAGGAGTGATAGATGTCAAAGGTGTGATAGATATCAAAGATGTGGAGTCAAAATTAGAGATGACATGATGTGATGTGGAAGCGGGTAACGATACACTAGTAATAGCTGATACATAAGTGGGGGCGAGAGTGGGAGGAATGGAGACAAACATCTCGTATATGGTTTTTCTTGACGATTTGTGGGTGGATGAATGGGTGAGGTAATACTTTGCAAGGTAGTGAGATTATTATCAATGAGTTTTACGAACTCCTCATCACCCGCATGTATAACAATTTCTAAGAGGTTGGGTCCATGGTTGAAGATATAGAGGCGGATAAGGACTAAGAGGTATTGGTTGACTGCTAGTGTAAAACAAAAAGGTGTTAGCTTTTCTGCGAGTCAAACCCATGTGAATAGTGGTAGGACATGTGGTCTGAGCTCTGCAGATGGTGCAAAAACATAGGAAAAGAAGATAAAAGAAATATGGAAAATGAAAATTGGTTGTTGTTCGTGATAGAAAAATAAAAACACAGAGACTAACGTCGGTAGGGTAACCACCGCCCGGTAGAAAGGGGTAATCGATGTCGATCATCGAACCGATGTCGATTACTATGAATAAATGGTAGATTTATAAATCTAGAGATGAAGAATGTAAATTGGGTGGACCTAAACTCTGTTGATGGTAACAAAGACTCGAAATGTGATAAATGACAGAAATAGGTCACAAAAATAGTTGGATGTGAATTGAATACTATTTTGGGAAAAATAACCAAAACAATAGGAATTGATGGTGGTCACCAACCAATTCTGGTATGAAGATGTAACCAATGTCGGTCATTGGACCGATGCGATTCTTCGTGGAATCTAAGAATATGATGAAATTTTGAATTTTAGGTGATTAAGTCAAATGAAAACACCAACCCAGAAACTGAGTATGGTAGTGATGAGTCCTAACACACCTAGAATGAACCGGAATACACCAGTTATGATGGTGGGGTGTGAAGGATAAGAAAAATAAGAAGAAATGGCCTCACACCTCAAAAAATAATTAACAATCAAAAGCTAACAAAACATGTCAATCCTATGCTTCATATTTTAATGTTATGTGGCTTATGCCATTTAAAACTGACTATGAGTAGAATAGATTTTTTTGTCAATGAGGGTGCCCTATAAGTAGTATATGGCTGGTTTTAGGTGTATTTTGGCTAAGTGTCCCCAATATATACTTCACAATACATGAGGTCCAACTCTGATATGATGACTAGCCAGAACACCAATGGATCCACTGCCAATCCAATTGTTAATCGTTGACGGAAATTTTCGGGAAGGAAGATGTTTAAGAAGTGTGTAAATTGTTCAAATGATTTAGATAGGGGTGTATGTGCACAAAGTGTGAACTACGCTTAATTCCTACAAATCATCAATTGGTCATGACCTTCAGTACATAGAATTCAAATAAATATAGGTGATCTAAATGCAACATGCAAAAGGATGAAATGCAAAGATTTTTAAGCCCATATCGAAAGTGAAATTTGATGTAGCAAATAGAGAATAGGTCAAGAGGATGATCTTTCACTAAATGCAAGTGCAAAAGAAAGTAAGAAGAATTATTTTTAAACACCAAATCACGAATTTCCTTTAGAAAAGTAGAAGAAGAGAATATTGACCAGAGAGAAACTTAATGTGAATTTTTCAAGAAAGAAAGAAACATAAAATTCCCTATATGAATAAAATGTAAAGAACCCATAAGAAGGGGTCCCACCAGGCGTGCCAAAATGTTTCACCTCAAAGTAATGCAATAAAATAGATAAGGGTAATGGGTGTAGGAGAAATACCTATGAATAGTCAGGAGAAGGTTGTGCATGTTGTAGATGTTGATCAAACTAAATGTGAGAGCTTCCCTTTGGCTAGGAGGAACGACTTGTAAGAAACACAACAAGACCAAAAAATAGCATTAACAATATAGGTTAGTGGACTGCCTAGTGAGTGCTAGATTTGGGAAGTGAGGTGCTTCCTAGAAGGCTATCAATCCACTTTCAAATACAATTTAATGCAACAAATAACATGAAATAAGGAAATCCTACTGTAGTTGTATGATTTAGGTATCTCATGCTAATACAATAAGTAAATATAATCTAACAGAAAAGTTATGATTAAATCTAGAGGTTTGGTAGGTTTCTCTAAGTTTGTAGGTCTAACAGAGGTTATAGGTGAGGTCTGGTGAAGTTTGGTAAGGTTCTAGGCTATTTGGGAGAAGTTATGAGCTTGTTGTTATAAGTGAAATTACCATTCATAGAGACCGGTATCGGTTAGGTGACTGATGTTGTATCTTGGCAAATGACTGACGTCGGTTGGGTGACCTGCGGGTAGGGATGATATAGTGGAAATATTAAAAATGGGTGTTTTGAGTCTGTCATATGATTACACAGGTGTTGAGGAAGGATGATCTAATTTTTGTTAGGGCTCAGCAAGGGTGGTAGAGGTGCTTGGGACGATTAAATGGTTCGGAGTTGATGGAATATTTGGTAAACAGGTGAAAGGTGGTATTCGGGATAGAGAGGGATCGGATGAAAGAAGTAAATGAAATACTTAAGATCAAAAAAAAATCTTAACAAATAAGAATGAATTACTTATCTGGTAATCTATAGATCTGAAGGTGGTTATTGGTTGATGAGCGTGAAATGTTTCGGTTTCACAAAGAACGAGACCGTGTGCTCTGTTGTGATGATTTGAAGCTATGGATGAGATGATTGGATACGATAATGGCTTTATGGGCTCAGATTTGTCGTCGATATCTTGAATGCTCAAGATTTATAATTACAAAGTTTAGGTGAATGAATGAATTGGA
Source organism: Taxus wallichiana var. yunnanensis (assembly GCA_018340775.1). Taxonomy (NCBI): domain Eukaryota; kingdom Viridiplantae; phylum Streptophyta; class Pinopsida; order Cupressales; family Taxaceae; genus Taxus; species Taxus wallichiana. The sequence continues at coordinate 789,922,977 of CM031242.1, forward strand.
GAACATGTGCAAAGAGTTAAAAACTCTTATTTAAGGTGACCAACGGTTTAGGGAACCGGTGCACAACCGAGGGATAACCGTCGCTTAAGGAGAATTAGGTCGAATTGGCTAAAAATGGCTTGATTACTCCCAGATTTGGCATGAGTCAAGTTTTAGTCCCAGGTCAAAAGTGGGAGCTAATGCTAAATATAGCGGGAGAGAGGTTGGAGAGATAATAGGTCATAATGGTTAAGGTTAGAACAAGTCCTAGTTGGTTAGGGAGTGTGGGGACTTGGTCTTAGCCATTAATGAGGTTGGAATAGTTCTAGGGTGAGGTAGCTAGGTGAGGTGGATATTAATCTAATTAAAGTAATTAAATTAATAATAGTGTGAGGATTAATTTAATTATAGGTGATTAAATTAATACCAATGTGGGGAAGGGGGCCATGGCTAGGTATATGTGTCAAATTGATGAATTAAAAGGGGTTAAAGGGATTGTGACCTAAATTTTGTGTCTACAGAAAATTTGATCTAGAAACCTTCACAATCATCTAGAAAAATCTAGATGTTTCATAATTGGAAATTTAGTTCATACCTCATTTGGCATTTTTCTCCTCAAACTGCAACTCTTCGAGGAATTCGTGTGGGGCCCACATATCACCACATTCTCTAACATACATTTATATAAATTTATAATATTCCTATACAACATTTAATCATCACTTTTTCAATATCAATCAAAATGGGGTTGATATATTCACTTTTCTGCAAGGTTCTCCTAGTTAGGGTTTAGCTAGGGTTTCAAACCACTTTAGCTTCTTAACGATCGTTCATAAAAACGTGATGTTAAAACCACCTCTCTTTTTTTAAAAGCTTTATAAATGAACTAATAATTTATTCCAAATATCTCAAGTCCCCATCCAAAGTAGACAATTCAAAACAAACAACAGGAAGTCCATATTTGCTTTAAAAACACACTGAAACTTACCCGTTTTTTCCAAAACTTGTGTAACTTCAAAAATATTCTTGAGAATGACTTGAAATTTGGCATGAAGCACCATGAAAAAGTGATCTAATTGTTCATGCTCACCATATATCCCAAATATCTCTCAAAATCTCCATCCACAATTACTTACCTATGCAAACATGTCATTCTCACTATTTTGTTTCCCAAGGACCTCAAATATGCATCATACCTCTGAATTCTGACCAAAACACATCACACACCTCGGTACACTATTAATATGTTGTTACCATGGTTCAACAAGAATAATCAGCTCCAAATCTCATATATCTACCTCATTCTTCATGCACCATGGCTAGAAACAATCTTGGAATGACTGACTTAGACATGACAAACCATGAACCCCGACCTTATTGACCTCATGTAGACCCATAGAAACTTGAAACACATTTTTAGGATCATACCTTACCTCATGACACTCAGCAACACACTTTGGAAGACTCAAACCATGACTTAGCACAATCAACCATGCACAAGGGACTACACTATAGTCACCAAATCTTGACACTAACAATCAACCTTCATGTTTGACCACTAAATAACATCATAGGGAGACTCACATGACACCATGACACCCTTTTCCATCAATGGGGTTGACATCAATGACAACACAAACCCACAATGGCCAACAATCTCACCCTCACAATGGCCAACAAGTCGGAGGAAGGATGTACGATTCTTTAGAAGGATGCACATATTGATGTCTATCAAGAGGAAAGGGATTGAATATTTCTATGCCCTTAGTCTTATAACTTATACTTGCATATTGTGATCATTTATCTACATTTTGGTGTTCTTGGTGTTCTATTATTATTAATATTCAAATATATCTAAGTAATTTCATTACAAATATACAGTGGTAGTTCATGACATCTAACATTTACTTCCAACCTTGACTTTGTTTTGTTAACTCTCATGTTTTTATCACCTAAATATTAATGTTGGGAGCATATAAGGTGTCCACAGATCTGGGTTATAAAAGAAGAAACTTGAATTTAATCCTCCTAAAGCTTATTCAATAGGTAAATGAGTCAAGAAGGGTGTGTATGATAAGAAATATAAATTTTCTCCCTATCGATTATCTAAAACCCTATTTTGGGGTTTCAACAAGAAAATATTAATATCTCAGTTGATAAGGATTCTTAGAAGATAAATCTACCTAGAATTGGGTTATAAAACTTAGGATTCTTCTTGAGTCACACCATTGCGGAGAAAACCCTTTTGATCAATTTTATCCATATGGAATTAGAAATTGAAGGTGAATCACATGTTCCCAACCTCCACAATGTATTGATCTCATTACCAAGCACTAATTAAGTGTTTAGAAACACTCTTGGGAGGTATGTATTGCTTGAGAGTATGAGATGATTGTTAGCATCATCTTCATTTGCCTTGGATCAAAATGAATGATCCCACAATGTAAAGGATTATTCAATATTTCCATTACCTACTTTTTTCCTCCTAACTCTTTAAATAGCTCTTGGAATCAGCCGGATAAGTCAAGGTTCACAATTTGATTGCTCATTCCTTGCACCTGAAAACCCGTTGTTGAACAAACTATCCCTAAATGATCAAAACTTTCCTAAATCTTCCTAAACTACTTCCAACACCTTCAAGGCTTTCAAATAACACATTTGGATACTTAAGACATTTTCATAACCTTCCCAGAGGATGCACACAAGCTCTAAAATGACCAAAATTTTCCTTTCTATGCTTGCTTTAGAGAATTAGTCTTTTAATGAATGGAATAATGGAATTTGTTAAACCTTTTTGTAAACATATACATGTTCACAAAATTCATTAGGAATACCTTCAGGACAAGGTGATCATGACACAAGAGGAAGGTTATCCCAAAGAGGGATTCAAGAAGATTTGGGAGCAATATTTCACATTGTGGTTTGGTTTTCATGGTTTAAGTTTTGCATTTTTGGTTAGTCAATTCACATGACAACATCCCTATATAAAGATCATCCTCTTGCCCTTCCAAGCTCAAAAATCTTCCTTGAATGGAATCGGATTTAGGATGCTCATACACTTCTTTCTCATATCCCTCTCATGAGAATAGGTGACTTCTTGATCCTTCACACATGATGGTCATGGATGCCTCAATAGCCTGACTAGATCATTTTTATTTATTTCTCAAAGAGATTTGGACACAATGGTAGAGTTAGGATATGATGATCATCAATTCACTCCTTGAGCCTCACTTTTCACCTTTGAACATGATGATCTCTTCTTAATCTCATAATTCACCTCCCTGCCCAAGATGTCACCTGAGTGGAAGCATGCTTATGATGTTTGGACACCCTCTTTCTCAATTTCTCCTCATGGAGATAGGTTTCCTCCTCCTGATAGAAGGATTGATCCCTGAATGAAACTTGGAGGAATGTCTAAGAATTAATTCCATGTTCTTGACCTCCACATTATATTGAAACACTGCAAATTCCACCTCCCTGACTTGTAAGATGTGAGTTCATTACCAAACATTGATTAAGTGTTTAGAAACACTCTCATAAAATATGCATTGTTTATGATCCTGATATTATTACCACCATCACTCATGGTGAGATTCTCTTATCATGCTCCTAATGACCATTCCCTTGATGATTTGAATCTTGATGAAGCTCTTGATGTTTCAGATCCTTCATAGACCTCATGATTTTTCTAATTACACCCATTGTCCTCATGATGTTTTAGATCCTTCACAGACCTCATGATGACCATTCCCTTGATTATTTGAATCGATAAAAACTTACATATGTTTTTTGATTTATTATGTGTTATAAGGAATCACATGAGTGCATATATTCAATCAATTTTTGCTACCTTTGGGAGTTGTGAGGTTTGTAAATTCTAATTTTGACACATCTAACGCTCCTGCAAATGTCAATAAACAATCCAAAAGGCCCAAAAACCTAAACAATGACTATATTATTTCTCAAAATAGACATCGATTGTAGAATTTAAGCCCTAAAAGATTTAGGATAAATGTTGAAATCCTAAAAAATACCTATGTATTGACCATATTAGAATATGAAAAACTATCTTCTAAACCGTGATTGATGGAGTTATGAGACTAGTTCCATAAGGTGTAGAGTGACCCTAATTTCTTATATTTACTAAAATAAATTTAAAGTATAATTTTTTCATTTATTAATATTTATACTTTATTATTTTAAGAAATAATAAAGTATAAATATTAATAAATGAAAAACTTATACTTAAACCATTTATTTTAGTAAATATATCCCTCCTAAAAACACATATACCACATTACAAACAAGAACGCAGGCACATTTTAGGCTTGGTAATTACCAATCCTAATAATTCATAATGCGGTCGTGCTTTCCCAAAACATGCTCACATTTTGCTTCAAATCAAAAAATTGGCCACTTTTTGGTCCCCCATCTACGTGCACTTACCCACCTTCGTCCGAGATCAAATCTTTCACCTATGTAATGATCTGGAATCATGCGTTCTTCCATCAAGGTATATCTAATACGACCTTAAATATGGGCACCATAGTCTTTCCTATAACATATTTCATATGTACAAGTCCCCTTCACACTAAAGGACCCCATAATCATTACTTCCCCATTTCACCTTATCCATCAAAACACATGTTATCTTTTACACCAAACCCACCCTCCTCGGATGATCTCTTAGGATCACCTTTAGCTAAAGAATCAAAATTACTAAGGGATGAAAAAAAAATTATAAATTGCTTCCCTAAAGGAAAATTATCAAGCCATCACCGCCAAAGTCAAAATATTATGATAGACCACTTCCTTGAAGGATGACTACCCACAAATTCAAAACATATATATGGTGAAAAATTGAAAACTTCTTGCATTGATCATCTTTGTAAAAACATATTTAAAAATCCCGATTATCCCCGAAATCTTCCCACACCAATCAATTTCCCCTTTAAAGACACAAGCTTTCGGCATTGATTATCTTGCACACTATCAAAACAAAATTTGGGGTTTGACCTAAAACCTCTAAAGGAACACATAGTTCCTTGTATAAGATACATACAAGCATGTACACAAACTTAAATAATGTACCTCATCACATCCTAAATCCATCACACAACCTTAATGGACTAACTATTGCTAGTTATATATTACCAATAGTTAAGGTTACAAGTGTATTTTGTCAAAATTTCCATTACATACATACCAAATCATATAAAAACACATCTTAATCAACCCCATATACACATCAATCAACAATATCAACATCAATCTAATCATATATAAAATCCATCACAAATATCATCATTATAACATAACCATCATCATATCTAAAATCTATCCATAAACTCATAACAAACGTCACATCAAACTCATCAACACACATTTTTACACACCCATGTGTCCAATATATATATATATATATATATATATATATCAAAATTCGATGTACGTCTCATCAAGCATTAGGCTCTATGGCCCATACAATAAATCACATAGTGAACTATACATCCAATATCCTCAAATCACCCGTTCCTCCATGAGATTCCCTCGAGGACCACCAACACACCATGTACTCACCGTAGGGCCCCACTATGATTCCTTCTTGTTTGCTACATATTTTCTACATAAGCAGGCACCTCGGGTAATCTCTCTCTCTCTTACCACTCCCTTATAGTATCTCAGCTCCTCTAGTAGGGCCTGGCACTGAGCCATACTCACCATACTTGGTGGCCCCATATGAACTCCAATCCTCACTCCACCTACCCCCTCGCTACTTTTGACACTTTCAAAGACACCCCCTCTCCAAACTCAACTAGCCCCAAAACTCCATTATACTACCAAATCACACAAAACATTGTCTCAAAGAGCTCCCAATGTTGAAAACACCTATCTTGCACTGTTGATTCTATGCCAACTCCACCTCTAAGGTAGCCACCCACCGATCCCTCTCGCTCACCGCCCCATCATCCTCTCTCACCTCCATATCCAAGATAGCTACTCGAGCATCCTCTATCACTTAGTAACTACCTCAACCTCATCACCTCTTCATCCACACCGCCTCTTGTCTTCCCTAAAACTTCCTTCTCCATCACTACATGTTCCTCTTCTACTCGCCATCATGCTCAAAATCCTCACCACTCGGGTTATCATCTTCCCTTACCACCACAATGTATACTCAGGTGTCACCCCGACATCATCTTATCTCCACAAGTACCACTTCCTCCTTTCACAACTCTCTCTTAACCTCTTGCATCTAATTCATAAGTAGCTCTATATTCCCCTCCACCCGCCTATAGAAAATAGGGTTTCCTATTACATCATGTAATAAGATAAACTAGCATCGCACCCATCTAAACTAAACTACCTCCACCATCTCCATCCTCCGCCCTACATCCACCGCTCTTGTTGCATCATCACAACGCACCCTCCTCTCCGTGGCCACATAAGGAAACCTACATATGCCTTCCATACTACATCATCTAGCCCCAATCCATCAAACAAGCTAGCATAATACTCTAAAATCTGTGATACACCTTCATGGGAAAATTCACTCCACCGCAAAAAATACAACACAAAAATCCATGTCATGCCACCTAGCCCAAGATAGCCCACATGGCCTAATCACTCTAATGTGTTCTTAGGCCCATCACTACAAAAAAAAATGTCACATCCAAGCTAAATCTCCACCTTGTCAACCACTCCCACAACTCCATGTACACCTATGCTAGTAGAGTTGGCCCCCAAGTAAAAACTTTCTAAAACTCGATCATATCAACCTACTACTCCTTCCAAGGCCCACGAAAAATGGCCACCTCCGTAATCTAGATAGAGAATAACAAGCGATGCCCGCCATAATCATCATGGTTAAGGTAGTACCAACCACCTCATCATTCTAATAAATCTCAAAATAAAAACCCCCAACAACATATGTCGTGTCAAGGGAAACATCCCCATATAACCTCATCATCATCGCCCCTCATTGTCTCTCGTCAATGGGTACAATCGGCTCACCATGGATAGGTAGCTGCAAGATCCTTTAAACATCCCCCAAGGTAATCATGATCTCCCTTATAGGTAACTAGAATTTATCTATAGTTGGGTCCCACCTCTCCAAAAAAGTCACCATCATCTCCAGATCCTGTGAACACACCTGTAATGGCGCATCCCACCCAATCTTAGCACCTCCAAAATCTCCCATTCATCATCACCCATATACTCTCATAACTGATCCAATAAAGGTAGTATCTTATCCCTCATCAACAAATGCCTCTTTACTTGCATCCAAAAAAACAAACAACAAATAAAATCATTAGCCATTACAAAAACAAACTCAACACAAGAACTTAATCACAACATGTCCAATCGCCACCGATCCATGGAAATTAGTACCAATCATACCTAATTGATGTCGATCCTAATGATAAATTTTGATCCTATATCACACTATAAGAAATATATATAAAAATCACACCTACATCTATCTATGATGGTCATCATATCCTCTTAGTCTCTACACTTCCACTAGATTCCATCTCTTAAAAACACAAAAATCACAAATTTATTACAATTTATCAAAGAAAACACAATGAGAAGAACAATCTCTTCTAACCATCCTCCGCTTATATATAGGAACTTCAATCTGATTGATGTCAATTCCTTATCAACATCGATTTGTTATGAATCGGTATTAATTAGCTAATCGATATCGATCCTATGTCTAATTGCACATTCATAAATTTTGTGCTTCTTTTTGGTCCCCAAGACCCTTTTCAAATCCAAAACTATATCTCACATAAATCAAACTATTTTTATCAATCCACCGTAGATCCACAGCATTTCAGAACCTTTTCTTGTATCTTCCTATATGTCATATGTCTATAGGTCTAGAACCCCTTCGTTTCCCTATCACTTGACTTCTCGGTCGCATAAGCCCACCTTTATGGCAACATATCTCATCTTGGGCCTATGTATCCCAAATCTACAATGGATTTTGTAGCCTTGCAAGAACCTCCCATCGCTTCCTATAATTCATACATCTATAGGTCAAGAACCCATTGGTTCCCCTATCACTTGACTTCTTGGTCGCATAAACCACCTTTGTGGTAATATATTTCATGTCTAGTCTTGGGAATATTAATTTGAAACACATCTATCTACCAATATAATACTACAAAAATCCTACACTCTCTTGTGTTTATCCATCCATTTATTCATTCAAACTGGTGACCATCACACTAGCTTGCAATGGCCCCTAGTTTGAGGGGGATCACCAATCTAGCATCTTATCCAATGTAAATACAACCATCTCACTCTTTTTTTCCAATGGCTTGTCCATTACAAACCACTCGAAAAAAAGGGGAAAATGTAGACACCAAAATTAGGGCACCCTAATTCCCACATGTGTGTATACACTCTAGGACATTCTTTCATAGTCTTACATGGTCATTTTACCTATTCTACCAAGTTAGATTTACCATTTTACACCCATAACCACAAAATAAACAAAAATAAATAAAAAACAAAATAAATCAAACAAACCAAAACAATCTAAAAACCTCCTATGAACTTAAAACAACTTAAAACTCATCTGAGAACTGAAAACTCCGTAAAAGGGTAAAATTTTAACTCATCCCACAATCGGCGCCGATTTATTCAGATCGGAGGTGATTCGTTGAAATGGAATCGATCCTATATAAACTAACTCAGGAATTTGCCCAAGGATTCCAATTTTTTATAATTTTGAATTCAATCCTAATCATCCAAATCTAAGGCTTACACGAGACGGTCCAAGCTCACCAGATCATACGAGATCAAATTAATATTGCCCAGGCATCTCACCGTGTCAAGTTCCCTTTGGAGAATTCATCTGCACACCCATTCAACCAACTTTGTTTTCTACTCATCAAGGTAATTCCCTTCTTAATTACACCACATTTTCAAATTCAATATCGTTAATCGCTAGTCTTAATTCTCAAAAGAATATTTTTCTTTCTTCACTTTCCAAATTATGTTTGATCTACCTGCAGATTTGGCATGATTAGATCGACATCGATTCATTGGATTGACATCAATCTCAAAAAAAATTGTCTATCTTATATCCTTCACATATCTTGTCATATTATCTTAAATATCACTAATCATGTATAATCAATTGTCACTTGTAAGCCTTTGTTTTGGTTAGATGACACTTCTAGGAGAAGGGTATGAACCAAACACCCTCTTCGACTTACCAATTTTACGACAAACCTTCATGTGGGAATAATCAAACATCAACTATGAATTAAGTCTCTATACCATTGATTTCACACCCAATCGAGATGAAGGATCATTGAGCAACAGAATTTCTCCTAGAACAAAGTGATGAGGGAAACCATTATTGTCAAGAAATTTTCAACCCTCCCCATCCTATCATCAAGGACATTGATTGAGTCCTTCCATCCAAACATCACATCCTAAACTTATTATCCTATATCATTTGTAATCTTGTCATGATTTCCAACTTAATTTTCTTAAATCAAGTTAACACCTATCAAAGGAAGCCCTTTGGTTTATGGGATTTGACTTTCTAAGAAACTCGTCATATTATTATCTAACATTTATCATTTCAAGTTGTTTATTTGTGTGCAGGTTTTCTCATTCTCTAGGAGAAGAGTTCCTTACGCCCCTTTGGATCTGTACATCTCAACATTTTCAATGCAAGTATCGTTAAACTTGTTATTTTATGAGTTTTAGTGTTTTGTTTCACTTAATAAGTTTGAATCCTATAATATACTAAAACAACTTGAATTTTGGGATCGTGTGACCAATGATTTTACAAATCTCTTTACACCAAACAAAATAAGAATAAATCAAATCCATCAAAACTTCTCAAACATGACTTACCAACTTGCCCAACATTATCAATGCCTTTGTGGAGCACTACAAGATGGTGTTTCAAGATCAAGCTAGTATCCAAGAACGTCAGACTCCCTTCAAAATGCTTGATTTTTGTCCCTTACAAATTGTCTCGAGAAGTCAAGATCTAGTGTGATTCTTCCTTAAGCATAATGAATTATATTATGCCCTACAATGCATGATAGACAAGAAGGCCCCAAGTGTTGATGGGATCCCATGTGATTTTTACAAAACAACTTGGAACTTTGTTGGCTCGAGTCTACTTTAAGTCTACAAAGAAGCATTAGTCGATCATTCCTTGAGAGAAATTATTAACAAGGGAAATATTAAATTCATACCTAATATGGGTGACCACGAGCTTATCACCAATTAGAGTTCAATTACTATTATTAATGTCTGCTATAAAATAATTGCCAAATATTTGGCACTACATCTCCGCCACATTATTCCAATTATTTTTATACCGAGAAGACCAACTTCATTAAAGGAAGATACATTCTAGACAACATCATTTTAGTTTTGGAAGGTTTGAAGTGGGCCCGGTCTTCTTGCCAAAAACTATTTTTCTCAAATTGGATTTGAATAAGGATTATGATCATATAGAGTGGCTTTTTATATCAATCATGTTATAGGCATTTGCATTTGGTCATTTTTTTCTTCAAGTCATTGAAACCTTATTCTTTGATTCTTCTCCTTACCTTATTATTAACAAACAAAAATCTTCCACCTCTCGCCTATATCACTCAATCTAGAAGGGTTGTCCTCTTTCTTTGGCCCTCATTATGCTTTTGCGAAAGCTTTTTGTTATCTACTTGTGTAACATGCCTCTGCGACTTGTTCGTGGCATCTTTCTTCCCAACCATTCCAATCAGCTTATTAATGGGAATTTTGTTGATGGCTATTTTCTAACGCTCACCAAAAATAAAATATTCTTCACGAAAGTGTAAGATTACCTTGACACCTTTTTTTCAAGTGTTTGGATCCTGTTTGCAATGGAGAAAACCCATTTTTGTAGGAAAATTTCTCTCCCCATGTTGGATTGGCTCAAACAAGAATCATGGAAGTGACTCCAACATGGCAAGTAATTAAAGTTTCGGGAATTCCCTTTGCTTTTGATTACAATCCTTTAGGCTTTAGTGCTTTGGAAATATGTTTTGGATCGTGTTGAGGAAAATATATCTTTCTAGATCTTTAGACCACTTTCTCTTGTCGAAATTTCAGGTTTACACCAAGATCCTTGATGCCACTCATGTTTACTACTCATGTTGGGAACTTCCAAAGCTTCCTATAACAAGATGGCCAAGTTGCTTTTGGATTTCTTGTGGTTCAATGTTAAACAAACCAGGGCTTTTCATCGTGTGGCATGGGAAGTGTGTTACACCTTTTATGCCTATATTTGGATCACATACAATATGTATTAGTTGATAAAACAATATCTAAATCAATGCCACTAAATAAATGGGCTTACGCTACCATCAAGAAGAGAAGGAAAATCATGGGTTATTTCAAAGAATAAAGTGGGTGAAATCTTCTTGATATGAATCTATAAATTGTACACAAACACACTTGGAAAAATGTTAGTTATTTTTGGTGGTTAGGGGACCTACCTCGGTCAGATCCCTAACCATTTAAGGATATAAATGACATTTTATTGAATAAAAGGAAAAAACAATGCATGAAAATGAAAACTATATCTTTATCATTTGCAGGACATTCGCCATTATAATTCACTAAAAATCGCATGAAGATCACAAGTAAGTCACCATTGCGATCGACACCTCTGTTGAAATATTTATAATACAGTGACGCAACAAGTTTCACCATTCCTTTTTGATCCGCCTTCACCTCTCCAAAACCTACAATACTAAAATATGCGAGAAAAGAAACATGAACTCAAGTAAGGGATCAAGTGCACAAATAGTCAAGAGTATATCAAGAGATGAAATGATGGGGGTGAGTGGTGTTTTATAGTTTTGGAGTGCATAGAATAATGTGACATATATGGGTGCAATGTGCATAGATGGGTGATATGATAAGGGTCCATAGTGCATTGGGTATGCAAATGGGTAGGTGAGATGGATAGAATTAAATGTGAGTGGTGAATGTTAGTAAATGAGTGATGAGGTGTCTTTTATCACCATTTTGTGGGGTTTTATATTTTTAGTTACTTTTTGGGATTATTTGATTTTTTTGGGATTATTGTGTTTTATAATGTTTTTGGTATTTTTGAATAGGATACCTTATGCACAAGGTGCATTTTATAGTCTCTACAGTTTTCCCCCTTTTGGCTTGCATGTTACAATAGGAAATATGCAACGCAAAAACTGAAGATGAGATGGGGGTCATCTAACCCTATGATAATGGTTGTCGTAGTCATAGGCTTAGATATTGAATGGATAGCCAAAAATATGAAAATATGATTGATGGGCCACTTCATCCGAAGTCTATAAAGGGATTGATAGGTTGATTTCACAAGGCAGAGACTATTGAGTCAATTGACTAAGGTGTTTTGATGATTGGGTGTCATAATATTAATGAGAAGGGCTTGATTGTTATCCCCCTCAAGTTATAAGAGTTTTGCAGCCACATGTTTCCTCAACAAAAATGTGGGACAAAAAGTGGCAGTTGATAAATGATAGAAAAATATACCTTGGTGAAGGCGTAATTAGTGAAAGCAAGGAAAATGTTTCCCTAGCCATGTGTAGGTGAAAATGTGATGATAAATATGTACAAGAATGGATGTAATTTAGAGAGCATGAGAGCAGTGTTTCCCCAACCTAAAGTGATGAGAAATGATATAAAAAGTGCTGGTTCTACAAAAGTGTACACAAGGCAATGAATGCCTGACGATGTTCATTCCAAATGAGGTGGAATGTAAGTATGAAAATGAAAAATTTCAATGATGAAGTGCAAGAGGTGTGTAGGTGTATGAACATCATTTGCAAAAAGAGTGTATGTGTATAGACAATGTTTGAAAGAATATTATTGGTTGTGGACAATACTCATTTGTTACGACAAATATCCACATTATATCCTTCCTCGGTACATCGCAATGTCTCCCTCCTAACTTGATTATTTCTACACACTGATGTGTCATCACATTTTGAATATAAATGCATAAAATCAATATATCACATGCATGTGCACACACACACACACACACACATGTGCGCACACACATAAAACTAGTGATTCAAAATAACTTATATTTGTCTCATATAATTTCTTAGCGAATAAGAGGCACACATGCAAAGTACATATGACAAAAATATGTTGTAAAATAGGTTGGAATATATATTATAAGGAAATTATAATCATAAATATAATTAATTGTAAAAATATGGGCTAATCAAACAATCAATTTTTATAGAATTAGCCATTTTCAAGAGGACCAAAATCTACTTTTAGCCAAGTGGTAAACATTAGCAGCTAAAATTACCCGTGGAAAAGTTTAAAGGGCCTAACAATAGACCCAAACAAAGCTATTTAGCCTTTCCTTAGAGCTCATGCCTTCAAACATTAAATTATTCCAAATTTCATGGCTTGAATTGGATTACCTGAGATGACACTCCATATTGGGAAATTTGTGGAATAGAGGAGACACTACATAAAGGAATCGTGCCCTCAAACACTCCACAATGGGTTCACACACTCTAAAAATGCAAATATTGATGGTTCAACTATTTTTGGTCGATACATGATTGTTTATTCATTTATATGCTCTTGCATCAAAATCCTAATTATACACCTAAGTACGATAATTAGATGTGTATTGGGGTTAATATAGAATTAAGAGGCGAACCGCACAATTATTATACAAATGGTATGAAATAGTCATGTATTTGGTATGTTGATGTTCCATTGGGTTGTGTGAAATCAATATGGAACCCTTGTTATCACACCAAATATTAGTGGGATGAGTATGTAGAAAACCAAACTCTACCAACAACCGTTGAAGCCATAAAACCTCATGGATAATGAGAACAATGCCTCAATGTTTTACCTTTGTTGATGGTATTGCAACAATAGATTACTTCTTGTAAGACCAAGTAATAATACCTAAACCAAGATGATAAACAAATGTAGAGGTAGAATTTCAATCATTGACATCACCAACCAAATCTAAATCAATGAAGCCCACAAGATGTGAAGAAACCCCTAATGTGTAGTGAATACCAAAGTGTGTAGAGCTCAAAATATATTTTGAAATATTTGTATCTTCTTTTCAATGAATCTCATGTTGATGATATGAGAATCAAGATACAAGGAAATCGATAAAGGAAATGTTAGGATGGGTATGTGTCGGATATAAAAGACGCGAACCAACTTCTTATACAAGAGGGAGGGTCAACACTGGGATAGGTTTGCAATCAAGAAGGCCAAAGTGATGAAGTAAGTTTTAAGCATACTTCTCCTAGAAAATGGATATCCCCTCATAAGACTGAGTAATTTGTAGTTAAATAAATTAATGCATAAGTCCCAAATATTTCATATCAAACTGTTCCATCAAGTTATGTTGTACATTATGGATCATGGAATAACTACATGTGACGATCCAATCATCAACATAGAGAATAAATATCAAAACTTCTTCTCCATTCTCTTGATGTATATTTTAGGCTTGGAATGGAAATGAGTAAAACCACATGAAAGAAAGAAATTTTCCATCTTCTCATACCAAGCTCGGGAGCTTGTTTGAGACCATAAAGTGAACAACGAAGCCTAAAAACAAGTGAATAATCTTGTACAAATCCCTACAGTTGTTCCATGTAGATATCCTCATTAAGGTCACCATGAAAATGAACTCTTCACATACATTTTATGTACAAACCATCCCTTTGATGTAGTTCCCGAAAGCTCAAGGAAAATATAATCCATCTTGGCAACATGGGAAAAAGTCTCGAATAATTAATTCATTGAATCTATGAAAATCCTTTACTACAAGATGGGCCTCATACTTGTCAATAGAACCATTTGATGCATATTTGGTCCTGTAGACCCACTTACAATAGACCATCTTTCTTCCCTTACAAAGAGAAACCAAATTCCAAGTGTGATTCTTCATCAAAAAGAATACTCCTATCATGGATGTGTCCCACTCTGGTGTACCTATTGCATCTAAATGAATTTGTGGATCCTTTGAAATAATATGAACCAAAATAAAAAATCCATATTTCTAGGAACATATTTTATGAGTGTTATAAGGATCCACTACCAAAAAACTAACCTCTTGTCACTTATTACATACGCACTTATGCATATAATGCGTAGCAAAATATGGAAGTGGAGGAGAAATAACATCAACATCGTCATTAAGAAGAGTGAAATCATCAAGATGTGAGGAAGAGGAGTGATTGAAGGAGAAGATTTAGGTGAAGACTTGATGAGGGTGAAATGCTCAACAAACTAGACATCCCATTGAAACAAAACATCAAGAGTGACAAGGTCAAACAAGCAATAAGCCTTCACATCCTTGCAATATCCAACACAAGTGAGTGATTGTTTCTTCTCCTCTATGGATTTACATTTTTCGTTAGGAATAAATGTCCAAGAATCACTACCAAAAATCAAAATGTGGAAACATCAAGCATGGTATAAGATTGATACTCCTCTCAGTGTCATGTTCAATACTACCTTATTAAACATGTGATTATGAATGTAGTTTACACAATTTACTACCTTAGTACAAAATGTAGGTGCCATAATCATGTACTGGATCATGTAATTTTCCATCTCTCTCAAGGTCATATTCTTCCTCTTAGTGGCATCATTATGTTGAGAAGTATTGGGAGTTGTGTGCTGATATTGATACCATGCTCTACACAAAGGTCTTGAAATGCATTACTTGGTATACTCCCTCATTATTTGTGTATAGATTCTTGATAATAAGTGAGAATTAATTCTCGGTGAATTCCTTGAAATCCTTGAAGTGGTCAAAGAATTCACTCTTATACTTAAGAAATTACACCCATGTGCGATGTGAGAAGTCATCAATGAAAGTGAGAACATATTTGGCCTTTAATTAAGAATGAGTAAGAAAGGAAATGAGGTCACTATGTACCAACGCAAGGGGTGCCAAATATCGTGATGCATTTCCTTTGGGAAAAGGGTCATGATGATGTTTTCCAAGTACACAACCTCTACAAACACCATCAATGTAAGACACCTTAGGTAGGCCAAGCACCAAGTTTTGTGAACTCGTATACTACAAATATTTTTAGTTTAAGTTTCCAAATCATTCATGCCAAAATTTTCTCAATGAGTCAGCATGAGAAATGAGTGATGTCCTTAAGAAGACTCAAATCCATCAAACACATATAAGTGTGAACTATGATCAACACCACCTAAAGAAATCACCACCTCTAGATTCTATAAATCTCTGATCAAAACATTATGATGAGAGAAATCCACAGTCTTCCCATTTATAGAATGAAAAATTTGATAGATGGAAAGAAGATTGTTGGAGATATTATGAGCTAAAAGAACATCATTTATGCATACATCTTGCATTTCAATAGTACTTAAACATGAAAATTTGAGATTTTTAGATTCCCTGACAATAATATGTGAAGTGTTCCTATAAGTCTATGAAGTGAACTTCTCATGTGATGTATCATGTGATGAGAAGCACCGAATCTAGGATCCAATTATCGGTAGATTGAACTACTACGAGCTAAAATTGATTTATCCTTTCCCTTAGAAGAAGATGAAGAAGTAGGAACTGAAATGTGGTTTTCCTTCAATGCTTCCTCCAATGCTTTCATCCTATTCCAACATTGTGTTTCTAAATGACCTGATTTGCCACAAAATGTACACTTCTCACTAGAATTATTTTTAGTCTTAGAGGATGACTCTTTAGACTTAGAAGGAGTTTTCTTGATGGATTTTGAGGTGTACTCAATAGAAGGTTAGGTGGACTCTGTCTTGTCTTTGGGTTTTGAAAAAAACCGCCTTTACTCTTGAGTATGTTAGCCATAAATTCTTTTGAACTAGGGAGAACATCAAGTTGAGACTTTTTTTATTGTTCCCTACTGAAATGCTCACAAAATGTCTCAAAAGAGGGCATCTTAAAGGAATCGCCTAAGGAATATATGGTGGAATAGAAGGTAGAGGAAAATGCTTGGTATTGATTCGACAGACACATGTAGATGAAAGTATGAAAACTTTATTATGGAGTGTCAAAATTAATGAGCATGTGTGAAAATAGAACGTGAATTAATTGTATAGTGAACATACACAAACATCAAGATAGTCAAAACTTGTATTTATATTGTTTTTGTTTTTGAAGATGTTATGTTGTTTTGGATTTGTGATCTAATCTTATATTATTTTTAATTTTTGTAAATTTTATACTATACTATGGAATTTTGAGAAAATTTGTATTGTGTTTGTATTTTTTAAATTAGGTGTGAAGCCGCCACAAATGCATAGCATCAAATGGCTCAGTTCTTCATTTCCATTGTGATCAACGAGTTTGTAGAATCGCCAAATCCATATTTTTGAATGATGGCGTAGGGTTTGAACTAGTTGGGAGAAAATGTGACTCACCGCTTTGGTTCTTGAGAAGAGTTTTATTGGTACTCGTTTAAGACGCAATTGTCGATTTCAAACTTAGGGCTACACACTCTCTAATGTTTTATAATACTACAGAGTTGATGACCCAGTGACTGGCACACTTCGTGGTGCGCTAATGCGGGCGAGTACTCCCAACCAGCTGATGTTAATCATGTACAATATGATATTGATAGACTTGTAGATGATGTAATGCGTTAACACATTGCTCATCAAGTAATTTATGTTATACACAACACTCGCAAAGATATTCATCATCATTTATGAAATCTTGTAGGGTGCATCATAGTTATAAGATTTAGAACTCAAGGGAATGATAGCTTCAACATTGTAGACAAGTGAAAACATATTGGGCCTAGTGGGAATTTGAATGCTTATTACGATATGCCCAAAGGGCATACGAAAATTATGTGTGTTAATCTCGGTGTGAGGCATTAACCACCTATTGCAATCTTATTAATGATTTTATTTATGTCTCTACTTTCCCATTTGCATGTGGATAATATGGGGTGGTGAAGTTCTATTGGATTTTATATTTATCAAAAAATCATTTTAGGTATTTATTATCTGGTTTTCGAACTTAGTCGTTTTTGGTCTTTTTGGCCGGGCGCATAGAATGACTATGCAACATCAACTTTTGATGCGCCCCCTTTAAAGCCTTTGGCACATCCTTTCTTGTGTCAGCAGTCATTTTGATGCGCCTCTCTATGTTGAGGCTTCCCTGCGTGCGCCAAGGCGCATGCGCCTTCCTGTCGACAGAACTTTTGTTGCGCCTCTTTTTGGTGCGCCAAAGGCACACATTTTACTCTGTTAACACCACTTCCGGTGCGCCATAGGCGCACATATCTTTATGTTGACAAGTCTTTCGGTGCGCCAAAGGGCGCATGTTTTCTCATGTCGACACTGCTTTTCATGCGCCACTTAAAAGGTTGGTGGCGCATTTATTGCTGCCTCGCCTATATATAGGCGCGTCTGCGCTGTCATTGTCACCGGAGCAATCACGTGACTATTTTCATTTTTTCTCTGACCTTGTCAGCGCACCTGCCCTGTCACTTTCGATTGATTTGTGGACCCGTTCTCACGCTTTTTCATCGTTTATATCCGGGTAAGTGGCCTTCTGCCCTTCGTGCGTTTTGTTTTGTGGTTTTTGGCTGTTTGTGGGTGTGTTTTGGATTGAAAAGAAAGATAAAATTCATCAATTTGCTTCCTTCCCCTGCTTTGTCTTTCCACATTTCCTCCTCCTCTTTCCAGATCTGCTGGTAGAGGAAGCTCTGTCCTAAAAAATAATAGCTTGGAACCCCTTTTGGTATAGCACCTCTTCATATCCCACAATGAAACTTGCAAAGAGAGCTTAGCCATATGTGGAAACCCCTCTGAGAAAAATCTGAACCTAAAAGAGAAAGGAAAACTGTATTTTCCTTTGGCGCATTGGCACTCCATGCAGCATCAAAAACAGTCGCGCCCTTGGCGCACCTGTCGCCCCTGTTACACAATGAGCAGCCGCGCCAATGGCGCGCTTTCCCTGCCTGCTTCATCATAAAAAGATGCGCCCTCATGGCGCACTTCCCTCGCATGCTGCAAACGCTTTCCATGCGCCCTCTTAGCGCATCAAACTTGGATGCAACATAAAAATTCCTATGCCCTTTTGGCGCACCCAACATCCATGTAACAGTCTTTCATATGCGCCAAGTGCAAAGCTATACAAGGCGCAGGCGCGTCCCTCATCGCAGCAACATTGTGTCATGCGGACCCTTCATGCGCCGCGCCAGTTCCCTTAAGCGCGCAAAATGCACATGTTACACAAACCATATGCGCCCTTTGGCGCACCGATGTTCCGTGCAACATGAAAAATACATGCGCCACGGCGCATCCTGTTCCCATGTAACACGAAGATTTCGTGCGCCCTTTACAAAATACATCCATATGGCGCGGGCGCACTTGTCCTTACAGCAACACAAAATGCATTATGCAGTGTCCATGCGCCATGCGCCCTTTGGCACTAATTTATCTCCTGCAACACCCTTTTCCTGTGCGCCTTACCTATTTAGCTCTGCAATCTGCAATATCCATGCGCCATGCGCCCCGAGGCCTTTAAATTGCTAACTCTTTCTTCTGTCAAGCATTTCAATGGAAAATCAAGCAGCTGACACGGCTTTCTCCGATTGGGTTTCACTTCTTATTCTTGCAGATCAGCAATTAAGCTCAGAAGAACATATGTCAACATCAAGCAAGAGACCTGCCAAATCCAAAGGCAAGGCCAAGCTCACAGAGGAAGAAATGAAATATAAATATCAGAGGGTCAGAATGCCCGACTCCCAGGCCGAGTGTGACCTGGACATCAGAGATTCAGAGTTGGGGCATATTGATATGGAGGAGTTCTGGGTCAGGACTCAGAAGGTTACAAGAAGTCCATGGATGGACAAGGCTGATAGCGAGTGCCACTACACTTCATTTGGAGGAATCCCGATCAGTAGCGCCGTGAATAATGAGTTTATGATGGTGGTTTCCGGTGTTACAACAAAGACACAAGATGTGTCGTGAATGAGAAGGGCGAGGTCGTAATCAACCTCACTGCCCGCCACTTTGAGATAATACTCGGCATTCCTCATCACCGGCACTTTGTGGCCGTTAGCCAAGACGACTGCATCAAGGCATGGGACGACAATGAAGATCAGTGCATGCAGCTGATGAACGAGGTCTATCTCAAGAACAAAAAGGTGGTGACCCGTTGGCCACAAATCATTCACCGCAGCGATTTTTCAGAGGAGCTCAGTGACACTATCACGTTCCTGAGCGGGTGTTTGGGCTTCCTGACGCCCACTTTTTCCATAAATGGATGTTGCGGTACTTAGAGACTATGAACAAGAATGTGCCCGATCAACGCTTTTGCTGGGCAGAAATAATAAGCAGCACAATCTCTGAGCAGCTACAACAATTTACCACAACTGGGAGATTCTATATGAATTCCTATGTTGTTTACGCTGCAGCTTCAGAAAGGGACTACCCAGCCCTGATGCGGAGTGGGGTTTGGCCCCAGGTCAAAATTTATGAATACTATCCAGAATTGAAGCTGGAAAATAGCATCCCCCAATTTACAAAGATCAACGATGCATTTTTCTACTTCATCATCTACCTGTTGAGGCCAAATATGACCTACGGTCGCACCACCAAGAGCATAGTGACAGCCACTGAGAAATGGGGGGCCCTGTTCACCCAATTCCCCACATTCACTTATCTAAGGGCAGCTAACTTCTTGGGAGAGCCAACTAGATTGCCAAGGTATGCTGGACCGAAGTTGATTCTGCTGGAGCTGTCAAGACAGCTAGTCACTTATCATGAAAAGTGCCAAAAAAGAAAGAAGGGTGGAACTCCTTTCCCCCTCACAGTGGGTAGATATACGTGTCTAACTCACCACAAGGCAAAAGACATGTTCGCAGAGCTGGAGCTGCTCAATCTGAAACATGACTTCCCAGCAAGGCCTACCTTCGACCCGAGAAATTGTCTTCCTAGGGCCAAGCTCGATCCAATCCACATCCCTCAGATCGAGGATATTTACATTGACCTATATCATGAGGTGGAGCTTAGGAGGAAGGACCATTCTCGGTTGGCCTTGGCAGAAATCATCCAATATGGGGTAGCCATTGTCCCCAAAGGCTACCAAACTACTGAGGAGGAAGTAGATCAAGTATATCTTGACACAGGTGGGGACGATTGGCCTTTTGCGGCGATTGATAGAAACAAAGCTCCTCAAACAATTGAGGAAAGGGTCAAGGAAACTCTGCGCAGAACAGAGCATTGGTGCCGAATGAACGGGCTCATCTACCTCGGAGTCGATTTCACAACCTCTCCGTTGGGTAACGCACCTCCTAGATCAAAACAGCAGCCTAAAGGCAAAGGTAAAAGCAAAGAGGGTGAATCCAGCACCACTCAGGAAGAAGCTCCTGAAAGTCCTCCTTCCGCTGCACCAGAACAGGTTGAAACTCTGGCTTCTCCAGAGAAAGAAGCAGAAGAGGATGTTCCAATAGGCCCATCCACTCAGGATGTCGGCACTGCTACAACAATTGAGGTCCCTTCTGTCCCTTCTTCTTCTCCTCCTTCCCCTCCTCGAGTGACTCAAGCGACCATTCCTTTGGTCGTGTCCTCTCCCCCTTCTTCTACTGTTCCTCCCGCTTCTTCGTCCATCTTCTCTTCTCTCACGGACTGTCCCCCTCCATTTCTTCCCTCATCTCTGAGCTCCCTTCCCTTCCTATGTCTTCCTCTCCTGCAGTATCTCTTCCTCCCGTGAGCACTTCTTCGGCCTCCCTCTCGATGCCACCTCCAAGTGTCTCCACTTTTTTCCCTTCTACTCTGCAGCCCCCTTCTCTGTTTCTGGCCCTTCTCCCATAAGTCCAGCCTGGATCTCCCAGCACTTAAGTCAGCAGAAAAGGAAAGTTCCCATCACTCACCGATGGACTTTTCCGTAATCCCGTCAAAGGGCAAAAGAAGCAGAAGCTTCTCACACGCTTCTCTCGAGTGCTTCGGGAGAGAGGGTGATGGAGATCGCATACCCTAATCCCTCGAAGGATAAAAGGATCTATCTCGACAGTTATACGGTGACTGACTCAAGTCAATGGGTACATCTTAAGAGCCTTCAGGAGAAGCCTTATCTGCGGTCGACGCCCTCTGCAAAGCTTGAAGAAACAAAAGAAGAAAAAGGCTATTGAAAGAGCAAAACAAACATCTACTCTCCAAGCCTTACAGAAGATGGGCAGTGCACCTCCCACAACTGCCGCCGAGACTCCTGAGCCTCTGAGCCAGGATAAAATTAATGAATATGCAAAGATCGGCGAGCAGGGCATGGCAGTT
The DNA here is from genome assembly GCA_018340775.1 of Taxus wallichiana var. yunnanensis. Classification (NCBI taxonomy): domain Eukaryota; kingdom Viridiplantae; phylum Streptophyta; class Pinopsida; order Cupressales; family Taxaceae; genus Taxus; species Taxus wallichiana. The sequence continues at coordinate 789,945,270 of CM031242.1, forward strand.
TCCGCTTGGAGGAGCCAGATCCTCAAAGACAGTGAAAAAGTGATCGCCGAGTTCTCTGGTTTGTATTTGAACATCAACAAGGTGAATAAAGAGCTCCAAGCACTAGCAGGACCCATATCAGAAGAGTTGGACCATGCTAGGCTGCAGCATGAGACCTTTCAACAAATGTTCGACTGTTCAGTCGAAGATCTGGTCAAGTTCGGTGTCTTCGGTCATCCCAGAGCCCTCAATAAAGTCATTTCCACTCTGGACTACCGGATGGATCAACTGGAGTTTGTCCTTGAAAAGATCGATAAGGTAAAGGAAGAAGCCCTGGACGCGATGCACCAAATGGAACAAATCGTTCTCAACATGTCTCCAGGGTTGCTTACTCCTTCCTTCGCCTTAAGGAAAGTTGATGAAACCATCCAGATCTTTAAAGAGATCGTGTCACGAGGGCTGGGGCCAGAGGTCTCTTTTGACGCAGAGTCCATTAATAACCTGCTGGCCTGTCGGGATTTCATCGGGTTCCTCATAGAAGCTGAAAAAGAATATTCCAAACTCCCAGAGAAGCTCATAGACGAGCGGGAGACTTGCGAGGCGATCAGTGAGTGACACAAGGATCCTTCCCAGGATCAACTAGGGCCCATGATCAGCAAGTTCATGGAATACCGCGCTCAATTCCACATCTCGTCACCTGAGCAGCAGCAGAAGCAGGCTACTCCCTTTCGGCCGCAGGATGACGATGATGAATAGTGGCTTCTTCTTCTTCTTCTTCTCTCTCTTCTTCGACTTTCTTTTTGTGAATATCTGAAGTATGTTGGCACAAATGATGACATCATCCATGTTGCACCATGGGATGATGTCATCCATCAAGTTGTCAAAAGTCAACATGACTTTGAGATATTTTTTGTAAATATCTTTGTAAATAGGTGGTTGGCTCCTTTTTGCCTTCTTTTCTCTCCTTCTTCTATAAATACCTCAATACTTGTTGTATTGTGGATGAGTGAATATCTTTCAGATGAAAAATAGAAGTGAGGAGAAAAGACTTTGAGCTTTTTGTAACAAAAGAATTATTAATACAATATTTAGACTTTGTGCTGAATACATGTGTTATTTGCATTGGATCTTTCTTACGTTAGATCTATGTGTTTATTCTGTTAAATTTACTTCTGTTTTATTGTCATTTATTCATCAGTATTGCTTTGCTCGTTTATGCAAGTAGGTTTGGCTCTGTTTACTACCAATCCCAAAACATAAACCTTCTGACCTTTCTGCTTTGGAATTCATTTCTTTTCTTCCTTCGGACCTGCTCTTTCTTCATCCTCTCTTTCATTCCTTTCTTTTCACGATCGGAAACACCCCTCTTTGGGATGAGATCCCAACCCCCGAAGGCGAATATTGTGAGACTTGCACTGATTCCTTTGGTAGAATAGCAATAAACCAGGTTTCGCTTTCTTTGACTCAAAGAGGGCTATGCCACTGCACACTGCTGTTGGCTCGTCATCCATAGATCTGCCCAAGCGGCAGATTTTCGGACCAACGATTTTGCGACTCTCTTGGGGATCGAATAGATCTATCGGATCTATGATGGTGGAGGATAGAAAATCAGAGAAATTAGAAAAATCATTGCCTGTTTGCAAACTTGAACTTTTTGTTAAAAATCCAAAATTTTGCAAAAGTGCTCCAAATTGAAAATTTTCTTCTGAGATCCATAGATCTGGCCTAGTTGGAGATCTTTAGTTCGCTGAGTTTTTATAAAAGTCCGTATTTTGCCGTAGATCTGAGTTTTTGACTGTTTACCAAAAGTTTTGAAACCCTTTGAAAAAGTCAAATTTAGATCCGAAAATCAGCTTGCTAATCTTCACTGTCATTTTATCCTCGCTGTTATTTGTCATTAACATGATCGGTTTTCAAAAGAGGATAGTTTTTAAATATTTAAAAAAGTACATGCTGCTGGTTTTTGTCAGAAAAACCAGAAAATCAGCAAGTACACCCAAAAATAAATTTTAAATCTACACCACAACGTTCCAGATCTGGAAGGTACGCTGGCAGGTGAGCCATTTACGCGTGGCAGGCGAGCTCATGGAGAAGTCGATCCTACTTTCGATCGGCTTCAAAGGCACAATTTCAGTGTAGCACCGGCGCGCTTTTCATCACTAAGTTCAGCTGATCGGTCAACCAGAAGCGCCTCACCCCCACGGAAGAGCCGGTTTTCACAAGGAGCCTCTACATCCCTTTGCAGTGCTTTATTGCTCAGTGGAACCGCACTCCCAGCCCGCGTTCTTTTTCCAGCTGTCCAGATGGCGGTGCCATGGGGAAATGCTATGGGTCCTCTCGCATTACCACATCCTGTTCACGCGCTCCCTCACGGAAACCGAAAGAATTTTCCCAAATTCGATGGGAGCGGAAACCAAAGCACGGATTCACACATATCTGCATTCATCATGTCATGCAGTATCTTGGATGTAACTCATGAGGATGTGTCGGTTCACCTTTTTCTGGAAACTCTACAAGGACACTGCGTGAATGGTTTCGGCATTTGCCAGGCGGATCTATTACCGTTGGGCCACCTTGCGGGATGCTTTTGAAGATAGTGTACAAGCCTTGAAAGATGCATTTGCATTATTATCACGGATCACTCACACGAAGAAGGAGGCCAATGAGACCATGCGCGATTTTATCGCCAGGTTCAATGCATTAATCAACCGTGTCCCTGTTGCCATGCTTCACACCGGAAAATCGAAGTGTTTCTTCGTGAATGCCATGAGCTCAAAAGTAAGTTTCTTACTCCTGCAAGAGCAAGTGGCTACCTTGATTCTCACCCAGGCCGCTGCCATTCGAATAGAAGATAATTTGATAATATCTAGCGAATTGAAAAAGGAATCATCCAAGCCTAAATCTTCGGACCCTTCTCCCACTACTTCGTCTGATCCGGTATTTCAAAAGATGGCGAACGACTTACTTGCATTAAAGAAGCAGTTGGCCCAAGCTTCTCCCAGTTCCTCATACTGGGATATTCCACGGAGGAACTTCGTTTCCAACAATGTTCCTCAAAGGCCGCGCTTACCCGCAACTGCTCCGCGGTTGGCGCTTGAGGCTCCTCCGGTCAACGCTCTAGCTGAAATCGAAGAAGAGGAACAAGATTATGAAGAACCTTCATCTCAGGGTGAAGATGATCAAGACGTCGGTGAGCCGACTGGCGACTCTACTATCGGGTATATGGAATTTGATGAGGAAGAATCTGATGAAGAAGAGGGTACCCGGGGGCTATGCGAGCGGAAAATCATATGTTGTTTTTACCCGCTCATGAGGAAAAGAAGAGAGGTCGCTTGCCCATGTGCGAAGGAGAAGGTCATGTCAAACGCGCCTCCAACCATTGCTAAAAGAGGTAATCCTCTTCCTACTCAACTCCCTGTTAAGTCTTTTACAAGGAAATCTTTTCCCCCCATCTCTCCTCCAAATCAGCCCTCTCATATTCCTATCAAGACCAGTAATCCTACTCCACCATCACGAAGTGAGGGACTCATTCCTTCACCGGTATGACCCTTGGCATTTGATATCATAGATCATGCTAAAAAGACCAAGATCCAAATGTCTGAAGCTGAGTACCTTCAGTCAAATCCCGAACAGCTTGTAAGATTGACTAAGTATATTCAAAGTCAAGCTGTTATATCTAATCAGGTTTCCCCAAAAGGAATCCTTTCCACTCCTCCTGAATCCCACATAAATGTTGCCTCAACATCTGCATCAGGCAAGATAGAACCTTTCTATCTCTCCCTCCTAATCAATGGTCACAAGTTGAGTAACTGCATAATTGATTCGGAGCTTCTGATAACGTCATGCCGGCAAAAGTCACCCATGCTTTGGGCCTCACCCTTACCAAGCCTTTTGGCAGATGTTATTCCTTGGAAACCAAGCAGGTTCCATTGATTGGTCAAATCAAAGACGCGCAATTTGCATTTGCGGCGTTCCCAGAGAAAAGAGTAAAGATGACCGTCCTCGTTGCCGACATTCCGGCAGCCTACGGAATTTTGCTGGGAAGAAGTTTTTGCAGCGAAGTTGGTGGGAAATTCATATGGACTGGTCTAAGGCTAGAATCCCCGTCAAAGGTGTAATGCGAGACTTTGGAGCCATAATCACAAAAGAAGTACTTGGTTACTAACTCGAGGACCCCAAAGCTCAAATTCTTTTGAATCATCGGGAATGGGAACTATTTCTTGTCTCACAAGTCGACAAAATGGTTGTTCTCATTCGAAAGAAGATCTTAATAAGATCTGGACCTTGCGATTCGATGGCAGGCTTGCGCAACCGGTGGATGTGGCACTTTGAGCCGTGCTAATATCTCCCGAAGAGGAGGTTATTCCTCTCTCTTTCAAGTTGCAGTTTTTTAACACGAATAATACTGCTGAGTATGAATCTTTGCTACTTGGCATGCAAGCCGCAAAGGAAAGAGGGATCAAAAATCTAAAAGTGCAAGGTGATGCAGAGCTAGTTGTAAATCAAGTTAAAAGGATTTATCAAGTGAAGAATGAAAGGCTCAGGCATTACCATAACGCGGTGTGGGACAACATTGAAGAGTTTGATGCTTTTTCAATTGAATCCATTCCAAGAGCTCAAAATGACATGGCTGATTCATTGGCTGTTTCAGCATCCCTCATGCTCCCTCACCCAGGTTTGAAAACAAACAAATACACCATTGAGGTGGTTTTCCTTGAAGTGTGCCAGATAATTCTCAGCATTGGCAAGTGTTCAACGATGATAATCAACTCATTGCCTTTCTAGAGAAGGCGGAAAATTTTAAAGAATTGCATTTTGAAGGATCCACTTCTATGTGCCGTGAATCAGTCACCGATCAAGAGGATGAATCCGAAGGGAACGACGGCATATGTCAGCTCAAAGGAAATAAAATTCCAAAGGGCTGGTTTCTCTGGAACGGTTGTTCGACAGGCATGATCGTTTTGTGAAAAAGAAGAGGTGAGATGATCCTGACTCATCCCCAAAAAAACCGGTCAATTTAGGTTCGGTAGAACACCCATAATTTGTGAACATTGGAAAATGTTGCACGCCTGAAGAGAAGCGGAAGTTTGTCAAGCTGCTGAAGAAATACATGGATGTATTGGCATGGTCCTATGCCGATCTAAAGTCTTTTAAGCCAAAGGACGTCCAGCATGACATCCCGTTGAAAGAAGATGCGTTAAAGCCTTTCGCCAGAAGCAGAGGCATTATAATCCTAAGATCTCAGGCACTATCCAGGCTGAAATTCAGAAAATGCTGGATGCGAGAATCATCTTTCCTATCCATCACAGTACTTGGGTAGCAAATATTGTGCCAGTGCGCAAGAAGAATGGGGAAATACGCATATGCGTAGATTTTCAAAATTTGAATCAGGCTTCCTTGAAAGACAACTACCCACTTCCTATAATGGATCAAGTTCTACAAGCGGTAACTGGATCAGAAATGTTGTCCATGCTTGATGGTTTTTCAGGCTACAATCAGATTGAAGTTTCACCTGAAGATCAATTTAAAACAACATTCACTACTCCCTGGGGTACATTTGCCTATAGCAGGATGCCTTTTGGCCTAACCAATGCTGGCGCCACTTTTCAGTGGGCCATGGACCTGGCATTCAAAGGTATGATGGGGAAAGTCATTGTCGTTTATCTGGATGACTTGACTGTGTTCTCTAAACAACAAAGTAATCATTGTGATCACCTAGAGCAAGTATTGGCCGGATCTTTGAGAACATGGGATTTCCTAAACCCGAAAAAGTCTATTTTTGAGTCACGGAGGGAAAGTTGCTAGGGCACGTTGTTAGCAAGAAGGAGCGAAGATAGATATCGAAAGAGTTAAGGCTATTGAGCCTTACTCTGCCTGAAAGTAAGGCCAGGCGTTCATTCTTTCTTTGGAAAGGTGAACTTTCTCGGGCGTTTTGTTCCCGACTTTCTTGAGAAGACTCGTCATATATTGGACATGATGAAGGGTCACCAAATTTCCGGTGGAGCGAGAAGGAAAAAGGTCGTTTGAAGAAATAAAAGCTTCATTGCTCACGCTCCGATCTGGTATGTCCCGATTTCTCCAGGACTTTATCATGTATAGTTATGCATCCCAGCATCTTGTGTCTGCCATCTTGATGCAAAAGAATTCTGAGGATGTTGAATCTCTGATTGCGTTCATGAGCTCTCCCCTCAAGCCTCACAAACTAAAAATGTCTCAATTGGAAAAGCATGCCTTCGCCGTTTGTCATCAAAGCGGTCAAAAATTTCAGGTATTACATTCTAAATTCTCATACGGTGGTGTTGGTTCCTAACACGGCAGTCAAATCAATTCTAACTCAACGGGAGTTAGGAAGCTTGCGAGGAAATTGGATCGCAAAAGGTCAGGAGTACGACACGGATATAAAACCAACCAAGTGGTAAGAGGCGAGGGCCTATGTCGACATGGCTGAAAACAAAGATTGAGAAAGTCCACGAGGAAAAGGATGATTGTGTCAATGAAACACAAAGTCAGTTGGAGAAAGCCCATTCTCTGCCTCTGGTCTATTTGTTGCAACCAGTGATGAGTGGTATTCCGATATTGCTTTCTTCCTCACCTACGGCGAATGTCCAGCTCACCTAACTGCAAAGGAGAAGCGCACTATAAAGCTCAGAGCAGCCAAATATGTCATCATCGGGATGACGGTTTATCTGAAACGGGATAGATGGTGTCTTCTTGCGATGTGTCGACAAGCCACAGCAGGTGAAGTTACTTGAAAGTTTTCATAATTCAGCCTGTGGAGGCCATTTCTCCTCTTCCGTGATGGCACACAAGATCATCCGAGCCAGGTACTATTGGCCGACACTTTTCCAAGATACAGCCACAGGTAGCAAAATGTGAACCTTGCCAGCAGTTCGTCGGCAAGCCCAAGTTGGCTGCTTTTCCCCTCAGGCCGGTTGTTGTCAACGAACCATTCAGGCAGTGGGGAATTGATTTTATTGGTGCACTCAATCCCCAATCGAGTGCGGACATAGTTATGTCCTACAATGAGATTACTTCACCAAGTGGGTGGAAGCCATACCTGTCAAACATGCCACTTCCGAGGTTGTTTGCAGTTTCATCAAAGAAAATATCATTGTCAGGTTTGGCGTTCCAAACAAAATTGTTGCTGATAATGCTTCTAACTTCTCCTCACGGGAAGTTATTAGTTTTTGCTATGAATATGGGATAACTTTGGCTCACGCCTCATTATTACCCTCGGGGGAAATGGTCGGGCGAGAATCCGATGTAACAGAACTTGGTGACCATCATACAAAACTAGTGGATGAAAATCAACGAATGTGGCACAAGTCTTTATACGATGCTTTGTGGGCGAGATCGCATTACTCCCAAGAGGTCCCTCGGTATGTCACCTTTTCAAGTGTTATATGGCACTGATGCTTGAGCTTCCCATTTCTGCTGAACTCCTGCTCTCTGCGCTTGGCACGAGCTATTGAAGATGAAACTTTCCAAAATTCTCTTGAAAAGAGGATCATGTATCTGACAGAGCTCGAAGAAAAGAGAGTAAGAGTGGTCGACAGGATCACCGAACATCAGAATCAAGTCAAGAGACTGTTCGATAAAAAAGCTAAGCAAAGAAGTTTCCAGGTGGGGACCTCGTCCTTCTATGGGACAAGCGAAGAGAGCCAAAAGGCATGCACGGAAAGTTTGATTCCCTATGGAGAGGGCCTTTCAAGATCAAGCAGCTCAATGGAGAGAATAGTTTCTATCTCTCATATCTGGATGGAACCGAACTCCCGCTTCCCTACAGCGGGCAGCATCTGAAAATTTTCAGGAAGTAGAGCTTGCTCTCTTCTTTGTATAGTTTGCTTTAAGTTGTGTGTTTGTTTTCGTCGTGTGTTTGCTTTCTGTTTGTTGTGTTTCCTTTGTTCTCCCTCCGGTCGCCCTTGTTTTTGACTCTGTTACCCAATGGATAGGCACATGAGATCTGGGATTCTCTACCCCCGAGTTTGCTCAGGGATAGTCCCCAGAAAGAGCCAGTTTGTTATCCCGTAAAATTGGCAAGGGCAATTTTACTGATAACCATACCGAAATTTTGTTCCGATCCCTCGTTAGGGATCCCTTGCGTTCGGAACGTTGCAAAATCCCTTCCCGGGAAATCTGGTTTTCGAACTTAGTCATTTTTGGTCTTTTTGGCGGGCGCATAGAATGACTATGCAACATCAACTTTTGATGCGCCCCCTTTAAAGCCTTTGGCGCATCCTTTCTTGTGTCAGCAGGCATTTTGATGTGCCTCTCTATGTTGAGGCTTCCCTGCGTGCGCCAGGCGCATGCGCCTTCCTGTCGACATATCTTTTGTTGCGCCTCTTTTTGGTGCGCCAAAGGCACACATTTTCCTCTGTCAACACCACTTTTGGTGCGCCATAGGCGCACATATCTTCATGTTGACAAGTCTTTCGGTGCGCCAAAGGGCGCATGTTTCCTCATGTCGACATTGCTCATTTTCATGCGCCACTTTAAAAGGTTGGTGGCGCATTTATTGCTTGCCTCGCTTTATATATAGGCGCGTCTGTATTGTCATTGTCATCACCATCGAAAACACACGTGATTTTTTCTCGAGCTTGTCGTGCCTTTTGCCCCGTTGCTTTCGAATTGATTGTGGACCCGTTCTCACGCTTTTTCATCGTTTATATCCGGGTAAGTGGCCTTTTCCCTTTGATTGCGTTTTGTTTTGTGGTTTTTGGTTGTTTGTGGGTGTGTTTTGGATTGAAAAGAAAGATAAAATTCATCAATTTGCTTCCTTCCCCCTGCTTGTCTTTCCACATTTCCTCCTCCTCTTTCCAGATCTGCTGGTAGAGGAAGCTCTGTCCTAAAAAATAATAGCTTGGAACCCCTTTTGGTATAACACCTCTTCATATCCCACAATGAAACTTGCAAAGAGAGCTTAGCCATATGTGGAAACCCCTCTGAGAAAAATCAAACCTAAAAGAGAAAGGAAAACTATATTTTCCTTTGGCGCATTGGCACTCCATGCAGCATCAAAAATAGTCATGCCCTTGGCGCACTGTGCCGCCCATGTTACATGAGCAGCAGCCGCGCCGATGATGGCGCACATTCCACTGCTTACATCATAAAAATGATGCGCCTCTCGGCGCACTTCCCTCGCATGCTGCAAATGCTTTCCATGCGCCCTTGGCGCATCAAACTTGGATGCAACATAAAGATTTCCTGCGCCCTTTGGCGCACCCAGCATCCATGTAACAGTCTCTTTCTATGCGCCAAATGCAAAGCTATACAAGGCGCAGGCGCGTCCCTCATCACAACAACATTGTGTCATGCGGACCCTTCATGCACCGCGCCAGTTCCCTTAAGCGCGCAAAATGCACATGTTACATAAACCCTATATGCGCCCTTTGGCGCACCTGAAATTTCCGTGCAACATGAAAATCAATGCGCCACGGGCGCATCCTGTTCCCGTGCAACACAAAGATTTCATGCGCCTTTTACAAAATACATCCATATGGCGCGGCGCACTTGTCCTTACAGCAACACAAAATGCATCCTGCAGTGTCTACGCGCCATGCGCCCTTTGGCGCTGATTTATCTCTTACTGCACACCCTTTTCTGTGCGCCTTACCTATTTAGCTCTCTGCAATCTGCAATATCATGCGCCATGCACCCAGAGGCCTTTAAATTGCTAACTCTTTCTTACTCGTCGAAGCATTTTCATGGAAAATCAAGCAAGCGGTGACACGGCTTTCTCCGATTGGGTTTCACGTCTTATTCTTGCAGATCAGCAGCTCAGCTCAGAAGAACATATGTCAACATCAAGCAAGAGACCTGCCAAATCCAAAGGCAAGGCCAAGCTCACAGAGGAAGAAATGAAATATAAATATCAGAGGGTCAGAATGCCCGACTCCCAGGCCGAGTGTGACCTGGACATCAGAGATTCAGAATTGGGGCATATTGATATGGAGGAGTTACGGTCGGGACTCGAAAGGTCAAGAAGTCCATGGATGGACAAGGCGATAGGCGGTGCCACTGCACTTCATTTGGAGGAATCCCGGTCAGCGCCGTGAATAATGAGTTCATGATGGTGGTTTCCGGTGTTATAACAAAGACACAAGATGTGTCGTGAATGAGAAGAGGCGAGTCGTAATCAACCTCACTTTGCCCGCCACTTTGAGATAATACTCGGCATTCCTCATCACCGGCACTTTGTGGCCATTAGGCCAAGGCAGTTGCATCAAGGCATGGGATGACAATGATGAAGATCGGTGCATGCGGTGATGAGCGAGGTCTATCTCGAAGAACAAAAAGGTAGTGACCGTTGGCCACAATCATTCACCGCAGTGATTTTCGAGAGCTCAACGACACTATCACGTTCTGAGCGGGGTGTTTGGGCTTCTGACGCCCACTTTTTCCATAAATGGATGTTTGCGGTACTTAGAGACTATGAACAAAATGTGCCCGATCAACGCTTTTCTTTGGGTAGAAATAATAAGCGGCACAATCTCTAAAGCGGCTACAACAATTTACCACAAGCGGGAGATTCTATATGAATTCCTATGTTGTTTACTGTGCTGACTTGAGAAGGGACTACCCGACCACGATGCGGAGTGGGGTTTGGCCCCGTCAAAATTTATGAATACTATCCGAGATTGAAGGTGGAAAATAGCATCCCCCGATTTACAAAGATCAACGATGCATTTTCTACTTCATCATCTACCTGTTGAGGCCAAATATGACCTACGGTCGCACCACCAAGAGCATAGTGACAGCCACTGAGAAATGGGGGGCCCTGTTCACCCAATTCCCCACGTTCACTTATCTGAGGGCAGCTAACTTCTTGGGAGAGCCAACTAGACTGCCAAGGTATGCTGGACCCAAGTTGATTCTGCTAGAGCTGTCAAGACAGCTAGTCACTATCATGAAAAGTGCCTAAAGAAAGAAGGGTGGAACTCCTTTCCCCCTCACAGTGGGTAGATATACGTGTCTAACTCACCACAAGGCAAAAGACATGTTCGCAGAGCTGGAGCTGCTCAATCTGAAACATGACTTCCCAGCAAGGCCTACCTTCGACCCGAGAAATTGTCTTCCTAGGGCCAAGCTCGATCCAATCCACATCCCTCAGATCGAGGATATTTACATTGACCTATATCATGAGGTGGAGCTTAGGAGGAAGGACCATTCTCGGTTGGCCTTGGCAGAAATCATCCAATATGGGGTAGCCATCGTCCCCAAAGGCTACCAAACTACTGAGGAGGAAGTAGATCAAGTATATCTTGACACAGGTGGGGACGATTGGCCTTTTGCGGCAATTGATAGAACCAAAGCTCCTCAAACAATTGAGGAAAGGGTCAAGGAAACTCTGCGTAGAACAGAGCATTGGTGCCGAATGAACGGGCTCATCTACCTCGGAGTCGATTTCACAACCTCTCCATTGGGTAACGCACCTCCTAGATCAAAACAGCAGCCTAAAGGCAAAGGTAAAAAGCAAAGAGGGTGAATCCAGCACCACTCAAGAGAAGCTCCTGAAAGTCCTCCTTCCATTGCACTTTTGAAACAGTTGAAACTGCGGCTTCTCCGGAGAAAAGAAGCAGAAGAGGATGTTCCAATAGGCCCATCCACTCAGGATGTCGGCCTTTGCTGAACAATTGAGGGTCCCTTCTGTCCCTTCTTCTTCTCCTCCTTCCCCTCCTCGAGTGACTCAAGCGACCATTCCTTTGGTCGTGTCCTCTCCCCCTTCTTCTTCTTTGTTCCTCCTGCTTCTTCGTCCATCTTCTCTTCTCTCACGGACCTGTCCCCCTCCATTTCTTCCCTCATCTCTGAGCTCCCTTCCCTTCCTATGTCTTCCTCTCCTGCAGTATCTCTTCCTCCCGTGAGCACTTCTTCGGCCTCCCTCTCGATGCCGCCTCCAAGTGTCTCCACGTTTTTCCCTTCTACTACTGCAGCTGCCCCTTCTCTGTTTCCGGCCCTTCTCCCATAAGTCCAGCCTGGATCTCCCAGCACTTAAGTCAGCAGAAAAGGAAAGTTCCCATCGCTCCGATGGACTTTTCCGTAATCCCGTCCAAAGGGGCAAAGAAGCAGAAGCCTGTCACACGCTTCTCTCAGAGTGCTTCGGGAGAGAGGGTGATGGAGATCGCATACCCTAATCCCCTCAAGGATAAAAAGGATCTGTCTCCGACAGATTATACAGTGACTCAAGTCACAATGGGTACATCTTCTGAGAGCCTTCAAGGAGAAGCCTTATCTGCAGTCGACGCCCTCTGCAAGAAGCTTCAAGAAACTAAAAGAAGAGAAAAGGCTATTGAAAGAGCAAAACAAACATCTGCTCCAAGCCTTACAGAAGATGGGCAGTGCACCTCCCACAATTGCCACCGAGACTCCTGAGCCTCTGAGCCAGGATAAAATTAATGAATATGCAAAGATCGGCGAGCAGGGCATGGCAGTTTCCGCTTGGAGGAGCCAGATCCTCAAAGACAGTGAAAAAGTGATCGCCGAGTTCTCTGGTTTGTATTTGAACATCAACAAGGTGAATAAAGAGCTCCAAGCACTAGCAGGACCCATATCAGAAGAGCTGGACCATGCTAGGCTGCAGCATGAGACCTTTCAACAAATGTTCGACTGTTCAGTCAAGATCTGGTCAAGTTCGGTGTCTTCGGTCATCCCAGAGCCCTCAACAAAGTCATTTCCACCCTGGACTACCGGATGGATCAACTGGAGTTTGTCCTTGAAAAGATCGATAAGGTAAAGGAAGAAGCCCTAGACACGATGCACCAAATGGAACAAATCGTTCTCAACATGTCTCCAGGGTTGCTTACTCCTTCCTTTGCCTTAAGGAAAGTTGATGAAACCATCCAGATCTTTAAAGAGATCGTGTCACGAGGGCTGGGGCCAGAGGTCTCTTTTGACGCAGAGTCCATTAATAACCTGCTGGCCTGTCGGGATTTCATCGGGTTCCTCATAGAAGCTGAAAAAGAATATTCCAAACTCCCAGAGAAGCTCATAGACGAGCGGGAGACTTGCGAGGCGATCAGTGAGCGACACAAGAGATCCTTCCCAGGATCAACTAGGGCCCATGATCAGCAAGTTCATGGAATACCGCACTCAATTCCACATCTCGTCGCCTGAGCAGCAGCAGAAGCAGGCTACTTACTCCCTTTCGGCCGCAAGATGACGATGATGAATAGTGGCTTCTTCTTCTTCTTCTTCTCTCTCTTCTTCGACTTTCTTTTTGTGAATATCTAAAGTATGTTGGCACAAACGATGACATCATCCATGTTGCACCATGGGATGATGTCATCCATCAAGTTGTCAAAAGTCAACGTGACTTTGAGATATTTTGTAAATATCTTTGTAAATAGGTGGTTGGCTCCTTTTTGCCTTCTTTTCTCTCCTTCTTCTATAAATACCTCAATACTTGTTGTGTAAAAGAGTGAATATCTTTCAGATGAAAAATAGAAGTGAGGAGAAAAGACTTTGAGCTTTTTGTAACACAAAGAATTATTAATACAATATTTAGACTTTGTGCTGAATACATGTGTTATGTGCATTGGATCTCTCTTACGTTAGATCTATGTGTTCGTTACTGTTAAATGCCTTCTTTTTATTGTCATTTATTCATCGGTATTGCTTTGTTCGTTTATCGTTTATGCAAGTAGGTTTGCTCTGTTTACTACCAATCCCAAACATAAACCTTCCGACCTTTCTGCTTTGGAATTCATTTCTTTTCTTCCTTTGGACCTGCTCTTTCTTCATCCTATCTTTCATTCCTTTCTTTCACAATGGAAACACCCCTACTGGGATGAGATCCCAACCTCCGAAGGCGGAATATTGTGAGACTTGCCTGCATGATTCTGCTTTGGTAGAATAGCAATAAACTTGAGCCGCTTCTTTGACTCAAAGAGGGGCTATGCCCCGCACACTGTTGGCTGATCTATCCATAGATCTCGCCCAAGCGGCTGATTTTGGACCAACAATACTAAAGCGACAACTAAAAATTAAATGATAAATTAAATAATTTGGTTGCTTGGTGTACGAGCTAAGGGCATAACCTTGATGAATGCGTGAATATCGGAGGAAAATGGTGAGAACTTACCTATAAGATATAACCCACACTTTGGGAGAAATTCCATATGGAGTGGAGGTTTTATAGCTCTTAAAATGGGACATGAAAAGTATTTGTAAATCGTTAGCACTTTTCAAAGCACTAAACACAATCACAAGAGTCTTGTTCTAATGAGGGCCATGTGTAGTGTTGTCCATTAGATGTGTGCACCAAATAACACCAAAACGGAGGTTTGGTGCTCCAAAATCAACACTTGCAAATCCCTCATAATGCATGGGACCTTGGCTTCTTTGAGGCATTCCTAAAAAAATTGACTCCTCAACTAAATACTCTAATGCACTTTAACTAGCCCTAAGTTCACATTTTAAGGGTGTTAGGAATATATTATTAGTGTTTCACATATAAGTTAATATGTAATGTTAGTATATTGAGTTATCTAAAACAGCTCAATATAATCTAGCGTGTAAGTTTTTAAGTTGTATAATTTGAGTAACCATAGAGTTATATTGGGAGAGTGGTTATCGGAGAATTAATAGGCCTCCTATTAATTAAGAAGCCTATATATTTGTAAATGCAGTCCAAATGAAAGTAATAGAGAAGATTTACACCAAGTTTTCTTATTCAAATTATCTCACACTATTTTATTTGGTATCAAAGTGAATTCTTCATTTTCCATGAAAGTCTTCTCCCGGTGCGTTACGGTTTTATGTGTGAAAGTTTGAATTCATTACACTTTTCCGCTATGTTATTCTCGTGCTACAACATGATGATTGAATGTGCATAGAATTGAATCTATCTTGATGTTGATAAATACTTAGAAGATTCTAGAACGTTGTTCTAGTAATGAAAAGTGTAATTTGCCAAGACTCGACGTCTTTCTTTAGTGTGTAACTCTATCAATTTGGATCGTGCTTGGGGAGTGTGTGTAGACCGGTGTGGATGTGCTCATCTTTTGCACCATGATTTGGTTGCTTGTTGTACGACCTAAGGACACAACCTCAACCCATTTTGTAAAATATTTCAGTAGTGGTGGTGATGATGAATGCTTGAATTTCGGAGGAAAATGGTGAGAACTTACGAGATAAGATCTAACCCACATTGGGAGAAATTCCATATGGAGTGGAGGATCTATAGCTCTTGAAAGGGGACATGCAAAAGATTTGTAAATTATTAACACTTTTCATAGCGCTAAACACAATCACAAGAGTCTTGCTCTAATGAGGGCCATGTGTAGTGTTGTCCATTGGATATGTGCACCCAATGACCCCAAAATGGAGGTTTGGTGCTCCAACAATAACACTTGGGAATGCCTCATAAGCTATGGGACCTTGGCTTCTTTGACCCATTCCTCCAAAAAGAATTTGGATCCTCAACTTACTACTCTAATGCCTACCACTTCAACTAGCCCTAGATTCACATTCTATAGAGTGTTAGAAACATATTATTACTTCACATATAAGTTAATATGTAATGTTATTATATTGAGTTATCATAAAACAACTCAATATAATATAGTGTGTAAGTTATTAGGTTGTTGTATGGTTGAGTAAATGTAGAGTTATATAGGGAGAGTGGTTATGAGAGAGTTAATAGGTTTCCTATTAATTAGGAAGTGTGAAGCCGATATATTTGTAAATGCAATCCCAAATGAAAGAAATAAAGAAGATTACACCAAGTTTTCTTATTCAAATTTGCTCATACCATTTTATTTGGTATCAAAGAAAATTCTTCATTTGCCATGAGAGTCTTCTCCCGGTGGGTTAATGTTTTACGTGTGAAACTTTGAATTTAGTATGCTTCTCCGCTCAATTAGAAGATTCTAAAACGTTGATCTAGTACTAAAAGTGTGATCTGCCAAGACTCAAATATCTTTCTTTAGTGTGCAACTCTATCGATTCGAGATCACACTTGGGAGTGTGTGTAAACCAGTTGATGTTGTCATCTTTTGTGCCTTAATTTCAATGTGAATTGTGTCACCTACATTCGAACGGCTGTGTGTTGAAGACATCACCACCAACTATAATAGTATTGAGTCATTATTTCAAACACCCAAAGCGGTTTACAAATAAGATTGTTTATTGCGGTTGTAATGTGTGGGAACCTTTGTATCTGAGATAGATCGTGTCTCACTCATCATATGAGTGCATTCTCAGTAGCGCTTAACATCCTTGACTCTTCTTGTTCGTATGGTATCTCTGGAAATTACTTCCTTTTCTAATCTTTATGGCTGCATACACTCGGCGATGGGTCAAATCTTCACATAGATAAGATCAAATATTTCATCATTTTTGGCATCAACATTTTTGAGTTACTCATCTCCTACATTGATATGCCTCTACATTTCCCACAAAAATTTTAGTATGAAAGGTGTGTTTAGTTTTAAAATCTAAAAGCGGGTTTCTCGAGTGCGTAAGTGAGCGGACTCGACTTTTCACAAAGAATTCCAGAGGATATCTGTTTTGCTCAAATCCAATCCTTTCAACACCCCTCTTCGATTCTGAAGCTTCCAATATCCGGCATAAGCTCAAGATCATGGAATCTTACTCGGCTTGTGGAGCTCGAGATCTTATCAAGGCTATATTGGCTCAAGGTGGGAGACAAAGTGTCTAAGTAATTTTTCAAATCCTTCAAAGTGCAAGCATGCTCGTTAACGAGATCAAATCTATTCAAATTTCTCCAAGTCACTCCATGATTTTCCTAAGATGACTAACACCTTTGCGAGAACATTATCGCTAGTTTTGCAAGCACAAGAGGCCACCAATGAGCGAGTTGATGCCTTACAAAGATGTATTGAGGTGGTTCCTATCAAGCTCTCTCCCCGAGGATCGTGCTTGTTGTAATGCCCCTCTTTCTTTAGATGAGATTTATGTTGCTTTGTTGTGTCTTGTCAATGATAAATCTCCTGGATGGATGGCTTTCCTTGTGAATTCTACAAAGCCACTTGGTCTTTTGTTGGTCTATACCTACTTTGGGTTTACAATGAAGCTCTCTAATCCAATTCTTTAGGGAGCTTCATCAATCAAGGAAACATTAATTTCATCCTAAAGCGAATGATCCAAATCTGATTACAAGTTAGCGGCCTATCACTTTGTTGAATGTTTCTTATAAAATTCTTGCTAAGGCCCTTTCTCTTCGCATTGTCGATTTGTTACGCATGATTGTTTGACCCAAACAGACAGGATTTGTCAAATTTCGCTACATTCGGATAATCTCATTGCGATCTAGGAAGGAATGGAATGGGCTCAATTGTCTCTGCAATGACCCTTATTTATTAAAATTGATTTTGAAAAGGCTTACGATCGTATTGAATTACCTTTTATTCTGGTTATGCTCACAACTTTAGGCTTTGGCAAATTTTTTACCTCGGCTGTCCGAACTTTGTTTTCCAATTCTTTTGCTTTCCTCACTATCAATGGTCACCAGTCCTCTTCGATTGGCCTTTTCCACTCTATCGACATGGGTGCCCTCTTGCGCTTTCTCCTTTTGTCTTAGCCGCTGATGCTCTTGGATATCTTATTCCTAAACGAGTTGATCGGGTTCGCATTCGGGAAAATTTTTTTCTAGATCATTCGACTCGGCTCATTAATGGGCACTTTATTGATGATTCTTTTCTTACCCTTGCTAAGAATGAGCATAATTTGGTTGAATTTTTGAATGTCTTAACATGTTTTTTCTTGCTTCAGATCCATCGTTCGAATGGATAAAACTTTGGGCTATTGGCAAAGTTGTTGGCCTATGCCTAATTGGTTAAAAGCTTACCCCTAGAAGTGGATTGGGCGTGGAGAACAATTTAAATTTTTGGGCATTCCTTTTTCCTTTGATAGTGATTCGAAACTTTATGGAAATATGTGATTGAGAGTTGAGCATAAGGTCTCTCGGTGGTCTTCCAAATCTCTCTCATTGGGGTAAATTTTAGGTGTGTACCAAGATTCTAGCGGCCACCCATGTTTACTATTTTGCTTGCTTGGTGCCCATCTTGGGCTTCCTTTTCCAAACTTGCCAAGCTTCTCTGGGATTACCTTTGGTGTAAAAGTTCTGGTTCAGCTAACTTTCATCGAGTCGCTTGGGAAGTTTGTTATCTTCCCTATGATCAAGGTGGCATGGGTATTATTGAAGTTTACAATAAAAGCATTGCTTTATGTTCTAAATGGGTGGTGCAATGTCTCTCGGGTAATCAAGCTTGGAAAATTTTGCTTCACCACTGCATTGCTTCGGGTTCCCCTTATAGAAAAATATGTTGGAATAATATAGGGTTGCATACCTTAATTATCATCATGGAACCTATCAATCTAGCACTTTCGTTGCCAAAATCATATGGAAGGACTTTAAAGCATTGAAACTATTGTTTTGTTGGATTGGTGATGGCTTTCATGTCGGGCTCTCTTTCAATTCCTAGAATATCTTGTGGTCTCCCATTATCGTGTAAGAAATTATTTTGCTTGTTTAAACTCCGGGCATCAAATCTCTCCATTTATTTTGAAAAGGGATTCACACCATTCAAGATTTGGTTTCCCATAGAGACTAGATTCCCTGGCCTGAGCTCAAGATGAAATTCAATCTTTCCAATTTGGACCTTCCATCTATCCACATAATTCAAGAGTTGATGTCGGATGTCATGCTTCATAAATGGGTCTTAAACCTCCAAATGCATCGTGGCGAGATTGGTAGTGGAATCATAGCATTGCATTTCTTCACTATAATGTTTGCACCATTTACCAGCTATTGAGTCCTATTTTTCCTAATATTTCCAAACTCAACGCCTGCTTTGGGTCTCTGATTTGCCCCGACCACTTGGCTTTGTCGGCTTTCCTATGCTTGGAACCCTTTGCTAGAACCTAAAGTTAACCATTTTATATGGTTTCTTATCTATCAAGGTCTTCCTGTTAGCGAGCGTCTTAGTCACATTGGAATTACCAATCCTAAATTCCTCTTATGCTCTTGTCCTAAATCTTTTAAGCATTTTTTTGGTCTTGTTCATGTGCTCAAGTTGTTTGCTCTTGGATTCATATGTTATTTCAACCCTACCACCTTGAATTATTTCATTGGTGTATGACTTTGATTGGAGATTTAAGTTTTTGGCCTACATATATTGATATTGCTATGTACCTTGGGATATATTATAATGTATATGGGTTGATGGAGATGCCGACATTGGCATCTCCATCAACCCATATACATTATAATATATCCCAAGGTACATAAAGCAGATACTTTGTGGCATTTTTTAGAGCCTACATTCTCTTTCAAATTTGGAAAGCTCGTAATAATGCTATATTCTAGAGTGATCAAATTGTTGTTTTATTTTCCACTAATGATAAAGTGTCTATTTTGTTTGTTGTGCGCATACATATTCAAGCTCAAGCTGAAAATGTTGCTCTGGAGTTTGCTCACCTGTAGGAATTTCTTGCACATTGGGGGAGTGTTCCTTACATGATGAGTCAGGTCGCTCTGAACCCTTTACTACCACCGCTTCGGCCATCTCTGCCATGTCAACCACCTCCACAAGGACAACGCGTCCCGAAGCCACTCTCACGGCTACCACTCTGCCTCTCCCTAGGGTCACCATTTAGCTCTGTCCTCATCGGGGTTGGGCTAGAGTCCTCCTCCATGAGGGAATGTTGTGGCAAGTTCTCTCGCATTGAGCCTCTCCTAGGCATGGAATTCAAACATTTGTTGGTTCTCCACCCCTTGGTTGGGGAATTATGGTGACTATGGGGATGCAAATTCCCAATCAGGATGGATGGCAAGTTGATCCTCCTTCCATTGAGTCATCGAGTGTAGCTTTCATCCCTCCTCGGAATGATCCTCCTCCTCCAAGAGCGGCGACATGTGCTTAATGTTCTCTGGTTTTATGTAGTTCTTGTGTTTTCCCTCGCGTCGTTGTTTGTTGTCCCTTTGGGTTTTGTGGTGCCCTCTTGGCTTTTTTATGGGTCCATGAGTTTTCTAGTCATCCTGCTCTTGTAACTCTCATATATTTTATTTAATATAATGAGCGGTTCAATAGTAAAATCTAAAAGCCACTTGTTAATAGATATAAGTCAATTTTACTATATATATGAGATTTGATCCCTTTACCTATGAATGGTAGAAGGTATTCACAAAGTAATGTTACCAATTCCCATTTCAATTTTAAATATAGTAAAATTGACTTGTATCTTTAAGAAGTGGATTGGTCAAAGTTTGTTTTTAGGTGGGAAATTGATATCAAGAAAGGGGTGTCAAATTTTCTATTAGTGGTTATTAAAATTGTCATTTAGAGAAATTGTTTTTAGTAGATCATATTGTTAAAGAATCAATGTTATGTCAATAAAAAATTATACAAGTTTTTCAAAATAAAAAAATGCCTCACGGACGTATTTTCGGTTGAAACTGACGTCCATTTTTTTTTGTCAAATCAACATAGATAAGTTAAATGAAATCAAAGAATTTGAAGGTAAAGATTTCCTTACATGGCAAGTGAGAACTCAGTTATTGATAAAAAAAGATCTATGTGATATTGTGGAAGGAAAAACCAAGAAACCAAATGACGCGAATGAAGCAACAAAATCGAAAGCAAGGATCAAAAAGAAACGCAATTATTGGCCTAGGATTATATGATGCCTACCTACATCACATAAGATTTTATAGTCAAGTAGGCGCACAAAGATCTTGTGAAGGACACTTAGGTGGTTTACATGTAGTTTGGACATGGCTAGGAGATCATTAACATAGTCTTCCACAATGCCATGGATGTAATAGTCAAACACGTAACAAAGTCCATCTCAAGCATGTTAGAGTAAGAGTAAATAAAGACATTAATGAATTCACATAAAAATGACGTTTACTCGGTTTGTTCCTCTTTAGATAAGCATTTTCCTAATAAGATAATACGAAGTTCTTCGTGGATTCCAATATTAATGATGATAGTTTCCTCGATGAGCATGTGTGATACAACATCGAGTTGGTTAGGGCATGGTAGCTTGTCATTTTTTTCTAGGGAATGTTCTTTGTCTTTGAAAAAAAAATTCCTTTGAGTTGAGTAGAGAGTATTGTGGATTTGTAGGGTTTCTCGTCCATGGAACCTAGGTGACACAAAATGGCTTCTTCATTGGAAATAAATCAAGGGGCACAGTGTACCGACAAGATGATAGTCAATAAGAAAGGTCTCAACCAGGTTGATGGTGACATTGTTATCCATGAGAAGACTATTGGTGGGCATGGAGATGAGGGTAAAATCTACATCATTATGGTATGTGGGCATTGTAAAGGAGGGGTGTCATCACAAGACCAACCAAACATGGTACTAAACTCATGAAACAACTCATAAGTACAAGTGTGTGGGTTCATGTAGTGAAAAGAAAAAGTTTTCGAGTATGAGTGAGTGGCTAAGAACAACGTGAATATGAATGACATGTTCTTGTTTCTTAGGATGAAAAATCATATCAATGAATGAATCACTCAACTTTTCTATATTGCCATCTAGATGTACTTAGCCCATTCCATATTTTTCAATACATAGTTTATAAGGGGTTTGTATTAGGTTGGTGATGCCTTGTTCGAATTTCCCTAAGTCGTAGCTTATCCACCCTTGTTGGAGTAAACAATGCGCGTAATAATCGGGGTTGGAAATCTATACACAAAGTATGTATTGTTGGGAGGAATGCCGAAGGAAACAAGTGACCCTATATCAAGCTTGGTGAAAGATGGAAAGTCAATATCTTTAACAGATTCGTATTTTAGGTAATAAGACAAAGTGGCATAGGGAAACTTATATTCCATAACTTCTATAGAATGTGAATCACTAGTCATAAGATCCTTGACATGATCATGGGATGGCTCGGTAGTTATGGACTTGCTAGTAGAATGATCGGGACTTGGATGAGATGATGGAATGAGATAACGAAGGAAAAGAAGTTTAAGGAAGAATGATCGCCTTACGAAACATTGAGGATGGTTCTTTATTAGGATGATGAAGATGATGGATCATGTAGTTTTGAGAAGTAAGGTGATGGAGAAGAAGATGATGGGTGATGAACCGAATAGGATAGGTCGAGTTAGATTGGAAGAATTAGGGGCATGAGAAGATGAAGTAGTATGGTTGATGCTTTGGGCATATTTCGTGTGATGTAACTAAAATTGAAGGAACAACTCTATCGAATGAGAATGCAATGTTGTTCCAGCATTTAAATGGATTAGGATATCCGGAACATAGTGGGTAACTCCATTTTGATATTAGGGATTGGTAAAGGGTGGATAAGATACACTTAATTTCATGAATCTAAGGGCGTCCCAATAAGTTGTTGTATAAGAGCTCTACCTCAATGATGTAAAGGAGGGTATGGAGCATTTTGGACCCAAATTTGAGAGGCAAAACAATAGCACCCAATGTTGCACAAGGACTTTCGTTGAAAACCCTTAATTGTAATGCGTTGCAAAAATATGAGACTATGGAATATTAAGTTGACGAAGGGTGAGATATGATATTATATTGGTGTTATATTCATTGTCAAAGAAAACATGTTTGAATTTTTTGGATTCAATGTCAATGATTATAAACAAAGGTGGATCATGTCTTAATTCCCCTACCTCAATGACGTGGAATTGTGTTTTTATCTCATAGTCATAAAATGTAATAGGTGTGCAAGTGGAGGTCTGAAGGTTACCCAATAAAGTTGAGGATTCCTTAGGATTTTGAGTGGATAATTCGATAAATTTTAAGGCTTCGGTAAGGGCCTCATGATGATTGGATGATTGTATTATGAGGTTGTATAGAGAGAGAGATTTGCGGGGTTCTTTTGAGTTGGTTTATAAGGTTGTTTTTAGAGTTATGATAGGTTGTGGGTGTGGATTTGTGTTGGAAGATTATGTAGGCATAGGTGTGAAATCGGATGTTGGTTTTGATCGAGGGTTGGGATTTTGATTTCGTGTTACAATTTGAATCATTCAAATGAAGCCTTGGTTTGAAGAAGATGATGCCTCATGGCTTACTTGATTGGTAGAAGTTGTATTAGAATGTGATGGTAATTGGTTTTGAATACATATAACCCTAGGTTTTGTGGTGCCAATGACGTTGTCAACTTAAATATCAACTTTGCCAATGAGATCTTTTATGGCATTGCGTAGTCGGCATTGCCTATAGAGTGGACTATGATTTGATGATAAGTGCATTTGTCGATGGGATGTTTTTGCCATATGGGTTTTAGTGCATTTGGATCCTCGAGGTGAATCAATGGAAACATGATAAATTGATCATCCAATAGCTTTTAAAGTATGCTAGGGAGAGGCTTTGTTAAGGGAGTGTATTATCGACATGTTTGGAAAGGATTCTATGAAGAATTTTATGACTTGACTCATAATTGTAAGTTATTAGGAGCCGCAAATGAATTCTTTGAGGTATTTAATGAAATGTTCTAGTTTGTGGAGGATTGAAGAACCACTTGATTGACTTGGGGAGTCTTTTATGGAAACTTGGATGAATCATTATTCTTGTAGAGTTTTACCTCGCCACTACTAACATGAACGTTCTCTATCCATTTTGTCATTAGTATCCCTTCCTCAAAAGACCAAAAATATATTTAGCATAAATTTTGGAAAATAATTGACTCAATTTCGGTTGGAGAATGGGGAACGTAAGTTCATGGATAGCTAATTTCTAGTGTGATATATAATCGGTGATGGGTTAGTCATCAAATTGTTGTAAACTATACAAGTCAAATTACACGATTCTTTAGGAAACATTGACTGAAAAAATGATCAAGGAATAAACTAGTTGCTCAAATGATAAGATGTTATGTTGTTGTAAGCTATTGTACCAAACCAAGGTTTGGTCACTCCATGATAGTGAGAAAGTAAGCAACATAAGGGTTCATCATGGATCGATCAAGTGACACACATACTTGTACATGTAGAGGTGATTTTGGGGTGGTCCTTACCTTTTAACTTATCAAACTTTGGCATATCAAAGTGTAGAGGATACTATCATATGGGCACTATTGGATGGATAAGTTCATTGCAAAGTTGACTCTACATCGGTTATGGGATTCCCATTCCCTGATTTTGTCACTCGAGGTTGTGGACCCGATCCAATAATTCTTGGTTAAAAGAAGATGAGTGTTGGAAAGCATGAGAATGAAGAGGTTGAGTAAATGAATGTGTGGAATGGTTTAATGGTATATGCATTAAGTATGGGAAAATGTGTGAGATGAATGATAAAATGATGAATATGAATTTGTATTATGTATGGAAAACCAACAAATGCATGATAAGTGAAAGGTGTTGTTATGCTTGAATAAAAATCAAAGGGTATAGTAATTTCTATTGAAGAAATAGGGTGAGTATGGACAATTGTAGATGGCATAGGGCTAGCGAAAACAATAGAAGTATTAGATATCTCAATCTTTGGATTTGAAAGGATTGTGTTTTGTGGAATATATTTGTAAATTGTAGGTTCTTTGACTTGCAATAATGTCACCTTAGTTGTTTGGCAAGGGCTTTTGAATTATGATTTTATGTGTCTTCAAATAAAGGATCAAAGGTTGGCATTGTTGAAATGTTTGTTTCTTCTTCATGAGGAGGCAAACTATGGGAAGAAGGATTTTCGACGTTGGTTCCAAAAATATTAGTTTCTCCAATAATCCTTCTTTGGTTGAAAATGTTATCATGGGAGTGTGAAGAATGATCCATAGTATGCGAATTATAGGGTGAATCGTAAGAGCACGATTGGGTAGAAACCATACAAAGATAATATGAAACTATGTCAAAACTTGTTTGCATGACACACTATTGTTGACCTTGGATGAACAACATCAAATGTATGATAAAGTGGTGGGTACGAGGATGATAGACACCAAGAATGTGACAGGAAAAATCACAAGATACTCGTAGTAGTGACTATACTTGGGAAAAATGGACTCGCACTTTAATTGTAAAATAGGTAATAAAGACTTGAAATGATGCAGAAATCACATGACAAACACACTAATGACTATGACAGGATAAATTGGACCGAACACAAAATGCAAAAGATGATGGGAAAACTAGAACAAAATTATAAAGTTGTCACACAATAGTGACTAGGTTTAGGATAAATTGGGATAGAAAAAAATAGAGTTGAGAATGGTCACAAAAAAATATCTCAATACTCGCAATGCAACTAGGGTTGGAATAAACTGGAATAGGAATCAAAAAGTGCAAAATGACAAAATGAGAAAACGAGTTAGGTGATTGAAAATTGCACACCAATCGAACCAACGATTGGGCCTAGAAAAAATATGGATGAAACATAAAACTTGGGACGACACAAAAGGTAAATAGAAACTAGAAAATGAGCAATTGATGATAGGTGCAATCACAAAGGCAACACGATGTGGTTGGGATGGTAAGTGTTTGAAAGGGATGGTGTTGTTTTTAAATTTTTTGCGCTTTATAAAATTTTTAACGAGATGTGGGTAAAACACAAGGAGAAATTTAAAACCCTACTATTAGTGATAAGAGTTTATGCTCACTTAGCGATTCACCAATACCTCGAACATGCAAGGTAAATATCTTGGGGAATGTTGATTTATCAACAATGCGGAGAAAATCACGACCAACGTAAGATTCTAATACTATAATACAAATGATCTCTTATAGGCGTCCTAAATATACATTTTAATACGCAAGACCAACTTTTTGTGATACAAGGGTTATGTCTAAGACCTAGGTATTGGTGGCATTACCACCTCACTTCACAAGAGCCAGAGAAAACTAAACTCTAGCTTAGTTAAAAATGACAGGTACCCGAGGAGTGTTTAAAGTCCGATGAAACACATAATCTAATCTACGGACTCTTGATAATGAAATCCATGTTGCATGATAAATACTAAGATGGTTTTGATTCCCAAAATCACCTTGTGATGCAAGGGAAGAGCATACATCAAAATATTGGTGAGTAAATGAGAGAAAACAATTACGAAGAAACACATAAACAAAATTATAAATAAAAATAAGTTCTCTTTTACAATAAAAATGCACAATAGTTTTATTTTAATTTTATGTATTTTTGAAAACATTACAAGGGAAAATGTAAAATATGCAACAAGAAAATGTTTAACAAATAAAAATAAAATTAGAAAATGCAAACCCTAATGAAAAATGATGTTAGATTCAAAACAAAAGCTTAACCCATCATGTATGTAGTCCATCTACTACTCACAAACTTTCAACTTGGACTCTATACCCACAAGTTTTTTAATATTATTTAGAATCATTCTACCACTATATTTGTATAATGCATAAACTCGAAATAACTTATCATTCTTTTGATGCTTGCCCAATTTCTCTTGTCTGCACTCAAACCAAGTCCACATGTATTCAATCTTATATCTCTCTGAACTTCTAATCATATATCAATTCCTTTTCTTGGTAGAGGTTTTATGTAGGTTTAGGTTTTGTCTACTAGGCATGTTAGTCTTCTTTAAGCTTAATAGCCTCCTTGTACTTTGCCCTTGTCTTTTTAATGCATGCAAATAATTAGAAATGAATCTTGAAACACTTCCATGCACACAAACTAGCTTTACACACTTTCCTACACCAAGCTAGAGCTCAAAACACAGAAAAGAACTATGTCATAGTGCAAGGTCATCACAACAAGAGTTTGTCTCACAACTTGATAACACTCTAACCTTTGAGGTTTCTTCTCATCACCACAAGACTATCTACATAGGCTTTATCTTTGTTTTATACCCGACTTTCTTCCTCAAGATTGCTTTTATGCTTCAAAAAGAGGGTTTAAGGTCCGAAAACATATTTGTGATTGAGTTGCTTTGATATAGTTCTCTTACAGTCTCCTAAGACTTTGAAATCACCTTGAATGCTTTGCATACATCCCCATAAACATGTGAATCAAGTTGTGGTAAATTTGGATAGGTCATTTTCTAGCTATGACATTTTTAGTGCCTCAAAATAGACATTGTTTTAGAACAACAGACCTAATTTTTGCAATATCTTGAGCTATAAGGATCATAAAACTTTGAAACTACTTTCATATGAAAGTAGACATGCCAAAAACCTCTCATCAAATTTTCAATACTTTGGATAGTTACTTTAACATATATGAAGGTTTTTAAGACTCGCTAACAAGGTTTCCAATTTTCTCCTACTGGTATGCAAAAACTCGATTAATTATATCTTCGGTTTAGGGCTCTAAAACTTATGAAACCACTTGGACACTTCATAAACATCCTCCTCTAACCCTCTACCAAGTTTCATCTCATTTGGATCATTTACTTTCAAGATATGTCCTTTTTAGTATCTAGAAACAGTGGTTTTAGGTCTTACCATAGGATTGCAGGCCCGAGTTTTTAGGTTTTACACGATCGAACATCTCCAAATGACTTACAATTTTGTAGACACTTTATCTGGGCCTCCTAGATCATGTTCTCAAAATTTCAAAAGGTTTTAATAGATAAAACTCAAGTAAATGCAAACACAAGCTCTCAAACTTTAGACTAGGGTTTGTAGGACAACAAGCACCCAAATTTGGATTTAATTTTTGTTTGTTGACCAAATTATTATACTAATACCTCAAATTTGTCCTCAAATGCCCTATCTCACTTGTCAACCTTCTCAAATCATTGATTTTGCCACTTGAAGCCCTAAAGGCTCTCAAACTCGATCTTCTAGGACTATTACAAAAAAAACTACCAATACAAATCCTTGGTCTCTGTAGCTAAAGCAATCATCATCAAAGTATTGCACAAGGTAAAGGAATAATAAAAACATAACACAATA
Source organism: Taxus wallichiana var. yunnanensis (assembly GCA_018340775.1). Taxonomy (NCBI): domain Eukaryota; kingdom Viridiplantae; phylum Streptophyta; class Pinopsida; order Cupressales; family Taxaceae; genus Taxus; species Taxus wallichiana. The sequence goes on from CM031242.1 coordinate 789,973,045, forward strand.
CCATCAAGAAGTCCGAGACAATAAGAGACATCATAAAAATACATTTTGTATTCATGAAATACTCACATGTAGGCCATATAGACCTCTGGGCATTCCATCTATCTCCTGCAATCTTTCATTTTTGCCTATAGACTTCAATTTTCTCCCTATTTATATAGTTTTCCTTGGCTCCTCATGAGGTGATTCAAGCCTTATCATATAAAAACAAAGTTTCTAATATTAACTTGTGGTTGTTTTGGTCAACAAACTCTCAACCACTTCTGAGTCTTTCAAACCAACTCTCCTAGTCATCCTCTACAATGAATTTCTCTTTATCAACTAGAATAGTGATTTAATAATCCTTTAGAAAATGTTTTTGGACCATCAAGGTCCCCTCTACCAAACCACGACCTTTCAAATTTTCTCTAACTCCTTAAAATATTGAAATCAAATTCAAATTTGGGAAACTAAGTTTTAAGCCAAAATGACTACTAACAAAGCATTGCACCTAAACACACTCTTTCACACTTCTCGAAGACCTTCTTAACCAAAATTTGCAATGTGTTGGATGATGCTCTTGCATCAACCCATAATAACAAAAATTGTTCCACCATGGTCGTCAACATGTATGCATAAATATTGAGCTACCCTACAAAAGTGATTAATATATCACATAAATCAACCCAAATCATGCTACTAAACATATGGGCTTATGTTGTTTCCATTATAATTGTGAGAGGCATGAATAAAGTAAGCCAACTTCTAAATCTAAATCTACAATCACAACACTATAGAGAAATATTAGTATTATTTTGTGGTTCGAGCACTTGCCTCGATCACCCCCCCTTATAAGGTAACAAAAACATTTGTTAAATGGAAATGAAAAAAATAGATAGTTGTATACATGGTTATGAGTCACAAACCGGTCGCATGTACGGCTATCGAAAAATCACACAAAGGTGAAAGCCAATCGCAAACGTGACTAAAACCTATGTTAAAATTCTGCCAAAATAGTTATGTCATGGGCTACCACTATCCTTTGTGATTTGACTTCGCCTCTCCAAAAACTTGCAAGAAAAGATGTGCGAGCAACGAAACAAGAACGAGAAATTAGGGCTTCAAGTGTATCAAAGAGTTAGGGGAAATGAGTGGGGGCGGGGTGAGTATAATATTATATGTTTGAAGTGTATAGAGGGTTGAGATGGATATAAATGCAAAGTGCATAAAAAGTTGAGTTGATTAGGTTCTAATGTGCATTAGAGATGCAAATAGTAAGTGGGATGATTAGGCATATGGAGAGTTGTGACAAATTAAATGTGCGTGGATGATGATGAGTGAATGGATGATGATGTGTCTTTTATCACATTTTGTGAGATTTTTATTTTTAGTTGTGTTTGTGATATTATTTGTTTTTTAGGGATTATTGTGTTTTTATGATGTTTTGTACTTTTTAAATGATGTGATCATGAAGATGCGTTTTCTAACATCCGCAATCTCTTGTAAGTGAAAGGTGTGGCCTTCGTTAGTAATAATGTCCTCATACTCTTCTTCAAATTTTCCCTTATAATATTCTTCAAATTCCTCCTTATGTTCTTCGTTAGATCTTTCTAATGCTCCTCTTGGGTTTCCTTTTCTTTTTTTCTTTGTGGTCTTTTGTATATTCGAGGTGGGGTGAGCATAATTTTATATGTTTGAGGTGTATAGAGGATTGAGATGGATATAAGTGCAAAATGCATGAAGTTGAGATGATTAGGGTCTAACGTGCATTAGAGATGCAAATAGTAAGTGGGGTGATTAGGTGTATGGCGAGTTGTGACAATATTAAATGTGAGTAGGTGATGATGAGTAAATGGATGATGATGTTTCTTTTATCACATTTTGTGAGATTTATATTTTTAGTTGAGTTTGTGATATTATTTGGTTTTTAGGGATTATGCATTTTTATGATGTTTTGTACTTTTTAAATGATATGACCATGAAGGTGCATTTTCTAACATCTGCAATCTCTTGTAAGTGAAGGGTGTAGCCTTCAGTCAATAATAATGTCCTCATACTCTTAGTCAAAATTTCTTTTATAATATTCTTCAAATTCCTCCTTGTGTTCGTTAGATATTTCGATGCTCTTTTCTTAGGGTTTCCTTTTCTTTTTCCTAGTGATCTTTTGTATATTCTTCATTATCTTCTTTGAATTTCTTCCACTTTCTCATGTTTCCCTTCATTACGATGTTTCACATATTCATCATGGTCTTGTTCAAACTTCTTATGACCCTATAATGTAAGGGAAAAGTTTTTGAAACCTAATCAAAACAAGCAAGTTGACTTAAATTTTTCCTTCAATTTGAAAAGACCGACATGCAATTTTCTCACATATTGAAAACTATGAAGATTCTCTCATTTTTCCTATCTAAGTCGGCATCAAAAAAATAACAACACAACAATTTTGGGAGACAAAATTCTCGACATCACAAGATTCCTTAATGTTGCTTGAAAATATTAATGTTACCACTTGTTGAAATTTCTACAAAATTAATTTCTAATCCTCAGTGCTTCTACTAAGACAATAAAACTCTATAACTAAAACAAATTTCTCAATTTTCATGTCGCAAAATGATTTCAATTTCGCAAATGACAGGTATTTACAATCACTTATTTGCTGCGAGAATTTACAAACATCACACATGTACATTTAAATCATTTTCATACATTAAATTATAAAAACCTATTGAAAAGTGCATATATCTTTTATGACTCGCATGAACTCTTTTAGTAATATTTGACTTAATAAAGATTATCAACACCATTGAAAGTCTTAAACATCGAGAAAAAAATTGCAAACACTACTCTTAACCTAAAACATTAGGGATGTTGTTCCATCCAAGATATAACCATCTAGTCATAAAGGTGTTTCACATGCAACAAGAGTCATTTCAAAATTTCAATAAATTTTTAATTTAATAACTTGTTTTCAAAACAAGTTAATTTAGTTTTATCTACCATGCATAATTATTAAATTGATTCAATATCCAAGTGGTAAAAATAACTTTTTTACTATTGGAATTGTACATTATATAAATGATAATATGAGTTACATTAGCGGTGTCAACTAGAGAACTCATGGACAAAGGTAACATAAAATGCCAAAAATTAAGAAACTTTTAAAATAACTTTCTTTCAAAACAAGTTTATTTAGTTTTATCTACCATGCATAATTATTTAATTGATTCAATATCCAAGTGGTCCAAGGAAACATTTGCACTACATTTCATTTATTTTGATTACTTTAAGTTATCAAAAATTAAAAAGATAATAGTCATACATGTTATGACCAAAACACACAAGCTTATCTCATTGTATGCATTAAATAACAGCCATATACACTTTGTATTGTGCTCTGTAAAGTTTTACTAATATTAAAAATGATGATGTATTAAAAAAAAATGGTTTACATATTGTTTGCACACAACCTTCATAATCTACACAAATATCAATTTCCATACAACTATTTAAATAAATGGAAATAGAATGTACTCTGCATAGAAAAGATTCCAAATAAATCGATAATATTTTGCAATCGCTTCCTGCAATAAAATTTTTAAAATATATTTATGATGATAAATTATCTCGTGTGAATCATCTTGAACAAAAAGAGAATAAATAGTATACATATACAACAAAACAAAGAATAACTAATTTATTTCATTTAGAATAAAATTGTATACATATATAACAAAACAAAAACACCCTAATTTATTTCGTTTATTTTATGTTCTTAAGAAAATAAGTTAACCCAATCTTAAAGTAACAATGAGCATAAAATCTAAGTTTCCGTCAAGCTAATAATTTAGCATTATTAAAGTGGATATTTCAAATAACACCTACATTCCAAAATGCAATTAACAAGCTTAATATTAGACTATAGGTTGCCTCTATCACAATATTTAATTTTCCACGAGAACATTTATATTATAAATATCCCTTTAGATGATAAGAGTGTGCTCCCTTTTTTAAGATGTATACAATAGGAAAAAAACTAAATATAAATTCATCTTTATACTATGAAAAAACATATTTTATTTCACATCATTATGTAGCTTGCAGTATCTTTGATTAACAATGTTCAGATTTATATATAAGATGAAGGTGGAATGGCTTGTTGTGTTGGTTTATAATTGTTGGCTAAGGGTTCTTCCTTCAAGAGCAATTGAAATGGGAACCAAATCTCTAATTTGGAAGCAAATGTAGAATCGTTATTATTGATATGCAATTATTTGGGCACATTGGTGACTGATATCTTGGTGTCTTCTTTAGGTTATACATCTCTTTTTCTATCTTATCATTTCATAACATTGTTTGGTTCTTTACTAGCAACATGTTGTGAATGTTTCAACTTTGTATAGTGTTGAACAAGGTTTGTTGCACATGTGCAACCCCTGTTTGCAAGGATGGTTTGTGCAGTAGTATGTGTATGCAGTGTTGTTGCACAAGGTTGGGTTGCGCAAGACGTGTGCACAAAAGTATGAGCACGTGGATATTGCATGGTTCTAGCAAAATATGTTTTTGGAAGGCATGTGTGCAACTATGGCTTTTGTGCAAGATTATGTGTGGTGATTGAGCACAATGGGAGTTGCATTATGGTGTGCAAACAATTTGCGTAACATTAGAGTGCAAGAGTGAAGTGTTGTCAAGACTTGTCTAACTAGTGAAGGGCCAAACGTGTGAAACGAAGTGTTGAAGATGACTAAGCAGTGGTTAGATAGAATCTCATAATTCTCTATTAGTGAGTCGTGGATTTCTCTAAAACATGTAACTGTATTAGAGGATGTGGCTTTCCTAGGTGTAAATCAAAGAGAAGAAGGGTGTAACAACTATTCTGGTTGTTGCATTTGTATGTTATAAATACCATGTCTAGGATGTTAACAAAAAAACAATCAAGGGTGTGATCCAAGAAGAATTGCAGTTGCACTATGTATGTCCATGGACTATTGAAGTATTGTTTGAACGGAGTCTTGTAGATCTTGTTGTAATTGTAAGTTGGGTTCTAGTTAATGCCATAAAGAAATATTTCTATTGGTGGGTTTTTTACCTGAAAGGGTTTAAGCATGATAAACATTTGCCTTGATATCTGGCATGACATTATTTTGTGTTGTTAGTTATTACTTTAGTTGCTTTTTACTATACAGTTATTTGCATAACAGATCTATATGATCTTGGTTGGGGTAGACGCTTAGCACGTCCTCAATTCCCAACATCTAGTATCGGAGCTTGCTTTAGAGTTTTGTAGGATCTTTGGGGCAGATATGTAATAGGTGTATAGGTTGTAAGTGAGTCTCTTTAGGCATTCTTGTTTGGAGACACAAGAAATTAGATTAACAAGTTCAATGGCAAAAACTTTGAGCTTTGGAAGCTTAAGATGGAGGATCTCTCGATAGATAGAGATCAATGGATTGTGTCACATACAAGACTTGTTGGGTTGAAACAAGAGGAAAGAGATAAGATTGATAGGAGAGCAAGAAGCTCTATTCAACTCTCTATCGATTTCAGTGTTATTAAATGCATCTTATGAAAAGACGACAAAGGGGTCATGAGATAAGTTGGGAACGTTATACCAGAAAAGTCTCTAGTTAACAAATTATTCTTGTGAAGGAAAATGTGTTCCTTGAGAATGAAAGATGGTGACTCACTAAGAGAGCACTTGAATGCATTCAACGCTTTGCTAAGTCAATTATTATTTTCACATATCAAGATGGATGATGAACATAGATGTATTATACTTTTGGGACAATCTAATGATGTCAATCACTAGCACGCCATCCAAGTTAAAAAGGGATAAGATTGTTGTGACCTTATCGTCAAAAAAAGTGAGGCACAAATCTGCTAAAGATCACCGAGGTGATGCAGTGTTGGTGCATGTGAGAATGTAAGCAAACGGCAAGTAAAGGTTGGGGGAGAAGCATGTGAAGTCTAGAGAAAGATTTAAGGCTTGAAAAGACCTTTGAAAAAGTGTTCGAAAAATGGAAAACCAAGACATTTTAGGAAGGATTCAAAGGTAAAGGAGGAAAAAAATAAACCACCCGATGTTTAGTCTTCAAGTGATAAATGATCCATTGATGAAGGAAGATATGTGTACTTGGTAATGTTGAGTGCACATGCATGTAATGAAGCATGGTTGGTAAATTCTGGAGCATCCTACCACATGACCTCTCATAGAGATTAGTTTTATGAACATGAGTCCGACGGTGGTAATGCCTTTCGGGAGATGATTCCACTCACCAAATTGTGGGTTGAGGAAGGGTTCAATTAAGGTTTTCCTCTGGATAATCTACTAGAGCAAGACTAGCCCAAGTGAGTACACTAGGGAATCATCTCAACCCACCATGGGTCCCAAATTCATTAAAGCAAGCATGCATCCAAAACACTTTATTCAACATCGGTGTGAACCTCTTATTCATACATATGGAAGGTATTTGATTCATCACGTCATTTGTAGTCATTGTGGTAGAAAAGGTCATAATTCTGCTCATTGTTGGAATCTCCATCCTTGTGATATTTGTGAGAAGTGCAACCATGACAGTTCTACATGTTGGTTCATTGATATCCCTACACATAGGTCTCTCAAAATAGTAAACAAGAATTTTGGGTGGGCCACCCCACTCAAGTGGAAGGAAATCACTTCAGCACTCAAAACTTCCTATCTACCTCCGAGGTCAATCCTTGAATGCCCCTTTCCAAATGCTCGGAGGCCTAGTTGGTCTATTCTACCCGTTTTCCTTGTTTATTCCCTTGGGAACTGGGGCATGTGAGATGTATAGGGATTATTTAGACCCTTATATGCATTAACGTTATAGTTTTACGTTGAGATGTTTTTTTAGTGCACTTTATAATATAATTTCACTTTGAGATGTGATTTAAGTCATGGCTTATGACTAAAGTGAAATATTAATTATTATTTTATGAAGTGGTGTTGGAAAAAGTGAAGAATTAGGGTTTCAAAGGAGTTATAAGGATGAATTGAGGATTAAAGTAAAAGTTACGTTCATTTGTTATTTTCTTTGGAAAATGTTTGGTGAACTTGCGTGTTCATTTCTCTTGCTCAAGGAGTGAAATCCCTTGGGATCCCTAGTTTCGGTGCGAAGAGACTTTGGACCCTAGTTGGAAGGGTTATTTCGGTGAGAGGATTTATCCTCAATCCCTAGTAGTTGCATTTATAGGTACCAAGGATTATTTTCAGCATATTGATGATTATTCTAGTACTAGCCATACAGATTGGGAAAATATCACAGGTTTATTTTGTCATAGAGTGGGCCCTGAAGGTTGATGCTATAGTTGGTTGCCACATCACAAGTTGTTGCTGGTGATTATTGAGTGCACAACAATCTTTGGAAGGAGTTCAGGGGTTATAAAGGGTTGCAAAACAGTCTACCATCGTTGCTAATATAAGTCTGATACAACTTCAATTGTTAATACATTAAGTTTGATATCCATCTACGACTAGGCGTTGTTGCTTTAGAGGTATTAATGCAGTTTCAAACAGAAAAAATTGGTTGTTATTTCTGTTGTACAACTCAGCCATACTCAATTGTTCAAAGGAATAATAATTTCTAAGTTTAATATCGAATGCATGCCAACTATTTGATCCATTTCCTTGCCAAGTGGATCACTACACTCATAAATATATTACCAACAACAACTATATCAATTAAGAGGTATAATATTATTAATCTGAACACTATATATTTGAATGTTTGCTTCAGCTAGATGTATGGTAAATGTTTGTTAAAATGTCTTTGCCTTATTCCTTGTTTTTTAAACTACGTATGAGAGGTCAATGACATTTCCAGTTCAATAGAATGATTGCCACCTATTTGGCGGAATGACAGTATGCAATCTTTGAATATTTTCATGATTATGTGATGGATTTATGATCATTGTCATAGTTGTTCTAAACATTGCATGCAAATTGTTTGACAAAATACCTACAAGTTAAAAATCATGAATTTTTCCAAGTTTGGAACAATATCTCCTGGTTGGAGATATTTTAGTGGTATCAAAGTTGGTTTTCCTCCCACCCATGGGGTTTGAATAATTTCATACAAACAAAAAATTCATATGCAGCCAAGTACAGGTGTGAACAGGTATTATCTAAGAAGAAGGTTGTTGAATCCTCCAGGTAATACAAAGGGAGTCCCTCCTGATTTTCCAGTTGGGGGCGAGATTGAAAGGATGGTGAGGACAGAGGAAAGGAAGCAACTGTAGGTGATCCTGATGGTGAATTCATGAAACAGGTGCTCATAAATATGGTCAAGCAACAAGAACAAACAAATTTATACTTGAGTCACTTACACATAATTCGGGGTATGCAGCAATGATGGTGGTGGAGCTGCAAATGGGGAGACAAGTCATACGCCCCTCACACGACTCATTCATCTAGTGTGCCGCCGAGACCATTTATGCCTACCTTCTTGTAGGAGGCAACACCAACTAGACCAGAGCAGCCAAAGGAGATGGTGTTTTGGGGAACCTACCAGTAGTTGGGGCTGATTTTCAAGCAACTATGCCTTTTCTTGATTATTGCAGGTGGAAGTCTAGCACTAGACCACGACAGGATAGAGGTGGTCCTAATCAGGATATGCAGAGACGTTTGGGAAAACTTACCCTCCCAAACTTTGATGGTTCACGAAAGTGCACAGCGAGGGCATGGGTCCAGAAGCTGGACACATATTTGGAGTTGAATCCCATGCATGAGATAGAGGCGATTAAGTTCGCTACCCTTCATCTGGAAGGAGAGGCACATGATTGGTGGCACCATGGGTTGGTAACCCAAGGACACAGGTTCATTAATACGTATGGAGAGTTCACACAGAGGTTGATAGACAGGTTCGATAAGAAGGATCCTAAGATGTTTTTTAGAGAGCTGACACATTTGAGACAGGTTGGCACACTTGATGCCTACATTGCGGAATTTCAGAGGTTGTCAGTCATGGTTTCAGATGTTTCTGAAAGACGATTGACCTCCTTATTTATCGAGGGATTGATAGAGCCTTTGCGGGGTTGGGTGAAGGCATTTGGTCCACTTTCACTACAGGATGCTATCGGAGAGCACGGGACTTGGAGTTCTCTACTCCCAAGACAAGATTTCCATCGAAGTTTCCTATTAAGCCTTTTCCATAGAAGCAGGACAAGGGGCCTGAATTGTTGAAGAAGCCTTATATGACATATGACGCTAAAGCCGAGTTGCGAGGAAGAAGCTATGTTTCACATGTAAAGACCCATGGGAACCGGGACACAGTTGCAAGGGAAAGGGAAAAATGCACTACATTGAGGTGTTTCTCGGAAGAGGACAGTGAGGCTTCAGATAGTGATGTGCCGGATAATCATAGTGAGCATAGTGAGCATGAGGAGTTGGAGCCTACACAGACACAGGAGCCCACATCAGGAGGTACTATTGCTACATTGTCTGGTACTACCAGGTACAATGCATTCAGGGTTCGTGGTGTACTTCAGGGGCAATGGGTGTCAGTGTTGATTGATAGTGGGGCAACCCACAACTTCATTGACGAGGCATTAGTCATATAGTGAAGGCTACGGGTTGAGGACTTTGAGGGCTTCAAAGGTGGTTGTAGCAAACGGATTTAATGTGACATGCTCTATGTGTGTCCCACACTCAAGATTGCACCGGGAAATCTTACGGTGACCGATGATTTCTATGTGGTTGGTATTGGGAATACCAACATTGTATTGGGTGTTTAGTGGCTACATTTGCTTGGGGAATTCACTCAAATTTCCAAACTATGGAGCTGAAATTCAAAGTAGATAGGAAGAATGTAGTGTTGCAGGGAATGTCCAATGGAGCTCGAGAGTGGTTACGGCCAAGAGGATGGAGAGGACATTCAAGCATGATGATATAGATTGGGCAGTTCATTGCTTCGTTTCGACGAAGAACATAGGTAGTGGTAAGCAAGATTACCACATTGACATACAATCCTTGTTGGATAAGCATAGAGGGGTTTTTGGTGAGATGCGTCCAGGGAGACCACCTGATAGAGGGTTTGAGCATGTGATTGGGGCAATAGGAGTCAAAATGGATAAGACGAAGATACAAGCGATTATCAGGGCCACCGCCGAAGACTTTCACTCATTTAAGAGGCTTCTTAAGACTTTGTTGCTATTACGGGAGGTTTGTGAAGGGGTACTCTCAGTTGACAACACCATTGAGATTTAACCAAGAAGGGGGCATTTGCTTGGTCAAATCTTTACAACAGGTATTTGATCACCTTAAGAAGGTGATGAGCACATGCCCAATGTTAGCATTACCGGATTTTTCGCAACCATTTATTCTTGAATGTGATGCTTCGGGTGTGGGTATCGGTGCAGTACTGATGCAGAATAGGCATCCCATTGCCTATGAGAGTCGAAAGTTGAGTATGGTAGAGCGTGGGTACTCTACTTATGACAAGGAGATGTTGGCTATTTTGCATGCCTTGGTCAAATTCCGACAGTATTTGGTGGGCAACAAGTTTGTGGTTCAGACGGATCACAATAGCTTGAGGTATTTCATGGAGTAGAAAGACCTCAATGATCGTCAGCAGAAATGGGTAAGCAAGATACAGGCTTACGATTTTGATATAGTGTATGTTAAGGGAAAGAACAATGTAGTCGCGATGCATTATCCAGAAGCCAACCCTTTGTTCTATGTCAAAGATTTCAACTGATTGGATGGCTCATATCTTGGTTGAATCTTCTAAGAATCAGTTTACTTGTGAGATTATGGATGGATTGATATAGGATGACAGGTATAAGGTTGTGGACAATGTGATATACTACAAGGGTAGGGTGTACCTAATGCCTGAGTTGAGGATGAAGAAGACGATCTTGAGTGTCGTACATGACACACCATTGGCAGGTCATCCAAGGTACTTCAAGACTTACAGATATATACGGGAGAGATTTGCATGGAGAGGGTTGAAGGACGATGTCCTTAACCATATTAGAGAGTGTGTGGTTTGTCAGCAAAGCAAATCCGAACACTCATTCCCTGCAAGATTACTTCAGCCATTACCCATTCCGAACCAGAAATGGGAGAGTATATCCATGGATTTCATTACGGCTTACCCAAGGTTCAGGGTAAGAATTGCATTTATGTGGTGGTCGACAGATTGACCAAGTATGCTCACTTCTTTGTGATGTCGTTTGAGTACAAGGCACCACAGGTAGCAACATTATTCTTTGAGGAGGTTTTTAGGCTACATGGATTGCACGAGAACATAGTTACTTATCGGGACAACAGATTCAATAGCACATTTTGGCGGGAGTTGTGCAGGTTAGTTGGTATAGAGTTGACACCGAGTACCGCTTATCATCTGTAGACCGATGCCACATGGGAAGGTGAATAGATTTTGCAACACCCTAATCTACAATTGCTTGGGGACAAGCAATCTTGGGAAGGGGAGACTCTAATGTCCCTTTCCAAATGCTTGAAGGCCTAGTTGGCCTATTCCACCCTTTTTCCTTGTTTATTCCTTGGGAATTGGGGCGTGGGAGATGTAAAGGGAATATTTGGACCCTTATATGCATTAACGTTATAATTTTACATTGAGATGTTTTGTTAATGCACTTTATATTATAATTTCACTTTGAGGTGCTTTAAGTCATGGCTTATGACTAAAGTGAAATATTAATTATTATTTTATAAAGTGGCATTGGAAAAAGTGGAGGATTATGGTTTTAAAGGTTATAAGGATGACTTGAGGATTAAAATAAAAGTTATGTTCATTTGTTATTTTCTCTAGAAAAAGTTTGGTGAGCCTGCGTGTTCATTTCTCTTGCTCAAGGAGTGAAATCCTTGGAATCTCTCGGTTTCGATACAGATGAAACTTTGGACCCTAATTGGAAGGGTTATTTCAGTGAGAGGATTTATCCTCAATCCCTAGTAGCTACATTTACAGTACCAAGGATTATTTTCAGCATATTGGCGATTATTCTGGTACTGGCCATACAGATTGGGAAAATATCACAGGTTTATTTTGTCATAGAGTGGGCCCTGAAGGTTGATGCTATAGTTGGTTGCCACATCACAAGTTGTTGATGGATAGTATTGAGTGTGCAACAATATTTGGAAGGTATTCGGGGTTATAAATGGTTGCAAAACAGTCTACCATCACTGTTGATATAAGTATGATACAACTTCAGTTGTTAATACATTAAGTTTGATATCCATCTACTACTGGGTGTTGCTACTTCAGAGGTATTAATGCAGTTTCAAACAGAAAATCAGACTGTTATTTCTGTTGTACAACTCATCCATACTTAGTTGTTCAAAGGGATAATAATTTCTAAGTTTAATATCGAATGCATGCCAACTATTTGATCCATTTCCTTGCCCCGTGGATCACTACACTCAGAAATATATTACCAGCAACAACTATATCAGTTAAGAGGTCTGAAATTATTAATATGAACACTATATATTGGATTGTTTGCTTCAATGGATGAATGGTAAATCTTTGTTAAAATGTCTTTGCCTTATTCCTTGTTTTCCTAACTGCTTATGAGAGTGTCAATGACATTTCTAGTTCAATAGAATAATTGCCAACTGTTTGACGGAATGACACTATGCAATCAAATTGTTCGTAGTTGTTCTAAATGTTGCATGCAAACTGTTTGACAAAATGCCTACGAAGTTAAAAGTCAAGAATTTTTGCAAGTTTGGAACAATATCTCCCGGTTGGGGATATTTCAATCCTACAAGCAATGGGACCCATTTCTCCTCAAGTAACGATGAATGCTCTGGATGAGCTCTCAAAGCAAGATTGACCCAAGTCGGCATTCAAAGAAAGATTTATAAAAGTTTATTTTTAGAAATTACTAAGATCTATTTTAGTAGTTAATTATCGAGATGGGTATTTAAAGTAGGAACAATCCATATCGGCAATCAAAATATTATTTCTAAAAAGTGTATTTTTAGAAAGTCCTAAAATCTATTTTTAGCATGTTTTGATAGCTTTTGGTATTTTGCATTTTTAAGGGTCATCGAAGCATTTATGGGATTTAGACAAATATGTTGATGGCATAGCCTATTTTCATCGATTTTAATTTTAAGTTCATTATGTTATATTTCCAACATATCCTACGGTACTCCAATTGGGTCAATGGGTTAAGAGATATGACCCCGACAAGGAGCGCTTTAAAAATATATATATAATTTTTTTTTTTCAAATTTTGTCCTCTTTTGCCCATTCAAATTCACCCCAAATGTGGATGGACATCATCTCTATGAAGGACGGCCTTTTGGCTTCCATTTGGAACCTTTCATTTACCATTCCTAACAACCTTCCATCTTCCACATTGTTTCACTATAAATAAGATGGTTTCAAATGAAGACACAAGTTTGCAAGTTGAAAGTTTTTGTAGACATAAGTTGCAGGTTTGCAAGTTTTGAGGCATACATCTCTCATATAGAGTTTGCCCATTTGTATACATCTTCATTTGCAAAGAATTGTAAGGCATACATCTCTCCTACAGAGTTTCCCATTCCACATCCATTCTCGATTGCAAAGATATTCAACATACATCTCTCCTATAGAGTTTGCCCACTTTGTATACATATTTAATAAAGTTATTTTACTTTTACAATTACAATTTTATTTCTACAATACAATTCAGTTTTATTTTTGCAAAACAATTCATTGATTATACAATTTCAGCTATTTTATTTTGAGTGTATTGCCATAACACATTAAATACCACCGTAAGTCTGTTTTCCACCGAATTCCAAAAAGAATTCGGATCAAGATCGAGAGATGGGAGGATCCGGACTCTCCTCGAAGTTTTGAACATACCAAGTCATGTAAGGAACTTAGTTTCGATTAGTAAGATGTGTGATGCGGATTGCAAGTCATTAGGAAAGGATGGTTGTAAGATGTTGTCTAGAGCCATGGTCTTGTCAAAAGGAGTGAACATTGGAACATTGTTCAAAGTAGATACGAGTATGGTTACCATCGCTTGAGCAACACCGTTGTTTCTAGCGCCGATGAGGTTCATGAGAAAACCACCTTGCTTCGGTAAAGAAGACCGTGCTATGGCATGAGAGGTTGTGACATATTAGCAAAATAGGATTGCACACACTTGCAATCAAAGAAATGGAAAAAGGGATTGATGGTGGTCCCTCGACTTTGACTTTCATGAGTATTGTGTTTATGGAAACCGAACAAAGGAAAGTTTCCCACAAGCATTGAGCACACGAATGCGATCTTCGCAAGTAATACATAGTGATGTGTTTGGACCGATGAAGGTCCCATCACTTGGGAAAGCCAAGTACTATGTGTCCTTAAAGATGATTTTTCAAGAAGAACTTGGATATAACTTCTCCTAAGAGATCTAAAGTTCTCAAGAAAGTCTTGAGTTCAAAGCCCTTTTGGAGAACCTAAAGGAGAAGAAGATTAGAGTACTACACATAGATAATGGGGCAAAGTTTGCTCAATGGAATTGAGGTTTTCTGCAAGTGCAGAATTGAGAGACAAATGACAACTCCATACACACCTCAGCAAAATGGAGTGGCAGAGAAGATGCATAAGACAATGGTGAAATAGAGAGACCTAGTAGATAGATACACATAAAACACACGAATCAATTGTCATTCCTAGATAGATTGAATCAATACCGAGATAGGAGTTTTGATGGCTTTGCTCCACAATTAAAGCACATGTTTTGTAATCTCTCACAGCAATCTAGACAATCAGTAAGGACGCATTTCCCTTCTAATATGAGAGCTTCTCCTCTTAGTCTTATTGTCTACTTGTACATATATGTACTTAATTTGCTTCCTAAATAGAAGTTGCATTTCTACATATTAGTCTTCAGCTATATCATTGTGTGTTTTGGTTGATTGAATTCAATAACCTACATGCACTCTTATAATCCTCGTAGCTCCCACTAGCGTGATTGCCCCCACCCCCGCACATGGCCCTGGCTTGCATGGTGTGGATCATGCATGCTTGCCTATGCCTAACCAACCCCTTTCAACTTGTCTCTCTCCTTCTCCTGCTGCCCCCATCTATATAGATGGGAGTTCCTGCCCCACCCATCTTTCCTCTCTTCTGGCCTATCTCCCTACCCGACCCCCTAATCAGCCATATAGATATATAGGGTGCCCTCGTCCCCTATTGTAAATAAGTGATATGCTTTCAATCAGCAGAACAGAGAAAATGTGGTTATCTACTTGAAAATATCAAGCCTTTGAATGTGTATAATAGGAATAAAAATCTTGAAGACTTGAGCCTTTCATTCCAGTAGTGAAAGAAATAAGGTATGTTAATATGGAAATGATATAGAGCCCATCAACATTGATGACGAAGAGTCTGCCACAGGACGGAACAATGCAATATAAACACGAGCATCGTACACCCTATTCCCCTCTTTCTTGGAGGGGCACAAGTACGTCCAACTGCTCTCTTTGAATACACCTAGTATTAACTTCACTCCTAATAAGGCCAACAAACCTCCAAGAGATACTACCAGTGTGTATTCAATTTCTTACCTTGGGGTTACTACTGTTCCAACGCAGTTTACAAGTCCCGAGTCTCCCTTCTATCCTCTATAGATCCCAACAAACTACAATGACTTCAAAGGAAATGTTTGTCATATTGTAACTCCTTCCAGACACATTGCAAAAGGTCTATTGGATCCGCATATCCTGAAGGTCTCAGGAAATCCTTCCGCAAATTCCATCCATACCCATTCTGAGTACCCCAGGGATCAGACTTACCAACCACTCAAAATGAAACCCATACTCCTCAGAACCTCATTACTCAAACTGCTTCAATCCCCAAAGTGGTAATAATTTGTAGCTTTGGTCAAAGTTCCATTGACAGTCTGAATGAAAGAGTATGTATTCTTGCTAACAAATTTGGAGATTTCAGTATCCTAATTCCAATGATGGGAGTGTACTATTAATCTAGCCATCCTGTCCAATCAGCATAAGGAATATCTCAATCATTTGGCAAAGAACGATGAGTATCAACACAGCTTGTACTCTCTAAAGAAAATTTTGTTTTACGATCCCATCAAAAAGCTAATTCATGAAGCTCTCCCAGAAAGTAAGCACTCTCAAAAGGGCACCAAACATAAAGCTTCTCACTTGACAATCTGTAGCACTCCTGAAGCCCATGCTACAAACTATGAGGTTCCTATTTTCAGATCAAGGGCTCAACCTTCTACTGCTGCAAATTGGATGAACATAGATCCAATGCCCAACAGCACCCATGGAACCGTAGCCAAACAGGACTTCACAATAATGAAAGATCACAATAATATTATGAGGACCTCTGTTTTTCAAGTATTTTGTTTGTTAATATCAGATGCTTGGGACCACACTACAAATGTTTATCTGTCGCTTATTATGTATTTGGCTTTTCAAAGTTTCCTTTTATTCTTAAGCATAGGTACTTATAGGCCTAATTTGATGCTTAGGATGCTGGGAAAATAAGCTTGCAGCTGTTGTCTGTGGCTGCTGTATGTTTTTGAGTATCCTCTCGTTCTGCTCTTCTCATGTTCTTCTCAAATGATCTGAGCAACTCTATCAGACAACTGATTTAGTCTCTCAGGGGCTACAGTTTATGCAACCTCTCTATTTTATGATATATTTAACCTTTTAATCCAAAAAGTAGGAGTTAAATTACATAAAATCTGCGAACATATAAGCAGATATAAATCTATGAACAAACAAGCAGATGTGTTGACTTTACCATAATTGAAAAACATCCAATGCTTGTCAACCATAACCTACTACAAACTTGAATCTCAAGCTTAACTATTTTACCAAAGCCAAAAGGCAAATTTACATACCTTTGTGTAGTTTGACTGGTCTAATATCCATGTCTAACAACCAATAAGACAGCCAAATAAGCATATTGTTAGAAATATATATGTACTTCCTATGAAAAATCGATCTGTTATCAGCTAATTTTGACTTTGCAAAATTATTTTTAAAAATAAAAATGAAAATTTTAAATTTTTTTCAAAAGTGTTACTTTGCGTGGTTCATTGCCCTCATCGCGATCGTCTCATTTTTGTGATTGTTTCGGTCTTCGTTTCATCCTTCTCACTCTTCCCACCAGACTTTAAATCGCATTAAAATACATTAAAATTAATTAATTAATTAATTGCTCCTTGTTTGATAAAATTAATTTTTAAATAACTTGAGAGTATTTAATTAAATAAATATTAATTAAAAGTTCATTCGACAAATTTTTATTGCCGGGAAGTAAGCTTATGCTTCCAACTGCCGGGAATGCCAATTTGGCTTCCCAACCCGGATTTCCCTTTCCTAGCAATTTTCTTTAAATTTCCCGCTGGGATTTTCTCCACCAATTGCCAAATCATGGATTGGCTAACGGGCAGGAAATCTCCCAATTTCCCACATGGGGAAATTGAACGGGATTGCCAGCCCACTTTGCCATTCCCATTGGCAATTGGCCGTTGCTTTCCCCATTTCCCCCTGGCACTTAAGTCCACTACCCGGAAGAGAGGAAGTTGGATTAATCCTCATAACTTCCTCCGTCAAACTCATTGGAAAGAGTCGTGCGAAGCTTTCCGATTGCTTCTTATTTCTTCTGAAGGACATAATATTTTGTCACATCCCACAATACTGCGAATGCCAAGTAAGAAGTAAAGAAGGAACAGTTTTCCCAACGCCATTGTGAAGGAAGATACATCAGTTGTGCATGCAAGGAAGTTTGATCAAATCCAAAACCAAAGACCACACACAGCTCAAGGGAAAATTGCCAAAGAGAAATCATTCTCACGCCTTGGGGGAGAAAAATAGAGAATGAAGTTTAAGATTTCAAGCAAGCCATAGAGAACAGCAATTTCCCACGCCTGAGGTAAAAAGAAGACAGCAAGTTAAAAAAAAAGAGTCAACAGACCACATGGAGAGATAAAAACCTGCGCATTTTTTAAAAAGAAAGAGTTGTATACAATATATAAAAAAAGGAAATCTCCACGCATTGGTTGAGGAGTTCTCACGCAGGTTTCAAGAGAACAAGAACAGCTCACAGCAGAGGAAAGAAAGAGTTTCCACGCCTTGGGAGGAGAGAGCAGCATTAAAGAACAGTTTTAAAAATACCAAGCAGCAGGCCGCCCAAGGAAGGAGACCACCACGCATGGAAAGAAGATCATCACGCATCAATAGCAATGACAGCAATTTCCACGCCTTGCGGGAGAAAAAGGACAGCAAGAAGACAAAAATTTTTTTCCACGCGTAGGAGGAAAGATAACAGCAGAAGTCTTTTTTTGTTGTCTTGCGCAAGAGCCCACGCATTGGGCAAAGGGAAAGCTTCAAACTAATACGCACTCTCCAAACATTCTCCACCCATTCTCCACGCCAACCCACGCGTGAGGAGAGGGAGAGGACAGTCCAAGACAATCCAAAATTTAATCTCCACGCATTCATCTAGACAGTTTTTTCCACACGCCCAGCTGAAGGAGGAATCCAAGTTTTTGGAAGGAAAGGAAAGAAGCCGCACCAAGAAGGAATACACAGCAGGCAGTTTGGAAATTTTTATAAAGAAGAAATTCCACGCATTGAAAGAGAAGGCCAGGTGGAGAACAGTTACCAAATCCCACGCATTCACCAAAGAGGAGAAAACAGTTTTAAAAAAAGAAAAAACGCAGGAACAGTCAAAAAAATCAGAAGAAAAGGTTTCCACGCCCAGCAAGGAGAGAGAAAAGATCATTTCACGCATTTGTAAGGAAGGAGGAACAGCCAAAGAAAATAATAAATTTTGCAAAGAAGAACATTAAATATTTCCTATTTCCGCCACAAGGAATCACGCGTTCTCAGGAGGATTCACGCACCGAAGAAGTAAAAATCAAATATCGAGATATTAAAATCAGGCGATTTTGTTTATTTTAAATTAAAAATAAATAAATAATCGTCACCGAATCAGAAATTGTAACCTGATCAAGTTATTGTCATTATTATTATTATTATTATTTTTTTAAAATAATAATAATAATATTATAACGGAAATATTTTTCTTGCATCGACGGGGTTTCGAGACTGAGACCCGACCCCACTTGCGTTGTTTTGTGTGCTCGAGTTATTTTTCAGAAATTCATAATGGCCGAAAAATCTAACAAATCTACAGGGAGATCGAGGAAGCCAATGGAGAAATCAAACAAATCCGCCCTAAAGTATGAATTTCAAGGAATTATCCCTCCTAGTTCCATTAAGTCAACATATGACAACATCACTGATACAAATCTGGGTCACATCAACGTGCAACAGTTTTATGAGCGGGTGAAAACTGAAGGCAAAACCATTTTCTCATATAGACTTTACCATAGTGGTCTACCCCAAGCAACAACATTTCCTATCTCTGCAATGGTCCGAATTGGTTATTGCTTGCGCGAGCATTATGACCCTGAGAGACGAGGAATTTTTAAAGATAATCGCGAGCCTTTCCTCTTAATCACACCAGAGCACATTGAGGAATTGCTCGGCATACCCGACTTTCCCGAGAATGCGGATATCACTCGCCAATCAACACAAGAATTTTGGGATGAAGAACCCCTGAGATGGAGCAAGATGGTTAACAACAACTGGTTAGTAACCAAGAGACCTCGAATTGACAGCTTCCCAAAGAACTGTACTCGCGTTGAGTTCGTGGAAGAAATCGGGACATGATTACTCTCCTAAGTCGAAGTTTTCGGTCCTACCTTCTGCTAGGATTTTCCACCCATGGATGTATCAATTTATCTGTATCATCCTAGCCAAGAAAGAGTTTGTGGATTGGGCCACCATCATCAGTAACACCCTTCACAAACAATTGATAGAAGTTAAGATGACTGGATGCTTCTACATGACATCATATCTCGACTTATGCAGTAAAGAAGAAGAAAGCTATTTTCGGGACTTGAAACGAGAGGAGTCATGGGGCTAATCAAAAAATGTTTTTTCATTATTACCTCAACTCAGCTTTCAAAAATAGTTCTCACCATTTTAGAAGAGTCAACGATGCATTCACCTTCCGCGTGATCCGAAACCTGAATCGAAATACTGAGGAAAGGTTTTCTAAAGAAGCCATGAGTGTCATTTCCCAATGGGGAACCTGGTTTATTCAATTTTCATCTTTTTCCTACATTCGCGTGAGTGGCTTTACTGTACCCCGTGGAAACTTCCTAAGTACGCGCTGATGATGGGCATTAATGGAGTTGGCACGACAATTATTCCAAGTTCACTGCCTTCTTAGTGACAAGCACCGTTCAGGAATTCATTTCCCAATTCAAATCGGGAATACCAATGTCCAAATCTTTTCAGTGCACAACTCATGGAAAAAGAGTTCACTCTCATAACCATCCATCCATATGTGAAGAGAGCCCAATTTGATATCAATGGATATATGCAAAAGATTCTGGGAGCAAAGTACCAACATAATCCTACCATGGAAGATTTATGGGCTGCTTGTTCGATGAACATGAGGTAAGAAGACGGGAGTACTCTCGCCTAACACTTGCTCAGATCAAGGCCTTCCACATCAAGAGTCCTCCCGATTCATTCATAAATGATGATGAGGATGTCATCGATCCCTCATATGATGCCATTGCCTTTACCCCATTGCCTCGAATCGACTGGACCAAAAGAGATGAATTTTCTCTTGATGGCAAAAAACCAACCAATTATCGAAAGAAGCATATCTTGGTATGACAGAGAACTTGCCAAATTGCAATCAATTCCAGATCACGTTTCGGATCACAAAATTGCCAATACGAGGGGGCCTCCATTCGACCAAAGTCTCTTCTCGATCAACCTCATTACCATCCAATCATACACAACAAGCAAGAAAGGAGTGGTTGCCAAAATCCACTTCGCCAAGTAACGTGTCACAAGGAGAAAGATCTAAAGATCCTAACCCCGAAGAAGGAAGAGAGCGTGTGTCCGGATTTTCTACCTCGAGTAGAGATTCTTCTACCCACATCATTAATAGTGCTCAGAAGCTAGTAGCAAATGATCCTCAGCCATGCTTCAAACAAGCATCCACTCAAAGCAGTAATTCAAATATCAAACACTTCGAGCATGTAGTTCATGAAGGGATTTCCCAAAATCTCCCGAATAATCAGGAAGTGGATATTGAGGTTGTGTCTCCTCAAATCGAGGTCATAGATAGGATTCAAGCAGGATCTCATGATGTCGAGAATAATGAGAATATTGATTCGAGCTCCAGGATTTTGTATGCTGAAATAGTGAATGATACTCCTTCCTGGGTTGATTCCAAAGTAAAGAAAAGGAAGAGAGTTGTCAAGCCAATTGACATTGATTTTGATGCCCTTTTCAAACTTTCAAATGACGCCATTCCTAAGAAGCCTAAGGTGCTTTCTCGAATAATGGTGGATAATGATGGAAACAAATTTGCAGACCTTGCCATTCCACAAGTTGATAAAGAGCGCGATGCTATGACACCTGCCGACTATGAAGTTTCCAGACTTGGACTTGGAAGATCTACATTAGAAAGTGACATGGCGATGGCTCGAGATTCAATTGATATCGTGCTAAAAGAGACTTGAGAAATACAAGTCTCAAAACTCTCAGCTCAAGGCCGAAAAGAATCAATTGGTGGAATATGTTCAACATTTGATAAATCCCATATCATCCACCTTCCCAATACTTGATGCAGTGGCTGCCCTAGATGAAGATACTCTCAATTTGTCAAAGGAAATAAACACATTGGGCCATGTCACTAAAACTTGGCTTTCAGAGATTCTCATTTTAGGCCAGGGGACGATCAAGACCGCGGTTAAGCTTCATGAAGATGTCAGTGCGTATCTTGATCCAATTCTTTCTTTCAAAGAAACTTTTGTTTCTACTATATCAAATTTGGATGAGATATTGCCCAGTTTACAGAGATGACAAGTATGGAATCTTCAGTTTTAGCTATTGAAGGAATTCTCGAATTTGAACATCGAGGGACACGTTTTCTTTGGTGTCTGCATCTCAAATCAAGAAAACGCTTCTCGAGGATTCTATGATCCATTATGAAAGCATGTGCAATGAAGCCTTCACTTCACTCTCCTTGATTCAGGAATTCATGGCTGAGATTCCTTGTAACCTCGTAAATGAGCATAATCAAAGGTGTTCATCGGAGCAGGTGGAAGAACAATTTTCACAATTGTTTAAGGACATGTACACTCCCGCCAACAATTTCTCGTCAGTTTCCATGGAGCGGTGCATCAAATTAAAGAACTTATTTGAGAATGCTCAATCCAAAATTGTTAATTTAAATGATATGCCAAGTAGAATTCTTGAATTGCAGGTATTTTGTGAGGCTATTCTTCGACCAAGTGAACCTCCAAAAGAAGAAAAGATGTTTGAAACTTTGGGAAGGTTTAGATCCTTTCAACTGGCAAAAGCGGCAGATCCTAATTTCACCGGCGGTTCAGGGAGTTGATTTTCTTGGTATCTAACGAAGTGGGAGAGTCCATTTCTCATACGCTTGAGATAGGCGGACCCCATTTCAATGGATAAGGCACTGGTTATTATTGTATATTTTAAAAGGTGTTGTTATTTGTTTTCGAAACAATGGATATTTTAAGTAATTTCTATTTTTGAGTTGTCTTTAATAAAGTTGTTGAAAAAGTCAAAGGTCACTTAAGTGCCTTATTTAATGATCATGTAAAACCCTAACTACTTTGTAACCAACTTTTGGGTTATAAAAGGAAGTGAGGGGCTCATTTGTAAAGGGTGACTTTGAGAGAGGAGAAGAAATACTTTTGTGTGCAAGCTTTGTTTTAGAAGAAACTTTGTGTTCTTTTGTGAAAACATTTTGGAGTTAATGAAATACGAACTTTGTGTCTCATTCATTATCTCTTGTAACATTTGATGTTCTTATGTTCATTAGATGTTAGGTGTTTGAATCTTGCATGCAAATATTATCTTTGATCTTATTGTCAACGTTATTAATCGGTTGTTCTAGTTCACAGTGATCAAGCTCTGATTATCTACTTGCTCATGTGTGTTCCCTTTACACGTTCTTGTTTGGCTAACTCAAACTCCATTTTATTTGTGTTGGTTATTCATCTTTCCTCTTCATGCAATATTAGGCTCTGTTTTTACCTAACTCTTGCATGTTCTTTCAGTTCATTCCATTCCACTCCTTTCCTTCATTCCATTCCATCTCCCTCATTCACACCCCCACATACAATTTTGAATGTATAGATGTAAATATAGTTTTGGTTTTCAATAAAGTCAACCTCACCTTCATTGAGGAGGGACTTCGTCCCACACTGCTTGCATGTCATTTCGCATGCGTGCAAATCCATATGTTAACAGCTTTTTTGCAACTCCGTTGGGGATTCGTGAATCGTTAACCAAAGGTGCTTGGTTAAATCTTTATGACTATCCCCTCTCTACACAAGCTCCAGCTTCTTCAACCGAACCTTGTGCCCAACGAAGATTTCAAGGAGACATTGCTACCAACCTTCGAACAAGACCTTAGGAAAACCGTGAACGCTTGCATAGATTTGTGGTCATTGATAGAGCCATTAACGAGAGAAATCTACATCGAAGACCTTAGAAGAAGTGAAATGAATACAACAGTTTTACATTGAAATATAATTGATATTCGTTTAATCTTCTTCAATATTGATTACACATATATAGGAAATATACTCCCTAAATAATAGGAAGTAGTTTATAACTCACTAACTTACGTGAGTTGTTTCTAACACACTAACCAAATATAATTGTTATTGTTGTTTTATATAACAACTAATAACAATTTACTAACACATACTTACAACATAATAATTACTTCACGTAATTATTGTTTACTAATGGAGCACTAATTAAATATTTCCTAACATTCCCCCCCTTAGTGCGAACATGGGGAAAACCTGCCTTTGTACTTGCACCTGCTCATGATCTGGTGATTTTCATAGGATGATCACAAACCTCAGGGATGGTTTTGCAAACGGTTGACCACAAACCGAGAATGGTGGTTTTGCAATTGGTTTACCACAAACCACAAAGTGATGGTTTTGCGAATGGATTACCAACAACCAAGAATGGTGGTTTTGCTATTGGTTTACCACAAACCACAAATGAAGGTTTTCAAGTGGTTTACCTACAACCACATCATGATATGCAAAGTACTATTCTCAGCCCTCGTCACATCTCACTGCAGGGAATAACATAGGAAATTCTGCTGAAATCTGTTGCTCATACATACATAGAAAAAGCTGACATACTGGAAATGGAACATTGGAATGATGTTCCCCCCTCAATGTGAAATTTCCACTTATTGAAAACAAGATCATTGCAAACTGAGGCACACCACACTGGAAGCACTGAAATCAAACTGCACACACACACATGTCACCAAAGCTGATATGCGGCCCCGTCGTTGGCAACTGACGAGAGGTCGCTGAATGACCTCCAACCTCCGATGCCTCCTGCCTCCGGTTTCATGCTCAGAACAAGAAGTCTTCAGAACCACTGTCTTCATTTACTTGTTCTTCCTCATTCTCTGATCTTTCTTCAGTAATAAAGTTGGCCTCAATTCCTTTGAGTTTTCCACTAAGTATATCTTGAGCTCGAGCTCTACAAAATGAAGCTGTATGCCCCTTTTTCTTACAGTAGAAACATTCTCTTTCCTCTTTATATTTAGAAAATTTTTTGTACTTCCTTTTTACATACATTGTTGTTTCTTCTTCTATATCTTCTTTGGTCCGTTTTTCCTCAGCTAGGAGAGCTGATATCATATCTTCCAATGAGTTAGAAGGTATCTGACCAAGAGTGAAAACAACATTACTGTATTTGGGTGGTAAACTATTCAGCAGAATAGCTTTTGCATCCTCGCTCGCTCTCATTGGGGCTTTATTCTGCAAGTTGTCTCAGAAGAGATCGTAAATTGTTGATGTGACTAGACATTGTATCTCCATCACTCATTTTGAGCTTGAACAACTGAAGTTTTAGAGAAAACTTTGCATTGACTGCTTTTGAACCAAATAATTTGCTCAGATTATCCCATATGTCCTTCGAGTTTTTATCTAGATCAACATAATGTAATTCAGAATCTGAAAGGGCAAGGCCAATAATGGCTTTGGCTTTATCATCCCGTATTTCCCATTCTGCCAATCTGGTCGGATCTGAAGGTGCTGGTTCTTTTCCATCTACTATCCTCCAAAGATTTTTGTTCATCAACTGCATCTGGATCTTGACTTTCCATGTGTGAAAATTGAGACCATTGAATTTTTCTAGTGGAATGTCCATTATATCTTAGAGCGTCGGTTTCAACCGAAAATGCACTCTTTTACATGACCTCAAATTTTTAATGACACTTGACGAAAATAATATCTACAATAATAACATTAATATTTCAATGATGACACAAGACTAACAAATAATATAAACACTATTTAGATGACTTGAGTATTGACACACACATTAATTGCAGTCAAAAACATAAAAGAACCGACTATGGGGACACAACAAAATAATATTGAACTTGCCTATAGATCGGTGACTCTAAAATTGACTAAACTTAAATAGCAACGTAAAACTTTGGACAACTCGACAAGGCATGAATTTTAATAAAACGAATTGTAAAACTAACGACACTACTGACCTACTCAAAATAATATAAAATGAATGGAGGTAGAATATTACTGTCCTTACGAATCCTTCACTTCCACGTGCATATCCACGTGTATGACATTTGCAGTCTATATTAAGGCTACCAGTTGGTATCTTGGACGCAATAATGTGAATGGGCGCTTCAGGAGCTCAATGAATAACACAGCATGTCTTCAAACGCTGCCATTAAAATAGATCTGCCAATAAAATTGTCTTGCCTGGCAGAGATACTCTCGACCATGAACCAGTAAAACACGAGAGCGCAGATCAAATATTCGGTGGCAAATAAAAATTTCTGTAATGACAGTGATAGGTATTATCTGTGGAGTACAGATCAAGAAGAAGTGAAAGTTTTTGCAGATTCCACGCCCAGGAAAGATCTATTATATTCGGTGCCAATAGAATACAAACGCCAAGTGAAGTGGATCGACTGTCCTTGGGAAAGTAACAATCAATCTCACTTCTCTACAATAAACATTCTATTTCAGACTACTCTGGATTGCAAATGTGAATTTCAAACACCAACTGTGCTGACACCAAGACTTAACAGTATACAGAAATCAAAGAACATATATGATGTCAAACCCATAAATTACACGGCCGCCAAACAAGGTGAAAATTGACTAAGCTTGCCACACTTTCTGGAAAGCTGGCCTGTCACCATGTCGCCGGCCAAATAGGGAGAAATTCGAATAGAAGTCCTTGTCCAGATTGTCAGAGGCAAGGCAGACCTGTACCATATGCTACATGACGTGATTTGGAGCAGTCAAACCTTATTTCTTAATGACAGGCTGATAGATGAATCCAGATCCACGACATGACCAAAATCAATCCATATTTTTGATTTCCACAGATTTAACGTCGCTCTGGTACCAATTGAAATGAATACAACAGTTTTACAGTGAAATATAATTGATATTCGTTTAATCTTCTTCAATATTGATTACACATATATAGGAAATATACTCCCTAAATAATAGGAAGTAGTTTATAACAACTCACTAACTTACGTGAGTTGTTTCTAACACACTAACCAAATATAATTGTTATTGTTGTTTTATATAACAACTAATAACAATTTACCAACACATACTTACAACTTAATAATTACTTCACGTAATTATTGTTTACTAATGGAGCACTAATTAAATATTTCCTAACAAGAAGAGCACCGCACTTGTGGCCAGAAGACCTCCTGGATACGTGTTGATCGTTGTTCACCGACGCGGTCCTCTTCCACCAAGGTAATAAGTTGTATGACTATTACAGGTAACCCACCTATCTTGCAACCAAATCTTGTTTTTGCAGATACATCAGATTTGAGGCAAGCTATTTGGGAAAAGCGCATGAGTAACCATCATTTTCATCTCGCCGCATCAGTACTACATAACGAAGAAGAGAAAGCCACGAGAGTTGCTAGAGTTATTCAGCGCAAATATCTCAAGAAAGAAAGTGAAGAGAAAAGGCTAGAGCTGGTCGAAACACTCCAGTGATCCCTTCATAATAAAGATTCCAAACTGGAAGGAAAGAGGTTTACACGAGGAGAAAAAGCTAAAGGTCGATTTGACCCCACTTTTGACTTTCAAGGAAAATTTGGTTTCAAGTTATCTCCTCCAAAGAAGAACACACCTCGTAGATCTACAAGCCTTGCATCAACTCTTGAAAGAATAAGCAAGGAAGGAATCACTACCAGTCAAGCACTTGTCCTTGATCATGTTGTTTTACCTTCGCATACCACCTTTCCCGAATGGCGAACAACGTACCATGGGGAAATGTCATAGGCCCATCGGGCCTTACTCGCTCGATATGAACTCCCACGAGGATCAAGAAAGATTCTTCCCAAGTTCGACGGAGATGGGAAGACGTCACCAGATGACCATATTTTTGCCTTTTTCACTGCATGTGTTGTTTTGTCGGTAGAATATGAAGATGTTGCTATTTGTCTCTTTATCGAAACATTGCATGATGTTGCTGCCGATTGGTTTCATCATCTGCCCAATGGATGTATCACGAATTGGAATGATATGAAAACTAAGTTTGAAAATCGATTCAAGACGGCAGAAGATGAACATGCTCTTCTTGCCCAACTATCTCAAGCGAAGAAAGAGCCAACAGAACCCATGAGGAATTTCGTGGCTAAATTCAACAAAATGGTGAACAAAGTTCCCGAGATTCGTCCAAACCTTGATGGACAAAAATGTTTCTTTATTAACGCACAACAACCAGAAGTGTGCTATCAGCTGAGAAGGGCTAGGGTGGCTACTTTGGAACTTGCTCAATCTTTGGCCATAGAAATTGAAGATGACTTAATCATGGCAGGAAAATTCAAGAAAAATTCCCTCAAAGTAAAGGGTCAAGAAACCCCCAACGCTTCAGAAACTATACTCACTAAGTTGGCTAATGATGTGCTGGCTTTGAAAAAGCAAGTTGCTCAAAGTAGTAAACCTGCTCCTTACAAAGACATCCCAAGAAAAGGATACGTTCCCAACAAAGCCAGGATTGCAGGTGCTCCAACGAGGCTTGCTATTGAAGCAGCTCCCGCAACTAATTCAAAATGTGATGTCATTGAAGAAAGCAATGATGAGATTGAAGTCGTCGAGGTTGATGAGGAAGAGTTGGATTCTGAGACATCTGACCTTGAAGTTGAAGATCCTGAGGGGGAAAGTAATAATAACTTCTTTGAGTACCATTCCGATGAGGAAGACGAATACGAAGAAATTATAGAAAATATGAATAGTCAATATTTCGCCGTTTTCACACGCTCTCAGAAAAAGTAGCAAGATACCACTAAGGCGAGAGATAAAGAGGTTTCCAAGGAAACTCCCAAAGAATCCAAGACAAATGAAGCTCCTAAAGATTCCAAGGCGACTGAGGTTTCAAAGGTCAAAACTATCTTAAAGAAAGGAGGGTCTTTGTTAGATCAATCAGTTGGTAAATCAACTACGAAGAAAGCTTCTTCTTCCACATCAGTGTCAACCAAGCCCGAGGCCAAGGTCAAAAGTGTGCCATCAATAAGTTTGAAAGAACTTATATCTGAGACTTCAAGTACGATTACTTTGCCTAAATTTGATATCATTGATCATATCAATAAAACAAAAATTTCCATGTCACAGGTAGAGTACTTGAAGTCCAACAAGGATCAGCTCGAGAAATTGGTCCAGTTTATCAAAGGCGACTCTACTATTCATTCCTCCAAAGGAATTCTGAAAACTCCCAAAGATGGGAAAACTCAAAATATTGTGGCGGCCACTACACCTTCAAATGAAAAGATTGAACCTTTCTTTGTGTCCTTTCTGATCAACGGATGCAAATTAAGTAATTGCATTATAGATTCTGGAGCCTCGGATAATGTGATGCCGGCAAAAGTAGCACATGCTCTTGGTTTGACTTGTACGAGAACATTTGGATCATGTTACTCCATGGAAACCAAGCAAGTTCCTCTAATCGGCAGATTAAAGATGCCCAAATGGTTTTATCCCAATTCCCTCAAAAGCAAGTTAAGGTAACTATTTTAGTTGCTGATATTCCCGCCTCGTATGGAATGTTGTTAAGAAGGAAATTTTGCAGAGATCTAGGTGGAGAAATTCAAATGGACTGGTCTCACGCCATGATTCCTATCAATGGAGAAATGAAGAAGCTTATGCCGGAAACTCAAGCAAAGTTCACAGAACTAAACCGAAGATCTCACGCATGATCCTTTTCCAAGGCTCAAGTATGGGTAATTATATGATGACTGCAGAAATTCATACCCCTGAGAACACTTGCCAAGATTCCAATGAGATCTCGACTCTTGAGTTCGATGGAATGTTGATGAAATAATTAAAATTACTCCCTGTGTGGAGAAAGGGATGTATGCCCAAATCTGATGTTTTGCTCTCTCTTTCAATTAAAGACCTCTTGCAATTTATAAAGAACTAGTTGGAATATCAAATTGGAGGAATTATTTGTGCAATTTCTTTGTGTGTGAAAACTCCTATGTTTGGCGAATTTCCTTGTGTTAATGTGCTGGCTGTAGTGAGTGTTTTTAGTGAAATATTTTATTGTTGGCTAGATTTTCTGCATAAGATAAAACCTAGGCAAATCATGAGATAAATCTCCCTCATTTACCAAAGTGAGGCTCCCGTGTCGATTTGTCAATTAAAATATACTAGTATCTATATGGGGTTTTACTTTAACTATTCAGCTCATGAACCATAGCTGTATAGTTCTGCAACAAGTAAGCAGCTTGTTTAAGAAAGGAAATATTTATAGAAGGGAATTATATAAACACAGAGAAGAAATGGGGAAGATGTGCATCCCAATCAATAGATAACAGAGTTGATTGCATGCACATAGAAGAAACCAATAGATATCAACACAGAATTATAAGCAAAGGCAGCTCTAGATCTAGATCTAAAATAACACAAAGTTTATTAAAAGATCTAAGATATAAAAGCTAGAAACACAATACACCGTGACACAAAGTTCTCCGGAAATCTGCTCCTGTATATTCCTTTGCTTCAAGTGGCTATCAAGGGTTTCAACACAAAGTCTGGAACACAAGAATGCTGCTTACAAATTCTCATCATTAACCCGAAGGTTCTTCCTCTACTTATAGAATGTAGAGGGGCAATTACAAGTCGGAAGCTTTTAGTTGAATTGGCACATGTGGAAGTTGGAAAAGAAAACAACTGGCAATCTCCTCCTAGAATTCCTCTTTGCATGACATGTATGATTTGCAACTGAAAATAGAACCTTCTATTTTGCACGTCCGCCACCTATCTCCAAGTAGTTGACTTCTTCAAGTAATGGCTTTTAAACCAATCACTTAAGTTGTATAATTTAATTGATCGCTCAATTACTTTGTCGAGGAAAGAAGAAGGAAGAGGAAAGTTGCAGTCTTGTCATTTTCATGTCTACATGCAGCTGATTCTTTTGCCTTTGATTCTCACCAAACTGGATCTGGGAGTAGCTGGATCTGGAAGCAAGCTGGATCTGAAACAAGCTGGAATTGGAAACGGCTGGAATTTTGCCTTCGCCTTGTCTTCTCTTTTATCCTTGAAGTTTTTGCAGCTTCTCCTGTACATACATCGGTCTGCAATGTCTGCTGCAAATAACTCATCATTTTTATTTTTAATTGCATATGAGCAATTAAAAATTCTGGAAAGCACTCCGGGTGAATGCAACTTCAATGAAGGCTTCAACTAGAAGATTGGAAGCACATGCACAAGATCCTGGAAGAAATTTTTCACGCATTGACTTCTACACAGGCTGCATCAGAAACAAGAGGATGAAGCCTTTGTGCCGGAAGCTTTTGCAATTATGAGATCTGGATCTGGATCTGGGCCTATTGACTTCAACAAATCTAGAAGCTACGCATGATTCCGCTGAGCTTTCTCTTTCATCCCGCTTTGCCATGGCTAGAGCAATCTTTGTCTGAACAATTCTTTTTCTTCTTACTCGGCCGGAATTCTTCAACACTGGTACAGATCTTGATAATTCTTCAAATTCGAAGGATATATTCAATGTATTGGACATTGATTTAAGCTCTTTTTTTTTTTTGTAAAGCACCTATAACGAATTCCTCGCAACTAATTCAGACAAAGAGGGCAACCGGACCATGAACAAGTGGATTTTAATCATAAAAATCTGCATAATTCAAGCCTGCTGCCCCAAAAATTGATGTTTTGTTTGCATGCAAAGTGAGCATGAATTTCTCTAACTTCACGTGAGCACCTGTATCACTTATGTAAACAATTATCCAGACACAAATCAACTCCCTTCAACCTGTGAGCGTCAAAATTGGAAGCTTTTAGCATTGATTTCACCTTCTTTTGAGCAAAAATCCTCTTCTAATGGGGCGCACTTTTCCTCTGGGTTGCACTTCTTTACATGTGAATTAATTAATTCATCCTTATGGCAACCCCTACTTATATAACCCTTGTGATTCTATAATTAATTAACGCCTTTACTATTACTGATAATTAATTACTTAATTAATGAGCTTCACTCTTCAAATGGGGCGCCTATTTTGTGCATGCTTATGGCTGCCATTAAATAAAATAAATTTATTTAATTTTAGACTTCTACTTCCACTTAACTCAAGCCTCATAGTATGATTTGACCTCAGCCACCGAAAATAGGAATTAATTTAATCATTTAATACTTTAAAAAGTATTATTTCTCTCCCAAAAGGGGCGCACTTTTTGACATAAAGGGGCTGCCATTAAATAAATTAATTTATTTAATTTTAGAACAGTCTATTTTCAACCACCTTTTGTCCTTTAACTTTAGTTGACTTTTCCACAAGCTTGGGTGCCTATTTTGAGTGAATAATTAATTGAATCAATCAATTTAAAGGCTGCCTTTACTTCTCCAAAGGGGGCGCACTTTTTGACATAAAGAATTCTATTTTTAAGAAACACATGACAAAAGGATTTTTACTCGCAACGCAGCCCCAAAATCTCATGATTCACTTAAGTCACTTGACTTTCATAATGGGATTATTTACCTGCAAGACATGATACAATAAAATCCCATGATTCACTTAAGTGATCTTTCTTTTATTCCACAATGGGAATTTTTAACTCCGCAAGGCGTAATAAAATCCCACCGCCTGTCCTCTAATTTTCCCATTGTCATTTAAGGCATTGCTTTCATGGGAAAAAGTACCTGCTAGCAGTGATACAAAATTCCCACCGCTTGCGCTTCCAAAATCCCATGATTCACTTCAAACCCTCTTTTTCTAAAAATGCGGCCAGCCCAGAAGAGGCTTTTTGGTGCACGACTTCGTCTTTTCCTAGTGAACCAGACCTCCGATGGCGACTTCCTTCTGGCATAACGTGCGTATATGATCCCCAGCTACTCCAGGCCAAGAATCAGGCCAACCCGCAAAGGAATTGATCTAGAGAAATTTCACAGAAAACGAAACGGGAAAACACAAAAACACAAAACGTTGCCAAAAGTCACAAATAAAGCCAAAACTTATTCCTGGTTAAAACCCTACTGGTATATGGGAATAACAATATGTACGATCACAACAGAGTTAAAACGGAGCGCTAATTGCCTCAAACGGGGCTCAAAATAATTAAATACAAATTTCCCGCAGACAAATCCCGACGACAGAATATAACAATTTTGGGCATCTGGGTATTTGGCGAAAATGGCTAATATGGCTCTTTGGGAATATCTTGACGCAATACAAGAAATTTCTGGCAATAAAAACACAAAACGACCCACTATTTTAAATGTACGAAATTTTTTCGGATAGGATAGTCACAGATTTCAGGATGAAATGCGGGACACTAATCGGCTCCGCTTGTGGACATTTTTCTCTCGTCGAATGACAAGGGAAAAGATGAGATCCCAAAGATCTCTAGTTTCGTATCTTGTCTTTTGGACACGAGGTCGTGCAAATGAACACAACACAAAAAACAAAAACAAAACAAAGAAAAACAAAGTTTTATTTATGTACATGCAGGTTTTACCTGCTTTCTCATGTCCGTAAATAGCTTCAAGTGTTGCCCATTGAAAGGCAACGGCAATTCAATTCCATCCCGATAGGCAAGGAAGAAAGTATCCATTCCCGCAGCTCTTTTGATCACGAAAGGCCCTTTCCAGAGTGAATCAAATTTGTCGTGCATGCCCTTCGGTTCATGTCTCTTGTCCCACCAGAGTACCTAGTCTCCAATCTCAAACTTCCTTTCTCTGGCCTTCTTGTCAAATACTTTGGGCAAGTCCTTATCAACTTCATCTGGTGGTGGCTCATCCTTTCTTCTCTCCGTGGCGGTAAGTCTGCATCAACTTGCTCCGTTCTCAGATTTATTTGCTGCATTTCTGAGGAAGAACTATCACCATATTCTTTGTTCTTCTACAGCTGCTGATCACGCTTGTTAAAGTCTTTGCTAAGGAAACTAAACCCGTGGGGATTTTGTTACCTTTTGGTTGGACTATTCCACTATTGTCATCATAACCTGGATCAGCTTTTCCTATGACTGTTTGTTGTGGTGGTGATTTACTCCCTTCAACGTACACTCTGTCACAAAGTTGCCTTGTTCCAAAAATGCAAATGTTTGTTCAGTGGACTTTGGGGCGATAGAGCATATCTACTTTATAGTTTCCTTGTCTCGAATATGGACAAGGGGTCTATCCGGATTCAATAGTGCAGCCATGATCGCCAAAGAATCTCGCCTTAGAGTTTTGATTTATTGAATGAAGTCATAGATAAGGCCGCAAGATAGAGTGTGGCATAAAGCACTTTATCTCTCGTAATGCTCCAAACTTATCTCTTTTGACTTGACTTTGCCCTCGAACCTGGCTTTACTAGAAGTTCAACATCTCTTGGGCTTTGAGGAGTTTTACTCCTTTCTTTTTAGCTTGCTCCATTCCTAACAAAGAAGCTTCATACTCCGCCATTTGTATTATAGGTGTTCTCGAACATCGGCAGGGGAGTATGGAAATACCTCATGATCTGGAGATATTAGTAGAGCGCCGGCTCCTGATCCAAAAGAACATGTGCCTTTAAACTCCAGAGTCCAAACTTTTTCTTCTTCTTTTGTTGGCTCTGGCTCTGGTTGAAGTTCTTGCTCTGGAACGCCTTTATCCATTTCCAATTCTTCTTCTTTTCATTGCCTCTGGTTCTAGTTGAAGTTCTTGCTCTAGAACGCCTTTATCCATTTCCAAGAAGTAGACCCCACGGTCAGATTCCTAAAAAAGAATCTGAGATCTAGGATCCTCAGATTTTGTGACCGTGTACCTGGATTTCTTTTCCGGCTCCAGCTTATGGTTAAGTCCTTTGATTGGTATGTGCGCACAAGACCAATCCATCTTGACTACTCCGCCCAGCTCTTTACAGAAATTTCTACTCAACAACATGCCATAAGACACTAGGATGTCTCAAGTACAAGGATAGTCATTTTCAGTTTTTTGTCCTGGGAAAGAAAGGACCGCCTCGCGCATCTTTGATTTGCCCCACAAGAGGAACTTGCCTTTCCATTGAATAACATCTTCCGATGGTTTTTGTCAATGTGAGACCCAAGGCATCAACAACTTTGGCAGGCATGACGTTGTCAGAAGCTCCAGAGTCCAAAATGCAATTGCTTAGTTTGTATCCGTTGATAAGCAAAGATACATAAAATGGCTCGATCCTTTCTGATGTAGCAGGAGAAGAGGTAGAAGGAGAAGAACTTGCAGCCGCATTATTTGAAGGAGTAATCTTTGGACTTGACAAGATACCCCGTGAAGTATTATTTGTTGAAGGGTTGGGACCATTACTTTGCACATACTTGACCAATCTATTTAGCTGATCAGGAAATGCCCTCAAATACTCAGCTTCTGACATTTGGACCTTGGTCTTCTTGATGTGGTCAATGATGTCGAAAGCTTGACTTGCTTCACCGGATGTGTGTTGGCCCTCTGCTGCGAATTGAAAGAATTTGAATATTTATCCTTGGGTGCTAATGAAGAAGGAAGAGGGCTACCTCTTTTCAAGATAGTAACATCCGGCCCAGATCTTCTCTTTCTCTTCTTTGGCCACTTGTGGATGCTTCGGCATTTTGGCGTGTCTGGGACCTTGTGAACACTGCAAATGTGTGACCATCAGAATCTTCAAAAGATTCATAATAGCCATCGCGATTCATAATCCAAGTAACCAATATTGAGTCGCCAATGGATCTACAAAGTCTTCATCATCGAATGATTCGTCAATGTCGAGATCCTCTTCATTAGTTTCCAAGTTATTCCTTGGAGCAGCTTCAATTGCCAACCGCTGAGGTGCAACAATGCAAGTCTATTTCGGTTTTGATTTTTATTTTGACCATTAAAGGTCCGAGTAGAGCTAATCTTGAAGGGGTCGTATTCCCGCTGAGCGATCGCTTCTTGATTTGCAGCATGTCATTAGCCAATCTTTGCAAAGAAAGGATCCGAAGTACTTAAAGAAGCACCATCACTTTTGTTAGATGGTTGTTTGAGTTTTCCAGCCATGATCAAGTCATCTTCAACTTTCACGGCAGCATTTTGTGCTTCAAGTAGATTCATGGGTCTTGCCCTTCTTAGTTGATATCCAACTTCGGGCAATAGAGTGTTTATAGAAAACGCTTTTGATTTTCGTCACTCAATGCGGAAGAAGTGGGGATTTTATAAAAATCCATCGGAACCTTACTGCAATAAAGTCCCGCACGTTCTCACTTGATTCTTTCTTCAATCAGTGTCGGTTGGGTGATCAACGTCTAGCGCCCTCTCATGGGATTGAATATTTTCGAAATTGCTCACGCATAGTCACCCGGTTGGTTATGGTGCCAGAGCTAGCCGATAGAACCATTCTCCACCAAGTCATGCGCAGAGTCTCTATGAAGAGTCTAATGAGATACATCTTCATGTTCGATCGCAAGCGCTCCACAGATATGAAAATGCAGCCAAGTGGTCATCTAGGTTCTGCTTGCCATCTCCAAAGAATTTCGGAAATTCTTTCTCGTCCCTTTAGGTAGATCATGCATAGGAGTCAGATTCAAAGGCCCAAAGGCTGCACCCCATGGAATAGGTACAATCTGGTTCTGATTCGCCATGACGAATGGAGCACGTCTTCTCCTTGTGTAGACTTGGTGAATAATTCCAATTGCGATTATGCTGAAGACAATCCGGATATGGATGGGTATGTACTCTCCTTCCTAGTGAGAGACTAGATCTACGGCTTCTAACTTGAGGAGGATGATTGAAATTGAATTGCTCCTGCAATCTGAAGAAATGATCAGTCCTTCCTTGCGCCTTCACGGATCGGGTGAATGGACGTTCAGCCAGGTTGAGATTTGTATGGAAAACAATCTAATCTTCAATAGATAAGCTTTGATCTGCAAAGATAGTTGTTCCCCAGCGGAGTCGCCAAAAATTGTTGGCTAGATTTTCTGCATAGCATAAAACCTAGGCAGTCATGAGATAAATCTCCCTCATTTACCGGTGAGGCTCTCGTGTCAGATTTGTCAATTAAAATATGTTAGTATCTATATGGGGTTTTACTTTAACTATTCAGCTCATGAACCATAGCTGTATAGTTCTGCAACAAGTAAGCAGCTGTTTAAGAAAGGAAATATTTAAAGAAGGGAATTATATAAACACAGAGAAGAAATGGGGAAGATGTGCATCCCAATCAATAGATAACAAATTTGATTGCATGCACATAGAAGAAACCAATAGATATCAACACAAAATTATAAGCAAAGGCAGCTCTAGATCTAAATCTAAAATAACAAAGTTTATTAAAAGATCTAAGATATAAAAACTAGAAACACAATACACCGTGACATAAAGTTCTCCGGAAATCTGCTCCTGTATATTCCTTTGCTTCAAGTGGCTATCAAGGGTTTCAACACAAAGTCTGGAACACAAGAATGCTGCTTACAAATTCTCATCATTAACCCGAAGGTTCTTCCTCTACTTATAGAATGTAGAGGGGCAATTACAAATCGGAAGCTTTTAGTTGAACTGGCACATGTGGAAGTTGGAAAAGAAACAACTGGCAATCTCCCTCCTAGAATTCCTCTTTGCATGACATGTATGATTTACAACTGAAAATAGAACCTTCTATTTTGCACGTCCGCCACCTATCTCCAAGTAGTTGACTTCTTCAAGTAATGGCTTTTAAACCAATCACTTAAGTTGTATAATTTAATTGATCGTTCAATTTCTTTGTCGGAGGAAAGAAGAAGGAAGAGGAAAGTTGCAGTCTTGTCATTTTTCATGTCTCGCATGCAAATCGATTCTTTTGCCTTTGATTCTCACCAAATCGATATGGGAGTAGGCTGGATCTCGGAAGCAAGTGGATCTCAAAACAAGTTTGGAATTGGAAACGGAATTGGAAGCGGTTGGAATTTTGCCTTCGCCTTGTCTTCTCTTTTATCCTTGAAGCTTTTGCAATTCTTCTCCTGTACATACGCATCGGCAATGTCATCGCATAAATAATGTTGGTGTCTGTATTTTCCACATCATTAGGTGAGTCATCTCACTTAGTTGAGATCGTAGGTCCATGTGTCATTTAGGGGTCATTATGAGATTCCCTTACGTGTCAGTGCGTCGGCAAGTCGGTGCAAGGCTCAGCATCATCATGGAGTTACACTTCTATTCTAGGAATGTAACTCCCCCTCTCTACTCGAGTTGTCATGATTGCAGCACTGGGGGTTACTCAGCACCTCCTATATGTACACCCCATTTGATCTATGAGATAGAGGAGAGTTTTATGGCTTAACCAGGTTTTACCCGT
Organism: Taxus wallichiana var. yunnanensis; assembly: GCA_018340775.1. NCBI lineage: Eukaryota > Viridiplantae > Streptophyta > Pinopsida > Cupressales > Taxaceae > Taxus > Taxus wallichiana. Next base: position 790,010,877 of record CM031242.1, read on the forward strand.
GTTTCAAATATTTGCATGCACATTCGGTTGATGCTCGCTCCTCCCGAGATCTCTTCACGCTGCCGTTCACACGTCCATTGATGTGCATGTCGTCCCTCGTGATCCTCGCTTGTGGGTTTTAAACCCTCTTTCATGGTATCAGAGCGGATCTTGTGGATCCGTGCACTCATCGGCGTTTCTGTGCGTGTTTTCCGGCTTCCAGCGTGATATTCAGATTCTCGTGCATGTGTCGTAATGGAAATTCCAACCGTGCACTTCTTGCATTGATTCGGGCGTTTATACCTCTTTGGGGTTTTCGTGGTTTTCTGGCTTTTGCATGCGGTCTTTAGAGGTGATTTGCAGTTTTGGGTGTTGTTTGAGGGCTTGGATCTGAGTTCGAGTGTTTTTTGTCTTGAGGTTTTGAGGTTTTGAGAGTTGGTTATACTCCTACTTGGACGTGCTTTCATTGGATTTTCAGGCCTTTACACTCTGCCTGCTTCCTTGCATTGGCTTCATCCGTCTTCTGCAACTCGTTTTTCTCTCAGCATCGTTTGGTTTGGTCTTTGACTGAACGGTTAAACGCCTTTGCCTTGGCATGTTGTTGAGGGATCTACTTGTTTTTCTTGTTGGTGAACGTGGATCAGACCGACCCTCTGCTCGTCCCTCGTGCACATCGAACCTGCACCTTTTTGAAGCTCGGTCTGCTCGTGCCTTGCTTGGGACATCCTTTCACCCCCGCTCAACAAGCTTTTTGCACGCCTATGTTCGGCTCTGGTTTCCTCCATGTTACCTAGCTCGGCCTGCACATTGCCTCCAACTCCTCCACACGTGGCCTTGGGCATTTTCAACCTCTGCGACCTGCAGCACCAGCTCCACCTCTATCTAGCTCCACATGCTCACCGCTTTTTGGGTGTTTTTGGCGGTTTTGGCACTTTTTGGGGTCTACAGTCCCACACGGCTTTATTTGTATTGCACACTGGTCTTCAACTCAAGCCTAGACGTTTCTGCACTGCCAGCCACACAACGGTTACATGCCACCCACCAACACGTGGCCTCCATTAAAAAAACGTTTTTGAATTGTGCTTTGCCATTTTTTAAAAAAATGTTTTTTTTATTATTGTTGTGTTTGGTTCTGAGTGCACTCGCTTGTTTGCATGCACATTGATCACTCGCCAGCAACTCTCTCCACGTGGACACCACAACCAAACAGCCTGCAAACTTGGACATTTTCTGCCCAGCACAGCACTCCAGGCAGTTTCTCTCTCCACGTGGGCCTCCACAACTACTGCTCACCTCTCACTGACATGTGGCATTGACCACTTCCAACGTGGGCACTCCTTTCCACCTTTTTTTTAATGTTTAAAGTGTTAAAAATTAAAACATTCAGTTTGGCATTGTAATTTTTTAAAAATTTGGGCTGCTGATTTTGCTTGTATTTAATACCCTCCTACGAGTGTCGAAGACGGAGGGCGAGGTCCGGGGTTGGCAGGAGGCTAATCCCCCTCGCAGTCAAAACAAACCCCGCTAAAATTCCGTGTCGTTTCCAATGAGTACCCACACGATACCCTTTGCACCCATCTCGTGCACTTTTTTAATGCATTTGCAGCATCTAGTGTATTTTTCCATCAGTTGCGGGAATCGTTTTAATGCTATAACTTTTGACTCGCTGCTCGTTTTTTAGCGCTTCTTTAGTCAAAGTTGCATGATTTTTGCACATTACGTGATGGCATTATCAGTTTTGTAAACGCACTACTTTTATAAAGTGCCGCATTCTGGGGGGTTGCCTGTACTCTTGGGTTTTCGCACGCAGACGTATTATCGGCCGAGTCCGATGTCTTGCTTTCGTGCACCTTGCATCTTGCATTTTTTCATCATGGAGAGTTCTCCTTCCAAACTTGAGCGTCGTAGGATCGCCTTACAGCCTCTGCCACTTCTCACCGGGAGAGGGAACTATGGTGTGCTTCCATGGAACGTTACTTCACCCACGAGGGTCTTTTACCCTTCTTGCTTGGTTCAATTCTTGCACCCACTGATCATCGTCATTTGGAGGACTTCCTTGACACTTGTGACCATGTCTTTGGTCACATGATGATGCATGTCTCCAGATCTCTCTGGTTTCACGTGGCACAATCAGATCCACCTCACCGTGTCTGGAGCATTCTTCAGTCCCTCTATGGAGACCCTTCACATACTGCCGCCATTGTTGCTGCTTTGCTGATTCAGTTGTCTCCTCTTCTTCGTGTGATGGCAGTTCCACTGACATAGACTCACTTGGTTCTACTTCTGATGATGAGGATTGTGCACCCAGTTCTGATGTCGAGAGTACTACAAAGGACTCTTCTCCTCTTTCTCTCACTATTCTAGAGAGTGTTGACACTTCCCACATCTCATCAGATATCGAGCAGTCTCCTACTCAATCTCACATAGTCATCACACCCGCCTCCTTTCCACTTCCAGTGTGCGAGGCCCCTTACACTCCTTTACCTTCATTGGATGACTCATACCTATCTGACATCGCTCTTCTGTTTGTTGAGCCCCCTCATTGGGACAAGTATCTCGCTCGACCTTAGTCGTCTTTTCGCAGAGTCGACTTGTGATGCACTCTAGTCCCTCATCCATCTACAGTATTTCAAAGGAGTTCATCTCTCGTTTGTTGGGAGTGCCCCTTCCAGAATCATGTCACTTCCACATTTCCTCGGAGACCTTCAATGATCCACCCTCACTGTGGATCCTTTTCGTTGTGGAGGATGTTTTGTTCCCTTCACATCACTGGACATCCTTTCTGGGGTGTTCCTCTTTTCACTCGACAGCTTCTACGCACGTGGCATTACCTTCGGTTCCTCGCACTCACTCGCTAGACCTATGCCACACTTCATGCACCGCACTCGCAGTTCTTCATGTCAGCTTTGCTACCTTCGGTTTCCTTCGCAGAGTGGGCGGACTTCCAAAGACGTTATTTTTGTCCTTCTTAAGGGCGAGGCACACAGATTAAATCGTGGGTGGCTCTTCTTCACCTAGAGGCAGAGGATCTCGTGATCGACCTTCTTCTCGGAGACTTCCTGAGCCGCAGAGTTCGATCCGTCCATGGCATCTTCTCGCATTCCTCTCTTCTCCCTCTTCTTCTCTCTTCTTCTTCTTTCCGAGAGATAGCCTCTTTGTACATGGGTACCTTTTCGTGCTCGCTGTGAGCCGGGACCCATATCTCGGCATCTTTCTTAGATTAGAGAGTGTTTTGTTCTCTTGTGGTGGATGTTTTTCCCACTGGGTTTTCCTTCACTACTTGGGATCTTTTTCTTGTACATGGGTACCTCATTAGGCTTTGTGTCGGACCCATTTCTCGTTTCTGACTTGCCGCCTCATCCTAAGTTACGATGAAGGGGGCTGTTGGTGTGTGTATTTTTCACATCATTAGGTGAGTCATCTCACTTAGTTGAGATCGTAGGTCCATGTGTCATTTACAAAGGCGTCATATGCGTCATTGGGAGTTACACTTCTATTCTAGGAATGTAACTCCCCCTCTCTACTCGAGTTGTCATGATTGCAGCACTGGGGGTTACTCAGCGCCTCCTATATGTACACCCCATTTGATCTATGAGATAGAGGAGAGTTTTATGGCTTAACCAAAGTTCTCGCCCGTGTTTCAAATATTTGCATGCATGCACATTCGGTTGATGCTCGCTCCTCCCGAGATCTCCTCACGTTGTCGCTCGCACGCCTGTGATGTGCATGTCATCCCTCGCGATCCTCGCTTTGCAGTGTTTTAAACCCTCTTTCAAATAACTCATCATTTTTATTTTTAATTGCATATGAGTAATTAAAAATTCTAGAAGCACTCCGAGTGAATGCAACTTCAATGAAGGCTTCAACTAGAAGATTGAAGCACATGCACAAGATCCTGGAAGAAATTTTCCACGCACTAACTTCTACACGGGCTACATCAGAAACAAGAGGATGAAGCCTTTGTGCCGGAAGCTTTTGCAATTATGAGATTTGAATCTGGATCTGGGCCTATTGACTTCAACAAATCTAGAAGCTATGCATGATTCCGCCGAGCTTTCTCTTTCATCCCGCTTTGCCATGGCTAGAGCAATCTTTGTCTAGAACAATTCTTTTTCTTCTTACTCGGCCGAATTCTTCAAAACTGGTATAGATCTTGATAATTCTTCAAATTCGAAAGATATATTCAATGTATTGGACATTGATTTAAGCTCTTTTTCTTTTGTAAAGCACCCGTGCTAATTTCTAAACTAATTCGCACAAAGATGGCAACCGACGATGAACAGTGGATTTTAATCATAAAAATCTGCATAATTCAAGCCTGCTGCCCCAAAAATTGATGTTTTGTTTGCATGCAAAGTGAGCATGAATTTCTCTAACTTCACCTGAGCACCTGTATCACTTATGTAAACAATTATCCAGACACAAATCAACTCCCTTCAACCTGGCGCCAAAATTGGAAGCTTTTAGCATTGATTTCACCTTCTTTTGAGCAAAAATCCTCTTCAAATGGGGCGCACTTTTCCTCTGGGCTGCACTTCTTTACCTGTGAATTAATTAATTCATCCTTATGGCAGCCCTTGCTTATATAACCCTTGTGATTCTATAATTAATTAATGCCTTTGCTATTACTGGCAATTAATTAATTAATTAATGAGCTTCACTCTTCAAATGGGGCGCCTATTTTGTGCATGTTTATGGCTGCCATTAAATAAAATAAATTTATTTAATTTTAGACTTCTACTTCCACTTAACTCAAGCCTCACAGTATGCTTTGACCTTAGCCATCAAAAATAGGAATTAATTTAATCATTTAATACTTTAAAAAATATTATTTCTCTCCCAAAAGGGACGCACTTTTTGACATAAAGGGGCTGCCATTAAATAAATTAATTTATTTAATTTTAGAACGGTCTATTTTCAACCACCTTTTGTCATTTAACTTCAGTTGACCTTTCCACAAGCCTGGGCGCCTATTTTGGGTGAATAATTAATTAAATCAACCAATTTAAAGGTTGCCTTTACTTCTCCAAAGGGGGCGCACTTTTTGACATAAAGAATTCTATTTTTAAAAAACATGACAATGGGATTTTTAACCCTGCAAGGCAGCCCTGAAAATCCCATGATTCATTTAAGTCACTTGACTTTCATAATGGAATTATTTACCCTACAAGGCAGAAAATAAAATCCCATGATTCACTTAAGTGATCTTTCTTTTATTCCACAATGGGAATTTTTACCCTGCAAGGCAAGTAATAAATTCCCACCTGCCTGCTGCCTCTAATTTTCCCATTGTCATTTAAGGCATTGCTTTCATTGAAAAAGTACCTGCTAGGCGATACAAAATTCCCACCTACCCGGTGCTCCTAATTTTCCCGATCCACTTCAATTCTTCTTTGTCCAAAAATGCAGCCAACCCAGAAGAGGCTTTTTGGTGCACGACTTCGTCTTTTCCTAGTGAACCAGACCTCCGATGGCGACTTCCTTCAGGCATAACGTGCACATATGATCCCCGCTTACTCCGTGCCAAGAATCGTGCCAAACCGCAAAGGAATTGATCTAGAAAAATTTCACGAGAAAACAAAACGAGAAAACACAAAACGCTGCCAAAAGTCACAAATAACGCCTAGAACTTATTCCCGGTTAAAACCCTACTGGTATATGGGAATAACAATATCTACGATTACAACAGAGTTAAACGGAGTGCTAATTGCCTCAAACGGGCTCAAAATAATTAAATACAAATTTCTAAAACAAATCCCGGCACTGATGAGAATATAACAATTTTGGGCATCTAGGTATTTGGCGAAAATGGCTAATATGGCTCTTTGGGAATATCTTGACGCAATACAAAAACTTTCTGGCAATAAAAACACAAAACGACCCACTATTTTAAAAGTACGAAAAATTTTCGGATAGGGTAGTCACAAATTTCAGGATGAAATGCTGGGACACCATTTATCGTTTAATCCGCTCCAACCCTAAATAAAACAAGCTATTGTTTTGGGGACTGGTTTGAGGCACTATTTAAGTATGTATGAAGTGAATCGACTACGTTTTGAGTGTCCTAAAATCCCTTGTGGCAGCGACTTACACTAGGAGTTTGTGATCTAATTTTATGTGCCTTTTTAGGGAGCAGCAACTTCGTATAGAGGTGATTGCCTTGTTGTTTTGTGTCTTGGGTCCTTTCTTTAATAGTGAATTATAATCTACTGTTAATGCTGCATTTATTCAGCCATAGCAACTTGATTTGGGCATTGTTTTGGCATGTTTGGGAGTCATTTGAAATAGTTATTCAATCTGATCTGTATTGGCATGTTGTGGCTCCATTTTTAAGTGATTTGGGAAGGATTTAATAGTATTTTTAAGCTGTTGGTTATTGGTGCTTTAATTCCAGCTATGGCGACTTGATCTGGGTTATATTTTGGTGTGTTTGAAGCATGAACAAGCAATATATTAAATCAGATCTGTGTTGGCATAATTTTCTAAGTGTGGGGAAGTTATTGTGAGTGTTTTGAAGGGGTATTAAGTGCTGGAAATTATTTATGCAAATTATTCTAACCCTAACGACTGGGTTTCTGATTTTGGGATCTGATTTGAAGGGGTTTCAGTGATCTAAAAATTCAGTTTCATAGCTCTTTGGAAAGGTCCTGAATTATAGAATAATCTGCATTTTATTTGGTGAAGAAATATGGAGTTTGGAGTGAGATATTAATTTTCTAAGTTTCAGCTATTCTGGTGTATTTTAAATTAATTCACTACTGCAATTAATTTCAGATCTGGAAAAGATTAATGTCCTAACTAGTTCTCCCATCTAATCCACCACTTTGGCTCACTCCAACCCTATTTGGGTTGTATTGAAGCTAACATTGGATTATTTGAGGTCAAACTAGGAGGGTTTAATCCTTCTAGTATCAATTTGGTTAAGTGAATTTCAACTTTGTATAATATATACTTTCATGCTCTTTCCAATGGCGAGAAATTGTAACATGTCACGTAGTTTGTCATATTGTTTTTCCATTTTTCTTAATCATACAGTACCATCGCTCCTTTTTCAATGCAAAGGCTGCCATTTCTGGCTTTGACCCATAGCCAAAAGGCTCTAGCTGTTTTTTACCATCAAAAGATATGCGAAACCATTTTTTCATGTCTCCATTTATCACAAGCACTATCAATGAATCCATTTTTCTTCATTATTTTGTTGACTAATAAAATCTAGTGAAGAGGTAACCAACCCCAAAAAAATATTTTAAAATAGCTCTAGACTTTCATATACATTTGCACCTACACAACCATTATTACTTGCATCCTTGGATTCGCCAACTTTACATTAGTCAAAAGGAAATATGGAATTTATATCTGACCTTGCAATAGAAGTGTTCAATTTCATAGCAGGCGTTTTCATTAGTCCATCTCCGACCCCTTCAAATGGGCCCCAAAACCTCCAGCTTGCATTTCAAAAGATGCTATTGAGGGGTAAACTTGTAGACTTTGGATAAGAGCTTGGACTTACCGAGGAGAGACAATATTGGGTGCCAAACAATGATAAAAGAAGTCATTTTTATAAAATACTAAGAAGTAGAAGAATGTTCAAGAGTGCAATAAGCCAAAAACAACCACATTTCAGAATCATAATAAGACAAAAGAGGGAGCACCACGCCTTTGGGACTAATAAGACAAGAATAAATACTTCCAAGGGTCTAATAAGTATAAGAAAGGTTTAATTTTGCATATTGACCTTTCTCGACCGTGCACATATAAACCTAAAGATTCTTTGCAATTTCTCATCAATTTACATGAGTAGACAGCTATTGGTAGATGATATAAATTAAAAATGACAAATACAATATTCAATATGTAATGTCCCCTTTTCTAAACTATAAATAATTAATAATATTTTTAAGTTGGGCCCAGCCAATTCTTATTTTGGGACAACTTCATATTATTACCTACGTTGCATGCATACCTCAAACCCCCCGCCGAATCCTGCAGGATACGTCTCGGGTCCGGATACGCGACGGATACGATTCTGATACAGCTCGGATCCGCACAGGATACTCCCGGATACGTGGCGGATACGTACAGACGTATCCGGGAGTATCCCGTGTGGATCCAGGCCGTATCCGCCTTCAAAAACATTTTTTTAAAGTTTTATTTCATTTTTTTTAAATGTTTGACTTTTCTACTCCTTAAAACCGAACCCTAAACATTAAATGAATAAAATAATACACCCTCTCCCCCAAAAAAAGTTATAAAAAGCACCCACCCCTCTCATTTGAAATCACACAAACAATTTCATTGTCTTTTTGCAAGTGAATGAGCAAAGAGCCAAAGAAGAGTTGTGAAGAGCTTAGTGGAGGCAAAGATTGGAAGGAGGTTTTGCAAAGAGCTTAGAGGAGGCAAAGATTTGAAGGAGGGGCAGTGATTGCTTCTATTGTTTGGAGTCCATCATTGCAAGGAGGAGAACTTTGAAGGAGAAGAAGCCATTGTTGAGACTTGAGAGGAAGAGATTGTTTTAAAATTTTAGAGGCAACCAGGATCTACGATTCTACACTACACTCTACAGGTATACCGTATTTTAATTTTATTTTTATTTTTAATTCATCCTTTCGTTTTTTTTTTTTACGGTTATTTATTTATTTATTATGTTGCATTTTTTTAAATTTTATAATTTAAACACATCCTAAATCTGTGTATGCTCTCACCTCGCGCCTTTATGGCGATCTTGGTGATCAAAAACAGATTAGGATGGCATAGTTTAGGGGTATTTAATTTATTAATTGGTAAAAAATCATTTTTTTAATTTTAAATGCAAATAAGCTTCAATGTTAATGTATTTGTTTTGTTTTTTTAGCTTCCTAAATCTATGTATGATCTCACCTCGCGCTTTATGGCGATCTTAGTGATCAAAAATGCAGTTAGGATGACATAATTAATTAGTAATTTATTTATGTTAAGGCAAATTGTGTTTTAATTTTTTAAACATCCTAAACCTATGTATGCTCTCACCTCACGCTTTTATGACGATCTTGGTGATCAAAAACAGATTAGGATGACATAACTAATTAGTAATTTATTTATGTTAAGGCAAATTCAAATTGTGTTTTAATTTTTAAACATCCTAAACTCCGTATGCTCTCACCTCGCGCTTTATGGTGATCTTGGTGATCAAAAACAGATTAGGACGGCATAACTAATTTATTTATGTTAAGGCAAAATGTTTTTAATTTTTTAAACATCCTAACTCTGTGTATGCTCTCACCTCGCGCCGTTATGGTGATCTTGGTGATCAAAAACAGATTAGGATGGCATCAAGTTCTGCTTCGGGTGGAGTGCAAGGCCGAGCTGAAAACACATCAGTTCCTGTGAGACATGATCCTAATTCCCCTCTTTGGAGACATGTGACAGTGGTAGACAACATTGTTGGTGGTGGGTGTCGGGTATGGATATGTCATGGTTGCCAAGCTCAGTACAGATCCTCATATAGTCGAGTGAAAATCCATTTGACTGGTGTTGGAGGTGTGGGGATAAAGAGGTGCCCAAAAATATCAAATGAAAAAATGGCAGAGTACCTAAGAGAGCAAGAGGAGGCTGATAAACAAGCTGAAAGAAATAGAACTAGAACAATTCCTTCGCAAAGAAGGCCTTCATCACTACCACCCACACCTAGACCTACTTCTCATCCTTTCATTCAAACTCAAAGTCAACCATTTGATGAAGAGAGTCCAGAGAGCTCACGAAAAAGGCCAAAAGGAGCATTGGAGAAAGCATTTAATATTGAAAAGAGAGAGATTGCTGATGAGGTTGTTGCTCGATATATTTATGCATGTGGGCTGCCCTTTAATGTATTGAGATCTCCATATTGGCATCAAATGGTGAAGGGTATCAATGAAGCTCCACAAGGGTACAAATCCCTAGGTTACGAAAAAGTTCGAACCATACTCTTGGGAAAGGAAGTGGAACACATTCACAAGACTTTGCAGAGCCAATCGTAGACTCATGGAAGGAAACAGGGTTTCGATCATTTCGAGATGGAGGGAAAGATGCTAAAATAGACCCCTCGTAAATGTTGTTGCAAAGTATACCCTAAAGGGGCAACGTTCCTTAAAGCCATTGATTGTGAAGGGCAAGTCAAGGATGCACAATTTATTGCTGACATTTTAATAGAGGCAATTGAGTCGGTGGGCCCCCATAATGTTGTCCAAGTCATCACGGACAACGCTAAAAATTGTAAAGCAGCAGGAATGATCATAGAGGGTAGATATGAGCACATTTTTTGGACCCCTTGTGTTGTCCACTCCCTTAACTTGATGCTCCAAAAGATTGGGAAAATCCCATGGATTGAGCAAATTTATTCTGAGGCAAATGACATTCAAATGTTTATCACAAACCATCATATGTCACAAGCCATGTTTAGGAAATTCTCAAGGTTAGAGTTGCTGAAGGTTGCAGAAACTAGATTTGCCTCTCACACGCTTGTTTTGAGACGGCTTGTGAAGGTGAGAGAGGCTTTAACTAGTATGGTGATCAGCAGTGTTTGGTCAGTGTGGAGGCAGTCAAATACAGAGAAAGCTACAAGGGTAAAATCATGGGTCCTTGATGAGGATTGGTGGGCCAAGGTTGAGTACTTGTTGAGTTTTACAGAACCCATTCTCTCCATGATCCGATATGTAGATACTAATGAAACATGCTTGGGAGAGATATATGATGGCATAGATTCCATGCTTGAGCGTATCAGAGATATAATACAAAAAAAGGTCTAGATCCAGAAGAGACCTTCTACGGTGAGGTCAAGACTGTGGTCATGAAGAGGTGGAATAAAATGACCACCCCATTACATCTCCTTGCTTATGCACTGACCCCAAAGTACTATAGCTCTGATGTACTTGGGCTACCAAACAGGCAAGCACCATTTTCTAACTCCGAAGTTGGAAATGAAACCAGGGCAGGGCAAGATTCGAAAAATTTTCCCGATCCATCTATAGCCAGTGTGGTCAGAAGTGAAATGGGCACGTTTACTGGTTTAGAAGGCATCATGGGATCGATTGAGGCTCTTTTTGACAAGAGTAGCTTGACTCCAACCACATGGTGGCATGTACATGGCCATGATGCCAAGTACTTACGTCCTATTGCTATAAAAGTTCTTTCACAAGTATAAAATTTATAAATTTTAAAATTTAGAATCATTTCAAATATTTTAAATTTTATTAGGTTAGAACTTAGGATACTAACTTGTCTTTGAATTTCAATTTTCTAACTTTGTTGTAATAGGTGGCTAGTAATTCTTCCATGAGCGGAATTGGAGTACTTATAGCTTTATCCACTCAGCTAAAAGAAACAAGTTGGCATCTAAAAAAGCTGAGGATTTGGTATATGTGCACTCCAATTTGCGCCTCTTGTCACACAAGTCTGAGGAGTATGCTAAAGGGCCTCACAAACTTTGGGATCTTATTCCAAAGACCACAGACTTGGATGCCTCCATAGCCACGCTTGCCCAACTTTCATTATTTGATGGCAAAGATGACGCTCTAGGGAGTTTGCAAGGAGCGGAGAGTGGAGTTAATGAGAGTGGAGCTAGTGCAAGTGGCACACATGAACTTGATTTTGAGGAAAATCTAGATGATATATTCTAGATTTGTTTGTATTCCTATATCATATGTATGGCAGCCACATGAACAATGAAATCATAAATGTAAAATCTCAAGTATATTGTTTGTTTTGAAAATTTGAACATGGATCTAGTTACTAGTATATTTTTAAAATTTCAAGTTTTGTTCGTATTCATGTTAACATGATATTCGTATATCATATGTATGGCAGCCACATGATCAATAAAAATGCAAAGTCTTAAGTATATTGAATGTTTTGAACATTGATTCAAGTTTTGTATTACTATTTCAGTTTTTTATGGACTAAAAAATGAGTAAAATGAGTAGATGTACATAAATATATATACATATATATTTTAATATATATGTATGGACGTATCCAAGACGTATCGTATCCAAGGGTTTTTTAAAATTGACGTATCCGCGTATCGTATCCGTATCCTAAAGCAACGTAAATTATTACTATTAGAATAAAAATATTTTTAAATACTAAAATAAAGAAGAAAAAGGATAGGTCCTCCCTCTTTAAAAGGGAAAAGCAAAATTTAAAAAAGAAATAAAGAGGCCTACATGGAGCGCTCCACAAAGAAAGAAAAGTAAAGGCTATAAAAGCAAATGATGGGGGCTCATTTGTGGACATTGTCTTGTGAATTATATGCTTCCCTTTTGGAAATTGAAGCATTGAGCTCTCATTTTCACCCCTCCGAGGACAAAACCCTCGTTGGTTCCTATTGGGGATGAAAACCTTCAATAGTCACAACACTTGGGGATGGAAACCCTCATTTGTTGCATTGGTGACTTCATTTGGGTGTCACATTAGAGCTTCAAAATTTAGAATTTCACAATGGCAAGGATTTTTATTAGTGCTAGGGTGCACATTTCAGCTAGGACACACTTTTGGGGGCTGCCACATTCATTTCCATTTTGATCTACCCATTTGGAGATTTCGGGATCACTTTTCAGTGGGTTTTCATGGTTGGAAAATTGTGATTTTTCTTTCATTTGATAAATGGTCTCTTCAAAATCATTTTGAGCATTAGTTTGTGTTGAAACTCCAAGTATTGATGGAGTTATGAATTTTAGAAGTTTCAGTTTGTATTTGCACTTGAAATAAATTTATAAAATACAAATTTGCTCCAAATTTAATCTTGTTGGATTTATTGAGTATTTGGGATATTTCTATGTTAATTTCCAGCCCATATTGCATGAGAATGGATGCATCTTGTGAATTATATACTTCCCTTTTGGAAATTGAAGCATTGAGCTCTCATTTTCAACCTTTGAGGATGAAAACTCTCATTGATCCTACTCAGACGAAAACCCTCAATAATCACAACACTTGGGGATGAAAACCCTCATTTGTTGCATTGGTGGCTTCATCACGGGAGTCACAGGTGAGCTTAAAATTCAGAATTTCAGAATGACATGGGTTTTCATCCATGTTAGGGCACAAATTCCAGCTAGTACACGTTTTTGGGCTACCACTTTCACTTCCAACTTGATCTAGCCATGTGGAGATTTTGGAATCACTTTTAGTGGGTTTTCGTGGTTGAAAAAAATCTTATTCTAATTTTGTTTGATAGTCGTTATTTTTGTGATCACTTTGAGCTATCGCTTTGCATTTTTCTCCAAGAATTTATGAAGATATGGAATTTTGAAATTTCAGTTGTTCTTGAGCAATAATTAATTCTTGCAGTTATAATTTATGATCAATCATTTATTTTTCATGTTTTCATCAAGGGTTTTATGTTGATGATGTATTTTTAATATTTTTGGGTGAAAAAAGAAATCCAAATTTACCCTAGGTCATTCAGGGGTTTGGTGGACTTAAAACAGTTATTTGTAATGTCCCTTCTTCGGGACATTAATTAAATAAAATATTAGAGACCTTTAATCCACCCTTCCCATGGATTAAAGGAGTAAAATTGGGAAAATGTCATTACTCCTTTATTTTTAAATTAAATATTAATTCTCCTCTTATGTTTTTATTTTTAAATAATAAAAAGAGGAAATTAATGTTCTATTTTGAATTTGACTTTTCAGGAAAGAAGACTATTATTAAAAGTGACTCTTTTACATGAAGAAATGCGTCATACAAAGGAGAGAAACTTAGATATTTGAAATGCAAAAGCTATATAAGGAGATGTGGCGACCCCTTGGGGGCATGTTGAGGTTTTTATCAAAATATCTTCATGCTTGAAGAGGGATGTATGCCCATGAGATCTCATAATAAAGGTGTTTCTTCAACACCACCCTATTTTGGAGAGTGTGAGCCTTCTTGCAATCATTATTGAGTGAATATATGCATTGTTTCTCCATTCTAAGCATTGGCGACTTGGTTTAGAGTGTTGGCGCATTTATTTGGAGGGTAAATCTGCATTTTGGTGAAGGGTTTGAGGTACTTTTGTGACTTTTTCTGCTGCAATTTATTTAGCCATAGCGACTTGGATTGGGGTTTATTTTATCATGTTTTGATGCCATATGTGCTAGATCTATAATTTGTTGTGGGTGATTAATTATTTCTAAGCAAGGGTTAATATTCTAGGTGTGTTGAAGGCTAGAAATGAGTTGAAATTAATTTATATAATCTATTCTGATTAAACCCTAGCGACTTGGTATCAGATTTATGGGGTTGTTTAAAGGTGGTTTTATTTAACAGAATATATATATATATATATATATATATATATATTGCATTGAAAGGCCTCAATTTCTAGTTTATTGTGCATTTTATTTCATGCAAAAACATTGAGTATTGAAGGAGTTATTAATTTTTTAAGTTTCATTGTTCTAGGTGCCATTTTTATTTATTAACTATTGTTATAAAATCAGATCTGGAAAAGGTTAGTTTTCCGATTGGTTCTCCCATCTAACCCACTACCTTGGCTTACTCCAACCCCATTTGGGTTGTATTAACGCTGACATTGGGTTATTTGAAGTTGAACTAAAAGGATCTAATCCTTCTAAGGTCGATTTTGGGTTTAGAGTACCGCAGATTTCTAATATTCCTAAAAGGGTTATTACATTGTTGCCCTAATTTTTGCATAAAATTAGTTTGTTGTCATAAAATTAGGTTTTCTACATGTGGTTGTCTTCATTTCCAACAATGTTCTATTAGGGTTTGGAAAAAATCCAAATTCCTCAAATTTGAGCCCAAAAGGGACATTACAGTGCTATCGAGCTTTGGTCTTCCTAACTTTGAGGGTTTTGATGCAAGAAGATAAATGGCGGACAATTTTTGGTGATGCTAGATTCGAAAGGTTTTCCTAGGGAAAAAAAGATTGGTCAATAAAATGACTCAGTTGATCCATACCCTTCAAGATCCAAATGGTGGAAGGAGCTCTTTAAAAGGAGTCAATAATATAGCCATCCAAAGTGGACAACATTACTACATGGTATGAAGAGTATAGGGCTCTTCCGGAGAAGATTCGTGATACCATGTCATTTTCTGAGTTCGTGGGAGTAAGCAAAGGAAGATCAAGGCCCAAGCCTAGGTCGCAGTAGCACAAGAAGAAAAATTAGGGCTGCAAGTAATGGAGAAGAAACAGCCCATAGAGGAATCCACGATGCAAGTTGAAGAGGGAGAAATCGTGGAACTTGAGCCAAAGAAGAAAGAAAAATTAGATTCACATGGTGTTGAAGAAAAATTGAAGGTTGAAGCTCAATTGCCAAAGGACAAGGAAGATATTCATGATTCCGGCAAGACTCGCAAGGTGGTTCCTTACATGTCTCAACAAAGTGCTTCAACAAATTCTCATAAAGACAACCGAAGGTATGAAGATAATTCAGATTTGTTGCTTTCTATCATGCCATTTCAGATTTATAGTCATGGACAATTTGTTAAAAAGGATGACCTTGTGGCGAGTTTGATGCTCCACAATAAGTCACATCAAATGGGTGATCGTCATGGTACTAAAAAGGGAGAAAAATCAGAATTACAAGGGGATAATGGGGCAAAAATGTCGGGTGACCTTGTTAAGAGGCATGCCCATGAAATGAGGGTCTCTCTAGATGCCCATGATAATTTTCAGTTGGCTGGACTATTCCAAACAGCAGTCACCAAGGAGCAAATCGATGGGGGTATCCACAAAGAACAATCCCAATTTCGTCATCATCCGAAGAAAGGTAAAAATCCTTTGATGTTCTATGATAGTTTATTGAATTCTAATGGTCACTCAGGGCAGTCACATAATGAAGTCAAATCAGATTTACAAAGGACCTATGAGGATGACATCATGCGTGAAAGAAGGGCACCATTAGAGTATTTTTTTAGGGTTGTTCCTAACTCAGAAATTCTGAGTCATAAGAGTGTCGTAGGCAGCCCCTGGTATAAGATTATCTCAGTTTTGTTGCTTGTTGATATGTCATTGTTGGTATGTTTCCCTCACACACACAGCTGGTTGGGGAAGGTGATCAGATTTCATGCTTGTTATGTCCTCCTATGTCACCGTTGATTGGACATTATTATGCACCTCATACTCCACGGAATAATGAGGTAAGAAGTACCTTTTGTTGTGTGGATTCTTGGGCTCAATTTCAAAATTGTTTCCGCATGTGGAATATAGGTGCAATGTTGGGAGGATATCTATGTTTGAGGCATCAAGGGCATGTTGGTAAGTCTGATTTTCCATTCCATAAATATGGAAGAGTTAGAGAGAATATGGTGGAAGGGCAGCACCCTTACTCTAAAGTGTGGCACACATACTTATCATCCATTCCGGTGAAGGGACTTCTTCATAACCAAGGGGTCACTATGCTTGTAGAGAATGGCACCATCATACCTTGCGCAAAGAAAATAGTACAGTTGTCAATTCTCTTGGGAGATCATGATGTGATGAATTTTTTGTGATTGAACTAGCTAATGAGGAAATTGTTCTTGGGGTTCAATGGTTGCAAACATTGGGGAGTTCACCCTCAAATATCATGATAAAGAACTGAAATTTTGTGACAAAGTTGGAGAAATCAGAATTCATGGCACAAGGAAAGAATGTTGAAACAAATCTTTGGGAATCACATTGTGGGCTGCTCTCATGCATAACAGTTGACTGGAAAATTATTATCACTGCTGGATATGTCAAAAATCAGTTTGCTAATGACATCATGGAAGGAGTTTGCAAGAAGAAACAACATAGGACAGTTGTTTTGGGGCAGCAAGTAAAGCACTTGCAATCAGAAAATTCGTCACAACAAAGGTTGCTCACACTTGGTAAGAATGTTTATTATTATAAAGTGAATTTTGAAGAGCATATTGGGGTGAAAAACACCACTTTCAGCCATAGATATAGAGCTGGTTTGAGTCAATTCCAAGCTGAATATGGCATGGAGATTCCGGATGACCTTATGAAAAACAAGGTAAAAGCTTCTCCTACTGATTTTTACGATTCTTGCATTTTATTTATAAGGAAACTTATGCAGAGGCATATGAAGTTTATTGTACCTTCTAGCACCATAGTGAAGGATGAGTTGCTACAAAAAGGCCACATCTCTAAAGTACAGCAGTTAGGAGAGTTGTCTTGGGTTGACAGAATGAGAAAATCTTTGTATCCCATGGATGCAATTATATGGACAACTGCCCAAGGTATTGAAAAGAATTACCATGTCATTAAGGTACTTTCAACTATTGATTCAAAAGAAAGTTTTTGGGCTACGTTGGTTATGTAGCTGATCACAGCTGTCTCAATCTTTTACCGGCTGTCATGACATGCTCAATGGTGCTCCTAAGCAACCAGTTCAAAGATGAGGTATGTACAACCATTACAAGATTATTTTCAGTCATTACCAATCAGTTTCTAAGCAAGAAAACACCTTTTTACAGCCACAACATGGGTGAAAACATTTGCATTAGAGTGGGGTATGAAGAGCTTCATCATAGAAGGTCACTAGGTACAAAGGAATTGTTGTTTGGGAAGGAATTCCAAGCATTTCATGACTGTTATAGTCACTATACAGCCCCCATACAATCAGTTTGGTGCATTTCCAACTTGTTCTTTTCACTTTTTTGGGTCATAAAAGGACACCTAGGCAATTGGAAGTTGTGTTTCCTACATCTAGACCATCTTGTGATATTTTGTGCAAGTAAAAGTGGAATTTCAGACACCTTCATTCTGATTTTTGAAAGAGAAAAGCAAGATTACATTGGTATTTGGGACAGCATGAGGGAAATTGTGGACAACCAATGCTTGGATGGTAATTGTAAGGCCTTGGCAAGCAAAGAAGAAGCGTTGGCCATCGTATCCACAGAGCATGAGTGGAGGAAGAAGGGAACACATTTTTTCTTTAATGAGTTTGTTTCATGTGCAGGTACATCAAAGAAGGAGCCACATAGATTTATTTGGGATCTAGGGGCTCGCATTTTGCTTGAGGACAAGCAAATTTGGGGAGGGAGGACTGTAATGTCCCCTTTTCTAAATTAAAAATAATTAATAATATTTTAAGTTGGGCCCAGCCAATTCTTATTTTGGGACAACTTCATATTATTATTATTAAAATAAAAAGTATTTTTAAATACTAAAATAAAAGAAAAAGGAGAGGTTGTCCCTCTTTAGGAGAGAAAAGCAAATATTAAAAAAGAAATAAAGAGGCCTACATGGAGCACTCCACAAAGAAAAAAAAAGTGAAGGCTATAAAAGCAAATGATGGGGTTCACTTGTGGACATCATCTTGTGAATTATATACCTTCCTTTTGGAAATTGGAGGATTGAGCTCTCATTTTCAACCTTTGAGAATGAAAAACCCTCATTGGATCCTAATGAAGACGAAAATCCTCAATAGTCACGACACTTGGGGGACGAAAACCCTCATTCGTTGCATTGGTGGTTTTATACGAGAGTCACAAGTGAGCTTCAAATTCAGAAATTCAGAATTTCAGAATGGCAAGGGTTTTCATCGGTGTTAGGGCACAAATTCCAGCTAGTGCACACTTTTTTGGAGCTGCCACTTTCATTTAAAACTTTATTTACCCATGTGGAGATTTTGGAATCACTTTTCAGTGGGTTTCCATGGTTGAAAAAATCTGAGTCTAATTTTGTTTGATTTTTTTTTTTGTGATCACTTTGAGTTATCATTCGCATTTTTCTCCGGTATTTATGAAGATATGCAATTTTGAAATTTCAGTTGTTCTTGAGCAATAATTAATTCCAGCAGTCTATAATTTATGGTTGAAGCATTTATTTTGCATGTTTTCATCAAGGTTTTCATGTTGATGATGTATTTTTGAATATTTGTGTGTGGAAAAGGAAAAAATCTGAATTTACCCTAGGTCGCTTAGGGTTTGGTGGACTTAAAACAGGTCGCTGCCCTAATTTTTGCATAAAATCAGTTTGTTGTCATAAAAATTAGGTTTTCTACATGTGGTTGTCTTCATTTCCAGCAATGTTCCATTAGGGTTTTGGAAAAAATCCAAATTCCTCAAATTTGAGCCCGAAAGGGACATTACACAATACATACTATGTAGCACTGCACAAGTCTGAAAATTACCTTCTTTCTCCTACCCAATAATCCCACGGCATGTGTGTGTGTGTGTACTTGTGCCTATCCAAAGCATATGGTGCATTTGCATGTTGACAACAATGGAAAATAATATTGGATGATGTAACCATCATCCATGAACTTATCAAACTGTGAAGCTATAATGTGAGGAGAAAACCTGAAAACCCAACAACAATGCTAAAAGGGCATGACCAGAGACCATCAAAATGCACTGGAAAATCTGCACAATATTTTTACATTTAAGAATAAGTGCACTGGGTGACATGTCAAATAATAACTGTGCCTTGTCTGTGCATTAAAAATTAATGGCTATAATATACATGCTCTCAAATAAATATAACTTAAAAGAATTCTTGCTACAGGAACTATGACTGAACAAAGGAAAAATAATCTACCCAGGACAAACATGCAGTTGAATGTAAACAGTTAGGGTTACCTGTGGCATGTAGACCGCAGCCAATACTGCACCAATATAATTTGCCAGCAAAAGACCTGATCCTAGAAAAGCAATATTCCGAACACCAAGATTTGTTGCCAACGTAGATATCTGAAATCTAAAACAAAGGAAGGTTTATAAAAATCCAATGTAACAACACACCCGCATAGAATCACGAAGTGATTACATATATTATTAAGAGCATCTATGGGCACCATAAATGCAATTTTAGTATGCAACTACATACATAGGATGCAAATATCAGAAACAGGGGTTTCAGTTCCACACATTGTGGCAAGCTAGTTTTGCATGTCATAGAATGATATCAAATAATGTTTCAGAGTTTTAGAAACTACAAAATTTCTGCATGACCCTTTCTGGAATTTGCTTCTCAATGTTTTGATATTGTCAGTTAGATTTATGCTTAAGCTGACATTTTTATTTCCAAATTTTGTTTATTTCCTCTTGCAAGATTTGTTTATGTGGAAAGAAAACCCAAATATCTATATTTTCCTAAATTTCTCTGTAATCTTTCATTCCTTTGAAACTCAGTATGCCCTCTCAAAAATGAATCAGTAACATCATATTCCACAAATGTATTTAGTTTTGTGTTGTAAAATTTCACTATCAAATGCAAGCCTACATGTAAAACAATCAGCCGATCAAATGCTTGTATCCCGCAAAATGTAAGGAGACAACATAGTTGATTATCAAGCGATCAATATAATACCTGGCAAAAAAATGCATCAATAATATGGCGAAAAACATTCCAGGAGCACAATGTTGTCTAATAAATTTCCTAGTTTAATAGTTGAAAATAAAATCATTCCCAATAATTGCTGTAGATCTAACAAAGGAACGTCATTTTGATCAAGGTAGAAGAAACCAAACAAAATGAAATATCATGTCAGTTCAAGTCAACGGTGTTTACAAAAAAATGAAAAAGATTACGCAATGCAAATTTACATGGGCAGGTCATCAATCCATGTTTTTAGTTGTTCTTCCTAGATTTCCTTGACTGTTCAGTTTCACTCCTTACTGGCAATCATTTCCCTGAATGATATATTTCAAACATTTCTTCCAGTTCTGTTCCTCACTCTCTTTTCTCTATTCTTCATCAATCAAGATTCTAGATCAAGGTGGAAGTTTGAGACTACATTCCGACTAAATAACAAAAACTAATGGGTCACCTTCCTGTAAGTGTAAGTCCTTCATCGTCGATCAGAATTCAAACTGTTTAATTTGTCGGATATCCTATAACATGTAGAATGTGATGAAAGGATGTGAAACTCAATTTGGCAATAAAAACTTCATAATTTTTAGAGGGTTTTCACAGTGGTTTTCAGGAAGTTTATTATTCAGATTTCAGATCTGATTTCTGAGTAATTTTGGGCTCCATAAATTCTGATTTTTATATGTTTGGGTTCCTAAAAATAGTGGCAATCATCTAATGATAGGAAGATAGATTTTTGAAGTTATTTGTGTGGTTTTCTACCAAACCCTAGTCGACTTGCCCTAAATTAATTCAAATCTGCCCTAGGGTAATCGCCATATCCTTTCTAAGGTTTGTTTTATTGTTGGGAAGTGTGTAATAAATATTTGGGGCTGTTTGGGTGTGATTGCATACAAAACCCTAGTCGCATTTTGCAGAAATAAATCCAGTTTGCCCTAGTTTATTTGCCATAGCTGTCAAAAAGTATATTTTGTTATTTTGTGAAGTGGGAAAAATTCATATTTGGGCAAAAGATCTATTGGGGATCTTTCAAGTAGTATCGAGCTTCAGCATGTTTTGTCTATCATTTTCCGTAAATATTGTCCCTCTTTCTCGAAAGATCCCTAATTGATCTTTTGCCCAAATCTGAATTTTTATGACTTGCAAATAATAAAATATGATTTTTGGAAACTACGGCAAGCAAACTAGGGCAAATCTGAATTATTTAGAGGCAAAGTGACTAGGGTTTGAGATTGTACCCAATGCAAATGACACTCAAAAATTATTCTTTTTAACACAAATGATTGCCACGATTTTTAGAAGCCAAAATATATGAAAATCAGAATTTATAGCAGCCAAAATAACTCATAATTCAGATCTGAAATCTGAATAATAAACTGACTAGAAACCCTCTAAAAACCACACAAAAATTATGAAACTTCAGCTCTTTGATTCATAAAAATTGGGAGATGATTTGATAATAAACTCAGATCTAAATACCTCCACAATGATGCCAAATCTGTACCAAACTGGGTCGCTCCAATAAAAGAAACACTGCTGCACTTTATTTCCAAAAATACCTCCAAGTACACTGCTGAAAATGACTAAAATAACTCTGAAAATCTGATTACAATCAATGCGAATTTCTAAGTGAAAAACCTCACAACTCTTGGACTTTTCATCCATGAAGAGATAGAATTCACAAGGGGTTTCGTCCTTGGAATTTTACTACAAAAGTTGAAGCTTCATGCAAGAGAAAATGTCATAAAATATTTCAGGATTCCATAAAGCAGCTCGACCTTTCCTTATAAAGGAAAATGGTCACAAAATGACCTCTAAATCAGCCAATCATATTTTATGCAATCCCCTAGACCAGGTCGCATTTTCTAGGAAAGACCATTGGCACACTTTACTAAATTATTCACTCCTAGAGCTGGTCGCATTTTTCCATAGGAGGAATACAAAACATAAATAATATTTTATCCTTCCTAACTTCATTATTCCTCTTTGGCCCAAGTCGCCATTGACCTTTCTAGGAAGAATAAAATATAATAACCCCTTTACAATGATATTTGCCCTCGTATTGACCATAGGGATTATTATTTATTTTTATTAAGCCAAATAAATTAATATAAGTGCTTTAATAATTTTATTTTATTTTTTTATAACACTTTATAATAATTTATTGTGACTTAAGTCACCCTTATATTTTCCTTTGGCCGTCGGGTTGATAAAATAGGCCAAAGGTCTTCGATTGGGAAAGGGGATATTACAATTTGTATGTCTCGTCGAATGAGGTCAAACTATAGGAAGAACTAGACCAAGACACGCGACCCTTCAAATTATCTTCCTTGACGGTTCAAATGATCTCGGATGGCGAAAAAGATGGAATGGGGGACCCTTTCAAACTATGGCTTAATGAAACCCTCAAGAAGTAGGGGAGATGATGGAATTGCTTTCCCGTGACCAACCAGAAATCATCCCGAGACACACCTTTGTCAAGCAAACCTTTTGCAGGGCAACACTAATCCGTGATAAGTATAGATATTCCATAACTAATTCATCAACATGAAAATTTATCTTGCCAATGAACAATTAAAATGATTGGATAAGTGCTCCCTTTATGATTTGCTTCAAACAAACAAATCGAATTATGCATAGAAGTGCAAAGTTTACGTGCTGGAAATAAGATAGCCTCTTTGTGTATGCATGAACTAAAACAACTGTGAACTAGAAACATCATAAAAACAAAGTACAACATGAGATTACCCTAGAGAAACCCAACATGTGAAAAACTCTATGAGTGTAAGGGCTTGCCTTCTCTTGCCACTATCTCCTTTGCAAAATTATAAACGTATTACCTTCTTGAAGCCTTCAAGGACACCAACAACATATCAACAATATCCCAACACTTTCAATTTCTCTTCAATTTGCTTCAATTACACTCTCCTACAACACTCAACTACCAATGAAACTTAACCATGAAGAACTGACAGAGAAATATACATTACAATGACCCTAAGGTTGTATATATACAAATTCAACAAGTCAGACTCAATCAAGAAGCCTGAAAGCTAAAGAGCTAAAAGAGCCACCGTTTACAACCATTACTCGCCTAATAGTTTCACTTGGGCAAAACTGCTACACAGCTGTCGAGCAAAACGGAGACAACAATTTCAAAACTGCCATGTCACTTTCACAACCACCACAACACTTACGCAACTGTCATGGCACAAACGAAACTGTCACCATATTATTTTTGGCGGTTTTGTCACTAACAAAATTGTTCTTTGTTGCTTGAGACCCTGCTTCAACTATGTTAGCTACCATGGTCTTTGAATCACCTTAGAACCATCTACAATTTTTGTAGACCCTCAACAAACTTCCATGTTTTTCTATTGAGAATCATCGAATTAAGAGAGTTTTGAGAGTGTTTCAAGTCACACACTTAGTTAATTTAAATAGTGAATGAGAATAACGGCTTAATATGATTTGACCAACTTTCATGATTCAATTCAGATCATGTAGTGCCCTTGCTCTATTTTACCCCGTTGACGTGCTAAATTCGAAGGTCATCAAGTTCGTAATGGTCTCTCACGAATGAGTTGTGTATGCTTTTTGCTGATCGAACAGTCATCATACCTTGTCGTCTCCATTCCCGTAGCACTCTGGTCAATGTGCGAGTTTTGTCCGAGGATTCAAATGTCAAGCAAGTGGCACGGGATGCCAAACCCTTCCCGGCAACAACCATCTTGATAATTTTGGGAAGGGAACGTTGTTCCTTTAAATCAAAATTTAGATATCAAAATAAATAATAAAATAAATTTATGGATGATGATAATAATATATATATAAAAGGGCGATAATAAAATGGAGTTTCAAGATAAACAAAATATGTTTGGTATACATTACCAAGGACTTCATTCTCTTGAGCAACTGATGAAGGAATGGCAAGATGGTATTCCAAAAGGACAAAACTTACTCCCTGCCTTATGGGTAGGTATCTCTTTGTTACTTTGGAATATATGGAAGGAACGGAATAAAAGAATTTTCAAGCAAGAGATCACAGAAAAGGGGTACGTTTGGCAGAAGACTATAATTAATATGGCAGAAACTATAAAGCAGAAAGTATCCCTTCCCTCTTCTCTCACTCCAGAATGGAGTAACATATGTAATTTGCTATCTTTTCAGCCTAATAGTTCCTCACTTCCTACTTTTACAATTAAAAGGAGAGAAGATAAACAACAAAATTGGGTTCCTCCTATGCAAGTAGGTAAATTGAATACGGATGGGGCGTCCAGGGGAAATCCGGGAAAGGCGGCTATGGGGGTTATTGGAAGAATGCATGATGGGAGAGTTGCTTTCCTCTTTGCTAAAAATCTGGGAGCTACTACTACTAATGTTGCTAAGATTAGAGCTATCTACAGAGGTATACAAGAGGCTATTAAGTGTGGATGGACTCAGGCGCAAGTGGAATCTGATTCCAAGATTATTGTTAGCATGCTGACTTCTTCAGAGAAATTAGGGAGATCACATTGGCAGATTGAACATGAAAAAGGAAAATCAAAGGATTGCAGGCTAATTTTTAGTTGCTGCAAATCACTCACATCTCTAGACATGAAAAATCAGGTGGCTAATGCTCTAGCAAACTGGGCTTTGGATAATCATGACATCGGATGCTATGGAGATTCCCCTCTGTGGTGGCCTGAACGGGATCAGAAAGATATGAAAGCTATCCTAAACCTTGATAATCTTTCATGATGTTCATTAAGTTTATTCTGTTTCATAATGCTCAGAACTGGACTAATAGTTTCCATGTCTGGCATAGTCGAAATTGTACAAATATTTTCCTTATGAAACATCTTATGAGTTTTTTTTCAAAAAAAAACAAGTGGAAAATGGAGGTTGAGGAATTATGGAGGTAGGTGGATAATTGATGGAGAGCACATGGGCAAATGTAAAACCAAATTCCACAACCTTTGCTTGTTTCCTATGTGAGCGCAGCCCTGTTCAATGGCCCTGTCTACGGCTGAAAATGAAAAACAAAGAAATAACACAAACCCCAAAAGAAGTAAATTCTGGTTTTTATAACAGACTCAAATTTGGAACAGCAAAGAACAACAGCTTGCAAAGAGTGAAAATTCAACCAAATATCACCATACAAATCATCCACAACATAGATAAACACTTTAAGAGTATTTTGGAACGCTTTTCACCATAAAATCCATTGAAATATTTAGCTGGAAATTTAATTATAAACAGAAGTACAACCAAGAGAAATGACCAAAAATGGAGTCTCCAAACCCCAACAATGGCAAAATATGATAGAAACTAGCCTTATAAATTATGCCAAATTTGAATATCAAAGAATGATAAAATTTTGTACCCTAGAAGGCACCCAAATGATTTTCTATGCAAGTCGCTCCCTAGGAGAGGGGCTCCAAATAATATTAAAACCCTTGAAATCACTCCTCGATGCCCTAGATGCAAACCAACAAGATGGTCTTCAATGAAAGTCTTCAACACCACCAAATTGAAGGGTTTTCGTCCTCCAATCTCCCACAAGGAAGGGTTTCGTCCTCCTTGGATGCCACACTAATGGATTGTCGCCCAATAGTGGAATGGACTTAGAGCAATCAGCCCTAGAGACCAAGTATAAAGTGTATATGCCAAAAAGTGATGTGCAAATGAGCCCCTAAGACTCCTCTTATACCCTTTGGTTGGCACCAAGAGCCATAAGGTGTAGACCAACCTCTTAAGCTTGCTTTATCTTCTAATTCCATGTTGGAAACTTCCCAACCTTGCCGACCTCTTAATGAGCTTTACTTTATCTTTTAATTTCATGTTGGGAGCATTATAATCCCAACCGACCTGCCTTAGGGAGTAAAACACCAAAGAAAAACATTAATAACAATAAAAAAAAATAAAAATGAAACCCAAGGACTTCCCTTGTGCAATTCCTTCTTGGCCACAAGAAGAGAAATGGCAAGAAGTCTTCAATTGGTGCTAGTTTGAAAAAGGGGACATTACAATCCTCCCTTCCCAAAATTGCTTGCCCTCAAGCAATTGCAAGCTCTCATGCCCAAGTGCCATCATACCAAGGTGAAGGAACATGTTGTAGCATTCCCATAGTCTAGATCCCATGCCTATCAAATGAAAGAGCTTTTTCCCAAACAAACTCTGACACTCGTTGCCCCTTTCTTCATTGAAGTCCCCTTCATCTTCAACTTCTAAAACAACAATAACAACTTCTTTTGCATACTCAGTTGTATAAAAAGCCTTCCAAACTGTTGTAATCTCAGTCATAAAGCAAGAAATTAATAAATAATCAGCAGCTTGACAAGCTAATCCATGTCCCAATGTGGCATCCTCATTCTTTGTTCCATCCTTGTCAATTAAGGTGGAAGAACACTCCATATTTCCAAATACAAATGCAACTGAAATTAGGTGTGGGCTGATATAAATGATGACAACAATATCAATGATGGTAGTTTGGCTCATGGCTTCCATAGAAATACTTCCCTTCTCACTTGGGGTAGACAACCCCTCATTCCTCAACTCTTGATTACATTCTTCACTCAACAACAAACTTGGAAAGGCAAACTTGAGCATCATGCAAAACTGATCCAAACACCTAGAGTTACCTTGCTATAGTGGCCTCCTTGGCTGCCCAAAAGATGGTCTAGGCTGCCCTCTTCCTGCTGTCCTAGGTTGGGTTGTACCTTCCTCAAAGCCTTTATGTTTCACTCCCAATCCAAGTATTGGAGGGACCCTGTTTCTATGCAAATTGAGACCTTTTGCACTCACAAAATTGCCATCCTCCATTATGGCATCTTCATCTTCAGTTGTAGTCCCATATTCTTCATCACATGCTCGGATGGATAACAAATTCAGCTGCTCTTTCTTCTTTATTCCTGTGCCTACACAAAGAACAAGCACATTAAAAGAAACAAGAGCTCTCAATATCATTTCTTCATGCCTCATAGATATGTGAACTAGCTTTCTTCCTTTGCTTGCATTTTTCTCAAAATTCCCCTTCATATGATGGACTCTTAAAGGTCCATTCACGCTGTCCCAAGTATGGTTGTAGCTGTACCATTGCAATTTCTCGCTCAAAATTAGCATTATGGTGGCCGGAAACTCTTCTAAAACAGCGACAAACAATCCCTCATTGATGGTAGGTGGAAAACCCTTCCCCCTTGTGACTGAAAACACTTTGGTGACTGTCATAAAAGGGGTTAACAGGCTGGTTCTGATGCGGACAGCAGCAAAAAGAATAGGATAACAGCTGTCATACTTCAAATTCTTCACAAAAATCAACCATATGGGGACTGAAAATGCTTCAACAACATCAACAAACTGAAGATTACTCCCATGTATGGCTGAGGCTACTTGTATGGCTACAAATACAATGTTGGGCAAACTGAAAATGTTGATAACAGCAGTATGAATTTTTATGACAGTGTGCCTTAAAACCCATAAAACATGATTTCTACTACTTACACTCGTACCACCAATTTCCAGCTGGGTTACAATGCTTGGGGCAGCAAGATAACATCCATCTTGCTCACTTCCAAATGTAAAATTTATGAAATCAACATCCACTTCCATTGGAAGACTTCTTCTAAGAGCATGTGCATGGATTAAGAGCTGAAAATCTCTATGATATGACTGCTGTTTTAAAACTGAAAGTGTGGTGGTTATCTTACCATGTGCAGCCCATAGATCTTGCCTTCTTCTGGTAATTCTTTCCATCCTCTTTGTTGTAGCAACTTGAGGAGCTCCACTTGTCATGCCTTGAAGCACAACCTTTTGATCACCAAGTTTGAATCTCAACTCCCTAGCTTGATAGTTTTGGTTAAATTCACCCAAAGAATGCAACCATTGAATCTCAAGTATCAAATCCGTACCTCCAATACCAACAACATAGAAATCATTACTTACCATGTGCTTTCCCAAGGTGAGCTTGAGTTGTTGGAACCTCTTGGTGCAAGGGATGATGAGGCCATCTTGTAGCATCTCATCCTTCACAAGGAAGTTCGAATGCACAACAAACTCCATATGATTTCTCATAAAATTTCTTTCTAACCATATGCATGAAATGAAGCACTCACTAGCCATAGTAACATGGAACTCGTTATCCAAAATGAGCCCCCGCTTATTTTGGTTAACTTGCTTGCATTCTTGCCTTGTGCTTCAATATCAAATTTTACACATTTTAAGCATTCAAGGGTTCTGAAATGGCTCCATCGTATAGGATTTTTCTTCCCCTTTCCGTAAAGGTTAAATTTTTCTTTCTAACTCCTTGTATTTTGCAAGATATGGCCCGCGGAGTTTTCTGGAGAAAATTTCCCTTAACAGGCCCGCGGCCAATGAGGAGGTGACACGTGGCGCGGAATGGCGGAGTGGCGGAGGTAAGTTGGAAAATTTTCCAAGGATGGCGCAAAGGAAAATTTTGGCCCGAAAGCCCGCCGAGCAATGTGGAGGTGCCACGTGGCAGGGCGGAATGTCGGAGTGGCGGAGGGATTTGGCGAAATTTGCCAAAGTGGCCAAAAGGGGCTCACAGGAAAAAAGAGGCCCGAAGGCCCACGGACCAATAGGAGGATGACACGTGTCCTGTTTTCGGCGGAGGTCGGGGCGCGGGAGAATTTGGCAATTTTGCCAAAGTGGTCAGCGGCGTCAAAGGCAAAATTTGGAGCGCGTGCCCACAGCGAATAGGATGATGACACGTGGCAGCGGGGCGGCGGAGGTGGGGAGCTTTTTGGGAAATTTTTCCCAAATTCAAAAAAGGGGAAAATTTTGAAGTTTCGGCCCGCCAATCCATTTTTGCCCTTTTTTGCCCTAAATCTTTCGAGGACCATATCTTTTGATCTAGAGCTCGAATTTTCACGTTCTTTATATCATTGGAAAGTCAGAACTCCTCTACACGATGGACTATTCAATTTTGATTTTTAGTCAAGCTTTGTGGGTGAAAATTGAAGAAACGTGTCCGCAAGGGAAAATGCGTAAATGACATTCAACCACCAAAATTAATGAAGTGTGGCGTCCGTTTCTTCCAAAGATGGTCGAATGCATCGAAAAATGAGATTGCAGAGGAGCCCATCACTTTGCAGGCCGATTTAATGGATATTGTTGGTGGTTGGAGATCTAAATCAGATTTGCTGCGTTTTTGCCTTTCTTCATTCTCGCTTCACGGTTAAAAGCCAAATTTGGCTCATTTGTAAAAGGTTGTTCATCATTCTTCTCTGCCTCTCCCTTCTTTTCTTCCCTGTGGTCGAAAATGGAGTTAGAACCTCCTCCCCGCTTTCTGTAATGACATTTTTGCCTCTTACCGGTGAAATGATGTTTTGTGCAAACTCACAACAAAAACGTGTTTTGTGATGCATCCGTCCATCCTTGCTCGTTTTTACTTGTTTTCTTCTTGCCTCTCTTCATTGCAAGTATTTGTGCATGTTTGAATGTTCATTGTAGGTTTTGAGTGTGTTCATGGAGTTTTGGGACATTTTGTGTGTGAAATCTATCCTTGGACTGTGTGATGCATTTGTCCATCCTTCCCATTGCTCACCTTTTCTTGTCCCATGGTAGTTTTGATAGATGTTCAAGATTTTCCTTCTCTCGGTGTATCACCATTTTAGTGTAGGCTCTATTTTTCCCCTTTTTCTCTCTCTATCTCCTTGGCATAGTTAGATTAGGATTAGATTACCTTGCTCTCAGACCGAAATAGCTTGTGGCGTAGTTTAGGAAGAGGAACCAACCTTCTCTCGGAGAGCTTTCCCCATTTGCAAAGGTCCCACACTTTGGGAAAGCTCAATGTTGTGCATTCACACCAAATGACATTGCCTTAGAAAAGCAGATCCATAGGTCATTTTGGGGTGTCCGTTTGAATTTGCACTAACAGCTTTTCTTAGGGACGCCTGGGGACCTTAGAGGTCTTCCACTTCATCTTTTGCGGTTGATGTGTTCCCGTGAAGATTTCAGCCTTTGGAGGAACTTCAGAAACACATCCGGCGACTCCATCTGGTCAACAACCCATCTCTAAGTTGCAGACCTTCCTTTCCATTCATTTTCATTCATTTTTCATCCATTCTTCCTTCTATCTCTTCCATCTTCTTTCATTCCATGAAGTTGTGCAATCATGACTTCATTTCCATCATGGAATTCACATTTACAACAGCAACAATGTTTTCCACTTCCAACATGTTTTACAAATCCTCCAAATCAGCATTTTGGTCAAGTTCAAGATCAACATGCATACCCATATGAGCAACAGTGCCAAAATCAGTTTGGCTATGAAGCATGTCAAGCACAAGGGTATGCTGATTGTGAGGGCAGTCAAGAAGAAAATGTAGATCTGCTAGAGAAAATCCAAAAGATGGAGGTAAACATGGTGCAATCTAGGGCTCAAGCACAAATGAAAGCATTTGGAATCGGTTGCAGAGCACCTTGTCCATGGGTGGGACCTTTTCCAAGGCATTACAACCCTCAAGAGAAGCTTGATTTCATGATTGCAACACTGCCATTGCTTGCAAAGTGGATTGAAGGAATAGAGGTATATGAGAGGAGTATCCAGAAACCTTGTCAATGGGTAAGCACACCATCTCATGTCTTTTCTTTTCCTCTTTCCCATTATGTTTTATCTCAACAGTGTTAAGTTTTAAACTCCCCATCTGCTGCCCTAAGTGTTGAATCCATTTCTCCAGTCCCTAGTCTTCCACCTCATCTCAATTCTTCTGTCATTTTCCCTTCCAAACAATCATCCCCTCCACAAGAGCTAAATGAAATAACCTCTCCTCTTAAAAAACAACAGGTTTCATTTCCTCCACCACCAAGAATAATTGTCAAATCAATTGAGTTACAATCGATCCCTCCTCTTGCATTCCCAATTCCATGTGGGGAAGAAGAAATTGCAAAAATCAGTCATCAAGGACAACAAGAGGAAGAGCCAAGCAAAGAAGGAATGATTAAGAGCTTAGTAAGTTTGGCTCTTAAATATGGAATTGAGAAGATCCCTTTGCTGGTAAAGCCTACAAAAGAGGCCAAGGTTGAACAAATGGTGGTCAGGACTGATTTTGTTGCAGTAGAAGAAGAAGAGCAAAAGGAAGAAGCAGATCAGCAATCAGTTTGCTCAAAATGTAGTGTCCATGTTGGCACTCTATTTGAAGGAAATGCTGATCCAATTCAAGTTGCACAATCAGCCATAGAAGAAGAAGATCTTGCAGCCCCAACTTGTCCTCTAGAGCAGCAGATTGAAGAGTTTGATTTGACAAACTTCATGCTAGAGGGAGAGTTTAATCAAGAGCAAGATTGTCTTCAAGCTGTGGAGGAAGAAAACCAACTCCAAATCCCATCGAAGAGGAGCAAATAGATGAGATCAAGTCAGTTTTACAACAGCAGAAGAAGGAAGCATTATTGATACATTTTTGCTTTCATTTGAAGGGGCTGATTTGATTGATGAAGCCATTATGGAGGTGAACAAAACAGCTAAATTGTGAGCAAGAGGCACAAGAAATTTCATGTTTCTCTCCCACTTCATCTCTCCAAAAATCTGGTTTTTGGATGAGTTTGAATTGACAAGTTTCATGTTTGAAAATGAAATTACACATGGTGAAGAAAATGCAGATTTGGAGGCCACCATACAAGAAGGAGAGACCTTGCAGCAGCAGGACATTGAAGAGTTTGATTTGCCATCAGACTTAGAAGAATGTTTGGATGAAGAGCCAGCTGAAACTACAATATTTTCTTCTTCACCATTCATTCTCCAACATCAAGAGCCTGCTGCCACAAAGGAGAACATTGAAAAACAGCAGCCTGTGTTTTGTGATAGCTCATTGGAATCAAGATTGGAAGATTTAAATCTTCCATGTTCTTCATTGGAGGAAGAGAAAGGGCAGAAAAGTTCTACCATTGCTTCCACACCATCCATTCAAGAAGGTCTGCAAGAAGATTCCATTTTTGGAATGGAAAATCAGAGTTATGGGCATATCAAATGGATCAGACCTTGCCCAATCAGGTATTTGGCTTCATTGGAGCCAAAGGAGAAGCCACAACCAGTCATGCTTGCCTCTAAGCATGAGGATGATATGCAAAGTTCCAAGGATCAGCTGCCATACCTCTTCAATCCAAATGCAAAGCAACTAAAAGAGGTATTGGATTTGTTTTCAGTTGACACCTTGCTAATTTGGGTAGAAGACCAGCTTCTTGTTGATTTTCCACTCATCCTAGCAGCCATACTCAGCTCCAAATCATTTGCATGGCTACCAATTTTGAAGAAAGGAAGCTATTTTGCACAACCAGTTGCAGGGTTTGTTTAGCTCACCTTTGCTTCTAGTTAGAGTAGAGTAGGTAGGTTTGTTTTCAGCAGAAGAAGTGCTTATGCACACTCTGCATGTTCCATTTGGAGCATGTATGATTTCTAATTTTGTACATAGTTCTTGTGGTGCTGGTTTTGCTCTTGCATGTCCATTTCAAAGGGCATTTTGGTGAAGGTCAACTCCAAGTTCAGTGGGCTTCAAAGTGGCTCAGAGGGAAGTTTTCAAAGTTCAGATCAGTTTGCAGGCTACTACTCATGACTCCATGCCCAATGGATGCTTCAAGGCAGTTGGTCATTTCATCTAGCAGGCAGATGACCCCTGAAAGTCGCCAAAATTGTTATCCAAAATGAGCCTCCTGCTTATT
The DNA here is from genome assembly GCA_018340775.1 of Taxus wallichiana var. yunnanensis. Taxonomy (NCBI): domain Eukaryota; kingdom Viridiplantae; phylum Streptophyta; class Pinopsida; order Cupressales; family Taxaceae; genus Taxus; species Taxus wallichiana. The sequence goes on from CM031242.1 coordinate 790,043,773, forward strand.
TTGGTTAACTTGCTTACATTCTTGCCTTCCTTGTGCTTCAATATCAAATTTTACACATTTTAAGCACTCAAGGGTTCTGAAAATGGCTCCATCAGATAGGATTTTTCTTCCCCTTTCCAGAAATGTAAAATTTTCCTTATAACTCCTTGTATTTTGCAAGATATGGCCCTGCGGAGTTTTCTCTGGGAAAATTTCCCTTGACAGCCATGGCCAATGAGGAGGTGACACGTGCCAACGGAATGGCGGGCCGACGGCTGGTAAGTTGAAACTTTTCCAAGGATGGCGCAAAGGAAAATTTTGGCTCGAAAGCCCGCCGAGCAATGTGGAGGTGCCATGTGGCGGGCGGGAATATCGAGCAAAGGAGGGATTTGGCGAAATTTGCCAAAGTGGTCAAAAGGGGCTCAAAGGAAAAAGAGGCCCGAAGGCCCGCGGACCAATAGGAGGATAACACGTGTCCTAGTTTCGGCAGAGGTCGGGGCATGGGGAGAATTTGGCAATTTTGCCAAAGTGGTCAATTTGCAAAGGTGTCAAAGGCAAAATTTGGAGCGTGCCCCCACAAAAAAATAGGATGATGACACGTGAGGAATGTAAGCACGTGGCGGCGGTGCGGAGCTTTTGGGAAATTTTTCCCAAATTCAAGAAAGGGGAAAATTTTGAAGTTTCGCCCCGCTGAATCCATTTTTGCCCCTTTTTTGCCCTAAATCTTCAAAGGACCATATCTTTTGATCCAGAGCTCGGATTTTCACGTTCTTTATATCATTGGAAAGTCAGAACTCCTCTACATGATGGACTATTCAATTTTGATTTTTGGTCAAGTTTTGTGGGTGAAAATTGAAGAAACGTGTCTGGCACGGGAAAAATGCAGAAATGACATTCAACCACCAAAATTAATGAAGTATGGCGTCCGTTTCTTCTCCAACGCATGGTCGAATGCATCGAAAAATGAGATTGCAGAGGAGCCCATCACTTTGCAGCCGATTTAATGGATCTGGTCGGTGGTTGGAGATCTAAATCAGATTTGCCCGCGTTTTTGCCTTTCTTCATTCTGCTTCATGGTTAAAAGCCAAATTTGGCTCATTTGTAAAAGGTTGTTCATCATTCTTCTCTGCCTCTCCCTTCTTTTCTTCCCCAGGGTCGAAAATGGAGTTAGAACCTCCTCCCCGCTTTGTAATGGCGTTTTTGCCTCTTACTAGTGAAATGATGTTTTGTGCAAACTTCTGGAGCAACAAAAACGTGTTTTGTGATGCATCTGTCCATCCTTGCTCGTTTTTACTTGTTTTCTTCTTGCCTCTCTTCATTGCAAGTATTTGTGCATGTTTGAATGTTCATTGTAGGTTTTGGAGCTGTGTTCATGGAGTTTTGGGACATTTTGTGTGTGAAATCTATCCTTGGACCTGTGATGCATTTGTCCATCCTTCCCATTGCTCACCTTTTCTTGTCCCATGGTAGTTTTGATAGATGTTCAGCATTTTCCTTCTCTGGTGTATCACCATTTTAGTGTAGGCTCTATTTTTCCCCTTTTTCTCTCTCTCTGTCTCCTTGGCATAGTTAGATTAGGATTAGATTAGCTTGCACGCACTAACTTGAATTTAGGAAGAGGAACCAGCCTTCTCTGGAGAAGCTTTCCCCATTTGCAAAGTCCCACACTTTGGGAAAGTTCAATGTTGTGCATTCACACCAAATGACATTGCCTTAGAAAAGCAAATCCATAGGTCATTTGGGGGTGCTTATGAATTTGCACTAACATAACCCATTGAAGACTTCACCTTCTTTTTAACTCAAAGGATCTATATACTCTTTTCCACTTAGAGAGTTCTCCACTTTATAATCATTACCACTATGTTGTCCATGATGACCGCCAATTATACTATGGAGCATCAAATTTGACATAGGCTCATTCTTTTCAACAAGCTGCCCATGATGACACAAGTATGGCAGCGACATAGGAGGAGACCAAAAAACTGAAATGTGATTTTCAATATCATACCTTGGGTTGTCCTCAGCTTGTCCATCTTCTTTTGCCGAATGAAGCTTGGTTGAGATCTCTTCATATTCAACTAGTGAAGCTCTTCCCACCTTGACTTCGTCCATATTTTGTTGGCACATGCATGGAGCCTCTTCGTGGTTCTTGCCAAAGCCATGAACACCCTCAACTTGACTCTTATGAGCTGTTGTTTTGAAAATTCCAGCAAGTTGAACATCATCATTATCAACAAGAGATTTGGCTTCAACCACCAAATTCTCTCCACAATTTTGCAAATCAAATTTTCCTTCTTTCCTTGGCTCATGCTCCATGACTTCTTCCTCTTTCTTTGGAGATTCTACTGCATCAAAAACCCTTTTGGTTCTTCATCTAGCAACACCTTTCCATGTCCTTCAATGTGGTCTTCTTGGGACTCCACCTCAAAACCCTCAGATATCTGATTTTTCTTTTTCTTCTTTCAAGAGAAACCCCTTTGGGTTTGGCTCCTTGCGAATTCTTGTGGTCTAGGGTTTAAACCTAGCATCTTCATCCATGTTTTGGATGTCCCTTTCTTAGAGCCATCAAATGTAGAGAAAGACATCTTACCCAACACATTTTGTACCTCTTTTGGTGGCGTATTTTGTCTTGGCTCCGGCTTAGACCTTCCTTTGCTTACCCCAATGAACTCGACAAGTGAAATTGCCTCCCATATCTCCCTCGGAAGTGCCATGTATTCCTCATTGCTTGTCGCAATGCTTTGCCCCATAGAGGGCCCAGAACCCGCCTCTGGAAGGGTTTCTTCCCTTCGAAGGAAAGAAGGCCTAGTGGTTGATCCAAGGGCTGCCGTGAAGTATTTGCTTTGGTTGAGCTTCCTTTTCCATTATGAACTTGTTTTCATGCTAAATGTCTAGCATGCAAAATTTAAAAATTTGGTCATGACAACCAAACCCACACTTAAAATTCCCTTTCCCAATCAACGTAAACCTTTCCTCGGCTTAATTTCAACCGTGTCACCCTCATTTCGCCAAGAGGAACGTGCCAACATGATTTTCAAGTGTTTCATATGCAACAAAGTGTACCTAGCTTGATTCATAAGGGTACTAAGATTAAAGAAATAATAGTGCTCCCGGAGGCTTCAAAAGAACTATTTGTGGTCTTTTTATCATAGGAGGACATCCCCCAGAAGGTAATTGTAAGGGCACAACCCATCTATAGGTTGTGCAAGAGAGTAATACGATGATCTAAGACAATTTCGCGAAATTTTATGGAGACATTTGAGATCAGAAACAAGTTAAGTAAAACTAGATCTTTTTTAGGCAAGGCACTAAGAAAAACATGTTTCAAAGGAGCTAGTCACCTTGTTCAAAAGGTTTCAAGAGCCTCATAAAGTGTTGGGAGCTCATATCCTAGGCATTAGAAAGCTGACAGAGCCTACTTCATGGTGCAATAATCAACAAAGAATCTTGGGCATATAAAAATGAGTAAAATTGTCCATCAGTGCAGCATAAGAGTCTTTCTACAAGGTGGAACTTGCTCAAAGGGTTTCAGACACCTTAGGAAGAGTTAGGAGCCTAACCAAAGGTCAAAGTGGAGTACATTGGACCCTCCTCATGGTACATGTGTTGTATTTGTTCATACTCATTATGGACTTCGGTGACAACTCAGCTTACTAGTGCACATGCATGGGCAAAAGTGGAAAGTGGACTAAAAAGAAAAATTGCAAGTTGAATCAGGTCTTGAAAATGGTGGGAATGGACTCAGTGGGTCCTTTGGAGTCAAAATCATATAAGGTTGGCCCTCTCGAACTCCATGTCTTGCTCCTAGGCCCGAAAAACCACTCCTTAGTCTATTTTCGCCTTGAGATTGATGACATCAGCATTCCAAGAAGCTTGGGCGGGGTTTTGAGGCCTTATGTCCCTTTGTCCCTTGGTGTGAAGGGACATGGGGTACACCAAAGCACGCCCCCATTGAGTGTGATGTTGCATCACTTAAAGTGACAACTTAAAGTGGTTAGAGACTCGCTTTTTTTTACTTTTGACCACTTTTTCATGATATCTTGACCCATGATGGCCTTTTGGAGGTCTGATGTCCCTTTGTCCCAATAGCTAAGGGGACATGGGGGACACAAAAATGTGCTCCCCCATCCTTGGCTCATTTTCGTCACTTAAAACCACAACCTAGGGTGTTAGAAAGGTGTTTTCAACTCACAATTATTGCAAAATTTGGCCCCATCCTCATGAAGCAAGCACCCATGGCGCACTTTGAGGGATTGATGTCCCTTTGTCCCCTATTTTTTAGAGTGCAACCACACCTCCAACCTCCACTTGACCCGGGTTGAGCTTGCTTGGGTTTAATATGAGTTAAGGTGTGCAAATGAGAGGGAAATCAAGTTTGAAAGGGGGAAAGCCATTCAAATGCAACACTCAACCATTTTTGAGATCATTTTCCTATCCTCTATTGTTGCTAGTATGTTGTTATGCTGCCAAAATTGTTCAGACATCCTCCATGCCCAAAAACCACTTTTGCTCATATCTCCCAAACCCCATGTTCGTTTGTCATGAAATTTTAACTATGGCATTCTCTTTTGAATCAAAATTAGTCATAACATGTTCTTCTTGGGTAAGAAGAGCGATAGGGTATTCAAAGCAAAATTTCATATTCATTTTGAAATTTGGAGTTCAAAATCGAAATGAAGTTCCTAAACTTTTCATGAATGTTCATTTGAATAATAAAATATAAGAGTTTGTCTAGGATTAGGTCACAACATAACCATCCAACCGAGATTTTATGTGTTTGATCTTAGTAAGGTGATTTATAATTTTGTCATCTCTTTTCATAGGAGTCATCATTAGTTCTAGAATAAATTTTATGGTTTTAAAAATTCTAGTGCCTTCATGCATTAATTCATTCTTAATGCTTCACGAGAATAATGGACGTGGCTTCTTTGGATTTTTGTTGGAAGGCAGATTATCAGCAGTTGCTTGCCTACCACTAGGTTGTTTGTCAATTCCATTTACAAGGCCCCATAATTTTTGGGCCATAAATTCAACTTTTAATCTAATTTTCCAAATATTATTAGATCCATTCAATAAATGAGATTTATCCAAGCTAAAATTACTTGAAAAATCGTTTTTAAGTTTTTCTAAAAATTAAAAATATAGGAAAAGTTTCTAGAATAGAAAAAATTAGAGCCTAGAAAGAAATTTTTGACAGTGAAATGATTTTTCTAAAATATTTTAGGACCTATATAAATTTTGAATGTTGAAAAAAAATTCATGATAAATAAAAACTTGAAGTGCCTAAAACAAATTTATGTTCAATTCACTTTTAAACATTTAACACCGATTCTCCGACAAAATAATTATTAATTTCTAGAAAACAAAATTATTTAGAATCCTTAAGAAAAAATAATTATATTTTTATGCTTAAGAATTAAAAATCCTTTTAAAAAAACCAAATAAAATGATGTAGTTAGGGGTTTTGAAACCCTAACCTCTTACACAATTTTAAGTTCTTGCAAAATTTATAATAGCTATAGCCTTAAGTAGTGATATATAGGGCAAAATATTTATTTAAGGTTTAATTATAAGCAATTGCCTATAAAAATGTGGGGAGAGAGGTTGAACCCTCGACCTCCTCTCCCATTAAGATATTAAGCATAAACAACCTACCAATTGAGCCACTTTGCTTGTCAATTAGGTTAGCACACAAAATTATATTTAAATTTTAAAAGCTTTGCAATCACGAATAAAAATAAATAAATAACATACCTTTTACCCGATTAGGATTTCTAGTATGAAGGTCGATGAAATGTTTTAGAGATTGAGTGGCAAAATATTTGATTGTTTATGCCGCCCGAGGAGAGTTGTGTCGCCGAGTGTGTTCGCCTTAGAGCTTTTCCGCTGACTATGAGAGAAGGAAGCTCAGCGCTAAGTCAGAGGACTTTGTCGTCTTTGTTGAGAGGTGTCAAGCTAATTCACAGAGCCAATTCAAAAGAGATATCAGCAAGGATGAGAAAGGGGCTTTGAAGGCCAAGGTTTAGCTCACCTATGAGGTGCATAATCCGAAAGGATGTCTCATATTTTAGATTGCTCAAGGTAGAGTTGAGCTGCAAGAAGAAACACATACTACGAGGAGATCATGACCCAAGTTTTGTGAGGGGCCGCTAATGGGTGTGTCGGTCATGTTAGAGGAGAGAACAAAGATGTTGTTCTTTCCCAAATGGGGATCACTCGCAGTGTTTTGGTGCCACCCACAACAAGGTCGAACAGAGGAGTAGAGTAGATGGTGTTTGCACGAGCTTGGGCTCGATTACTTTTGCACCTTGGTTGTTGCTTAGGAAATGGCCAAACTCTAGGAGCTCACCGAGCCGTAGAGAAGGGACCCAAGGGGGTAGACCTAAGTCAAGGCAAGGGCGCTCGAGTGCATGAAAGTTAGCCGAGCTCTATGTGCAAACCTTTGTGAGAAGCTCACCGAATGTTAGCGGGGGTCAAAATGTCAAACCGGTGAGAATAAACAACTCTCTCTTTTGATGTTTACAAGGGATAAAGCCCAACTTGCCATTGTATAGGAAAGAAACCCGAGTTGCACAAGGACCGAGCTTGATGAGAGGATCTAGGCATCTCTTTTTTTCCTTTTGCTATCAAGATCCAAAAGGCTCATAGGGCCCACTTGTAAACAAGATAGAAATCTTGTCCTAAATCTTGTCTTAAATCTTGTAAATATAATGTAGTATAATTTTTCGATTTCAACTTTTCTCAAAGGTATGTGGACCTAGTATAATTTTTCGATTTCAACTTTTCTCAAAGGTATGTGGACCCATTTTCTAAAGGGCTTTTCTCAGATAGTTTTCTAAGCTGCAGAAATTTTCCTACAAAGAATATATTATGCCAAACTTCCACAAAATGAACCTACACAATTCTTAGAAAACAATTAGGCTCCAAAGTGTTACGCAAGACGCGCTTCCCTAGATTTTGGTCGCGCTCTCGAACGCTTTTGGGGACTTGGAGACTTGGAAGGGACGTCCCCATTTTTTTAAATCTTTCAAAAGTTTTCTGATGTGTTTACTTTTAAAAAGCTGTTATTTTTACCAAGAACATCAAATTATAATCTGGAAAGTACCTAAAATACATTAAATACTGTTTAAAACCCTAAATGTCATTGAAAAAGGTTAAAATATTTCAATATTGATTTTTATGTATTATTTTAAAAGTCGTCTCCCTGCCGTCCCCAAAATTTGGGAATTTTTTTGTCGTCCCGGAAACCCCGTCCCTCCATACCCTCGTCCCCCATCTCCAAGGCTTAGGTAACAATGCAATTAGCTCTAATACCATGTTAGAATTACTAGATGCTCAAGATTATATGTTTCTTAAGAATTATGACAGAGTCAATGTGGAATTGCTAGAATTTAAATAATCAATGCTGTGAATTTCAATTGAATGCAAAATAACACAAAACACGGAATCCACTGAGGAAAACCTTGTGGTAAAAACACCGCCAAAATAATGCACTTATACTGAAACTTACAAATATCTGACAATCTCAAATCTTCTTGACAATCACAGGCTAAGAACCTAGAAATATCTCCCTCCTCACTTCCTCACAATGATAAATTTAATGTCAAAGTTATTTGAATATGTATCAATTTCCCATGGGAAATCACTTTTAAAAGGTGGGTGATTGGTTACAACCAAAAGGTTGTACCGAATCACTCTTTCAACCAATTTAATTAATTAGTTTATTTTTAATAAAGTTTATAACTTATAAATATATGTTTATTTAATAAACTTAACTATGGAGATGTGTTTGTGATGGTGGGCCACAATAGGTGTGTCCCCTCAAACATTACATGCTCCAACAATTTTCAAATTGGGAAATCTTCATTACGTCAGCCTAGACATGTTTGATGGATCGCTTATGGCAAGCAATTAGCTAAGAACCACCTATATATACAAAACATCCAAGAGGTCATTTCTAACCTTACACCTTCTACATGCCTTAGACACTTCACACTCTCTTGAGCACTCTCACTACAGTACAGATCATTATCAAAGTTGAAGTTGATCTGTAATCTCTCAAGGAGAAGCCCTAGAGCAATCCATAGTGTTTAATCTAAAATCAAAGAGGTCAAATTTGCATGATGACAAATGTCAGAGTCTAAGTGAAAGTCAAATGTCTAAGCACGTGAATTTACACTCACTTAGGAGGGTGAACTATAGGCAGGTTGATCTCTTTTCAGATTATTAATATGTAGGCAACGCTCGCCACATCATTAGGGGTGTGACTGAGGTTGTGCAACCCAAAATGCTAAGCCCTTTTTAACATTCATTTGTGGTTTTGCAAGCACAATTAGGGTTTGGTAAAAGAAGAGCAGAAGCAAGTACCACCGCCAAGATCAAAGGACTCCCTGATATCTAGAAGCAGGCTACAACCAGAGGCGAAGCAATCCCTAAAGTTGCAGACACCCAAACATCTCTTAGACATTGTTGGTAAATCCCAACGTTGTCAATCTTCCTTTGGGGTCTAAGTATGCTAATAGTGTCCAAATAGTCTGTCAGCCCCTATTCTCAATTTGAGCTCCTGACAAGGCACCTCTAGAACATTTCCAGCTACTAAGACGCTTTTTGTGAGTTACAGACATCTAGAATCAGCCAAGTAACTCATCTTTCTATTGTTTTGTCAATTCTTGAACAAGTGATCGCGACATCTACTAGCTTAAGCAAATTCAAATTATTATGCCGTAATGACTTAATTATATGGTCAGCATTTAATCATAATTTTAATTATATCGTATTCCATTATATGCAAAATAAGAAAACAGCATCCTCTAGATACCTCTTGGACTGTGAAGTTCCCGCAACTTTTGTTAGCAATTTCTAATGTTGCAGCACAAACCTGCCATCAAATATAGATCATAGATGTGTTTGCATCCTTTGAAAAACAAACTACCCGTATTGATTCCCAACTACTCCGCACCAAGGGTTATACTGACGGAGACCTTAGAAAACAAGTTCATGGCATTGTTATTCCCATCCAACCTGTACGTTGACCACCTCATTGCATCATTGGATATCGACCACTGATTTCTCCTCTTTTCAAGTATTGCCTCATGAGATCTCTACAGTAGTTTTTATCACCTCCACTCTCTCAAATGATCGAGAGCACAGCAACCCAAGAGCACCTGGGCATTCACACTCTTCTTGGAAGGATCATTTAGATGCCTCTTTACATGCACCAATCATGATAATCGTAATGAATAATATGCATGCGTCATCTTCTACCATCCATGTTCATTTTGGATGGATTCATGATCAACTTTGGAAATGCAGTCAACACTCTCTGCATGGACTTTATCAGCATACTCCTTCCACTGTTCAATTGCATCTGTCACACGCAGATCACACTACCTTGTATGCATCTTGTTGAGGGATGGTGTATGTAAAGTTGTCCTTCACATGCCTGGGCACTTCATGCATTGTTTGTGAGTGTGCTTTGCTCTAGTTCAATGGATGCTTTTCACTGAGTTCGCCTTTTGCACAATGACATAGTTCCACGGAGTCGTGGATTATCCCACCCATGCACAGAATCTTTTCTAGTGTGGAGCCAGTGACACATCTTTTTAGAGTTTTATCCTGTTATCTCTATCACAATACTTTAGCATTGTCCTCGACTTCTTTTAGTTATCACACCAAATCAGCATTATGGGGGTATTGTATTGTGTGGTGTAATTCCCCTTGTTCTGGCAGCTTTGATTGATGGATCAGTTCATTTGTGTTTCCTAGGCACTTTGAGTGATGGATCAGCCCATTAGTGTTTTATTGGCACATTGAGTGATGGATTGGCCCATCAACAGAGATACCTTATCCCATTATCACCTCTATCATTTTGACACTATTGACAGAGTGATTGTTTCCTTGTGTGTGAAGCAACTTCTGGTGGCCCCAACATCTGTCAGCTGCTTGGTGTTCAAGTATTAGATTCAGATCACTCGAGCAATATGGTGATCTTCGTGTGGAAAAGTTTGTTGCTTATTATGGTGTAATACTAGCAGCCCCATCATCGATACTTTTGAGCGATCTTCTATCTTTGAGTTGCCTTTTTAGACATTGAGTTTATTGTAAACAGGTACCTAATCAGGCCTAGTTGTCGGGACCCATTTCTAAGGTTTTAGCCTCCTTTTATTCACACTACCTAGTTGCACTTGGGGGCTATTGGTGCAGTTGTTCAACACATATTTGTAAGCTTACTTAGGTTATTTTGTATATACCTAAGTTAAATTAATTCTTATTTTCCTATTTTAAATAATTAGGAAATTAGAAAAAGGTTTAGTTGTGCAAGCCGGTCAACAGTACAAATGTCTACATTAATCAAAAGTGAGCATGATGTCCCTTGGCCAATAGAATTTCTATAAAAACTTCATTCTCCTCGCCTATAGAATCATGAGAGAACATACATGAGCATGCCTGCACATGAGAGTCCAAAAGAGGAGCTTATGAAGAAAAATGTCAGAAATAGTATTCTTATTCGGTCCAATTTGAGTTTTATATTCTTGTGTCATGTTTAAGCAATTTCCTTCAGATTTCATGTTTGGATTTATGCAAGATTGATCTTGGGTTTGTAGAGCAGGTCAAACGCCTTCAGATCTCTCCTATTCTCCCATTTTCCCACATATTGTACATCCTGTAATACATCATTTCTTCTGACACTACCGCGAACCTTGTTTTGAAACCACCATGAGAAGCAAGATTGTGGTTATTTACTTTGTACCTGTCACTTTTCACTTTAAATTTATAATGCATATCACTGTAATTGCATTTTGTCAATTTATCATTTTGATCTGATTATTTTCAGAACTATCAAATATTATTCAGTAATAATTGTTTGGTTTTAACATTGTTGTTATTTCATTGAATAGATCAGCTATCTCTATCTATATCTCTGTACCTAAAGACATAGTTGTCTCAAAAGTGAAAAAATCAATCCACCAAATTGTCGCCGAGTCGAATTCCAAACTTTTCTTCATTAATCACGATTGCTACTTCCATATCCTCGTTTCTTGTCTTCTCATAGTCTAAACTGCTCCATCTGGCTTGGATCTGGAAGTGTAGCGATAAGGTCCATCATTAAGAGTTGCCTTCAAATTAAAATGTATCTTTCTATGGAATAATCTGCTAAGTGCTAAGTACTGATTGTTAAAGAATGCAGCAGTCAATCATACTTGGTTAAACATGTTACATCACAACTTTTTCTGCTAGAGAAGGGAATGTACAAGGTATTAAATTGAATGTATGAGCCATTGCATTAGATAATTCAGATAGTAAAGTGAGGAAATAGTTGAGAATCCTCAGTTGGATTTTCTTGTATATACCTTTGGCTAGATGGAAAAATAATTCAAGGGGCGACTGTCCTATCATGGATAGAAAATGGGGAACTCTAAAGTCGACATGGGCATATCTCCTTGCATTTAAGCGGGATAGGGCTGCCCTTGGTGCCACTCTGCAGTTGCATCATCAAACCATTTATTTGCATTTCCAAGGATTGTTTGCATGGTGGCAATTTAGCTAGAAATAGGACCAGGAGAGACTAAGTGATTTTTAGTTTTAAAAGTAAGCTCTTGGGCAAGCTCAGAATGCGGTGCCGTGTCTAAGTATAGTTCTACCAAATGTCATTTTAGAAGAACAAGCCAAGACCAAATCTGTAAGATTCATACACCTTTTAAGGGCTATGAATGCTTTGTTAGTAAGCTAGCATCCAAAGATTGCTTCTTCAAACTTATTCTTAAAGATACAGTATTTGTTTATATGATAAACCCTTTCTAAAAGTGTTTTCAATCTACGAACAGCCTTCTCCCTTCCTAAAAGTGATACCCATCACATCATTTTTTACTTTCGATTTAAATTACAATCAGCGTTATTGATCCAGAGCTACTAAACATAAATGTATAGCATGACTTAATCAAAACAAACAATAATTTTAACCTCTACAACATCCAATGGTCATGCAATCCATTAGTTCATATCATAAGCACCACTGTCAAGCGGCTCACAAATCTAACAGAATAATATACTACTCCCTCAATTACACAAGAATGACAATGTGAAAAACTAATTACTAGTTATGAAGCTAACATCCACAGATTTTGTTATCAGTACTTTTACTTCCTTCAACACAATGTTTGTTCATCACATATAACATTTCTAGAAGAGTTTTCAATCTACAAATAACCTTCACCCTTTTAAAAGCAGTACCCAACAAATCATTTTTTCCTTTCAACTTGCATTCTAATTAGCATTATTGATGTAGAGCTCCTAAACATAAACATAAAGGGACGACTTAGTGTCTGTTAGAAGATGTGAACAGAGGAAGAATGAAGAGAAACCGGAATGCACACATAGTAGTTTGTGTCCGTCATTTTATCATGCAAGAGATAGTTACAAAATGGTTGAGGTGGTTACAACCGAACATTAGTTAATACATAACTAATAGTGACTTAATAATAAAAGGTAAGTCTTATATTCTAATATCCCCTCTTAAGGCTTACACTATAGAAAGCAAAAACAAACACACTGACAAAAATTAAAACAACAGAACCAAACAGAGCCACGCATTCTTCAAAAGCTCTCTCTTTGAAAACAATTCTTTGACCAGTAGAACTCCATCAAGTTGCTACGTACCCTTCATAAAGTCATAGATCCCAAGCTAAATTCCTAAGTTCTCAGATTCCACCTCCCCAAACTTCTGAATTACAAACCTCCCGAATTATTGGACAACCATCCATATTGAGCAACATCCACAGTGCTCCATCAAGTTGTCTCATGACCCTCATAAGGGTATAATTCCCAAGATCCACAAACTCTCAAACTAACTAAGCAAATCATCCATGTTGAGCTTCATCTACACTAGATCCCTTCTTGTCTTTAAAGTGTGGGATTCTTAAAATACGTTATCTTTATCGCTGAATTCTTTACCACTTTCAGCTTTCAATGGATCTTCAACATTGGCTATATTAACTTCATTTGGTTTGTCTTTCATCTAGATTATTACTTTCCAAGTGTGAAAGTTAAAGCCAAAATATTTATCTAATGGAATTACCATTCTCAGACAAAATACCTCATAAAAGAACCCTTTCCCAAAAATAGAATGACCCGCAAATTAATGCAACAAAGGAAGTTAGTCTCAATACTTGAATTTTTTAATTCAAGCACGGGAATCTATGCAACAGAACTTTAAAAATCAAATGTTTTTTCTAATGATTATTGTGTTTTTCGATTTTATACAAAAAGAAAGGAAATTGTACCATGCGCAGATTGTGCCCAAGACAACTTCCCTCGAGAGTGTCTAGAACTTTGATGGTGGATGTCAAAACCACTCGCTCAAGTCTTTTTCAAAAGCCCACAATGGCTGCTGGAATGTATTTCCTTCATGCCCTAATAAAAGGACTTGCGACTATTGACTATATTTTTGTGCCCTAGTACACTTCAAAATGACCTTGTAATGTCCCTTTTAGGACTTAGAAATGACCAAAAACTTTAAAAAGTAGATTGGGAGCTGTCATTGTAGATGGCTGATATCAGCCCTGCAATCTACAAATTAGGCCCTTCCTAGGGCAGCGACTTCCTTGGAGAAGTTAAACCCTTCAAAGGTGGGTTAAACCTTGTTAACACACTTCAATTCTTATGCCAAAATTATTAAGAAACCCTCAAAGAAACACAATCAATCATAGTTAGAAATTTGGAAATAATTTATTTTGGAAACCCTCAACCAACAAACTTCAACAAGCTTGGAAAAATAGTAAATCACCTCCAAAATTCACGAAACTTGAGATCTTGGCTTTTAAAAATATGGAGAATAAGATAATAAATTCATATTGATCAAATTATCATCAACACATACCAAATAGTACTCCCAAGTGGGTCGCTCCACTTCAAATAAATAGATTATTGATCCAAAAGAGATAAATCATGCAAGGAAATGATAATTTATTGCTTTCCAAACCAGCTTGCATACATAAATCCTTATGGAAGGGTTTTCGTCCTCCACAAGCCCTCAATCAAGGGTTTTCATCCTTGAGAAAGGTCCTCAATCAAGGGTTTCATCCTTGAGAAAGGTAGGAAAGGTGCTTCACAAGCAAACCTTAACCAAGATATGAAAATTCACCAAAACATAATTCAATAATGGCCAAGCGACCTCCTTTTATAACCACAAGGAGTGTTTTACAATAAAAATGATGGTCGACCCCTTAAGATAAGTGCTTTTAAATATCTAATTAGTATTTAGAGCCTACATGCTCAAAGTAATTTTATTTCCTAACTACTTAAGTCCTTCTATTGGAGAGTTAGGCTTCCCAATAGGATACGTGATAATAAATAAAATAACTACCTAAACAACAATAAAAATGTAATCCAAATATTCCCCTTGCTTTCTTCCTTAGACCCACGGGGAGAAGAATGGGTTAAGGTCTTAAAAAATTAGCCTTCAAAAAAGGGGCATGACAGCCCTCAAATTTGTCTGAAGGCACAACAAAATTGTGCCCTAAAGAATGCAGCCATACACTAAATCATGTTTTCACCAAATATAAAATAAATAAAATACCAAGAAAAATAACTTCAATGGTAGATAAAAATCACGCCTCATCATGCCCTAGCGACTAATCTTTCCCAAAAGTCGCGAGTGACTTGATTTGCATCTCGATTGGCTAGATTTTCTGAGCACAAAACCTAGGCAATCATGAGATAAATCTCCCTCATTTAACCAAAGTGAGGCTCCCGTGTCAAATTTGTCAATAAAAATGTGTTATTAACTATCAGGAGTTTTACTTTAACCACTTAGTTCATGAACCATAACTAAGAAGTTCTGCAGCAAGTAAGTAGTTGTTCAAGAAAGGAAGTATTTTATAGAAGAAGGAAGTAAAGGAAATACAAAGAAGAAATGGGGAAGATGTGCATCCCAATTAGTAGATAGCAGAGCTAATTGCATGCACATAGAAGAAACTTAATAGATATAAACACACAGAATTATAAAACAAAGGCAGCTCTAGATTCGATCTAAAATAACACAAAGTTTATTAAAAGATCTAAGATTAAAAGCAAGAAACAAAGTACACCGTGACACAAAGTTCTCCTAAACCTACTCCTTTGTATTCCTTTGCTCCAAGTTGCTTCTCGGAGTTCAAAGACAAAGTCTAGAACACAAGATTGTTGCTTACAAATTCCGATTATCAACCCGAAGATTCTTCCTCTACTTATAGAATGTTGAGGGCAATTAGGAATCGGAAGCTTTTAGTTGAATCGGCACATGTGGAAGTTGGAAAAGAAACAACTGGCAATCTCCCTCCTAGAATTCCTCTTTGCATGACATGTATGATTTGCAACTGAAAATAGAACATTCTATTTTGCACGTCCGCCACCTATCTCCAAGTAATTGACTTCTTCAAGTAATGGCTTTTAAACCAATCACTTAAGATGTATAATTTAATTGATCGCTCAATTTCTTTGTCGGAGGAAAGAAGGAAGAGGAAAGTCATAGTCTTCTCCTTTTCATGTCTACGCAAATGATTCTTTTGTCTTTGATTCTCACCAAACTAGATCTAGGAGTAGAAGTAAGCTGGATCTAGAAACAAGCTAGAATTTTGCCTTCGCTTTGTCTTCTCTTTTATCCTCGCTTTTGCAGTTCTTCTCTAGTGCATGCATGCATCAATGCAAGGTTGGCCGTAAATAACTCATCATCTTTATTTTTAATTGCATATGAGCAATTAAAAATTCTGGAAAGCACTCCGGGTGAATGCAAATTCAATGAAGGCTTCAACTGGAAGATGAAAGCACATGCACAAGATCTTGGAAGGACTTTTCCACGCACTGACTTCTTCACGGGCTGCATTTGAAACAAGAGGATGAAGCCTTTGTGCCGGAAGCTTTTGCAACTATGAGATCTGGATCTGAATATGGATTTGCATCTGCATCTGGATATGGATCTGCATATGGATTTACATGCATCTCGCATCTGTGATCTCGCATCTCGGATATGGATTGCACTGCATAACAAACTCGGGCAATCTGGCCAGTGGATGGAAAAGTTGCAGCTCTCGAATAATTCCACCGCTTTTATCTGCACGCATGAGTGAAGTTTCTCTTGCACGCATGTGTGAAGTCTATCAATTCAAGCAAGAGGTTTCGAGCCTAGATTCGTATCTCCTATGTCTCGGAATTTGGAAGTGATGCATGACTCCGTTGTGCTTTCTTTTTCATCTCTCTTTGCCATGGCTTTGTCTATCTTTGTCTAAACAATTCTTTTTCTTCTTATTTGACTGGAATTCTTCAATACTGGTGCAGATCTGGATAATCCTTCAGATTCGGAGGAAATATTCAATGTATTGAACATTGATATAAGTTCCTTTTCTTTATAAAAGCACCTATATCTAACTCCTGCAATTAATTCAGACAAAGATGGCAACCAGAGCATGCACAGTGAATTTTAATCACAAAAATCTGCACTTTTCAAGTCTGTTGCCCCCAAAAATTGATGTTTAATTTGCACATAAAGAGAGCATGAATCTTTTCAACACCTAAGCACTGTAACACCTATGCAAACAATTATGCAGATAAAGATCAACCTCCTTCAAAGCATGCGCCAAATTTGAAAACTTTTAGCCTTGTTTCCACCTTGCCCGAGCAAAATCCTTCTTCAAATGGGGCGCACTTTTCCTCTTGACTGCATTCTTTACCTCGTGAATTAAATAATTCACCCATTTGGCTGTCCATGCTTATATAACCTTCACAATTCTATAATTAATAATTGCCCTAACAATTAAAGGCAATTCATTAATTAAAAATCATGCTCTTTTCTAAATAGCATGTTTAAGGACAAATATCCAATAAATTAAATTAATCCAATTTAATCCTTCACAATTCACTTCACTTAAGCTTCACAAAGGTGCTTTGACCATAGCCATTGAAAATAGGAATTAATATAATCATTTAATACTTTAAAAGTATTAATTCCTTCTCGAAAGGGCTGCATTAAATAAATTAAATTTATTTAATTTTGGAATTCTATTTTTAAATTTTTATGTCCACTTCCCTTTGTTGACTTTTTTCACAAGCCTGGTGCCAAAATTGGGTGAATAAATATTAACAAATATTTATTTAATGCATTATTATTCACCCAAGGTGGGTCGCACTTTTTTGCATAATAGAATTCTATTTTTAAGATTTTTTTACAATGGGATTCTTTACCCTGCAAGACAACCCCGGAAATCTCATGATCCACTTAAATGATTTGACTTTGACAATGGGATTATTTACCCTGCAAGGTAGGCAATAAAATCCCGTGATTTCACTTAAGTCACTTTTCTTTTATTTCACCATGAGAATTTTTACCTGCAAGGTGCAATAAATTCCCGCTTTGCTGCCGCCTAATTTTCCCACTTAGCCTTAAGTGAATTTTATATCATGGGAAAAAGTACCTAGGCACGTAGGTAATAAAATCCCACCCGCCTCGCCGCTTTCTATTTTTCCAACTGCAACTTAAATCCTTTGTTTTCCGTAAATGCGCCCAACCCCCACAGGGGGCTTTTTTAGCGCACGACTTCACTTTTTCCCAGTGAACTGACCTCCGATGGTGACTTCCTCTGGGCATAACGTGCGTATATGTTTTCCAGTGCTCAGAGCCAAGAATCGGGCTTACCTTGAAAGGAATTGTTCCAGAGAGAATTTCATTGAAAACAAAACAGGAAAACACAAAAACACAAAAATTGCCAAAAGTCACAAATAAAGGCCAAAACTTATTCCTAATTAAAATCCTTCCTGTGACAAGGGAATAATGATAGGTTCGATCATAACAGAGTTAAAACATAGCACAAATAGCCTCATACGGGCTCAAAATAATTAAATACAAATTTCCCATAAAATCCTAACGATGAATATAACAATTTTGGGCATCCGGGTATTTAGCGAAAAAGGCTATATGGCTCTTTGGGAATATCTTGACGCAATACAAAAACTTTCGTGTAATAAAAACACAAAATGACCCATTATTTTAAAAGTACGAAAAATTTTCGAATAGGGTAGTCGCAGATTTCAGGGATGAAATTTGGGGACACCAATCTCTATTCACCATTTTTCAATCAGAATTTTGCGACTATATATTGGCATTTACTCCATGAACTACATCTTCCTTAGTGCCCGCCATTTTCTACATGAAATCTTGATAACTCTGTCTTCTCACCTTCTCGCATGCCCTACCAAACACCAATGGATCTGGTACCAATGTTAGAAGATATGAACAAAGGAAGAATGAAGAGAAACCCAACTAACCCAACTACACACATAGTATTTTGTGTCTCATTAGTTAATTATGCAAGTGATAGTTACAAAATGGTTGAGGTGGTTCTAACTAAACATTACTTAATACATAACTAATTGTGACTTAATAGTAAAAGGTAAGCCTTATATTACAATAGTGTCAAAAAGAAACATTTATCTCAAATTAGTTGTGCACCCCATCAATTCATACCATATGTACCATGATCCAAGTGGATCCTCCAAAACAATTCCAGGTGGCTGTCTGCCAATCCCGTAGCTTACCATAATAAGGATTCTTATTCAATGATATATGTACTCCCAAACCATCTTGAGAGATTTGCGGTATTTCCATGATCATCACCATCTCCACCAAATGTTGCACACACTTTTATAGTGGCACAACGCAATATGGGTGAATCACATGTAAGACCATCCACATTTGCACCAAACCTTATGCGGTCTTCATGATGACATTCTCAAGGTCCTGACACATACAAGCCACACCGCTAAGGTCTCCTCACAACACGCAAGTACTCCCAAACGCCGACAAGATTGATGCTCCATTCCTATGGAGGTCAGCAGCCCAATATGATTGGAGGGCTTTCCCATGGGGTGCAGAGCGACACCCTACGGTCTAGAATCTGTCAAATTTTGACACCATTCAACACTAGCGTTGAAAGGTGAAGAGTCACATATAGAATCTCAACCATTTCAAATTCCATAACAATTCTTTAAGCCCATGCGAGCTTTTGTAAAATTGTGTATACATATATACATGATCAAATAAAGATCCGATAAGAGAAGATAGAAAGCCATACATCTCCTTGAGAATGTCATATATAGAGTACGGATAAATAAAACTTTGTGTCTCGGTTTTATTTTGTATAAAAGGGTAAACACATATATTAAACAGAAAGGAGGATTACATCGAAAGGAGCATCATAGAGAGGTGCTCAAGAGCTAAAATTGTCACAAAGAGAGACAATGCCGGCGAATGAAACAGAACATATACATGGACAAAAACTATGAATGCTATGAACATCCAAATCGTTGTCTTGAAAACCAAGCAAAATTACTTATCCCAAGCCATAGTAAAATGGAAACTATCCTTTGAACTAGTTCGAGTGGCTTGAGCTTGACTAAAATAGAAGGCTTAGACAGTAAAACAAGACAAGGCATTGGATCCTCTCGCTTTAATCAGTATCCGCACTTTTGTATTGGTGTTTCAGGGGGGGACTCGAGATCAAGATCCTACAAAGTGGCCTCCAACCTTCTTTTCGTATTCTCATAAAGCATTATGGCAAGAACATCATCCAACATTTGATCTTGCTTGGTGACCATGTTTGTGATAGTTTAAACATAGTCCTAATGAGTGACAAGCCTAGCGTGTTGATGGATTATGATCTAGCCCATTCTTGAGAGAATGTTTGTGATAGTTTCAACAGATCCCCAAGAGTGCCAAGCCTAGCTTGTTGATGGATCATGATCTGTCTCATCAGAGAGAATGTCCTCCAAACCCGGATGACGTATGCACTTTTCTCAATGGTTTGGCCAAAGTGCTGAATTTTGTCCTAAATCTTCAACAGGCAGATAAAAGTTGATCATGATGGGATATAGAGAGGGTTGGGTGGTGGAAATAAGGGAAAGGAGAAGAAGACAATCGGGGATTTGTGGTGGGAAGAATAGGCTTTGATATTGAACCCCATTGAATAAGGTGGGGAAGGTCTTTATAAGGGATGGAGCTACTAGGACTAGCAGAATTGGGTAAGTTGAGTAAAGAAGTGGGACGGATTCAAAACTTCCGAATGAGGAGTTAGAGAGGGGGATCTCGAGACAAATGAGGGGCCAAATTCAGACTTGAATTTCCAACATAGTCATGGGAGAAAAATACACCGAGTGATATTGGTGTCCTGTCAAAGTGGATGTAATGTCCCCCTTTTTGGGCAAATGGAAATTCGCAACAACTTCAACACATATCGAACCAAAAAGGTATTGAAAACACACAGATTTGCACAAGAAATTAACACAAAATATAATTTTATTCTTATTAATTCTCTATATGATATTCAGATACAAGTGGCTATTATATAGCCATAAAGGTAGGTAAACAACTTCCTAGAAAATAGGAAGTGAGTAGAACAATAAACCCGTATTGATATATTGTTATATAATTGTTATAACAATATATCAACAACCTTACAAACTAATTACTCATTTATCGTGAGTAATTATACAATTACATCACACATATATAATTATATTATCATTGATAATATAATTGCACATATTAATAATGTGAACACCATTCATTCCTAACATTCACCCCCTTGGTGTGAACATTATTAAATCCCAATATTCACCCCCTTAATGTGAACACGAAGAAGAACCATATTCACAGAAATTGAACCACCTCCTGAAAGCACTTCTTAGACCAGGTACAGACTCCATAGATTATCTCTTTACCCTCGTAAAGGCGTAGTGTCAAGCCGAATTATGCAGGAATGCTCCCTTCCTCTTTAGGTTCCTGTGGGACTTTCCCTTCCTCTCTGGGCGCCCAAATTCTGAATCTCCAAGATCCACAAGCTTCACACTAGCTGGATAACCATCCCTTGAGTCTACCTCGAAATCTTCTCCTGCTCCCCAAAAATGAGTATTCTGAAAACATGACTCCTCCAAAAAATTCTGAAAAGGGTTTATTCAGAAAACCATCACACTGCAAAACAAGAACACTGAAAATGAAAAAACCACACTTTGCACACATGTCACCGTATCGGTGCTGCGGCCCGCTGTCGTTGCGGCGAGAGGACGCCGCTGGCTTGTCCTCCATCCTCCCGTGCCTCCATCCTCCATTTCATCTTTGCTTCACTGGATTTGATCATGGAGCTCAAATGCATATCGAGGACGTCGGATTCCACCGATAGTGCGTCCAGTTGAAATGCGGGGAAAAAAAAATTATTTTGACAATTTTCCTAATAATCACCTAAATGACGATAACAAAATGACACAAATACTTTTCTTTTGACAACAACAATGATATAAAAAAATGACTCATTTGACCTAGACAATAATATTTGTCACTAATATATTGACAATTACAAACATTGACTTAAACAAATATACGATTATGAATGTGATACACGATGACTCTAATAATACAATTTGACAAACTATAACAATACTTACCAAGAGGTAAACAAAACATTTAAAAAGCAATCAATTTATTACTTTTCAAATAACACTACTTTCTTGACCAATATAACACAAAGGAAACTAAGACATGTGCTTTAAAGTAATTACAAAAGTGACATTACCAATGGATTGACTCACAATTAGCATATAATAACAAAACAATTTGTTTAACCACAAACTAAACAAACTCTAAACGTGTAGGAATAAATAACATCAACCAAAACCTAAATACCTAGAATGTTCCAGCTTTGAAAATAAATTCGAAGGAGCCAAATGGAAGGGCACGTGTTTGTAAATTCACTTGAGTTAGAGGGCAAGCTGGCAGTTAGACGTATGCATTCATTGAACCAATTCAGCCCGCAATTTTCTAGATCACAGGAAAAATACACCATTCTCCACTCGGTGCTTCTTGAAATTCTCCTTGGTTTGAACGCCTCATTTAGATCTTCACATAGGCAAGAAATCAAGCGATGAGAAGAGAATTTGGAGATATAATTGCAACTGTGATGGGCGAGACTATAATTTATTGTGAAGAATTCAAACTCAGCCAAGTCGATGGTAATTGAGACGCCTGTAGATAGAATACAGTTGATATTATATGCAGCAGTGTCTCGTTCCACGTACGCGATCTTTAGTAGAAACATAGATCTGACTGCTCAAGCTGAGAAATGCATGATCCAGATACACGATTTAAGAGGAAACGTCCTCCTAACAGATTCCATAGTGGCGGCTATCAATTCACGCAGATACAATTTCCTATTACAGTTCATACGGCTTGATACACATACAAATGGAGTTGGATATTTTGATACAAATGCCCAGATTATCAATGTAGGTCTCGGGATGCTGAAGTGAATATGGTGATAGATCAGAAGCGATACAAAGGTTAAAAAAATTCTACAGGAACCGATCACAAAAGGGATTCATGAAATCTTATACACAAACTTATTTTTCCAGCGTCAATCCTTCAATTGCCTAGGCAGCAGATGCACACAAGATTGATCTAATGCATTATAGAAATGATAGTTCTTCATAGATCAAAAACCCAATTGCACATCGCTCTGATACCAAATATTGAAAACACACCAGTTTGCACGAAATTAACACAAAATATAATTTTATTCTTATTAATTCTCTATATGATATTCGGATACAAGTGGCTATTATATAGCCATAAAGGGAGGTAAACAACTTCCTAGAAAATAGGAAGTGAGTAGAACAATAAACCCGTATTGATATATTGTTATATAATTGTTATAACAATATATCAACAACCTTACAAACTAATTACTCATTTATCGTGAGTAATTATACAATTACATCACACATATATAATTATATTATCATTGATAATATAATTGCACATATTAATAATGTGAACACCATTCATTCCTATGTATGATTAGATCCTTTTGAATCAACCTAAAATAGCCCAATGTCAACCAATTGCAACCCAAATGAGGTTGGAAATGGTCAAGGTGGTGAGCTAGATTGGTGGAGACAATCAGATTTTTTTCTTCTCAATTCTGATTTTTATTACAGCAGTGAATTAATTTGAAACAATTGCAAACAGTGGAAACTTCAAAAATTCATGACTCAATCAATATTCCTTCTTTTCATATTAAACAAGGCAAAATAAACTTGAAATTTTTCCCTTTCCGATGAACTAAAGATCAGATTTTTCTAAACACTAAAACCCCTTCAAAATAACATCCAAACTTTCAAATCTAGGCGCTAGGGTTAGCAGAAATTATTAAATTAATAACCAGCACTTCCCTCAATTGTTTTTCACCCTCCAAAAGCTTGTTTTGATGCACAAAAATGTCAAGAACAGATCTGAACTGAAATTACAATTTTTAAGCATCAAAATGTGTCACAAACAATTAATAATCCAACCCCAAACTACTGCAACTTCTAAAATTATTTCCCACTTAACCAACCAAGCAAAAGCCTTCAAACTTTGGATTTTGGGCCACAAAAATATGAAGAATAATATTCCAAAATTAGTTTTCGCACAGCAAACATGAAACCCTAATTTTGCCCTAAAAATTAGGTCGCCCAACACATTTAGGGCATCAAATCATCTCCAAAAATTATGAAATTAATTGCAAAACACAGCAGATCTGAAAACAAACAAATATGCTCCCAAATCATGCAACAATAACCAGATTTGCACCATAAATAAATGCACTAGGGCAAGGAAACTCTCCTAGTGCAATTCGCCACACACAACAAATGCAATACACACTAATGGATCCTTATCAAGATCAAATTTACTTCAATTCCAAATCGAATGAGAGAGAGAGAGAGAGCACAATGAAGAGCTAGGGCATACATCCCATTTCTCCAAGCATGGAGAGACATAAATGATCAAATCAACATCCCCAAATGATGGCCATGCCGTAATGTCCCCATTTTTAAGACCCTTAGCCTATACTTCCCGTGCGCTTGGGATGTGCAAGGGAACATTTTTATTAAATAATTAAATATTATTGCACGGAGCAATAATTATTTAATTATTTAATTATAATTATTTAATTTAATTCCCAAAATATAAAAATTTAATGGGGAATTAAATAAATAAACATTTAGGTGGCTTTTATTGTTAAAATCACCCTTTGAAAAGGGGACGCCACACCTAGGAAAACAAACTGCTTTTATTTAATATTTTCCTTCTCTAGGGTTTTCGAATTTTGTGCCTCCTTGCTTATAAAAGGAGTGCTAGGACCATTATTATTATTATGTTATGATGAATTTATTTTGATACTCCGTGCTTGGAGTTGGGATGCATGCCCATTAATGTTTTCTCTCTCTCATGCTTGGGAGATCTTTGTAGCTGATCTTTGAATATCAAATTGAAGATGTTATTTGCTTTGGTTGAATTTGCAAGTAGAAATCTGTATTTTCTACTGTAGCAACGTCACTGTAGCAGCTGGTTTTTGGTTGTCGTATTGAAGAATTTTTGGAGTTTATTGCAAATCGATTTGGTGTATGATCTCTCTAAACCCTAGGCGACTTCTTCTATGATGTTTGTGGTCTGTTTTTAGAGCATTCTTTGATGTGAATCGATCAGCTGGCTGCATGTTAATGTGCCCTTTTGGCAGCGACTTGAATAAGGCAAGCTGATAATAATTTTATATGTTTCATGATCTGATTTCTATCCAATTTAGTCTGCTGTTCCAGCGATTTCACTCGAGAGTTTATATTTGCATGAAAACACATATTTGGGCAGTGATTTGTGTGATTGTCTAATTCTGAGCATGATGATCTGATTAGTATGGTGTTTTGTAATCTCTAATAGCAGCAATTCGGATAGGGAGATTTGGATATAATTTTGTATGCATATGTGTCATAATTGCAGCTACAGCCTGGGCATGTTTGGTAACTCCTTTGGGGCCTTTTTAGAAGTAATTTGATTGGTATTCACTGTCTAATTTGCAGCGACCTCTTTGGTGATGTGTGTGGACTGATTTAGAGTCTCTTTTGAAGTAAATCGACTAAGCTAAGTTGCATAGTTTTGACTCCTTTATTGCAGCGACTTATTGGGCAGATTTGGTAGGAGTTTGATATGCTTAATGATCACATTTTTACTATTACAGTCTGCTGATTCCAGCGATCACATTGGGTGGGTCTTGTCTTAAAGTAATAGACCTGTTCTTCCTCCTAAAGCCAGCGATTTACCTTGCTTAAGCATCCTCTCTTATGGCTGGGTTATTCCTAAATATGGCGATCTGATTTAGTGCATGTTTCAATGGTGTTTTCAGCCTCTGTTTAGCAGCGAATGGTATAGGCGAACTGAGCTGAGTTTGAATGGTTTGCATATTTTCCATTGGTTAGGTCTGATCTTTAAATTCAGCTGAAGGCTATATGTGTGATAAAGGCCATTAAACCCCTATCTTTGGGTTTAGTGAGTCATCTCTTTGATTGGTCCAAGTAAATTTTGACTGAGTTTAGCTATTTATAGTTGATTAGTGTATTGAAGGGTTGAGGATTTGTGTATTTTCTATTGATCCCGGAAGTGGAATATTACACATGCAACCTCCTTTTACAACATAAGAGGTGCAACATTCAAATGGCCGACCTTTTTCATTTTGGAGGAAAACTAATAAAACTTAATTAAAATATTAAAAGACTCACTTAATGTGCACTTTATTATTTTATAATTAAATAATAAAAAGTAACTAGCCTATGTGCACTTTTTAAACTAACTAAAGATTCCCCCTTGTAGCACAAGGCATGCCAAGGGGCTACATATGCAGACAACAGACACCATAGAACAATCCTCAAGCTCTATCCTCGAACCCATGGGGAGAGAAAATGGGTTGTGGGTCTTTAGTTCTTCCATGTATCATACCCCAAAGAGAAGATGTGGGGTGGTGCATCCAAAGTCTCGATCCGGTGCCTATCAAGTGGCGAAGTGTTGGAAAGAACATGTTTCCTTCCCTCATGTCAACCCAAAAAGGTGGGTCCTCAGCTCAGTAATCGGTGCTCCAAGTAATGGTGTCCTCAACATGGCATGGGGAGTCATCAAAGGGATGAGCTTTGCTAAGCTCCAAGGCTGCCCACTCAATAATGCCCTCATGAAGTGAGTAGGACAGCGGTCTTTCTTCACATGTCTTCAATCCTGCACATGAAGCAAACATATTAGAAAAACAAGTGTTGAGAAACATTTTTCTTGCTTCTCCTTCGTGTCTCCAAGGCATGAATGGCTCACAACTCATCCTCATACATGGGTTGTTCCCAAACTCTGTCATGTTACCCCAAATGTTGTTGTAGTCGTGCATTTTCTTCCCAAAAATCAGAACTAAAGTGGTTGGTATCCACCCCAAAGTAACCATGCATAAGTCAACAATGATCACCAACAACAAGTCCATCAACTTCATGGCTAAAAACTCAACTGTAGAAGTGATAAGGGGGCTGGAAATAATGATGACAACCATGAAAATGATAGGACAACAACTATCATACTTCAAAACTTTACCCCAACATGAAAGAACAACAAACTAGTGGAGGAAAATGACTTCAATATGACTGAAATTTCACCCCCAACTTTAGCCAACTGAAAAACACTCAAATACACAGCTGAAAGTGAGTACCAAGCAGCATACTTAGGATGGTGAATGAAAAATACATCAGATATCCATGTGCCAACAGCCCTCATAAATTCCAAATGGATAGAAAAAATTACATGAGGTACTTTCCCATCTGGGTGAGTGTGAATCATGCAATGAGGGATAACCAATTTGAAACACAACTTGCTCTTGCCCATGCCAAGTGCACCATCAAAGCATTGAATGAAAAAATCCATAGTGGCTGCCCTAACAAGTTTTTTAAACTGAAAATCATCATTATCACTCAGAAAAGTACCTTTCCCATTGATTTCCGGATCTACCAAGGTTAGGACATGCTTGCCAACATTTTTGTTTTCCATATTCAATTCTAAAATCTCACTTTGCCGCATGGAATCGGGTTTAAAATTCAGAAAATCAGATCTGATAATTTTTGTAAAAACACTTGGTTCCCATACCTTTGTGTCCCCAACATGATGGTTTTGGATCCAAGGGTCTCTTTGCTCAAACCCTTCACTTGTTTTGCTTGAAGATCTCTCAAAATGATGTCCCAACTTCATACTTAGAGGATGCGTGTATGAGATATCCTCGGGATCCTCTTCAAGGCCTTGCATGTCACTTGCTTGTTTCTCTACCATGATTGTTCCAAAATGGACAGCAGGCTGGTCATTAATCTTATCACCCGGAATAGTGATCTCCATCACCAAATTCTCCTCCTTTGCTTGTAGATCTGATTTTTCTTCATCCTTAGGCTCAAGATCCTTGATCCCTTCTTCCAAATCTGATTTTTCCTTTCAACCACTCAACTCTATGCAATCATTAGATGTCAACAATTCATCATCAAAAACAAAAGAGCTCATACCTTGGATGCATGTCTTCACTTTGCTTGAACATTGATCCAAGACTCTTTTTGCTAAGGTGTGAGCAATACATGGCTTTTCTTGTTCCAAAACTTCCACAAGTATGGTTAGCAATTGTTGTGCAGGATCCTAATGCTCATTCAACATTAGGGACATGATGGTTTGCATGGCAACCATTATTCTTTGTGAATGATCATCATGTAGGACAACAGCAAAGAATACTTCAAACATATGTAGAATGAGATCATCACAATCAAAATCTAACATTGGTATACAAGTTCTTACTTTTGTCATGTTGTCCAAGATCTTAACTCTCTTATCAAAGTAAGGGTTTATGGTGTCCCAAAACTTTTGAAAGTTTCCTATCATGAGCTCAAAGACCTCTTCCATGGTGGTGTCATTGTATGGCAAATTTGGGGTTGTTATCCTTGTCACCTTGTTAATGCAAGTGATGACCATGAGTCTTACCTCCACCTCATCATGCCTCAACAGTTCGGATCTAGCCAAACAAGTCACCAAGGAGTCTATCGCTGAAAACATGGAGCCATAATCTAATTGTCCTACCATGGACAAACAATTTGTTGCTTATTCCAAAATGCTAAGCAACACATCTCTCAAAAGGTATGGAGGATCAAGCTATCTCCCAAGTCTATAGAGCTTGGTCCTCAATTCTCCATCACTTGTTAGTTCCATGGTTCAAAAACTCTGCAAACAACACCCACAAGAGTAGAGGAAAGTTACTCTGATACCATTGTAATGTCCCCTTTTTGGGGAAATGGAAATTTGCAACAACTTCAACACAAATCGAACCAAGAAGGATTAGATCCTTTTGAATCAACCTAAAATAGCCCAATGTCAACCAATTACAACCCAAATGGGGTTGGAAGTGGTCAAGGTGGTGAGCTAGATTGGTGGAGACAATCAGATTTTTATTCTTCTCAATTCTGATTTTTATTACAGCAGTGAATTAATTTGAAACAGTTGCAAACAGCTGAAAACTTCAAAAATTCATAACTCAATCAATATTCCTTCTTTTCATATGAAACAAAGTGCAAAATAAACTTGAAATTTTTCTCTTTCCAATGAACTAAGGATCAGATTTTTCTAAACACTAAAACCCCTTCAAAATAGCATCCAAACTTTCAGATCTGGGTGCTAGGGTTAGCAAAAATTATTAAATTAATAACCAATACTTCCATCAATTGTTTTTCAACCTCCAAAAGCTTGTTTTGATGCACAAAAATGCCAAGCACATATCTGAACTAAAATCACAATTTTTAAGCACCAAAATGTGTCACAAACAATTAATAATCCAACCCCAGATTGCTGCAACTTCTAAAATTATTTCCCACTTAACCAACCAAGCAAAATCTTCAAACTTTGGATTTTGGTCCACAAAAATATGAAAAATAATATTCCAAAATTAGTTTTCGCACAACAAACATTTTTCCCTAAAAGTAAGTCTCTCAAAGACATTTAGGGCATCAACTCATCTCCAAAAATTATGAAATTAATTGCAAAACACAAAGAGATCCAAAAACAAACAAATATGCTCCCAAATCATGCAACAATAACCAGATTTGCACCATAAATAAATGTGCTAGGGCAAGGAAACTCTCCTAGTGCAATTTGCCATACACAACAAATGTTATACACATTAATGGATCCTTTTCAAATCAGATTTACTTCAATTTCAAATCGAATGAGGGAGAGAGAGAGAGAGCACAATGAAGAGCTAGGGCATACATCTCATTTCTCCAAGTATGGAGAGACATAAAGGATCAAATCAACATCCCCAAATGATGGTCATGCAACCTCCTTTTATAGCATAAGGGGTGCAACATTCAAATGGCCTTTTCCCTTGTGGAGGGAAAACTAATAAAACTTAATTAAAAGATTAAAAGACTCACTTAATGTGCACTTTATTATTTTCTAATTAAACAATAAAAAGTAACTAGCCTATGTGCACTTTTTAAACTAACTAAAGACTCCCCCTTGTAGCGCAAGGCATGCCAAGGGGCTACAATGCAGACAACAGACACCTTAGAACAATCCTCAAGCTCTATCCTCAAACCCATGGGGAGAGAAAATGGGTTGAGAGTCTTCAATTCTTCACTTTTAAAAATGTCCCAAAAAGAGGACATTACAGTGGAAGATGCAGGCGTGGATGCAATTACATTAGTGAGATAGTTCTCCATCATTACGGGCTTTTGAGGTGTGGTTGATTGTTGTGGGTTCCCCTGGTGATTGATTTCAGACATTCTTTTGGCTTCATTGTCATCAATCACCTAAATTGGATGCTGAGGAGTAGTTTTCATATTGATTGAATGGGCTTGAGATTGCTTCTGCTGAGGACGGGGCAGTTTTCTGTGTTTGTAATGTTGCCTACAGTACACTTTCAGCAAATAGAGGCTTGAATTGTTATGGGTAGGCTGAGGTTTTGCCTTACATCTATTTAAAAATGCTGGGGGATTTCCTAGAATTCCTCCTCATTCAGTGAACTGCAAACAAACTAATGGTGTTTGGTGGCTGCCTGGAAGAAAGTAAATTGTACAAATTAAGACAGATTGCAGACACACTTTAGTTTGAATTTTGAGCTATTTGTAGAACAGCTTTACGCAGGGGTTGGTGGGAAACAAAAGGGTGAATAATGGTGGGTGGATGGATTGATAGTGGGGAGATGACCATGGCAGATTTGGTACTCAAATTAGGAATCATTTTAAAAAATCTTCATCGCTATCTTCCTCTTAGGGTTCCTGCTCTTCCATTTTCCAAAACAATTATTTGATATTGTGAAACAAATGAAGATCAAGCTGTGTCGGGCTCATGGAAAGTTGCAGCGCATTTAAAACATTCTTTATGTCATAGGAATGAAATCTATGATAGGAGGATATCGGTGGATTTTGCATATAAAGGAAACGTCTATGCAATGTGTAAACAGAAGGTAGTGACAGATGGGAAAGAGCATGAAATCCCGCACAAGGGCCTTCCAGGTGTGAGGGAGTGTCGTCTGAGGTTTCTGTTTCAGTTTCGTTATTTTCTCTATTCTGAAAAAAGTTTATATTTTGTATTTTATATTGTTTCCACATACACATATGACTCATCTAAATCCTCATTTGGAGTGTTGTCTCTCAAACCCCATAAGATTCGGATCACACCGCGACTGAGCAGCTTGCAAATATACCAGAATAATATACTACACAATCCATGACACAAGAATAACTATGGGAAAAAGCAATTACCAGGATGATAAAAGCAAAGAGAAATGTACGGACTCCAGACCAAAGGAGCAGTTTTTTCAATAGAACTTAAGCCAACATTCAGACTATTCTGGCACTGCCATAGAATTCAATCCCTCAAGGAAAAACTTATAAATAATTTTAATAACTTGATAATTGATGGCATAAAGTACAGTTTGAGGAAAATATCTAGAATATATCATGCCCCTTGATATAAATATTGTCTCTCAGTAAAGTGGTATGTCACTTTATAGTGACTTAACACTACTGTCTATTGATTAATAATATGAAATTCACCATTATTTTGGAATATGTCATTTAATGCAGCTTACTAAGATATAATTTGAATTTAATGATATCTCAGTTGCAAGTATGCAACACAGATTAATTGAGCTAAGCATGAACTACAGATGCAAACTAATAGGGCATAATGTCCACTCATGTATTTGATGGTCTTTGTACAAGTTAATCAAGAAAATGTTTAAAAAGTATAAGGGTTTCAACTTACTTGCGATCACCTTCTACATCAGGCAGATCTTTGGTTATGGCGATAACCAATGCAAACAAAGTTACAAAGATTGTGATAAAAACCACCGGAGGGCTGCAATCAAAACATACAATACATAAAGGTTAGCAACTAGCAACAGTTTAAATATTAACAGATAGGCATTAAACCAGAAGACATGAATATGATTCAATATTCATGCCTCTGAATTTCATAGAGTTGAATAGCTTACCTCCATTGAAATTTAAGCCCAAGTGCAGCTCTAGTTGCATAATATACCCCAAAATTGAGCAGAAAACCTCGAACCTATACAAAGAAAGTTTTAAGACTTAAAGCATCAGAACCATATAATCGAGAAACAGATAAATATTGTCTCACATAATCAGACATAAAGACTCACCAAAGAGTTAGGAGAAAATTCATAGACAAACAAAATGCAAAGAGACATAAGAAATTTCAGGTCCAATAACCGGTTAAAGAACCAAGACAAAAGTATATGAGTTTAGATATTTTTGTTTTGTGGGATTTTCCACAACAGCAGAGTATATGAGTTTCTAAACACTCTGAAGGTTGGAAAAATGAATTGTGCGGAAAAGAAATCAGAGAAGAGATACACAAATTCAAAAACAAACATTTTGCCATGCAGATCCTTTGAAAGACTTGACCTATTATTGCATAAGGTCTCTCTTATGTTTTGTGATGTTAGGTAGCCTCTAATTACTCGACTCAAATTTCACCCAAGTATATCTCACATTCGTCATCACACTTACAAACAGTGGCAAAAGAATTGAAACCTCTGGTCTTAAACAGGACAATTGGAGCAGCACAGAGCAGGACAAAGTAGGACAAGTGGACTATGTTTAAACGTATAAACCTGTCAAATTTCCAGGAACGGATCTGCAATCACTAGCTTGCTGGGAGGATCAATACATCTAGCATTCCTCCTGATCATAGCAGTTCTAAACAAGTTGCTACAGAATTATTAAAAAAGCCTATTCTGGTGTATAGAAGGTGAAAGAAACCAAGTCATTGCAGTTAATTCAAACATTAATGTCCAACCAAAAATGAAGACAACCAAGAAACATATAGTGTCAACATTCCTTGTTATAATCAAAAAGAATATTATGGCGTGTGGAAGATGAAAGGAAGCCAAGTCATCACAGTTTAATAAACACATAAAGTCCAACCAAAATGAATGACAGCCAAGAAAACAATAGTGTCAAGTTGTCAACACTATTTTTGTATAACAGCATAATAATATAAATATGTTGGATTTTAGCTGCAGTTTCTGTTATAGGTTATCAGTGCAGACATTTTCAGAACATGAAAAGTTACCATCTCGGAGAAGCATCCAATAAGTATCGATGTGAGAGGCTACAAGGATGTCCCTTTTATCGCACAAAGGCAGCAATGTTGTTTGAAATAAGATTTATTGCCATGGTGTTATAACTTAAAAGCATTAAATCTGTAGTTGTAGAGTGTGCCACATTAAGTCAATGGAGTGATCCAAAACTGTACAAAAAGACTCTAATGACTGATCTCCGTGTATAGAAAGTCTTAGCAGAATTCACAAGATGCTAGTTGTAGACTAATTTTTTTCTAGTTGAAAATAGAAAATATTATATAAGTCCATCCAGATGAAAAGATACTTATATGTTTGGTTGCCAGCATTAAACAAAGTCACAAAAGACCCATTGTCAACTTCATTCACTAAAACTGTTCTTGCTAAGATAGCAAACAACGGAATTTATTCCGTGATAGCATTTAGTGAGAGAGGTCATGCACCATCCTTCCTACTACCCACCTTCATATCACCATCACATCCGCAGATATTTCTTCCTCGGTCTCGCTATTCAAGACTTTGGAGTCCCCAACTTTGGTCTACTTAAGAGTTCACTTATCCATCTTGACATCGCCTACAACCATCTCCCACAAAGTCCAACAAGACAAGAGGTAAATTAATGTTCTATCAAGTCAACCAAAGGTAAGTATTCCTACACCTAATCTCTCTTTCTTTTGTACTTTGGTCCATATTATCAATGTTCTAAGCTTCAAGTATTAGATAGTATAGTTTAGTACATGCTTGTGATTTTAATGCTATTGCTTATAATATTGTTACTTATAAGCATAGTTACCAGGTTCGGAAATCCGATTAAATTTGGAAGGGCAAAAAAATCCGAAAATCTCGAAAAAATTCGAAAAAATACGGAAAAACCCGGTTCGGAATATATATACTTATATTATTATAAATTTATATTATTGTATACTTATATCATTATATATAGACAAATCATACAAAAAAGCATCCATCTACCATAATCATCATCATAATAATGATTCTTTCAAAAGATTACAAGAAGTTGCTTGGTCCACAAAGGTGCAAAACCGGATTTTATGAAAATAAGAAAAATATTGCCATCAATGCGTAAAGCTCGAGAAAATATACACTTTTAGTGAAGACGACACCTGAAACGAGCCACAGATGAAAGTTATGGCACATACAAGTTTTTCTTTGCTACATCTTCCGGACCCTTTCCAAAAATGGCAAAAAAATTCTATCCTTGTGATTTTTTTTTCACCAAAAAGGAAAAAAATGCCAAAAAGAAAAAAAAATTGTGTGCAAAAATGGCCGAACCGAACCGGATTTATTCGGTTGCTTCAAAAAATACGGTTCGAACCGGATTTCATACAAATCCGGCCGAACCTGGTAACTATGCTTATAAGTTATAGCCCTTGCTTTACCACCTAGTGGCATTTTACCTCCTTATACCTCTTGCTTACTACCTAGTGGTATCTTCACACCTTAAGTTAGCTCTTGCTTCGGGTCTAATACACCCCTGGATCTAGTAGGGTCCTCCGCCCTCTATCTCTTTTCAGATTGTACGTGTAGTTTTCCCTTATAGATTCATTGCAACCTCCAATGTGCATGGCCCTCGTCTATATCCCTTGACCACTTTGTGGACCAGCATCTTGCTTGTGTTGGAACTAAAATGGTCTACTAACTTTCTCCTATTTAGAGAATCATTATATTATAAAGACTTATTTTAGGCCCAATACACTCTCAGGCAATAGAGGTTTTAATAGGAGAATCTGGTTAGGATTCTAACTAGGATGCCAAAGTCCACACAAGGTATTGGTCTACTCAAGTTACTTTTTTATGCTAAATACTATTTTTGGAATGATGCTTCACTATTACTGTTTTCACTCCTAGTTGAATGTGAGCCGAAAAAACTCCATATTTGTTTCCCATATATACCTTTGGGTATTTTTATATTCCATATATGTAAATTGTATATCTCGAAACAGTGTGTCATTATGCTTGTAAGGCACCTGATTTGGTCTTCTTGGCACTCAGTGATAAGTGGTGATTCAAATTACATAAAGCCAAAGTTTAAGTATCTATTTGAATCAGTCTATGATAACCTTTCTCATATGTTCACTGTTGGTCAGCATGTAATTTTTGGATTAGTGAAATGCTCTTTAACCAGAAAAAGGAAAATTAGAAAGGAACACGTTACTGTACCACTGCTATATCGGTTGGTCTCGTAAAGGGCATCATACCAGAGTCTCATGTTCATTAGTTTTCAAATCTCAAATGAGACAGCTCATTGAAACATTTATTGGCACGTAGAAGGGATATTATGCAAATAGAATAATGCCATTGAACCAATAATGATTAGGAGCAAAAAAACAAACTCTTTAAAGACAGGTCTCCATGAGGTTTTGAAGGCCAAATAAAGAGAATAACAGACCTCAACAACAGAATTCTTATACAAGATGGATAATGTTTTTAAATGCTGCAGAATGAGATTTGAAGTCGGGAGCGTATTGGAAGGATCACAAGTTATGGTCTATCGGGACTGACAGAATCCTCAACTGCTACCTACTAAATAAAGCACGGTGGAATATGCACAGCATTGTCAATAGCAAAGATAAGGAACGAATTGAGTTTGTTTGTTTAATAGCCAGTGCTCAGAGAGAGGCTCGAACTGAGGACCTGAGAGGAAATTTACATGCATAAATGGGTTACAAACTTAGGAGAAAACATGAAAGAACACATCGGACCACTCACTTAAGTATGAGCAAAGACGAGTTCTACTTTGCCGTCCCATCACACCCATTGCATCTGTCATGAGGTCAAAACAATATATTTTCAAATACGTAACATATGTAGATTACTTGATGAACTTCTGATATGAATACCTTGTTGTCACCAGAATTTACGATTCCCCAGACAATAACTTTTTGGTCATAGTAGTACAATCAAACAATTTCCATTACCTCAATTATAGTTCTGTTTTTCTGGTTAGAAGAGTGTACTTGCACTCCTGAGCTAACATTTCTTACGGATTGCATTTCTACTTAGATTGTCTACCAAATTTCTGATAACATACGGTTTTTATTTCACACATATTATATGATCTGGAGTAGTAATAATGGCTTATACTAGTTATTAGTGCAATATAAAATGGTTGTTAGTAGAATGTTAGCCAAAAAGGATAGAAAAGTACATACTGTAGCAATTATCAAAAAAGCAGCAACTGGGAACCTCTTCATCCTGAAAGGAGGCACAGAATAAATTGTCCCCAGAAATAACCCAAGACAGTAAAGAGCTGTAATGAACGGCCCAAAATTTATTACAACAATTGCAACACCCAAAGCTGCAAAGAGCAAAACGAGAAACCAAGCTTCTGGAACAGAAAGATCTCCTGCAGCTATAGGTAGAAATGGCTTGTTCACCCTGAAATGCCACCATAGACCAAAAAAAGGTAAGATGAAAAAAATAGAAAAATGAAGCAATTTATAACTTGCAAGTTCATGAGCTAAAATTTTCTTCAACCATATAAGTGTCGATTCGTATTGGATGGAAAATCTAGTAAGCTTGCAATATTGAATTTAAGTCTTAGAGATCATTCATTACAAGCACCGTTTTACAAGATTCATGTTCAGAAACATTTTCTCGATGCAATCCCTCCCTGAGGAACTCATAACAGCAATGAATAACGGATGCAAGAGTTCCAAAATTTTGTATAGTGTCTGGTTTTTTTCGTCCATGATATAGTATGTATGGTAACCAAGATTCTAGCGGTATCAATAGTAGAAATAACAATGTTGTTTATGTTTGTTAAGATGTGTTAAATCCCATAGTTATATAACTATCTATGATGTGCAGAGTAGGATTCGAAGAAGGAATAGAGGATGCCTCAAATTCTTACTCTTTTAAACCTCCAGAAATATTGTAACAGAAGTTATCTTCGTTTGACTTGGATGACCTAGTTTTTCTATAAGGCATCGCTCATTGTATATCTCCTTTTCTTCAATATAATATTTTACCCTTGTTTCAGGAAAAATGTTTTGAAACCTTTAATAATTTTTATTTTCATAATGTTTGAACTCATTTCAGGCTAATTTTCTGAACCTGAAAAGTCATGTAAAAACAAGTTGGTTGTATGTAATTCAAGTATCAGTATTGCAATACCAGAAGGGACAAATGTACATTACCATCAAAACAGCATAAAACCACATTAATAAAACCTACCTCAAAACTCATAGATGCTGCAAGTTCAAACAGGAATCTTAACTGCAAGGTAGATGGCCTACATACTTGTCAATTCCAATATCATATATCTGGTTGATTCCAACAATGTAGCCATTCCCACAAATTAATGCAACAAGTCCACATAGTGCCTTAGGCAGCAACCACCAATTAATAAACTGATAATTCTCTATTAGAGCTTTTGATACCAAAGCTCTGCAACAAATAAAAAACACAGAAGAGCATAAGAACAAGCAGAAAACCTCAGAAGTAAACCAGAGTATAGAAACAGATGGCAACAATATTAACAAGCTTTAAATGAGGAAGAATCCAACCACACACATTGAACCAAGTACAGTTCCGCTGAATTGTGTGAGGCCTCAAAAATCTCCAACATGCATCTACTAACTGGGATAAATGCCTTGAAAGTGGGTCCGGCTCAGCAGCACCAAGAGTTGCATCAGCCTGCCAAATGCAAGCACTCAGTTTCACAAATTCTATTAGGGTAGATCTCCTTACTGGCTAAACATAAAACCTTCTAATTCAAAGCAAGTTAGAACTGCCTCATAATTTTTCAACAAGCATGAAGAGTGTGCTATCCTGCAACAGCTGGTACCATACATAAATAAACCAAATAAGTGTAATGTCCCTTTCTAGGGCTAAAACTAAAAATAAAGGTTTGGCCACAAGTTACAAACCCAAATGAATAAAATTTGAAAACACACCATCAACCAACAAGCATCAATCTGAAAATTACTAGAAACAGACTTTAACCCTATTCAAGTAATCAATAATAACAGTCCTTTGGGGTGGTGTACTGTATAGGCACTTCAAATCATCATACAACCATGCAATAATTGCTCAAAATGCTTCTAAATAATTATTTCAAGCACGGAAACATTCATCCATCCAAATTACATCAAAATAATAGAGAAAATAAGAAATTACACCCAGTGGCAATTAATTTTATGACAGCAGCAGGGCAGCCACAAACAAAGGCTAAAAATAGCTCATAAACTCCTCCAAAAATCACCGAATTGTATATCCCAGCCTTATAAAATATGAAAAACAATAATATCAACTCAAATTGTCCAAAAGTGCCCTAGATGATATCAAACCCTTCACCCAAGCAAGTCGCCTAAAGTTAGAAGGAAAGAAATAAATATGAAATCCTCCTTAAAGCTCACTTGTGACCTCTGTATGAAGCCACCAATGCACAAATGAGGGTTTCCGTCCCCAAGTGTGATCCTATTGAAAGATTTTGTCCTCAATAGGTGACCAAGGAAGGGTTTTCGTCCTTCAATGGCAAGAAGAAAAGCTACACTAGCTTCAACTCCAAGTAAATGTCAAAATAGATGAAAGATGATCCTCCTCTCCATTCGAACTTCCTTAAGTACCCCTCCTTTGGCGCCAATGATGAAATAGAAGCCCCAACTTCATGGCTGATTTGAATTAGCAGTCTCGTCTTTGTCTGGAGGGGATTTGTGATGCCTACGCCCATTTTCCCTAGGCCTTGAGCTTCATAACCCATTTGCTTCAGCAGCTTGGAACCAATTCCTTTGTAGTGCTTCTCAAAACTATCAAACAAGTTAGTTGAATTGGATTGCAGGGAATAACAGGAGCTTACACCAAGTTCTCATTTGTCATTGATTGCACATTGCAAGTCTTGATCGAGCATGGGAGTGTGCTTATAGATATCTCATCATGTGTTTGAAATTTGTGCACTCGATTGTGAGGCGTGCTAGTTCCTCTTCCTTTGCAAAAAGATCTTACTGTAGACATTGGATGACTTGAATTTGCCTATCCTCAGGTCAAAAAATAACAGAGATCTAAATTTCTAGCAAACCCTTACGCAAATATGACAACAATATGATTTTTATGTAAACCCTCAAATTAAAAATCACCCAAATCTGGAAATGACTGGTAAACCATAAGAAAATACAGATTTTTACATAATAAATGACAGCCTTGAATATAACATCAAAATCTGATTTTTTACACTAAAAAACTGAGTTTTTATTAATTTATTTTCACTCAGAAAATCAGATAAATACAGCTGACCATATACATCAATTTCGCTCCCAAAGAATGCTCCAATTGGAAAGAAGAGGCCAAATGATGACGCTGCAACCTAGAACCGTAGAAATTTGCCAAATGTTAAAAATGTGCCCTAGCTGATATCCCTGACTGGACTGCAGATCTGAAACTGGAAATGTTACCCTGACTGATTTCGGCAGTCGGATCTCCCTGGTAGATCCAAAGTTCTGATATTAAAGCTCAATGGTAACCCTTGAATGGAGACGCCCTAGCAGATTGGAGGATTTTCATCCTCAAATCTATTTGCAATGGAGGGTTTTCATCCTCAATTGCTGGACTATGTTGCCGGGATACGGGTGCGGTGCGGGTTCGATACACGGATACGTCAATTTTAAAAAACCCTTGGGTATGATACGTCTTGGATACGTCCGTATATATATATATATATACACACACACACACACACACACGTACTCATTTTACTCATTTTTAGTCCATAAAAAACTGAAATAGTAATACAAAACTTGAATCGATGTTCAAAACATTCAATATACTTAAGACTTTACATTTTCATTGATCATGTGGCTGCCATACATATGATATACGAATATCATGTCAACATGAATACAAACAAAACTTGAAAAATATATTAGGATCAATGTTCAAATTTTCAAAACATACAATATACTTAAGATTTTACATTTCATTGATCATATGGCTGCCATACATTTCATTGATTTTAGCTTTTTGAAGTGTTTAGGGTTTAATATTTTATTCATTTAAATGTTAGGGTTCATTTTTTTGCATTTACTAAGTCAAAAAATAAAATAAAAAATGTTTTAATGCCTTAAAAGGTGTATTTAAACTTGGGTTCGCCACAAGTACGTCCAAGTTCTTCTCGTGCACGCCACAGTGCGTCCGGACATACCCGAGAATAACCTCGACGTACCATCACGTATCCGTGCAGGATACGTATCGAAGGTAAGGGGGTGGGGGACGAACCACGCAACAAAGTTGCTAGATGCACAAGAGGGTTTTCATTCTTGAATAAACAAGTCGAAACAACAACTCAAACTCTTCATTAAAGATATCCCAAATGACCCCAAGCGACCATATTTATGTTTTTCATGGCTCACAACTCGATGAAAGGTTCCCAAATGGGACATCCCACTTCAGCATTTAATTTATTTTAATAAAGTAATATTTTACTTTTTTCAATAAAGTAATGCTTTTATTATTTTTCTCGATTATTTAATTTTATCTTTACAAATTCACTTTTTAAATTACTAATAAAATATAAGTGCTTATGACTAAAATTTCTTTGCACTCAAATTAAATTATTAATTTAAAATCCCTTTTTCCACCCCACTAGCCCATGGGAAAATATTGGATAGGCAAAGGGTCTTCCGGATGATCGGTTTCAAGAAGGGGACATGATAGTCTACCCTTCACAAAATTTCTTGCCTCAAGCAATTGCAAACCTAGATGCCCATGTGATAAATCAAATTGCAATGCTCATGTAATTCGGATCATGTACATTAAGTGGAGCAACATGGACCAACAAGTACAACATTCTCCAACTCCATTACGCTCAACAATTGTATGCACCTTTGTAACTTAGGACACAATCCGACAATCAAGAGTGTATCTAATATGAGTCCTCTTAGAGTCTCCTTCCAATCCCAAAAGGTATTAGACAAAGAATGCAATTCAATCTCAAGATGTAATGTCCCCTTTTTCGAATTGAGGCCAAATGAAGACTTCTTGCCATTCTCTTCCCGTGGCCAAGAAGATTAAGTGAACAAGGGAAGTGAGCTTCGTTTCTGATTTCTTTTATTATTTTTAATGTTTTTCTTTAGTGTTTATCTCCTCCAGGCAGGTCGGTTGGGATTATGAGTTTCCCAACAAAGAATTAAAAGATAAAGTGAGCTTGGAGGTCGGTCCTCATCTATTTGGCCTTTGGCACCAAGCAAGGGGTATAAAAGAGGTTGTATGACCTCATTTGGAGATCATCTTTTGGCACATTTACACTTATACTTGGTTTGTTGGGTTGGTTGCTCAATACCATTCCACTTGAGGATGAAAACCCTCTTGTGTGGCATCCAAGGAGGACAAAAACCTTCCTTGTGGCTTGGTGGAGAATGAAAACTCTCCATTTTGGTGAATTGAAGATCTCTATTGAAGACTCTTTGCAGATTTGGATCAAGAAGAAGACCTACAAGGGCTTTTACATATTTTTGGAGCCCTCTCCTAGGGGAGCGACTAGGGTAGAGGTCATTTTGAGTGCCTTCTAGGGCACGACACTCATTCATTTATTGATATTCAGATTTGATATAATTTATAAGGTTGGAATCACTCATTTTTGGGCATTGTTGGGGTTTGGAAACCCTCATTTTGATTATTTCTCTTCGCTGCACTTCTGTTGTTAATAATTAATTTTCCAGCTGAGTATTTGCTTGATTTTCATGGTGGAAATTGTTCTAAGGTGTTCCTAAAAGGTCTATAAATATTGTGGATGAATTGTAGGGTGATATTTTGGTGAAATCTTGTGTTTTTCAGACTGTTGTTATAAAAATCAGATCGTTGTTCCATACTGATTTAATTTTCAGTTTGCTGGTCCAAAAATCAGATTTAAATCAGATTGGGGTTTGTGTTAATTCCTTTGTTTTTCAGTTTCAGCCCTAAAAAGGGACATTACACAAGATGCTCTTTTTCTAGTTAGCAATACATGAAAATATCCACAAGTTCCCACAAGACCAACAACTGCCATATGTACTCGCCACTGTGTTTTGGTTGCACCTCTTGGTTCTTCTCATGTGATGGAGGATCTGGAACACTTATTTGAGCTTCATGATCCAACTTGTAAGTTCCCATGACTTCCTTAAAGAGATTGCAATGTATTCCTTCCAAAATAGAGTTCAAAACACATTGTGTAAGGACTGGAAATGAATTAGAACAGTCACAATTCACCTGAAACTTTACCCAACTGGGTACCCTGGTGGCTGGAAATGATGCAATGTAATAGCTGGGAATGCTGCTGAATGGAAGAGTCGGCCACTGAAGTGTAAGGCTGCGAATAACAGCAGAAATAACAGTTTCCCCAGCAACAGTACTATGCAATGTAGTGTGAACAGGTTGGTCTATGACTTCTTCAATCAGTCTGGATTTCTTTTGCAGTATATCAGAGTTACTTGACTGGCTATTAGCAAGACTTGAACCAGAAATTCCAAATCAAAGCATATCATTAAAGCAAGACAGTCAAAGCATCCATGTTGTGCTTTCAATACTTCATCTCTTATCACAAGTGAAGTACAAATGGCAAACAGGCGTGCTTTCAGCTTCAGTATATCCCTAAAAGGGTAGCATGCTCCGAGCACTCTTCAATGAGTGGCAACATGATCTCGAAATGAAGCCTGCCACTAATCTCAGCTGCAAGCTTGTGAATGTCTTCAAACTCAAATAGATGACACATCCTGTTTATCAGAAGAACAGTAATGCAGTCTTCCTTCTTAGTGTTGACAGCTTGATTTCCATGTTTCCGAGTAGTGGTGGATAATTCCCCATAGAGCTTCCAGGAATGCATATCATCAAAAGCCTTCAAAATTTTCTGTTTTATCCCAGATTCAAGTACTGGACAGATTCTATCCTTGTTCAAAATGAGACCGTCAGCTAGCACATATTTTCTATCCTTTACATTTCCATCAAGAATGTTAGCAGCAAGTGTATTTTTGGCATAAATCTATCATGATTGAATTCTTCCAATCATCATGAATTACAGAAACAGAATAGAAAACAGTCGTTCTAGAAAAATATCAGCAACTCTGCTTTTTCCTTTCAACATTATAACCTTGGAT
The DNA here is from genome assembly GCA_018340775.1 of Taxus wallichiana var. yunnanensis. Classification (NCBI taxonomy): domain Eukaryota; kingdom Viridiplantae; phylum Streptophyta; class Pinopsida; order Cupressales; family Taxaceae; genus Taxus; species Taxus wallichiana. Next base: position 790,086,323 of record CM031242.1, read on the forward strand.
TTTCCTTTCCCACCTTTGTGGTTCATTATTCAAATCATGTTGAACCAAGAAGAGTTTCAAGCCATTGCAATCCTTCTCAACCACACCACTATCACAAACCAAGTGATGTCTGAATTTATCAAAACACGCTTGATAGTAAGAATCTTCATGTCAAAAATAGAGAAACCATTTTCTGAATCTTTCAACTTTATACCCTCTATCTTAATGAAGTCCCCCTTTTGATTGATATGGCCTTGATATCTTCTTCTGAGACATGACATCCTACCACAAATGGTTGTGAGAAGACTGAAATGGAAAATACAAGACGTAATGATTACCTTCTCAAGTTTATTGAACTAGAAAATCCCTTAACAAATCTTCTATCATGGCTGCATAAACTAGAAAATCTCCTCCATATAGTTAGTGTGGTAGGGAGTGCCCAAACTGGAAAAATCTGAATCCTCCTTTGATCCATCCATGCTTTGCTACACATCAAAATATCATAAAAATTTATCAAAACAAACTGTCTCAGCTGACTACTGAATACCTGATTCACCATGAATTGGTACGTAGCAAGAGCATTAATCAAATTGTATGGTATGATCAAGAACTCAATGTGTCCAGTAAAGCATCTGAAAGTTGTCTTGTGCACACCTCCCTTACAAACAGAAATCTGATGGTCGCTAGATCTCAAATCAGTCTTTGAGAAATGGGGAGTAATGATGGCATGCTTACAGCCAATGTTCAACTCTATGGCATGTTGGAAACCTCTATCTAATAGCGATCCCAAGGACATCTTATTGAACACCAAACTATGTTGTATTGGAAGCATTTGAATATCAACATAAAGATTATGTTGCTTACCAAAAGATGAAATAGTTTGCATGCTCTCCACCACAAAGCAACTTGCTGTCCAAGCAACTTGGATTTGAGAGAAAAGATTCTCTTTCCATTTTTTACCCTTCAAAAGATCACCTAGATCCCATAAACAAAAACAATCTTGAATCAAAGTGTCCGCATGCCCCATATTGCACTTTGTATCCCTTACTCTATCACCCATTTTAGCATGCTTTTCATGAGAACAAGAATTTTGCAATGACATGGGATGAACCAACAAATTTGAATTATGATCATTATTTTCATACCTTACTGCCAAGAAGGAGCTCAGCCTTTGGAATTCGAAGGATGGTGCATGTTCCTCCATGGTTTGCTTCCTTTCAGTTTCTTGCAACTCTGATTTTTCTTCTTTCTCATGCTCCACTAACACAATTTCTTCCTTGACCTTTGGAGTTCTATTGTATCTAACTCTTTTTTTGGTTCTTCATCTGACAACACTTCTCCATGTCCTTTGCCTAGACAACTATGGTTTGGCTCCCAAGGTTCTTTGTTGTCCTCTTTCTAAGAGTTCTTGTTAGCTATCATTTTTGTTAAGTATGGTTTCAACTTTTCTTCACATTGATCAACCACACTTTTAGCCAGTGCACTCGCTGCCGGAAAAACTTCCTGCTCCTCCTTTCTCACATTGGCCAATAAAATTGTTAGAAGTGGCTGGAAAATATCATCTCTCATTCAGAGTCAATGACATAATTGTTTGCATTGATGCAACAATATTTTCTGCATGATTCTTATGAACAATAGCAAAGAAATGTTCAAACATTTGGAGAATAAGATCATCACATTCAAGATCTAACATTAGAACACAAGATCTGATTTTTGCCATAGTTTCTAGAATTGTGACCCTCCTAGCAAAAGAAGGATTTTTATGTCCTCTAGACTTTGAAAACTTTCAAGAATTAACTGAAATACCTCCTTCGTGGTGTTGTTGTATGGCTTTTCAAGAGCTGTTATTCTTGTAATTTCACTAATACAAGTGATAACTACAAGTCTCACATCTGGATCTGGGTGTCTCAAAAGCTTGGGCTTAGCCAAATGAATCACCGATGGATTTATTGCCCAAAACATAGACTCAGAATCTGACTGTCTTACCATGGACAAACAGTTTGCCACTTCCTCCAAAATACTGAGTAGAACATTTTTCGAATGAGGTGGCTGCTCAAGTTTCTTCCCTACTCTACAAAGCTTTGTTCCCAAATCATCTTTACTCATTAACTCCATGATTTTGTCAAATCCACAAGTTGCAAAAACAATTACGTTGTCTCTTACCCTACAGGCTGGGAAGATACGTGCTCGATACCACTATAATGTCATTTTTGGACAAAAATAACAGAGATTTGGATTTCTAGCAAACCTTTATAGAAAAATGACAGCAATCTGATTTTTATGTAAACCCTCAAATTAAAAATTACCCAGATCTGGAAATGATTGGTAAATCATAAGAAAATACAGATTTTTACATAATAAATGACAGTCTTGAATATAACATCAAAATCTGAATTTTTGCACCACAAAACTGAATTTTTATTAATTTATTCACTCAAAAAATTAGATAAATACAGCTGACCATATACATCAATTTTGCTCCCAAAGAATGCTCCAGTTGGAAAGAAGAGGCCAAATGATGACACTGCAACCTGGTACCGTAGAAATTTGCCCAATGTTGATGCCCTAAATGTTGGTTTGAAACCCCAAAGGGTGATGTCAGCCTTCAATGGCTGCCTGGAAGTGTGACGCAACCCTCCATTGATGTCTAAAAACGTGCCCTAGCTGGTATCCCTAACTGACCTGTAGATCTGAAACTAGAAATGTTGCCCTAGCTAATTTTGGCAATCGGATCTCCCTGGTAGATCTAAATTTCTAATATCGAAGCTCAATGGTAACCCCTAAATGGAGATACCCTAGCAGATTGGAGGGTTTTCATCCTCAAATCTAGTTGCAATGGAGGGTTTTCATCTTTGATTGTTGGATGTACAAGAGGGTTTTCGTCCTCAAATACACCATAAAAGAAGCAACCAAACTCTTCATGAAAAATTACCTTAATAGCCTATTTCTAAAAATAATAATATTATGAAAAGCACATATAATAAATAATAAAGTTTATTAATAAATTAAAATACAAATCATTGTATTAGAAAGGAGTGTGACTTGCCTTAGGAGGCATTTTTGGAAAACCCATTTGGCCCAAAAAGGAAAATGTGACCAGCATAGGGAATGAAACAAATTGATTGGGCGACTTGGAGGTGGTAGTTGGGCTGAGTTCCCTTTAAATAAACAAGTCGACTTGCATGAGGGCATCCAGATTTTTATTATCATCTTTTGCATTGCTAAGAGCTCTGAGCTTTTATCAAAAATTCCAAGGACGAAAACCCTTGTGAATTTATCTCTTGTGGACGAAAACCCCAGGGGATTGAGAGGGGATTTCACTCAGAAATTCCCAGCGGTATTCATCAGATTTCCAGATTCAGTTCAGCCATGTTTATGAGGAGATTTACAGATGTTTTTCAGTGATTTTCAACCAGCAGTTGGGTCGGCCCAGTATAAGCAAGTTAACAGCGAATTCAGAGGTATTTTTATCCAAAAACATTTGTTAAATGTTTGCCATCATATTGTAATCTGATCGCTGTACTTTTTATCATTTTCTGAAGTGCATTTTGAAGATTTTCAATCTGAATAATATCAGACTTCAGATCTGATTTTCTGGGCATTTTTGGACTGTAATAAGTTCAGTTTTTTATGTAATTCAGTCCCCAAATATCTGGGCAGTCATTAGAAATCAGAAGTAATTTTATTTGGTGTGATTTACATTGTTATCTCTCTTAAACCCTAGTCGCACTTTCCAGATCTGCACTAGGGATTTGACATAAAATACACAGAAATCTGTATTTGCTGTTTTTGTTTGATAAAAATCAGTATAGTGTAAGAAGGATCCATCTAGGGATCTTTCAGTGGTATCAGAGCATCAATCCTCCCACCTGGAGGGTCTGTTTGGAGTTGTTTTATGCAGCCTACAGAAGTTGGGCCACACCGATATTATACTAGGAGTCAGGCACGTCTGAATATTGAAGGTATCATGGATAGAGGAGAAGGAGCACACACTCCTCCACGACGTGAGCGGCCTGATCCGGATGCCCTTTTTAGCGGAATGATCGATTCCCATCAGGAAATGATTCAGACCATGAGACAGCTGATGGAGAATTTGACTATGGATAGGGCAAGAAATCGGCATGATAGAAGGGAAAGATCTGCATCCATAGCCAGCAGCCACAGAAGGCACAGCCGGGTTCCTACAGAAGTGGGCAGCGTAAGAGGTTCCCCTCCACGAGATAGGAGATATACAGAGGAAAGAAGACCCACGAGGACTGCGGATCGACCTATGCAGCCCAGATTCCTACCAAGGGAGGAGCCGCCATTAGTTGAGGACCCACTTGAAGACATAGCTTTTCAAGATAATGTAATGGTAGCTCATGATGAGTGGAGAGCATTACCAGAAGAGGTACGGAACGCCTTTCCCCTCCACCAGTATTGTATGCAGAAAAAGGAGAGCTTGAAAGCTAGGCAAGCACGAGAGGCCTAGGACCCGCAAAATAGAGAATTGAAGCGGAGTTACCAATAAGGTGACCCTTCCACCTTCGATGGCGTGGAAAGATTAGTGCCGGGGCATGGATTCACAAGCTTGATACATACCTCACTCTCGAAACCTATGCGGGAACAGGAGGCTATTCGGTTCTTTACTCTTCACTTAGGGGGTGGCATATGATTGGTGGCACCATGGGCTTATCACAGAGACATGACTTACTACGGTCATATAGGGAGTTTAGTGAGAAGTTGATTGCGGTTTGACCGCAAAGATGTGGAGCTATATTACGAGGGATTTGCACGGCTACTACGACGAGTGGGCACGTTGATTCTTACATCAAAATTTCAGCGGATTGCGGTAATGGTTCTGAGATGCACGAGAGACGTGTGGTAATGCTTTTTATTGAGGGCTGCATGACGAGTTAAGAGGGTTGGTCGAGGCCCTTAGGCCTACTACATTACATGATCTTTATCCAGACAACATTAGATTTGGAGACCACTCCCACTTCTTACCGGCCTAGTAAGCCCTTCACAAGCTCCAGCCGGTTCGGCGTTCCCTTTACTCGGCGGAGGAGTGTTCCCCCTCTAGGATGGATCGGGAGACTCGGAATGAGTTGAGAAGAAAGAAACTTTGTTTCCATTGCAAAGATCACTTTGGGAGCACAGCCATGTTGCCTTGGGAAAGGCAAGATGCATCTTATTGAGGTTATCTCGGATACGAGAGATTCTTGACGGATACGATCGAGAGGACGGTGGTCATGGTGCACATGAGGAGCAGCCCGGGTAGAGCTAGGAGATGGAGATGCATCGAGGCTCAGAGTCTTATTGCTTCACTTTCTGGAGTCCTAGGTATCATCCCTTTCGTGTGAAAGAGTACTTAAGGGCCAGCGAGTTGTTTGCTTGATTGATAGTGGTCTTACGCACAATTTCCTTGATGAGGATTTGTGATGAAGCGGGGATTACATGTTGAAGAATTTGAGGGTTCGGTGTACGAGTAGCGATGGCTTTGCTCTAAGGCTGCACTAGGCGAATTCCACACTTAGTATCCATTAGGAGACTACACATTGTGAGATGATTTTTACATAGTTGGACTTGGAGAGATAGATGCGGTTTTGGGAATTCGGTGGCTTCGGTCTGCGGGAGATATGTGCGGGATTTGAAGCGAATGGAGATAGAGTTTATGTCGAGAGGGAAGAAGATTGTGCTTTGCGAGCTCTTTCGGATGGTGGGCCTAGAGTTGTTTCAGCACATAGGATGGAATCTATTATCAGTCATGGAGAGGTTGCATGGGCAGCCCAATGTTTCATTTCATCCAAATCTTCTCCAGATGGTGGACAGCGATTTGTCTGAGATATTCAAGACCATAATAGATAGGCACGGGCGGTTTTGGTGATATTCCTCCGGGAGACCACCGGAGACGAGAGGGTTTGAGCATGTCATAGAGTTGGAGGAGGGTGCCAGCTTGTGATCACTACACCCTACCGTCATCTAAGAAATTTAAGGATGAGATAGAGAGGACCATCGAGAGCTTCTTGACATGGGGCATATCCGTCCTAGTTCTAGCCCATTTGCTTCTTCGGTGGTGTTGGTAAAGAAGAAGGACGGGGCGATGAGAATGTGCATCGACTACGGGGCCCTCAACAAGAAGACAATCAAAAATTATCCCATCCCTCGTATTGACAAGCTTTTGGATGAAGCTGCATGGAGCCATTTATTTTTGAAGATTGATCTTGATCGGATACCATCGATTCGGGTTCGAGAGGAGGACATCCTCGAGACAACATTCGAGATGTCATTATGGGCATTATGAGTTCTTGGTGATGCCATTTGGTCTCACTAATGCACTGCCACTTTTCGAGTCATGCATGAACCATCTCTTGACAAGCGGTTGAGGAAGTTCGTGCTAGTTTTCTTTGATGATATCTTGATCTACAGTCAGTCATGGGAGGATCATTTGAGGCATTTAGATGAGGTACTTGGCATTATGGAGATTCGGTCTCTATTTGCTAAGATGTCCAAATGCGAGTTTGGACTTGCTTGAGATCTTGTATGTCTGGGACATGTCATTGGGGCCCGTGGGGTCGAGGTCCATCGGGAGAAGATACGAGGCTATGCGGATTGGCCTCCACCTAGGAACATATCAGAGTTGCGGGGATTCCTAGGGCTATGTGGATATTATCGGAGATTTGTGAGGGGTTATTCAGATATTGCTGCACCATTGACAGATCTCACAAGGAAGGGGGCATTTAGATGGACAGATGAGGCACAGAATAGTATTTGATGAGCTCAAGATGGTGATGAGCACATGTCCAGTCCTTGCTCTTCCGGACTTCTCTAAGCCATTCATCTTAGAGTGTGATGCTTCGGGTTCAGGTATTGGTGCAGTCTTGATGCAGGACCGTCATCCCATTGCCTATGAGAGTAGAAAGTTGAGGGAAAACGAGAGGTTGTATTCCACCTATGACAAGGAGATGCTCGCCATCATGCATGCATTGGCGAAGTTCGAGACGATATCGGTGGGAGGAAGTTCGTAGTGAGAACCGACCATAACGGCTTGAGGTACTTCTTGGAGCGAAGGAACTCAATGAGAGCGCAGAAATGGGTCGGCGGGATCCGGGCCTATGATTTTGACATCGAGTATGTCGAAAGGGAAAAAGAATGTTGTGGCCGATGCACTATCGAGGAGACCCCATGTTGCTGTCCTATATTCTATGAGTGAGATTTCTGCAGATTGGAAGTCTCAATTGCTGGTCGAGTATTCAAAGAACACCTTAGCATGTGAGATCATGGACGGAAAAATTCAGGATGGGCGCTACCAGGTAATTTCTGATTTGATTTATTATAAGGGTAGGATTTATTTGGTACCTGAATCTAAGCTTAAGGGGAAGATTCTACATGCACTCCATGATGCACCATTAGCAGGACATCCAGGGTATTTCAAGACATATAGGCAGGTTAGAGAGAGATTCTCTTGGAAGGGTCTCAAGGAGGATGTCCTACAGTATATTCGAGAGTGTGTGACTTGTCAGCAAAACAAGTCCGAGCATACTTTCCCTGCGAGGCTTATTACAGCCCTTACCGATTCCAGAGCAGAGGTGGGAGAGTATATCTATGGATTTCATTACAGGACTACCAGTTGTGCAGGGCTATGATCGCATTTATGCGATAGTTGACAGGTTGACTAAGTATGGACACTTCTTTGCCATCCCCACGAGTTTTAAGGCACCACAGGTGGCTGATTTATTCTTTAGGGAGGTATTCGGAGTTACATGGGCTTCCAGAAGAATATTGTTAGCGATAGGGACAGCGGGTTTATGAGCACATTTTGGCGGGAACTCTTGGGTTGGCGAGCGAGTTGACTCAGAGCACTAGCTATCATCCGCGAGATAGATGGGCGACGGAGATTGTGAATAAGTGGATTGAGGGTACTGCGCACTATGTTTGAGGGCAGCAGAGCATGGGTCAAGCAACTTTATTTGTGCGAGTATTGTTACAATACTACGTACCACATGTCCATTAGGATGACCCCTTTCGAGCTTTGTATGCGGTTATGACGAGATCCTTCGTGGATATGGCGTTTGGAGATAGCGAGCTCTAAGGCTCGAGAGTGTTTACAGGACAGCCAGGATATCCTTAAAACCCTTAAGGACAATATGCAGCATGCCCAAAATCAGCAAAAGATGTATGCAGACAGGCACAGGATTGAGCGATCATTTGAGGTAGGGGATATGGTCTTTTTACGACTCCAGCCTTACAGACAGAGTACTCTTAAGAAGAGTGGAGCGGAGAAGCTTAAGCCTCGCTTCTATGGTCCATACAGGGTGGTGAGGAGAGTTGGACAGGTAGCTTATGAGTTGGAGTTACCTTCTGAAAGTAAGATACACAATGTTTTTCATGTATCTTGCTTAAAGAAGGCATTGGGGCAGCATGTGACCTCTTGATGAGTTACCCCCTTGGATGATGAGGAAGACTGGATTTGGTTCCTGAGGGACTTATAGATTGGAGGGAGAGAAGATTGCGGAACAAGGTGATACGAGAGTACCTGGTTCGTTGGAAAGATTTACCCTTGGAGGATGCCACTTGGGAGGGTGAGTCTATTCTTCAGCACCCGGCCTTACTACGATTCTTGTGTGGCAAGCAACTCCGAGGAGGGAGGATTGTAATGTCCCCTCTTTCCGCCTAAGCTTGGACGAGGACCTTTGGCCCTTTATGTCTACCCGACGGCCAAGGGGGAACCTTTAGGGTGACATAACTTTATTGTTTTATTATATTGTGCTATTATTTCTAAAAATAATAATATTATGAAAAGCACATATAATAAATAATAAAGTTTATTAATAAATTAAAATACAAATCATTGTATTAGAAAGGAGTGCGACTTGCCTTAGGAGGCATTTTTTGGAAAACGTACCATTTGGCCCAAAGAAGGAAAATGCGACCAGCATAGGGGAATGAAACAAATTGATTGGGCGACTTGGAGGTGGTAGTTGGGCTGAGTTCCCTTTAAATAAACAAGTCGACTTGCATGAGGGTATCCAGATTTTTATTATCATCTTTTGCATTGCTAAGAGCTCTGAGCTTTTATCAAAAATTCCAAGGACGAAAACCCTTGTGAATTTATCTCTTGTGGACGAAAACCCCAGGGGATTGGGAGGGGATTTCACTCAGAAATTCCCAGCGTTATTCATCAGATTTCCAGGTTCAGTTCAGCCATGTGTGTAAGGAGATTTGAAGGTGTTTTTCAGTGATTTCCAACCAGCAGTTGGGTCGGCCCAGTATAAGCAAGTTAACAGCGAATTCAGAGGTATTTTTATCCAAAAACATTTGTTAAATGTTTGCCATCATATTGTAATCTGATCGCTGTACTTTTTATCATTTTCTGAAGTGCATTTGAAGATTTTCAATCTGAATAATATCAGACTTCAGATCTGATTTTCTGGGCATTTTGGATTGTAATAAGTTCAGTTTTTTGTGTATTTCAGTCCCCAAATATCTGGGCAGTCATTAGAAATCAGAAGTAATTTTATTGGGTGTGATTTACATTGATATCTCTCCTAGAACCTAGTCGCACTTTCCAGATCTGTACTAGGGATTTGACTTTCTTGTTTTGTTTGATAAAAAATCAGTATAGTGTAAGAAGGATCCATCCAGGGATCTTTCAATCTGCTTGAATTAGTGCAAAGAACTAATGTCAGGCGAATTACCAAACTTGTATCTCTAATACAAAAAAATCCACACCAAGCCCAAATGATTTGTAAACTCTAAGTTTTCCTCACTTGAACTCAATAATCAAAAATTCAACTATGCTTGAAATGACAATCAAATGCTCTTAGTGAATGAGATTCTTAGTGTTACAATTGCTTTCAAGGATAAAAATGATAGGGAATTACACACAACAAAGATATGAAATATAATCCAAACTATGACACAATTTGATTCTTGGAAAACCCCGATTTGAGGTAAAAACCAATAGGAAGGGAAAATGTACTCTTTCTGGATTTCTTATCGGCCAAGGAATGAAAATAGATACGGTGAAGGCTCATAACATAATACAACGGTGTTGTTCCACTCTTACACTCTCCTATTGTTCTGCTACACTTTGCTTCTACAAACAACTACACACAAGATTGCTCTCCTACTCACCGATGATCTCTCTAATCTCCTACTTCCCTTATAACATACCTGTAGACATTCTTACGTGCATTGGAGAATCCAAAGAGTCACGAGTAAGGGAAGAGAATGTTTCCCATCATTCAGTGCGTTGTGGACGTTTTGCTTGTTGTAGGGCCAAACCTGCCATCTTTGTTCTGGAACCGTTGAGGCAATTTATGCAACCACCACCTACACAGAGCGGCGATTTAACAACCAACCTCAAAATACTCAACTTATGAGATTCTTTTCTCATGTTTTCTTTTTTGGTGTGTTTATTTGATGAAGCAGTATTTTCCATAGATCCCTATGGATCACACCTCCCTTTCCACGAGGATTTTGGTCCCACAAAAGCTTAGTGGGGAGTAGATGAGCAAACATATCTATTATTCATCAACAGGGCAAAGCGACAATTTTATCGATATGCAAATATGAATATATGCAAATATGAAGAGTTTTTGGATGTATGATTGACGATACAAGTTTATCTAAAACATTTTGGGCGAAGCGGCTAAAATGGCGGTCTATCTACTAAATAGAGTTCCCACTTTGTAGCTCTTGATGGAGTAACACCATAGGAAGCATGGTCGGGCATAAACCATCTATTTCAAATTTGTGCTGGAGCAAGTGACTTTGTGAAGACATCTCACATTGCATATCTTTGGGCAATATTGGAGTTGCATGTTGTTGTTACGAACATGTTCGCGAACGAAATGTATCTGCACCTTAATGTGTTTGTTGCGCTCATGATTGGGTTACGAACAAGTTTTATTACTCTTTCATTATCAGCATGTAGGGTAGTTGGATCTTTCTGTGGTATTCCCAATACCTCAAATATATGTCGAGCCATATCACTTCTGAGGCATACTCCATTTCTTTTCTGCGCGATATTCCGATTCTGTGGAGGACTTTGAAACATAAGTCTGCTTCTTACTCCCCGTGATATTGGTTCAAATCCCAAAAAGAATACAAATCCTAAAGTGGATTTCCTTTCATCTATGTTTCTGCATGATCGAATCGAATATCGTGTCAAGAAAAAGTTATTGTTCTTGTATTCTAGGCCATAGTTGATAGTTTCTCGATGTACCTCGATCCGCTTTGTTGTTTTCCAGTGAGAAACCCTTGGTTCTTGCATGAACCGTGAAAGATAGCTAACTGCATAGCTGATATCCGGCCTAGTGTAAGTCAAGTAGATGAGACTCCGATCAACTGCCGATAGAGAGTTGCATTTACTTGTGGTGATGGATCTATTCAAGACAGTTGAAATCTTGTCTCCATAGGTGTGGAAATTGGCTTACAATCCATCATATTGAACTTCTCGAGTGTTGTCTTGGCATATTTGAATTGTGATACAAAGATATGATTTTCTCTTTCCAAACTTCAAGTCTAAGACAATAATGCAGAAGCCCAAGATCGGTCATGTCAAATGATTGTGTTAGTTCTTTCTTTGTTGACTCAATCATCCTCACTGATCCTCCAGTGATGACTAGATCATCAACATATACTACAACGATCACTATCTCCCCCCTTGCTTTTTGAGATAGAAATTAGGATTGTATGGACTCCTGTTGAATCCATGTTGAATGAGATGGTAGTTGATTTTTATATACCATGCCCTCGGGAGATTGTTTTAGATCATGTAGTGATTTTATGAGTTTACATACCTTTTCTTCTTTACCTAGTATGACAAAACCTTATGGTTGAGTCATGTAAACTTATTCATGTAAATCACCATTAAGAAAGGCACTTTTCACATCCATTTGGTGTATTTTCCAACCAAATTGTGCAGCTAGAGCAAAGATTAACCTGAAATTTTTTATCTTAGTTGTGGGAGCAAAAGTCTCATCATAGTCAATGCCTTCTTTTTTAGCATATCCCTTAGCAACTAGTCTAGCCTTGTGTTTATCAATCCTAGTCATCTGCTTTGTACTTCGTTTTGAAGATCCATCTGCATCCAATCGGCTTTTTCCCTGGTGGAAGATCTGTAAGTTTCCATGTATTATTTTTCATAAGTGACTTATATTCTACATCCATAGCATCTTTCCAAGGTTTAGACTGTAGGGCTTCTGAAACTGTGGACGGCTCAATAGTTTCAACAACTTTACTCATTAAGGAAAATTGACCTCATTTCAAGCCATACTACGAGTCCTCATTCCAGTGGTAGATGTGTCGGGGACACTATCCAATTTGCATCTCTAATCATACTTGTATACCATTTAGGCATACTTTTAGTGGTTCCTGTGGGTGGTTGAATTTCACCATCTTCCCCATCATCATTGTCATCATCAAGGTGATTACCATCCTCTGTTTTCACTGTAGGGCTGATTTTTTCATCATGTGAGTGTATGGAAGGAGCATCTACTTCTTTCTTCTCAAAGAACTCAACATCTCGGCTAGTGTATACCCTTCTTGTTTTTGGATCCATAAGTTTGTAGCCAAGTGCTTCATCATTGTATCCCAAGAAGATAAGTTTTTCTATTTCATATCAAGCTTAGTTCTTTGTTTCTTAGGAATGTGCATACTAGCTTTACATCCAAAAACTCTAAGGTGTGAAATAGATGGTTTATGCCCTGACCATGCTTCTTGTGGTGTTACTCCATCAAGAGCTACAGTGGGAACTCTATTTAGTAGATAGATGCCATTTTAGTTGCTTTTGGCCCAAAATGTTTTTGATAAACTTGTATCATCAATCATACATCGCACCATATCCATGATAGTATGATTTCTCCTTTCAACAACACCATTTTGTTGCGGTGTGTGAGGATCCATTTGACGACGAATTCCATGTGTTTCCAAAAAATAATTGAACTCATTGTTGGTGTATTCTCCCCCTCGATCTAAGCGGAGTGTTTTGATTTTCCTACCAAACTTTGTTTCAACAAGGGCTTTGAACTTCTTGAAAGTTTTAAAAGCTTGGTCTTTTGTATGAAGACAATATATCCACATTTTCCTTGAAAAATCATCAACAAAGAGCATGAAGTATTGAAACCCAGAGTGGCTAGGTCTCATAGGTCCACACAAATCGGTATGCACCAAGTCAAGTTTTGCCTTAGCTCGAAAATGTACTATGTTTGAATGGTGCTCTAAGTTGTTTTCCTGCCAAAAAATGTTGACATTTATTTGTACCCTTTTTAGAGGTGGCAAACCCCTAACCATGTCGTATCGATGAAATGTGTCAAGATAGCCAAAACTCACGTGTCCAAGTCTTGATGCCATAGTTGAGTTGATGATGTATCCTTGGCTACAAGTGTTTGATCATTTCGTTGAACAAAACCTAACTGAAACATTCTACCCACATTCGAAGCTTTTACAACAATTTTCGAGCTTCGTGACTTATCTCGAATTAAGCACATCTTTTTACCGCCTTTACAATCAAAGTCAAGTTTGAGATTGTGATCTAATAATTGACTCACGAATAACAAATTTTTAGTTAAACCAGGGACATAAAGAAAATCTGTAATTTTGCAATTATTTTTGCCAAGTGGTAGTGAAATGGAACCAATGCCTTCAACACTGTATGATGTATCATCACCCAAAGACAAATGATTTTTCGTGGGTGTGTTACTCATTGTGAAGAACCAATCTTTCCTTCTTGTCATGTGTCGAGTTGCACCCGAGTCGACATACCAAATTTGATTTGTATAATTGGACACTTCATTTGACTATGCAAATATACAAGAAGTCATCATCATCAAATTGATCTTCTTTTTTGGCTATATTTCCTTGTTGAGTTGGTTTCTTCTTCCACTTTTGTTTATTTTTTCCCTATTTACTCTATTGTTGGCTTGATTTTGATTGTTGGTTATCACTCTTCTTTCCACTTGATGATCCTTTTTGGAACGTGTTGTACCAACAATTCTTTAACTCATGTCCTTTTGACCACAAATAAGACATTTTTGTTGGGCCTTTTGGCCTTGTTGAGTGTTACCTTGCTTTCGGAGGTTGTTTACTAGACTTAGCTTGTTTCTTGCCTTTCTAATTAGAAGTAAGTGCTTTGCTCTTCAGTTTCACTAGTTAAGTGAATAGCTTCCTCTTGTTGTAGCATATTCACTAGTTGTTCAAAAGTTGTTGTTTGACCAGTTATGTTTAACGTGGTCACAAAAATTCTATATGAAGGAAGAGCTCTCAACACTATTGGCACAAGTGATGTGTCATTACTTCTTCCAAAGCTTGAAGTGATGCACACAAAGTTGCCACTCTTCTCAAAAAAACATTTCAACTTTCTTAGTTGGTTGCATTTTCAAGTTCAATAGTTGACTTTGGAGATGAAGTATTGTGTTCTTGTTTTTTGACTCATATTGTTTTCAACTTGTCCCAAGATTCTTTTGTTGTTGTGGCCTCACAAATATGAGGTTGTACCTCATCTAAAACACTAAACAAGATTATTAACTTTGTTTTTTGATTTGCACGATCAAATGTACTTTGTTGTGTAGCATCATTGTTGCAGATCTTGTTAATGTACCAAAAACTACGGGCCATAGATTTTCAAAATCAAGTTGTGCATGAATTTTGTTTTCCATGTTGGATAATTATCAAAATGCAAAAGTTGAGAATCGAGCAAAAAAGAATTTTGGTGCCATAATTGCGGCCATTGTGAAAATTGATAAATAGTAGAAGAAAAATTGAACACTTTGCCCCCTTAAAGCATACACACCCCCCAAAAAATAATTTTTATTGATTTTGGGCTCACTTTTTCGGTTGTTTACAATATTTGGCACTATCAGTCAATTTACAATAATCGAAAAATTTGGCACTAATAGCCAATTTTACAAATTTAGGAATTTGCTGAAAAATACTTGCTTTTACACCTTATATCAACCTTTGAAAAAATCTACAAAAATGCTATCCACCACAACCTCCCTAAACCAACTCCATTAGTTCCGTATCGGAATCTATAATTTTTCAAAAAAAAAAATCACGTTTTTTCGTTGGACGGAAAATAGTTATGGTGCTTTGAATAAAGGTTGTTCACTATGCACAAGAAGACCCTCCCGAGGCAAATATGCTCTTTGGCCTCTTTGCCTTTACAAAAGTTGCCCGAAATGACGTTTTGGATAAAATGGGAGAAAAAAATTTAGTCTAAATAGGGTTTTTACAACTAAATTTAGGTGCCCTTTTAGTTGTCACTAAGTGAATTAGTGGGTTTTAACTGCTAAATTTAGCGGCTGCCACTAAAACTGCCTCCAAATTCGAATTTTTTTAAAGAAAAATTTCAGGTCTATGACGGGGTTTGAAGCCGTGACCTATCACTCTAAAGCGTTTCCTTAACCAATAAAGCACCTAAAGCGCATATGTATTGAAATGGACTAAATTTAATTTATAAAACGAGTTTGGCTATTTTTTTTTAAAAAAAGCGCTTGAGTTACCTTAGAAAATGCGACTTGGCACTCTTTGAGAGGGTCCATGTGGTGCTTTGGAGGTGTTGCATGCATGCGAGAGATGAATTAGGGTTGTGAAAAGATTAGACTTGATTTTTCGTCCTTTTTAACTTTGTGGCCGTTGTTGTTTATGCTTATCTGTAGCAAAGTTTTTATATATTTGCTTGATCTAGCCTTTGTTTATATTTGCAAACTTTTGACCGCTTCTTTTGCTTGTGCTTTGGATTTTTGCATGTTATTACGCTTAGAGGAGACACCGCTTTTTTTGTATGTTGTAGGGTCGCTTTGAGCACTGAGTAAACACGCCCGATCTACAGAAACACGCCTAGTCTTGGGTTTGAAGGCAAGGATGACTCTGCTTAAAGGACGAGCTATGTATCTCAATTTATGGGAAAGCAGGCTCTCTAACTTGGTACATGAGCTTGGATCTCGTGATGAGCTTGTCTGATACAACTCACCCACACAATGCAACGATTAACTCTTGAGCTTGCTGACTCGTGGGCTCGACTCTATATAAACTTAGCTTCTAGTAGAACCCGTAAATCGCTCAATAGAGGCAAATCAGCTTGGTTTGCGATTGCTCGATGAAGAGCTTGATTCAACAAAAATACATAATTTATTAGATTTGTGGGGAGCTTGAAAAGCTCGGGTCCCACAAAAAAATTTTTAAAATAGCTTCAAAATTGTAATTGCATGTCCTTTTAAATTTTAAAAAAATGATCTCTAAATTGACCTCTAAATCTGAGGCAAAAGACCTTTTTTTTTAAGAATGCAGGATTGATTCAAAACAATGAACAATGTCACCTTATTGAAACGGAGTTGCGTCCAGGTCTACAATGGCATGTGATTGCGCTCTTTAAACTCAAATCTGAAATTTTTGCTTGCTGCTGCAATTTTTAAATCTGCAAATCTTCTTCTGCTGCAAATCAACCTTGATTCGGGGTGTGGATTCGGGTAGGGGCTATGAAATGGTGGGGCTTCTATGGTCTCCTCACTTAGTTTTCTCTTAAACTTGAAACTTCCTACACTCTCCTTGGATCAGAATGCAGCTCTGATACCAAATATTATTGATCGAACAGGGCGGAGCCTGACAATTTTATTGATATGCAAATATGAAGATTACAAAATAATGGAGAGAGCTGCAATGTATATAGGCATTGAATAGCTTCTATCCAGTCCATAAAAATGGATCAAATCATCTAAACTAAGCAATATGCAAAAATAGCATATTGCCCCTAATTTCTACTAGTAATTACTACTTTGTCGGGAGATATCCGGGTACACACACAATAGAATTTTCCCACAAACATAGGGATGAGAACCCTATCACTTAGTTAACTAACAACTAATGACAACTAACACCTATTGACTTAAGTTAAAGTAAAAATTAAATACTTTAACTTATTACATTTATTCAAATATCCACTAATGATGAATTATGCTAAGTTTTATTTCTAACATATCCCTCACTTTCTCCTTTGGTTACCACTTGGCTTGGCTTGGTGTCTTCCTCTTGATTCCAATCCACCAACACTCTTGCGGTCCTCTTCTTGTCTCTCTAATCTTTTGTTGTAGCATTGCATCCTCCTTCAATTCACCTCATGAGTCCAAGACACGATATTCTATAAAGGTAGCAAGTGACATTCATCTTTTTCATCTAGCATGGATGGCTCATATAGGTGCAAGTTTTCACAATTTACTACTAAGTACATCCGCATGTAGTGTGGTAAGTCAAGCTTGAAGGCATTATCACAACTTGCTCTAGGATGGTGAATGGTCCATTCCATAGAGACTTGAGTTTCCTTGTTTTCCCTTGAAGTCTCTCCTTGCTCAAGTACAACCAAACCTTGTCTCCAACTTTGAGCTTGTGCTCCCTACAATGTTAGTCATGTCATGCTTTGTACTTGGCTTGAGATTTCTCAAGTTGCTCTCTCACCTTGAGATGGATCTGCCTAATCCTCTCAATGAATTTTGCTGCCCTAGTCACCTCTGAGTCTCTCACCTCCTCCTCTTCTTGTTGCCCAACTACAACATCAAGTGGATTAGCAGGAAAATACCCCAAGCATGCTTCAAAAGGTGACTGGTTGGTGGATGTGTGGACTGCCCTATTATAGGAATGTTGAATGTAGGCTAAGGACTCATCCCAAGTTCGTGGATACTTGTATCCTCTAATCACTTGTACTATAGTTCTGTTTACAACTTATGTTGGCCCATCCATTTGTGGATGGGAAGTGCTTTGTTGTAGCTAGGTGTCCGTTTTGTCCCACAATGTAGTCAAAAATTTCCCCACGAACTTGAAATCTCTGTCAGATGCAATAGACTTCAAGAAACCAAAATGTACCCATACATTAGCAAAGAAAAGTTATGTTGGCTCACGTTCTTTTATAATCTTTTTACATTCCATAAGAATACACATTTTGTTGAATCTATCGACAACAACATAAAAATAGTCATGGCCATATTTGGACATAGGTAGTCCTCCAAAATCCATTGAGATATCTTCCCAAGGTTTGGTAGGGACTAGTAGAGGCATATACAAACTTTCCTTCCTTACTTCAGGCTTATTTGTACAACAAATTTTTCATCACCTTATGAATTTTGCCACTTCATCTTGCATATTGGGCCAATATACATACCTTTGCAAGTGGGCTATGGTGTTTCCAACCACAAAATGGCTAGATAGTTTGGTGGTATGTGCCTCCCTCATCAATACAAAGTTTTCCCCGCCGATAGAGTAACCCATATTTGAAATAACACCCATCCACGCCTTCATTTTCAGCCCCCTTGGACTGCAAGTGCTGGAATGTAACCCCAAAATTTGCATCTTGGGCATAGGCTTCTCCATACGCATCCTTTGTGAAGGGCTCCAGGTTGGCAAATAGTGGCCAAAGCTGAGATTTTTCTGTCACAGGTGGCCTAGACAGCATATCCGCCACCACATTAGTACTAACTTTCTTATATTTGATCGCCAAATGGAATTGTTGGAGAAATCCCATCCATTTGTGGTGTCTTGCTGCAACTTAGTATGTGCTGGCAAATATTGGAGGGTTTGTTGTCAATATGCTCAATAGTTTCTTTACCCTATAAATAATGTTTCCATTTTTTTATTGCCTGAACTAGTGCGTACATTTCTTTATCATAAACCAGATATCCTATAGCTGCTGAAGTAAAAGATTCATAATGATAACACACTTGTCTTACCTCCCTGTAGCAACACTATTCCCATAGCATATTCACCAGCATCAGTCTCACATTCAAACGCTCGTTGCAAGTTAGGAAGAGCAAGTACTAGAGTATGGCTAATTTTATACTTCAAAGCCTCAAAAGCTTTATCATGTTCCTTACCCCAATCAAAACTCTTACCCTCGTTTGTAACTCTATGTAATGGTGTCATAATAGTAGAGAAGCCTGGTATGAATTTCCTCATGAATTGTACTGCCCCTACAAAACTCTTAGTCTTGGTGTGAGCCAATTAATGATGGTTTCTACCTTGGCAGGGTCCACTTGTAGTTCACCTCCTCCAACCACATGCCCAAGATAGACTAGTGATTGTTTAGCAAATTCACATTTCTTCATGTTGCACAACAATTGTTTCTCCTTTAGAACTTGCAAGACTTGTTGCAAATGAGTTATATGTTCTTCCCATGTGGCACTAAAAATCAAAATATCATCTAGATATACAATAACACATGTATCTATGAATGCAATACATCATTCATTAATCTCATAAATGTAGCGGGTGCATTATATAAACCAAACGGAAGTACTAACCATTCATACAAACCTTGTTTTGTCTTAAAGGCAGTCTTCCATACATCCTCTTCCTTCATTCGAACTTGGTGATACCCAAATTTAAGATCCAACTTCATAAAATACTTGGCATGTTGAAGCTGGTCCAAAAGGTCATCTATCCGTGGAAGTGGATACGATTCTTGATGGTGATCTTATTCAAGGCACGATAGTCTATGCACATTCTCCAAGATCCATCCTTTTGTACCATCACAATGGGTGACCCACATGGAGAGGTACTTGGGCAAATCACCCCTTGTTCCAACTATTTCTTGGAGTTGTTTCTTCACTTCATTGTTCTCCATCGAGTGATTTCCTGTACAACCCAATGTTAGGTAGAGGAGATTTTGGCAGCAATTGAATCTCATGCTCTACTTCCCATTTTGGTGGCAGCCCTTTTGGAGCTTGGAACACTTCCTAAAAAGACTAAATTATGCTATCCAAATCCTTCAATTCCTAGTTGGAAATCTCATACAAATTCAGCCCATCTTGTTTATCCTTCAATTAAAGTAAACAAAACTGATTATGATTTGCCTAAATTAGTCTCTTTGTTTGGTTGGCACTTACCAGGGCCAGCTTAGGCTTGCTTTGGTGTGCCTTGATGTTGTAGTTTACTCCATCCTTGACCCATCTGTATCGGTTATCCCTCCTCATGAATATGACATCCCTAACATACAAGGACTTCCGAAAACCACATCAAATGCATCAAGTGGAATTACATCAGCTTCTACTACATCAATAAATTGAGAATTAATCCCAAACTTGAACTTACATTTTAGTAACCTGAATTTCTACACCTTTTTTCACCCATCCCAAGGGATAGGGGTGTGGATGCTCATAAGTTTCAAGCCAAGCTTTTCACAACCGTGTCAAAATCAAATTAAATTAAGAACAAGAATAAACCAACGCATTTACCTTGGTTCTCTTGATTTGGATATTGATTAGGAATAGTTTACTCGTCTCTTCTTCTTGTTCCCAGCTGTATATATTGGTGGCGTGCATCCCAACCTTTCATCCACATCAAAATATTCCTCTATTTCAACCTCAGCTTCTGTCCTCAAAGATGCCATGGACTTCTTGGAGTCCTTGGAACGATTCTTTGGGTGCAATTTTGGATGTAATTTCCAACATGTAGCATCAGCATGTCCATTCATATCCTTTTACAAGTATTTAAAGTGGTGTCAGCCTTCTTACCCTTCCACTTACCCTTCTTGTCCAGCTAGCTTTGCTCTTTCTTAGGCTAGTTTGTGGGTTGTTTTGGCTTTGACTCTCCATCTCCTTGCTTCTTCTCATCCTCTATATAGTAAGCTTGCACACAAGCTTCATTTAGGTCCTTTCACTTTGCAAAGATGACCCTTTTCCTTAGGTGAGTATGAAGTCCTCCCAAGTATTTGGTGAGAATATCCTCATCCTCCAAGTCCATATTCAGCAACATGGCTTGCCTTCGAATTCTGTAGTATAATCCTACACACTTTGACCACTAGATTGCCTAAAATACTGCCATTTAATTCTTTGATCAGTTTTATGCCCAATAGGGTAAAAATTTGTCCTCAACAATTCTTTAAATTCATCCCGCTATTTACAACAAACCTCTTCTTCTTTTCACAAGTGGTTAGGTAGGTCTCCCACCAAACAAGACCATGACCTTCCATCTTGAAACATGCAAAGGTGATTCTTTGTGCCTCCATGACATTATGCACGCTAAAATATAGTTCCAATTGCTGAAGCCATTTATCTAGCAATTCTGCATCTATTTGCCCCTCAAAGCTCTTAATATCAACCTTAGTTTTAACTTTGAAAGGGGTATGTTCAAACTTTACCTTATTTTGCCTTTGTCTCTTGGAGATTGTTGCTCTTCTTTCTCATGCTCTTCCACGAACACATCATCATGGCTCTCTCTTTCTCGTACTCCAAACTTCTTGGCTAAGGCTCAAACCACTTCATCCATGGACTCTTTCCTGCTAGCTGCAAGCTTCTGCTAGTCTGAGATGTCTTTTTGATGCCTTAGCAATTGGTTCCATAGTGGTCTCTAATACTACAACTCTTCAGTGCAATTCTTCTTCTCCTTTTCTTTCCATTTTTGCTGTCCTTTGATTCCACTCCCTTGTAGATATCTTTGGATTGCAAGGTAGTAAATCTTCACCTTGTGATCTTGTCATTGTCATATAAACCAAACAAGAACAAATTCCAGGGTCCCCAAGGATATATAATCAGCTCTGATACCAAAATTATCTGTAAACTCTACATTTTCCTTACATTAGAACTCGCATAATCACAACAATTATGTCCTACTTCAACTATGCTTGAAATGGCAATCAATTGCTCTTATTGAATGAGATTCTCAGTGTTACAATTTCTTGTAAACAATATTAATGACTGGGAATTACTCATACACAGCAGTATGAAACAAATTCAAACTATGACACAAAGTTTGATTCCTAGAAAACATTAAATTCGAGGTAAAAGCCAGTAGGGTAGAGAAAATGCACTCTTTCATGGATTTCTTACTGGCCAAAAATGAATATAAATACAATGACGACTCGGAACAGAATACAATGGTATTGTTCCACTCCTAAACTCTCATTTTTTCTACTACACTTTGCTTCTACAAACAATTACACACAAGATTGATCTCCTACTCACTAATGGTCTCCTCCTTCCGACTTATAACATGCTTCAGACGTACTCTTGTGCACTGGAGAATCCAATGAGTAACGAGCAAGGGAAGAGAACGATTCAGGTCATTTTGGGCGTGTTGTGGATGTTTTGTTTACAGCAGGACGGAATCGCCAAAGCAGTTATGAAACCACCAAGGCAATTTATGAAACCGCCACCTGCAAAAAGCGGCAGTTTTGCAACTGACCTCAAAATACCCAATCTATGAGCTTATTTTCTCTTGTTTTCTTTTTTTTTTTTCTAGTGTGTTTATTTGATGAAGTAGTGTTTTCCATAGATCCCTATGGATCACCAAGAGATTGTGTGGATTCGAGGGCACAAGGAAAAAAACGTGGTTATGCACAATTCCTCCTTCCAGGAAAAATAACATCTTGGGGGTCCCCCCGCTCACCTCTCGTCTTGACACCCCTACAAGCAATACATCCCTCAACAATGTCTCTTTCCACCTCCGCGCTCTGGTAACCCCTTCCGCTAGAAATAATGAACAGGCAACAAGATGGCAGCTTACCTAACATCATAGCAGAATTACTACACAGGCTGGAGAGTGTGGAATCATCCAACAAAACCCTACGAACGGAGGTATTTGAACTGACATCCCGGATGGAAAAAGCTGAGGCAGACAATATCTCATTACGGAGACAACTGGCAGAGATCACGGTTCGGCCACCCCTACAGTACTAATGATCAATTACATGTTGAAATCTCTTATTTGAAGCACAAACAGGAAGAGATCCAAACTCAACAGGAAAATCTCAGAAACAATCGGATTCATGGGCAAAAATAGTGAAAGGAAAGGACCATAACACATCTCCTATTATAGTAGTGGAGGAAGTTGTACAGGCAAAACTTGTGGAAGAAAGAAACAGACAGGCAAGAGAGTTAAATCTCAAGGTGAGAGGGCTGCCCACACCTCCTCCCTCTTCTGATCCTTTAGCCATCGCAACAGATTTCATCACAGACAAGTTGGGGCTGCCGGAGGTGCAAATTGATAGAGCATGGCATGGTCTGGATTCAACCCTCTTCCTTCGCTTCAAATCAGCAGAAGACAGGCTTCGGGCCCTTAGGGCTAAACAGAAACTATTCTCACTCCCGAATAAGATCTTCCTTGATGAAGATCTCACTAGAGCTCAGGTGGCAAAACTCAAACAATCCCGTGAGATAGTCATGACAGCAAGGAAGGCAAATGGGCGGTGATTCGGAATCTCAAGCCAGTGGTTCGTGACACCTTCCCTCCCAGTTGGGTTCACAGGTCCAAATGACAGTCTCGCTGGGAGAGGCAACATAACAGGGTATTTCCATTTCTTGTTGGAATGGAAATAGTTCATATTGGTCTTCACCTAGCCTTCTTCATGATGCACTGGGTCATTCGGACCTCTTATTTGTCACAGAAACTCATGCGAGTCTTGTTCGTCCTCTCCCGGATATTAGAGGGTACTACTGCTCTCGGTTTGTAGGACGGATACTAGGAGCTCTGGTGGGGTTAGAGGCTCTGCGGGTCGCTTGCTTAGTCAGGACACTCTTCGGAGCAGAATTTTTGTTGTTGTTGAGGATGAGTTTGCCCGTTTCCTTTGGATCAAGGTCAAACGGACCCCACACCTCTTCTCCGGGACATTTATATTGCAGTTTGTTACTTCCCTCTTTCTTCTTCTTTTGCTATTGAGAATGGACCGGACGGGGACCCCTTTTCTGACCTTTCTACGGGCATCTCTCGGTTCTCTGCAGTTGGAGAGGTCATCCTGTTAGGTGACTTCAATGCACGAACCAAAACCTCCCAGGTTCCCTCTGCATGTATGACAAGACAGATGATGCTCTTTGTACCTCAGAGGTGGACCCGGGTTCAGTCGGTCTTCAGAGAGAATCAAACGATGTGACAGGGCCCTTGACGGCTTATGGACGACACCTTTTACAGATGGGGGAATCCCACGACTTGTTGATCCTTAATGGCATATCTTGCTTCCCGATTCCCAGTTCTTTACATGCAGACCTCACGGTGGTGGCACAAGTGTGGTTGATTACGTCATGACTACCCCCAACCTTCTTCCTTTGTTCACCACTTTTCCGTCTCCCCCATCCCCCTTGCTGACCATGCGGCCCTCTCCTTTTCCTTGGAAACTACCCCCAAACCCCTAGCCTCCCCCATTGCCCTTCACGTACCACCCTGAGATTCGACGACGGTGATCCCATTGCCTTCTCCTTTCATCTCCGTCAGTTTCTTCCCCCCTTGCCCCATTTTACCTTGCTCCCTACTGACAGGATGTACGACCTTCTTGCCTCTGCCATACATGAGGCAGCCTTACTCTCATACCCCCACTCCACCTCCAAACCCCGTAGCACGAGGACCTGCCCCATGAACCAATGGTATGATGATGACTGCAAAAACCTTCACCGCCAGCTCCGCCTCGCCTTTTCCCAAGGCCTCCCATCTTTCCCTTCCCTCAAAAATGCCTATCGTCATCTCCTTCGTCACAAAAACATACCTTCATTACCCGAAGGAGGAGGGAGCTCCACACCTCACTTATGCACTCCCCCAAACGCTTTTGGCGTACCATCATTCCTCGGCGCTCCCCTCTACCTCTGGATCTTGATCCCCACACTATGTTTACCCATACTTCCATCCTCTATGATATCCCAGGTCAGCCCCATATTCAAGTTGTGTCGCCACCCTCTACCTGCCACATCTTCACCTACACAAATGTTAAGAAGGCCATCTCAGTTCTGAATTGCAGCAAAGCGGCGGATGAGGAGGGCTTCCAGCAGAGTTTTTCAAGCATGGGATCAACACTATCGTCAGCTATCTGGTAGACCTTCTCAATCAGGTGGTGTGTACTGTTTTCCAGCAGTCTTGGTCCCACCATATTATCCACCCTATTCATAAATCTGGTCCTACTTCTGATCCGAATAACTACAGGACGATTATGGTGGGTCACACCTTCTCAAGTCTGTATGCCACAGTTCTCCACATGCAGCTTTCCGAGTTTCTAGAGCAGCACCAGTGCAGGGCCAGGGGACAAGCAGGGTTCCAGACAGCTCACCAAACTATTGATCACATTCTCACCCTTCGTGTTATCATTGAGGAAGCACGTCATCGTTCATCTAGAGTCTTTTGCTGCTTTGTGGACTTTCGGAAAGCCTTTGACTCTATTCCATGAAGCTCTTTTCCACAGACTTAGAGACATTGGCATTTCCGAAACCCTTCTTGCCGCCATCACTCGGTTATATGAGGAGGTCTTGGGCCGCCTGCGTACTACTGTTGGGCTTTCCGACTTCATCAGGAGCACCATTGGGGTCAAGCAGGCTGCCCTCTCTCTACTTTGTTCGGTATTTACATTGATGAGCTGGAGGAGTTTCTCAAGGACCATATTCAAGACGGGGACGGCTGTCTTCTTCACCAGGTTTTGATCTACATCCTTCTATTCGCAGACGATGTGGTTCTTTTGGCTTCTTCACTGAGGGGGTTACAGAGACAACTGGATGCCTTAGCCCTTTTCTGTGATCATAGACAACTGACAGTTAACCTTGGTAAAACCAAAGTTATGATTTTCAATGGCCTGAAGACCTCGACTTCCATTTCTTCTACAGGGGGAGGAGCTGGAGATCACCAACTCCTACACTTATCTGGGAGTTCTCTTCTCTGACCTCGTTTCAGTTTACGTCCGGCTATTCAACCCCGCATCAACAAGGGGTATGGCTCCCTAGCGATCCTTGAGAGACAGTGCTTCCGCCATCACTTCCAGGACACATTGTCCAAGATGTCCCTCTCTGATTCTCTTGTGAGGCCCACGGTTCTCTATGGTTCTGAGGTTTGGGGTCCCTCCCTTCTCGAGTTGGATTGGGCTGCTATTGAGCGAGTTCAAATCCTTATGCTCAGACGGATCATCAAGTGTAAGGAAACTGTTCCCCACAATATCATCCTTGCCGAGTTTGGGGCTCACCCTTTCAAACTGGAGGTCATCTTTGGTCTCATCTCACTCTTGCATCGCATTCAAAGAGACTGTCAAATTCTTCTACAGGCAGAGACAGTACATCTATCTTGCCTACCATTCCTCGAGGCCATTGCTCTATCTGACCATAGCGACCGTGCTCGGTGTTGGTATGTCGGGGTTTCCTGTCTCTTAGGATCCCTCGATCAACATGGACCATCTCCCCCATTTAGCTACTCCATGGATGCTCCCACACACCTTTGCCGAGTAAGCAGACTCGCATAAATCATCGTGACACATCTACAGACAGTTTATCCAAATCACTTGGACCAACCCCCGGGGTGAGCTACGTCCAAAATGGCCTTCTACGCCAATCACTTTCTTGAGATCAACAATGGACTGATCACTCGCCCCACCTATATCTCCCATTGGTTGATGCATGCTCTTCGCATATCTCTCTAGGTCAGTTCAGGGCTGGCTCCCACAGGCTTCGAGTTGAGAGCGATCACCAGTTGGACCGGTCCGAAAGGATCTGCCAACTTTGCTCCCTCCAGGAGATTGAGACAGAGGAACACTTCATTTTCAGGTGCCCCATCTACTATGAGATCAAAGGGAGGTTTCACTATCTTTTCGTGAACGCCCAACGTTCACGAGGTTCTTCAGATATTATGATCAGAGGTGTCTCGCCCTCTATTTACAGGAAGCTTTTAAGCTTCACGACGGGATCCTCCATCCCCTTCCAGGAGACTACTATTCGGCAGATCACCTCCTACTTTGTTGTGCTCCCCGATGAGAGGGGCATCAACCCAATGAGAGAACCCTGCAGACTATCTGAGCAGACCAGGGGCTACTTCCCAGCACTGAGAGGATCCGGACTCAAACTCGGCCAAGAGCCCCCCCCATAAAGGCAATTTCACTGTGCCTAATCAGAGAGCTAGACTTTCCGCAGGGCGTATGTGTACCAGCTTCTTCCAACTCCCTCGACACTGGACATCAGCATATCACCAAATTTTTCCAGCCAGCTTCAGATGACAAACAGAGGGTTGGTGTTGAGGATCCTCCCTCCACCCCCTCCTTCTTTGTACACTCTCTTTCTTTTTGCATTCTCCCGTCCCTTCGGGCCCGGGCTTCTTTTTTTCTTGTTGTTTTTTGGGACCTTTTTGGGTTCCTCTGCTTCTTCATTCATTGTATTATGGATATTGACCTACTTTGTGGTCATTTGTTGACATTGACTTATCTTATCTGGTCATTTGTTGACATTTAATATACTTATCTTTTGATATCGAATGCATTACGAAGATCTAGAATTGCAAGAAATCAATTACAATAAGCGATGGTTACAAAGAAGAATGGTTACTGAAGTCATTTCATATTCCAAACCGAGTGACAGTTGAACTTCTTCCAAGTGTGCGGCGGTTGATCTTTGCATCGGGCGATTGCTCTAAGAGATTACCTAACGTGCTTTCTGAAAACTAGAAAGTGCCACTTGGTAAGCCACACAACAACAAGGAGTAGCCATGTGGTAAATGTGAGAGTTGTTGCGCGCTTGATAAGGTTCTGTGCAGGCAAGAGTGTGTCGCATGGTGACATGCAACAACCGAGTGAGGAAAGCTTTGTGCGGGGGGAGTGAGATGGCCAATGGTTCGATGAGGCTCATGATGCTTTGCGCAAAGAGAAGTGTTGTGTGGTGCGAGGCACAATAGCATTGTAGAAGCTACGAATGTTGTGAGATGAGTTGGCGCAAGACTCGCAACAACCGCAAGTGTTGTAGTGTGCTTACACGAACTATAGAAATTGAGAGTGTGCAATGCAAGTGTGCGGCATTACGGAAGCTACAAATGTTGGCAACATTGGTATTGCGAGAAGTTGCGAATACGAGAGATATAATGCGACGCGATGATGCACAAGTTGTGCAAAAGCACATAAGCATGTGTAGCATTGCGCGAGATGTGCAATGGGGTGAACCAATCAAGTTGAGTGATGCCTAGGAAGTCCTTGTTATCATGTGTTACCTCTAGGTGTGTCAATTGAGTGAAGCGTTGAATAAGGAAAGTTGACTATGATGTTGCAAATTGGGGGTGAACCAATCGGATGGTGGAAGCCAACTTGGATTGCGCATGACTTTTTTAGGTATGCTCTGATAGTGGACTATAAAATGTTTCCAAAAAGCTCGTCCCCGGATCTAGAGGTTAATGACCCCAAAGGCCTATGGTGAGATGCCTTGAGCTCCGAAAACAATCGGGAGGCTTATAACTAGAATGCATGCAAAATGTGTGATGGAAACGCCAAGAAGGGTACGTCGAAGAAGTTAAATGTGAGGGATGCATCGATGAGTCCATTTTCCCCGATGCATGTCAGGCACATCCATCAAGGCTCCCATTTGGAAACACCTATTAATGTAAGTAATGTTTGAACCATTGGCAAAAGAGGGGAAAAATTGTGCGCCTAGGACCTCCTTTGATCCTCTAGCTCATCCAAGGTTATAAAAAGGGAATGTTTCAATTTGAAGATTATAATTTGGTTGACCAGTTGTCAAAATTTGCTCACATCAGTCTAATTTGGAAAAATGGCTATCAACGTAATTACTTGTTAACATAACAATTTCAACAACGGTATCGTGCAATATTGTTTGTGGATAATTCGTTGTTGGCCTATCTTGTTTTGTGTATATATGTGTTGGTGTCTGCTTTTATAATCTGTGTTTTGTGCATAGTTGTTTGCAAAGGGTTACTTATTTCAAACGTAGGTAGAACTGTGACACTTTTTAATATTCTATCTTTTATTCTTGAGAGGTGACAAATTTGGGAAGATATTTTGACATATCTCTAGAAGGTTTGATTAAAATATTTTCCATATCAAGGAGAAAACAAGGAGAGAATCTTTCGGAGGCGGTGTGCGGATATGATGAAATAAGTATTGAGTAACATGAGTCAACTTAATAAAAATTAGTATCGAGCTTAAGAATAACGTTGTATTGCGTCTTTTTTAAGCCATATGGAGGGTTCACTCAATCAACGTTGTTAACTTGTCCGTCAATTCTAGGGTGCCAACAACTAGGCTTACACAATTGAAAGAAACGGAAAATTTTGAGAAAATATGAAAAAATGGGCTTTCTTTATATTTTTATTTTTTTATTTTACAGCATCAAGGTTTTTGATTGGACGGCATTTAATTTGTTAGATAAGACGAAGACATGAATGGAAAGTTGGAAAGAAAAAGGTGGGAATTAAATATCTACATGTCCCACACCTCTTCCACGGCTCAAATTGTTCCTACCCAAATAATATCTGCTATATGTGCTCCACTTTATCATCTCGATCTCGCTCACATTATTCACATGACTGCAATTTGCACTTAAATGGGCCAAAATAAAAATGGGGAAAATCCAATATGTTCCAAGTTCGAAACCCAACCACAATGCTTGTTTATTGTAACACTTTGTAGCCCTCCTTTTCAGTTTTAAGCTTGAGTAAACAAGCAATGCGCAAACAGTCATTGATAATTGAGCCCCTCTAATGGTTGATCATATGAGCGGCAAGTAGACTTTATCCGGGGATCGAAAATTTTAGACTGAGACTCCATATGATTTCTTAGGTTGTTGAGTGCAGATTGCTCTCTGATTTATGAGGAGGGATTTTACTAATAAAACCATCAAAGTGTACTGTGTAATGTTCAGGTTTGAAAGAGATTCCTTGTTTTCTTAATTCAACATATGGTTTGAAAAAGAGAGCACAGGAATATTCCAAAGCGGGTTGGAAATTAATAAGATCCAGGAAAAAAAATGACTAAGGCCTTCCAATCAGCATGGCGTTGGAAATTAATGTTGGATAAAATATTTTTGTTGTTGGGTGTTTAATCTTACTACTGCAAAGTTCAATAATAACATTATTAGAAGTGTTGAGTCAATACAAAAAAATGTAAAGGAAATGAAAATAGAAAATACTTCAGAATAGAAAAACACGGTATATGAAGAATAAATTTCATCACATATTGTAAGGGTCGCAACAAATTCCATAACTTTAAATATTATTAATAAAATATAGGTTGGATACATAGGAATATAGGGGACATTAACTCCCGACATACAAGCAATCAAAAAAATTACTCCTGAAAATGTCAAAGAATATTTACAAAATTGAATCTTTTGCGTTACTCAAAGATTTAAAAAGAAAACATGTGTACACATATTCACTACTCCAATGTTTTAAACAAGCATTATATGTATGTATGTGTGTATGTATGTATGTATTCTTTCCTAGAACTAACAAAAACCCAAAGCAGAGTATAGCACTAAGTGGCACCCTTATAAAGGTAGCACCATAAAGCAAAGATCCCACCTCACAAGATAAATGGCCTCGATGATGTGATTGAAGATCATGCTACACTTTGCAATGCCTCGTGCAATGAAAGAAATTTTGTCTTAAATGGTGATGGATTTATGAAGAGAGTTTAGTAAATATTTCCATACTTTCTTTACACACACACACACACACACACACACACACACACACACACATATCTTTTAACAAGCTAAAAAGTTTTATGGTTTTCATGGCCACCTTATCCATTTTCTTATCCTTGCCACGTGGGACTGGTGTACATACTGCTGCCATAATCTCCACATATTTCTCTTTTCATCAACAATGCCAAACTTCTGACACAAAAAAGCTGAACTCATCTCAAACTAATTTCTTCCTCGTCAAATGCAGAATGCCAAATGGAACGCCTCACTGTGACAAGAAAGAAAGAAACAGAGTACTGCATTAACATATATTGTCTCTACCAACAACATTAAGCATGCTACGAAAGAAAGCACACCCACAGTCCATCTTTCAAAATTGGAAGAAAAAAACAGAGTACAGCCTCAATATGTAATATGTCTATGCAAACTGGTTCCACGATCTCTCCACATCAATACTGCTCTCAAGGAAACATAATGCCAAATACAATATGCTCTTTTCATATATACATATCAGTAATTGAAAAGAACACTGGAGTATTCACATAATCTGCATCATTTCTACACAATGATCTCAGGAAACTGTATAGCAATACGAACACATGGCCCATAAGAAGAAACTGCATGCAGGGCAGTCCTTAACTTCCACGGTCTTTTCACCTCTCCTATCAAGCATAAAACATAGAACAAAGGAGAACGGGAACAACCAAGACCTATTCCTACCATCACCTGGCCAAGGAAATGAAACACATACTCCATTCAATCCAAAAGCATGACTTTGGGGTGCAAGTCTTTGGGCAAATGTGTTAGCATCTTCCTCCTCTCCAGTACTAACATTGCTTAGAGGTGCCTGTGGGCTTTGTGGATCTCCTGGCCTTTGATTATTGACCAATGCACACAAGTTAAAAATATTCTAGAATAAATGACTACTCATGGAAAATAGTCATCAAAGTGGCTTGAGTATTAAAAATTCCCGCGCGTAGTGAAAATGCCCACAAAAATAAAATATCTAAATACACTATTTCCCAGCACTTCCAACATTGAAATTGAACAGAAAACGAAATCATGTTTCAATGCAAAGCTTTATGCACACATGATTTCTGAAACACGGTGTGACAATGTACTGTGTATCTCAACAAGACCTACTCAATGTTTTCCAAGAAGATCTGTACAGTAGTAAAAGAGATCAAGTATCTACTCTCAACTTCCTCATATGCATCCACCATGTATTGCCAAGAATAAAAGAAAACACCAGCCAAAACAGTTATGCAGTTTGGAAAACAAGTGTAACTTCATTATACTCATTTCACCTTACAAGAACAAGTCTATATAGCAAAAGAGAAATTTTGTTCTCCGTGCTCAACTCGTATGTGCCTTTAAATCCGTATAACATAATGTTAAATGCAATTTTGCAGCATTCCAAGAGTGTATCCTTAGCAGTATATCAACAGAACTATGGCAGTTCATGTATGTCTCCATCTAAACAAATGTAATGTCCCCTTTTTCAAACTAGTATGATTGGAGGACTTCTAGCCCATTCCACTTCCGTGGGCAAGAAGAAACTGAGCAAGGGAAGTACTTGTCACATTTTTCAGTTATTTTCATAAGCATTTGCATTCTTCTTAATAGTGTTTCTACATAGGTCAGGTCAGCTGGGTCAAGAAGGTGAAAAGCCAAAGATAAAATACAAAGCAAGCATCCTTATGAGGTCGGTCATGGGGAAAACTCCCTAATTGGTTTTGGCGCCACCAAAAGGGTATAAAAGGGGTCGTTTGGACTCATTTGTGGATCACCATCATCTTGTCAAAATTATACTTGCATGGTTTTTGGGCTGATTGCTCAATTCCTTCCACTAAGGGGCGAAAATCCTTTGGTGTGGCTACACAAGGAGGACAAAACCCTTCCTTGTTGATTGAAGAACAAAAACTCTTCAATTGATTGTTCCTAGTGCTTCAAGAAGGTGGATATTGCAGATTTTCAGCTAGGGTTTGATCCTATAGTGATTTTTAGCCCCTCTCCTAGGGGAGCGACCCACCTTGAGGAAGTGTTGGGTGGTTTCTAGGGCACGGCGACACTCAACTCAGCCATCATTGCATTCTTCATATTTTTGGCAGCCGGAATCTACATTGAACTTCATTTTTGGGCTTAGAATCATTCATTTCCAACCACTTTGTAAGGGTGTACTCTGCTGTCATTTATTTAATTGCCATCTGGGGTTTAGAGGCCGATTTCTTGGTTATTGTTAGCTCTACAAAGTGTCCCTACATATTTTGGATGGTGTTAATGGTGCAATTTTGATGAACTATTGTTTTTTCTTGCTGCTGTTCTAAAAATCAGACTGTTGTTCACTGCTGTTATAATTTTCAGTTGGCTGTTATAAAAATCAGATTACTTTCAGTTTGGGTTTGTGCTATTTCCTTGTTTTTCAGTTTCAACCCCAAAAGGGGCATTACAACAAACAAACATATTGATGGTAGGCCAATGAGAACCGATGAGAAACAGTTCTCCACAACCAATAATTTCACAAACATTTATCAAATGCAGCAGTATTTGAATTCATTTTCAAACTTAATCCCATACATCCAATTCTGCCAAATGAACAGTGTTGTATAGCTCAAATCGAGCTTTGAAACCATAGTGATGCAATTCTAATCTTTGTTTCCACTGTCCTCTTCTCCATTTTTCTCTCCTAAATTTGTAATACAAACTCCCTCGGTAGTATCCTCGTTTTTCTTGTGCTTTTCAGACATGACAAGAAAGGAAACACCAATTCGGTCATACTCAATAATTCATGGGGGAGGTTTTTTAGAGAAATCTTGCACTTGCCGCAACATTTTTCCTTCGCTATATTTTTCTAATTCTACTCTATGACCAACTTGACCATTGCAGAAATGCTTAACCTGAGAACCTAATCTCTTACTTGCCCTGTTTGTACTTGAGGCTGCTGGAGATAGTTTGTGAGGCAGTGGCTGCTCCACATTGGCATTCTTTTTAATTCCTCGAGTCAAACCCCACTCCATCTGTGTCCTGCATTGTGATACCTCATGGCAGCGTCCCTAGCTACCATCATGTCTCTGGAAACTTGAACCGATGCTTCTACTCGAGTTGGAAATGGAATGGAAGTTTACTATCCTTTATGAGGATAGTCAAATCTTCCATACATGTGGCCTCCTATAGTCAAAGTAAAAGGTCATTCTTGTGCCTCTTCCTGAACTACAAAATTCCCCCAATCCATGAGCAGTTTTCAAAACGAGCTATGCTTTGAGACTGAGACTGGTCAGCACTATAAGCTACAATATTATTTCTTCAGCCTTGACCGCGTACAATCCCATTTCCTTCTCTATTGCCACCATGACCATTGTGGCTATGGCTACTTCGACCTCTTCCCTGTTGTCACTATTTCTTCCTCCGCCCAAACCAGATAATTCAATATTGCCAAAGGACTCAACCATGTAGCTACCAGCAACAAACTCCTACCCCAACGAGACTGTGCAGAAACCAACTAAGAGCAAACCAAACACACACTGTACAATGAATTCGATAGAAGAGAAAAGCAGAGAAATAGTCGACATACCCGGACCGTGCGACGAGCGTTGGTTGCATAACCCTTAGAAATTTTCTTGTAAGAGAGCTTACAGATGGGCAAATCCAAAGAACTTAATGCAGCTCGCCTTTTGCTGACTCTGGATTGCGCTTTTCCATATAGAGAGTTTCCATTAAATGGTATTCGGCCGTAATGGCCACAGATTGGAGATATTCCTGCTGCAGTTATAGTGTGTAAAGGAAGAGGACGAGAAGGTGTAGTGCACAGCGCCATGGCCTTTCAGTCGAGTGGGGGCTCTTGTTTTAAAAGCCTCCATTCTGGGCTTCGAGATAGGCATATCAGTGTTGCCCTGTGGGCCATGGTATACACCGTGGAAGGTGCCTGCACTGTCATATTTCCACAGGCCGTGCAAAACAAATTTATATTTAAAAACCCCATAGGTGTTTTTATAATGGATTTAAATCTTGGAAAGAGAAAAAAAGCAAATAGATTTTTTTTTCCAACAATTTTTAAATTGTGGAATATAATTGGAAAGTGTAGACACTTAAATTGGTCAATTAATCACTCTATTGACATAATCCCTTTAATCATGATTTGCGTTTATTTTGAGTTTAATTGTGTTATGTTGTGGAGTCTATTTTCATGTGTGGAAGTGTTGAAGATTGTACACTAAAAGTACTATACACTCTCCACGGTTTCTCATTGGGGTTTGGGACCGAGGCCCAAGGCTTCGAGCGGCGGTGCGGGGCGGGCGGCCCTTGCTTGCTAGCAGGGTTCGGGGCGTAGAGTCCGACAAAAAAATTGCCTCGAAAAATGTGTCTAATACCTCATGAGACGTGTGCTTCTCTTATGGGTGGTATTTTGACCCATAGGTTTATGGGGCAATTTTGGCCCATGGTTTTAGTACCCACGATATTGTAAAATTGTTTAATCAGTTGCCTATTGATGTGCTTTTGTGTATGTGGTAGTTAAAATTGTACATTGTAGATGTGTGTGAGTTCAAGTGTGAATTCAGGAGAGTTTGTTGAGCACAACTCCAAACAAATTTGGGTATTGTATTGAGAGAAAGAGGTGGCTTGTAATAAAATTTGAGCAAGTGATTCTTGGTGGACGTAGCCCAAATTGGGTGAACCACGTTAAATATTGTCTCTGTGTTGTGTTCTTTTATTTTCTACAATTTTATTTCATATCTGTAATATTTTTCTGCATATTAGTTTCTATTATTGCGATTATGTGTGGGATTGTTCAAAGATATTTTATCCCTTATTTCCTAACACATTGTTATATCTTAGTTCATCCTTAGCTCTATTGTAAGACTTGCTCTTTCCAATATACTGCTCAACCACTTACAAAAATATTCATATCAATCACAA
Organism: Taxus wallichiana var. yunnanensis; assembly: GCA_018340775.1. Classification (NCBI taxonomy): domain Eukaryota; kingdom Viridiplantae; phylum Streptophyta; class Pinopsida; order Cupressales; family Taxaceae; genus Taxus; species Taxus wallichiana. The sequence continues at coordinate 790,121,563 of CM031242.1, forward strand.
ACAATCCATTACTCCTAGTTATCACACACAAAGCTCCACAACACCATTCTTCACTTTTGGACCAAATTGTCCAATGGTTCGATCTTGGGTTGAAACGGTACCATCCTAGGCTACCCACGAATTAGTTTTTCAATTTGTGTATCTTTTATGAGTTAATATCTCCATTATGTGTCGGCCCTAATGTAAAATTATATCCATTGAACCTTATATAAGCAAGTCTAAGACACTCATTTACTCACATGGGAACCTAAAACTCACCTTGCATTCTAAGTATAAATCGCTCGGAAGACAAGCAAAGATCTCCTGAACTTCCATAGAGCATGTTTAGACATTAGGAGCAACCCCCACATAGGTCTAAATCACTTCAAACTAGGTCCGAGAGTCAAGCTTTCCAAATCAAGGGCCTACAAAACCAAGCCAATACATAACAATTATCAAGTGTTCAAACTATCAAATATAGTTGCATCCATGCAGATATTATGTCACATCTCTAAGTGGAGAACTGTGTGGGTTTGAGGCCTCTTCAAAGTATTGCCAATACATGCGGTGTACGAATTGTTTTTCAACCCAACCACTAATCTATTTATAGGGTTATTACGGAGCTTAGGGATTTATGCTAAGGTGGTTGATTTTAAAGGGTTTTACACAAGATTGAGACCTAATATTTCGCACTAGCCTTATACTAGTTAGTTGTATAGGTCCTAGAAATTATATTGTGTCATTTGCAATATAAATCGAACCATCCAATAAAACAAAATGCCAAATGGTTTATCCATGTGCAAAACATTTTCATGATTGAGTATAGTGCGCTTTCAAAATCAAAGACAAAGCATCTACAAAAATATTTCCAACTAGTTCATCCCTATGTCAAATCCATATCACTTCTAGACCAGACAAAAAGTTAAGCGCACACATCTTCTTATATGTCATTATATTTAGCATGTACTCTTATTGAATACAACTTTTGAATATCATTTTATATGTACTACCAAATTTGAATGATTGAGCATTTATCTACTAGCAATCACATGTGAAAAGTGCAATGGAGAGCCAAAGGGGTGCAACAAGAAAGTTAAACTTGAAGGAGGGAAACATTACGGGAGGAAGAGGGGCGATAAAGAACATGTTTGAGGGAGGATGCATAGTTGGGGGCAAATAATGCAAAGCTCTTATTTGTTACAACTGACAGCACATATGAATGACATGTCATTTTTTTCAATCATTTAAAGGAGAAAGGGGTTGTGGTGCATGTTAGAACATTAATATTAAGTGTTCTAGATATATATAAACTATAGTTTATAATTAAATAAATTAGAATATATAATATTTTAATTTATTTAATATAAACTTTAGGTTTATGGTTAAATTGATTTTTATATCAATTAAATTAATGGTTGGGGTGCTTCACGAGAAGACACGCCCTTTTAAACCATTTAAATTGACTTGAGAGATCGGGTGAAATACAATTCACATGGGTGAATTATAATTGTGGAGAGGAGTGGGGTGAATAGAGAAATTATTCTTGGATCAGTAAAGTTTATTTCTCGTAAATGGAATCTTACCTTTCACCGTGGTTTTTAACCCCTTTGGGTTTTTCCACATTAAATACATGTGTCTCGTGTTATTTACTTTTCTTGCATTATAGTTTAATGTGATTTATTTAAATACATGAACATGTAATATTTAATTGATTAATTATTAATTAAGTGTTTGAACCTCACATGGTACCAAAGTTTGGGTTTAAATAGTTTAAAATTAATCAACGTTAAGATTTATTTAAATCATTTGTAATTGTGTCAATTGGTGGGTGGTTACAACCCACGACAATATAAATGTCTCCCTCCCTCCATTTAATCAACACCCTCTTACATTCTTCTTGAAAATGTTTGAAAATTTATTTGGTTGGCATTGAATAATCTTTTCCTGACCCACTTCTACACACAAATAAGTTTTGTGTTTAAATACCTTCGCAAAAATTAATGTGTTTTCCAAATGTTTCTAATGTGCAAGAAAATAAAATTCCAAGGGCAAAAGTGAAGGTGTCCAAGTAGGAGACAATCTCCACAAAATATAGGAACTCCAATTTTTCTCATTGCCACGGGACAATAACCTTGGAATGGAAACCAATTTTTTATTTAAATTTGGTGGCATGATATTTATTTAACCTTAACCTAAACTTGCATAAATCAAAAGAAGAAGCAGTAGTGACAATGTCAGAAACCTTGGTTGGAGTAAAAGAAGGATAAGAAGAGTGATCCATGAATTCGAAAGAAGGAGATAGATTTTGATACATTTTCAAAAGGTAGGTTTTGAATGGTCAGAGTTCACTAATGATTTAACAAAAATAAACTTTTGTAAAACCCTAATTGCAAAGTAACATATGATAATAAATGCTAAAATACATATTTGACACAAACAATAAGCTAATAAAATATGAAACCCTAAGTGTAAGAGAGAGAGAAGAAAGGACTTACCTAATTTGCACTTGATCTGAAACCGATGCAAACTAGGAAAACCATTGAACAGGAAGTGAATATTGTCGCAAATGCTAGAGATAAATTACAGACTATAGGAATATGGCCGGACACGGACGCCAACGATGCCCACGGCGGAGATAGGGGCACCTGGGCACTGACGACCTCTATTGGGCCCATATGACTGCGAAAATGATCAGAATTTGATCTTCACTATGTCGTACAAGTTTCGTAAATATTTTGTGTTGATCACATGTGTGTGTGCAATATGATCATCGAGGTACTTGTAATTTACAAAAACAAAGACTCACTTGTGAAACCCACAATACCACATCAAATCCAAAAAGAAAGATGCAATATGGGGAATCAGACTGACCTTGGCGGTCACCCGAAGAGTGAGCTTACAACCAAGCATTGCACTACATCTCAGACTCCATGTAGTTCTTGTGAGTATGAGAAAGAATCGTGCCCTAGGATGCCCTTGTACAAGTGCACTTGATAGCATATTGTAGCTAGATGTAAAAATGTAGATAGATGTGTGGATGGAATAAAGAAACTTCCCCTTCCTATGTTGTGTATGCAGAAAATGCAGTCCCTTGTCCCTTGAATGGATGCTAGACAAATGTGCTTGAAGTGTTTTAGGTGCCTTTTGGATGCAAGCTTAGGTGATAGTAATAATGCTTAGAGCTTGGTCCTTTATTTTGAACACATAACTATGTATTTATATGATTCCCTTGTTTGAATTTCGTAATTGACAATTGAAAGGCCAACCCATAAGAAAATAAGATGCCCAAAAGATAAAAGAGGCCCAAAAGAGAGTAAGGTGGAAGAGGTCAAGGGCACCTAGAGGGGACAAGGGTGCACAGGCGGTGACATCTTGGTTGGCCCTAGTGTGTTCAGTCACAAAATATAAATGAGTAAAATACCGATTGGGATGTGGGTGTGTAAAAGACCAAATAGAAAACAAGAAGCAAAGGAAAGAGGCCAAAGACAATCGTTAATTACTAGTTTTCTTGCTTAGGAATCATATGAATACTAGTATGTATTTAGGACCTAGAAATGTACCCAAGTACATGATTTTGTGTCTACATTTTCCCCCACTTTATGTTGTTGAGTGAATACTCAATAACATAAAGTAGATAAGAAGATGTGTACCTTTTGTTCATGTAGAGTGTGATGGCGATAGTGTCTTGAAGAGACAAGTGAAGCATGGAATAATGCAAAGATGAAGCGTGGAAACTAGGAAAGGAAAGTGACCTAGGGGTGAAGCGTATGTGTTGTACCTTGTTTGTACCTATTGTTATGCTTGTTGATTGTTGCTTCTTTTGAAGGACGAACCTGCAAAAAGAAGAGCAAGAGAGTAGTCAAAGTCGTGTATATGAAAAAAAGATCCAAATATGCAAAAGTATGTGAAAATATGTAAAAGTGTGTGTAAAAGAAAGTGTGCACCTAATGTAAAAGAGTGTAAAGGATATAAAAGTGTCTTGAAATGTTGTGAAGAGTGATTTTTTTGTGATCTCATGCCAAGAGTTATTTTTTTGGCGATTTCACGCCAAGAGTGAATTTTTTGGTTATCTCACGCCAAAGTGATTTTTTTGGCGATCTCATGCTAAAGAGCAAGTGTTGGGGAGAGAAGGTCTAGTGTTACTCTCCTTTCATGACTCTTCCTAATATACACCACTACAGATGGTGTGATCATTTTTTTGTCATTGTTTTCCCTAAATTTTTTAATGTATTGTTTGTTCGATTGAAAATGGAGATATAATGCATTTTACTCGATGGAGGATTGTGCCCGCTGTACTTATGAAAATTGCTCTATAAATTCTTGTGAAATGTGTTGATATGAGAAACTGATTGTGTGTGCCCTCAGACATTAGTGCCCAAGAGAGGACACAAGCGCTCGGGCACTCCTTTTTGAGCCTCGGGCATTGGTGTCTGTGTGTGTTGAGGACCCAAGTCAAGTTCTAGGTCATTCTATGACTCATGATGTTGTTTGTATTTTTTTTGTAATGTGTTGGACTAAAGCTAAGCTCTGAGTTGTTGTATGGGGTGATTTATTCACCCAATGTATGCCCCCTCATTTGGGGTGCATGTGACATCGATAGGAGTGTGCAGCCCAAAAGAGAGGCCTTAATGTTGATCTAAACTATATCCCTAACATGGTATAAATAGAAACCAAGGCACATGCAAACAAAGTGGCTAGATACATGTGTTAGTAGCAAAAGTAGCAAACATGTCATAGAAAAACAATGTAACAAGAAAATGTGCATACAAGATAGACCACGAAAAAGTGGGTTTCAAACATGGGACATCGCTCACAATGTCACAAGAAATCAAGGTGAAGCGACCAAAAACATACAAGCAGTGATCAAACAAGACATAGGGCATAACTCACAAACAATAACATACAATAGAAAACAATGGTAAAACAAGATGTAATAGAAAACCATGGTGGCATATAGTCTGCAAGGCAAATGTTGCACATGAAGCACCCATTAGTATGTTAGAAAGATAAAAATATGTCAAAGCATGTATGTATTGATGTAAAGTAGTGTGCTAGTAAGAATAGGAAGTAGTAAATAATGAAATAATAACACTTGTAATGTGTGAGAAAGTAGATGCCCCTAGGAGCCTCGGTGGGACTGGTAAGAGGTACAATGCCAAGCATCATTACAACGTGTGAAGATCTATCAGAAGTATGCATTCACAACTAGAGAACAAGTGAACGCACATGTGTATATATAAAATATATATGCATATTGGATATCCTAGGATAACATAGTAAGAAAAAAGCGCATGTAATTAGTATAGACAAGAAAGAGTAAGTGCAACCAAGATATGCAATATGTGTGTGTATGAGTGTGATGAAATGGTATGCAATGTGAATGTGATAGGAGCAGTGTGCCCCCATCAGATGTGTATGAGATGATAGTATGAGATGAGGTTCATTTATAAAAGACCCTCAATAATCAAGAATGAACCATAGAACAAGAGTGTGTCATCGGGAAATGGTTTGAAAATGTGTGCTAGAAAGATAGATCATGAAGCATAGAGCATAAAGAGTGAATGATGTGAGGTTCATTTCAGATTTAGACCCTCAACAATCGTATGAACCATGGAACTAGAGTGTGTCATAGGGTAATGAAGATACAATTGTGTATCAATGTGTGTAAGAGAGACTAGATGTAGAACATGGAGTGTAATGTGTATGTGTAGAGAGATTATAAAGAACTAGTAATGATTGAAAAGGGGGGGGATAAAGAGCAATGCCCCCAAGTGTGTGATGTGGAAAAGAATCAAGTAAAATCATCTAGAAGATCATCATTGTCAAGATCATAACCAATTGGAGTTGGATCAGAGACTTGGTAAGAAATAGTGTGAGGTTGATCATATAAAGAGCCCTTATGGCATAAATTGTACATACCCATTGCATATTCTTCATTAGTGAAAGGTGGTTGTGGACAACCATGTGCATACCATCAAGTAGATTTGAGAATAGCCTAAGAAGGAGTCATTACAAATAGAAATGTGGCCAAAAGGCATAGGAAATGTGATATCAATATGATTTGGATCTAGTGTGCCACCAATGTAATCAAGCCAAGATTTCCCAAGTGTGAGTGGAGAAGAATGAGGAGTGTGTGTAAGGAAGACTATTAAATGGAAGACGCAGAGGCCATAAGCAACAATAATAAATATACATCCATGATAAAGGTGAGGAGAATGAGGTGGAGGAAGGAGATTAGAAAATGTGAATCCTAACCGAGTCAAGTCATCATGTGTGCAAACAATCTTAGAACAAGTGGGGTCGAATGGAATATGAGGCCAATAAGAATTATGAATGAAGAGAGTGCATGTGAAGGGATCCAAGCGTGGAGCATAAGGAACTTGAGAGATGTAACAATGATAAAATGTCTAATGTATGTATAGTGCCTTGAAAGGAATCATGGCATTAGTAGATGGAGGAAGCTTTTTGAATTGATATTCACAAGGCCAATAACAACAAAAGTATCTTGAAAGTAGGATTCATCTATTTCAATAGGAGTAAAGTTAAGATTGCGCAATGTGTCATCATTAAGTTCTACGACATCACCTCATCATCAAAATCATCAATACTAACATTATCTTGTTGTATAACATTATCAAGAATATTGGGAGGAGTGGAGTGGAGGAGCCATGATAGGTGGAGAAGTAACAGCCATGGGGGTGGACATAGTGGGTGATAGAATATCAGTAGTATGAGTAGGAATGGATGGAGTGCATGAAGAAGCAACATAAGAAGAAGAAGTAGGAGTGCTAGATTGACCGACATCATATGTACTAACTTTGTGATATGGAATTGGCTGAGATGGAGGAATGGGCATGGTAATGATAGGATTTATGCGGCAAAAACTGAATGGCCCAGATCCAGTATATAATATATGTTCATAACCATCATGTAAGAATTTAATGCACCGATGAATTATAGATGGAACAACATGCATAACATGAATCCAGGGTCTACCAAGTAAGAAATTGTATTGAAATGTGGCATCAATGACAAAGAATACAGTAGGAACCATTTTAGGCCCAACTTGTAAAGGTAGGGTGATGGTGCCCATGCATGTACAAGTGGTGGAATCATAGCTACAAATGACTTGAGAAGATTTGTTAATTATATTGTCAGTAATGCCCATTTTCTTGAGAGAGAGAGAGAGAGAGAGCATAGGTTTATAGTAGAGCCATTATCAATGAGTACACACTTAATACAGATGGCACCAATAGTAGTAGTGATAAGAAAAGGTGTAAATGGATCATCAACAATAGAAGGAGGGATATCCTCATCACTAAAAGATATAGCATGTGGTAAATTTTAAGAGATTGAATGAGGTGAGAAAATGCAATAGGTGAATTATTGCTTTTAATGTGAATAGAGCGAAGAGACCTCTAATGTGTGATGACAATCGGGTGCACTACGTAATAGATCATAAAGAGATTTTTTTGGTGTATTCTTAAGCTTCTCAATGATGTCATAACCCTTAGAGGTAGTGGAAGGAACTGCATAAGTGATAGGAGGTGGGACATAAATGGGTGGAGCCATAGGAGGACGAGTGTGATAAGTGGTAATGACATTGATTATTAGATCAGATATTGGAGTAACAAAGCGAGGAGGATGTTGAGTATGAACTTGCATAAAATTAGAAGCAGTAGTAACAATTCTAGAAACCTTGGTTGGAGTAAAAGAAGGATAAGAAGAATGATCCATGAATTCAAAAGAAGGAGATGGATTCGATACATTTTTAGAAGGTGGGGTTTGAATGGTAGGGTCACCAAATGATTTAATGATTTTTTTTTGTAAAACCCTAATTACAGAGTAACATATGATAATAAATGCTAAAATGCAGATTTAACACAAATAATAAGATAATAAAATATGAAACCCTAAGTGTAAGAGAGAGAGAGAGGAAAGGACTTAATTGATTTGCACTTGATCTGGGACTGATGCATACTAAGAAAACTGTTGAATAAGAAGTGAAGAGTGTCACAATTGCTCGAGATAAATTACAGACTACAGGAATATGCCCGGACACGGGCACCCATAGAGGAATAGGGGCACCTAGTGCCAAGGCCTCTACTAGGCGCCTATGAATGCAAAAATGGTCGAATTTGATCTTCATTATGTCACACAAGTGTCGCAAATATTTTATGTTGATCACCTATGTGTCATTGATCCCTTTAGACCGGTCTTTCATTAAGAAAATTCGAACCTTACTCCTCAAGAAGACCTATTTAACTTGAACCTAGTAACGAAAAGCCCTATTTGTTGGGATTAAAGATATAATTTTCAACATCTCATATTTCACTATGACACACATCGATGTTATCACCTACTACATTAGAATTTTTGTGATATCCCCTTTTTGGGACAAATAGAAATCTGCAACACTCTCAACACCAATCGAACTAAGAAGGATGAGATCCTTTTAATTCAACCTCAAATAACCCAATGTCAGTGTAATTACAACCCAAAATGGGGTTGGAATTAGCCAAGGTGGTGGGTTAGATGGGAGAACTAATTGGAAACCCAATCTTTTCCAGTTCATATTTTTATAGCAGCGTTTATTGAATAAAAATAACCCACAGACAATTGAAACTTCAAAAATTCATATCTCATTCAATACTCAATATTTTTGCATGAAATCAAGTGCATAATAAACTAGAATTTAAGAGCTTTCTAATGCATAATCAACCATATTTTTCTGAGCTTTGAAACCCCACTAAAACATACCTAGAAATATCAAATAAAATCGTCGGGGTTAGAGAAAAATATTTAAAATACTTCCAGCACTTTCCTAGCTTCCAAACACACCCAAATCGATTTCCCTTGCTCTGAAATTAATGATAACATAAACCAGAATTTAGATCTAGCTTATTCACCCTCAAAACATGCCAAAATATTCTCCAATACAAGTTATCATAGTTGGAAAATAGCAGCAGGGAATAGCAAGGTGATAAAGTGCCTCAAACCCTTCCAAGATCACTTCAAAATGAATGACAACATTCAAATTTATCCCAAAAATAAATGTGTCAATATATAAACCAAGTCGTCAAGATTAAGATGAATAAATCATGCATACATTCACTCAACAAACACTAGAAGGCTTCACACTCTCCAAAATATGGTGGTGTTGAATAAACACCTTTGTTATGAGATCTCATGGGCATACATCCCTCTTCAAGCATGAAGATAATTTTAATAAAAACATCAACATGCCCCCAAGGGGTCGCCACCATCTTCTTATATAGCTTTTGCATTTCAAATCTCCAAGTTTCCCTCCTCTTTTTGGCACAAATCTCTATGTGGGAGAGTTACTTTTAAAATAGCCTTCTTTCCTGGAAAGTCACACTCCAATTAAAACATTAATTTCCTCTTTTTAATATTTTAAATAAAAACATAAGAGGAGAATTAATTATTTAATTTAAAAACAAAAGGAGTAATGACATTTTCCCAATTTTTATCCTTTAATCCATGGGAAGGGTGGATTAAAGGTCTCCAATATTTAATTTAATTAATGTCCCAAAAAGGGGACATTACAATTGCACTCTTCTACCGGTCCTCAATACTAGATGGGTTGCAAGTCACGTCAAGCCTTGTGGGTCCATAGTATTCATAGTGTGTGGACAATACAAGTTTCATAAAAACTTAGAATTTTTCTTGATGGTGATATATTAGGGGTTTCCTACTAAGGCTCGTTTATCCAAGAGTGGTCTTCCTAATGGTTTATGTCTTTATTCCTCTAAACTAGAGACCGTTAAACACCTTTTGTGGGATTGTCCTTTTGCAAGATCCTGTTGGCAACTCGTGAAGTGTAGGTTGGCAGCTATTCTTCAAGGACCACTTCATTGGTGGGTTGTCTTGTTGGATAACTCCAATACTCTTATTAGCAGATCCGTTTAGGAGTATTTGAAATTGTGTGTAGATTTTTTCCTTGTTCATTATCTAGAAACTTATATGCAATTATGTCTTCAAGAATGAGGTATGCAAGTCATATGTTTTTTTGGTCATACTTAGAGAAGTGAAGTTAGTATGCAATTGTTTGCTAAAGGATTTATTTTTCTCAAGGAAGCTAAAAGTTTTCAAGTGACGATTATTCAAATTTCATTGTTGTACTTGTGGCCTTAAGGACTAGGTTGTAATTATCATTGTACTATTTTTTTCTTTTGTCTGACAACCTCTCATGTAAATATTTTTATGTGAATATATGAAGCACATATTCAAAATAAAAATAAACAATATACCTTTCTTGCAAAAAAAGAGTATCAACAAGAGAAAATTGTGCAAGAAACCACTCTACAATAAGTGCAAATGTAAGTCATGAAAATAAAAATTCAATAGGCTGGATGGAATCCCCATAATATTTTGTATAAAGGACCATTAAAAATAATGAAGGAAATCCTAAAAACCTCCAAGGAGGACGATTTCAACATCTCTTACCTTTGCTCCTTGCAAAGAATTGAAAGCATGTAAGATCTCATTGAAAAAACAATGCCACAATCATAAACAAATAGTCTTATCCGATATATTGTTACATTACATTATTATTCCCATATGGATAGTGACATATTATATAGGCTGAATAATATTAAATATTATTATATAAATGAATCTCTCTTTTGTTTTTGTGCATCCCTTTCCTCTGCATTTTCATTTCACAACATGGTAGTCGAGTGCTAATGGCTCTTGGACTTGTTAACAAATTTTCCATGTGACGTACTTTACTTTGATTACTCGTTAGCATGAACTTCAAACTTGGAAAAAGAATCTCTACACTTGGCTTCTTCCTAATGTTCTCTTTTGCTTAGGGCCCGGGTAGTCAATTTCCTTAAAAATAGTATAAACAAGGAGAATATAACTTAAATAAAATAATATACGAGATAACTTGACCTTTTGAGGAAATTAAAATAAATATACATTGACCACAGAAGCTATCATATGATGAAAAAAATTCAATAGTCAATAATAACCGAGAAAGCTACTTTTTATAGGAAAATTTGTGTTAAAAGCTTTTGAGTCTAGAGGAAAGTGCTATGCATAGGGAAAGGTGAGTGTAAGTCTAGTTCCTAACATCTTAAAGAAGCTACCCGAGAAGGGCAATATAGATTTCGCCCCCTCACTATAATATTTTGATCCTTAGGCTCGGTATGGGAAGATAGGGTAGCAAGCACTAGTGCATTCTCTGGAGTAGATTTCTTAGCAGTCAAGCTCCAATAATTTCTAAAATAAATATCATTTCGACTCTTTTGCAAATCATCTAATCAAGTCATCCGAGGTGGTATATGAATTTAACATGTTTTTGACTTAACGGGTAATGATAAATGTAGTTATTAGATCACTGCCAACCAAGACACCAATTTGATGTATGAGACCCCCCTTTTCAAAGTCCAAAAGAGGATTGTTTCTCCATTTACCTTGTATATTGTTCAACAAGGTGCTTAGTCCTAACCACCTCCATATTTTAACATGTGACCTCCTTTATGGAGTACACAAGCCTTCACCATTTGGCCCACTCGAGTTAGTCTCCTCTATCACTCCATTATTCGTTCAAAGTAGACCACCCATGAATGGAGCTCCCACTTTTGTGTTCGGATTTTAAATCCTATACGGTTCTCTTCCCATATTGTTTCCCAAGTATCATATCTTTATGAAACACCTTTATTTATTTTATAGGCCCAACTTATGTATTGACCACGATTTACTAGAGCATTGGTATTCAATGGTCATTTATCACACATTTATCCTTTTACCCAATTTTGAATACTTGGTTTCAGTTAGTGGTTTCACTTTGTCACATATTTGACTTTGTGAATCATACCATTGAGGGCATGGCCTCTCTTTAACATTATTTTGAATTCAACTTTCATCTCATGGTGCGGTCAAGGTTGACTATTTTAAAACTACAATGTCATGTCCCTTTTTTGAGATAATTTTGTTTGAAGACCTTGACCCATTTTCTTCCTCATGGGTCCAGGGACAACTAGAGGAAGCCATCAATGTCATCACGTGCCCAATAATAAATTAAAAATAAAAAGAGATTGGTGAGCATGTCGGCTCCAAACAATAAAAAGAAAATAATAATAAAGCAAGTCTAATTGTGGTCACCTCATTTGAGAGCCCCAAGACTTGGTGCCGCCCTCTTATTATAAATAGAGATTGTTGGCATTAGTTTGGCATATGATAATTTTATGAATTTATATCTTGGTGAAGGTTGGCTAATGTATCTCCTTTTACTATCTCTCTCAATGACGAAACCCCTTAATTGAGGGCTTGTGTGGAGGACGGAAACCCTCAGCGAGGAAAAAACCCTCTCCACGATTGTATTTTGCAAAGAGGCATTCAAGGAGCTGAATTAAAGGGTTTTGAAGGCACATAGTGGGTTTAAAACCCCAAAACAGTCATTGCTCTAGAAGGGTGTTGGTGGCAGCGATTAATGGTTTTTATACATTTATTTTAGTCACTAACAACCCACTAAAAATCTGAAAAGTGTTGTTTATTTTCAGCTTTGCATAGTTTCCTGGGAGTCCCCAAAAAGGGACATTAGATACAAATCCGTTCCTTTATAGTGTATTGTAATGGTTTAGGTATTCCTAGTGTTTATTTACCCAGGGGGAAGTTTGTTTGCTAATTATGAAGGAATTTTTTTTCCTTTTGGGGATAGGGTGACAAAAAATTATTGTTTGTGATCTTTCCTGGCCCTTTGTATTAGGAGATTGTGCCATTTGTCCTATTTTTATACCAATATTTTTATTTACAAAAAACCATATAGCAAAAAAATAAACAACCCAATTTATCCAAAAATGGAAAATGAAAGCTATGAACATCATGTCTTTATCTTACTACATCAACTTGTCAACAAACAAAGCCTCTTAGTGAACAACTATATGTCCACTTTGAAATCCATAGATTTGATTGAAATGAAGAAAGTGGGATTCCTCAACTTTGAAAGAGCTATAAAGAATAGAAGTGCCCTATTCCCAAGAAATTTTATTCTAGCAAGGGATACCCTCAATCGTCTATCTTGAATACAAAAATGTTGAAGGTATTATGAAATTGAAGCTAATCGATAAAAACTTTCATGTGTATCACCCAACATAAATTTGTAGATAACATAGTTTTCTACATAATCCACAAGTAAACAATTAGAAATTTGAAAATGAATCTCAATTGGCACATTAAACATTGAGAGAATAAATTAAAAAACATTGTAGTCCACTGCCACCACATACCCAAAAAAGTTGGAAAAACAAATTAAATGAACATGTAAAATGTATAAATGACTGTAAATACATTTTCAAAAAAATGGAAAATAATAAGGGTCCTCGAGAATAATAGAATGTCTTTCGAACAAAATTTCTAAAATCGGTCTAGAGTATGATCGCTATACATGCATATAGATGCATGGCTATAAAATCTTATAGTTATTTAGAATCTTGTAGAGAATATTCCTCTTGGAAGGAACATAAATTAAGTAGAAAATTAACTCACTAAAATTGGGCAACAACAATCATACCAATAGGTAGAAGATTAGGGATACTTGTGTAACTCGATCACAATGATTGCTTCCCAATTTCCAAAAGAGTGCAATTGAATGGACAAATTGACATTTTGTTGAAACATAACTATAAAAGAAATCTCGAATGGTAAAAATAATGATCAAATTTTAAATTAAAGGGAGAATTGTTGTAATGTCCCTTTTTCCCACTTGAGAGCTATTATTTGGTCTTCTTGCCATTCCTTCTCCGTGGTAAGGAAGAAGAGAAGAAGGAGGAGAAAATTGAGCTTCCATTTGATATGTTTTTACTAATTTTTTAATATGTCCTTTTAGTGTTTTCTTTCTTATAACAGGTCAGTTGGGTTTTAATTAATTAATGGAAGCTAATGAAGGAAAAGAACATCTTTAAGAGGTCGGCCTTTTCTAATTGAGCATTGGTGCCAAAAAGGAGGATATAAAAGGAGATTAGAGGCATCATTTACATCTAGTCTTGGTGCATTTTATTCTACTTGGGCATAGAGAGCTAGTTGCTCCTTGTTCATCCACTTGAGGACAAAAACCCTCTTGTGAGGCCTCATTGAAGGATGAAAACCCTTCATGTGGCTTAGGTGAAGGACAAAAACCCTTCATCATTGTTTGGTCTTAAGTGAAGAGTTGATTTGAAGATCTATTTGTAATTTCCAGTTGATATTTGAATTATTTAGGGTGGAGCAACCTACCTTGGGTAGGGTTTGGAACTATTGGTGAAGAATTTGAGAAATTTGGTTTCATAATCTGATTTGTAATATTTTTAAAGGTGGAATCTGAAGTTTGATGAATTTAGAGGGTTTCTAGACCCATATTTCATATTTTTCTTGTGGCTGCAATTTCCAGTTCATATTTAATTTTCAGCAGTGTATTCTTCAACATTTCTTTGTGATTTTGGCTTCTAATATTCCATAAAATATATATATATATATATTGGTGAGTTGGTTTGTGGTGATTTTTGGCATTTTTGGTGATAGTTCAAGTCGCTGATTTTACTCTTTCAGTCTGCTGCAATTTAAATTTCAGATCTGCATTTGGTGTGTTTGGTTGAAACCCTCAAAAGGGTTATTACAATTGTGCAAATCCATAAAATGTCATTGCATGTCAAAATTTCATTTAAAAAACTGCATCATAACACTAATAAAAATGGGGAAGAAAGTTTTTTTAAGAAAATAGTATAACAAATAGAATATTATCTTTACATTCGACATAAAAAATCCATAGAAAACAATTCCTCTCTATCATCTATGATCTCCTCTTGCAATGCCTATTTCCTATGCACTACATATAAAATAATTACATACAAGTATATGCTTATATGTTTGGTAAATGTGCAATGTTTTTAGTGAGAAAAATGAAATATGTCCTAACAATGAAGTGAATGATGATAGAACCATTTCATGTGCTTGATATCTTAGCCATGACCATTTACCTTGCCATTCATATATCCATACACAAGGAGGTCAATTCTAACAATATTCATAACAAGAGAGTAGCTTAATAAGAAATTTATATGGTAGAGTTGACTAGTAATAATGGAAATGGTTTAGATAGCCACAATGCTAATCTAGAGTCTAGACTTATAACTAAAATTAACTCCATAATCAATTTAAGTATTTGATATAATGATTCCTTCCTGATTTTTCCTTTACTCGTGACTCTATGGATACAAGTGTAGTTGTTCAATTCTCACATTAACCACTTGCACTCGTGAGATTGTTCATTGATCTTCTTGAATACTCTACGTAACTAAGGTTAACTTTGACTTGTAACAAACACAATAAAGCACATTGTTAGAGAACAACAAATTCAAATGGTTTTAGGGATTGCGTTAATGTGATAATTTTTATAAATTCAGTAGCAAATACTCATCCTCAAAAGATAAAGAGAATATATAATGAAATGCAACTTGTTTATGTTGGAGGTGGAGAAAAGGGTTCTAACCTAGATAGTGTAAGATGGATTGACTGCTCTCATGGAAAATTCTCCTTTTTGAGGATGAATAGAGACACCTTTTAACATTGTCCCTATATTAGCTGTTCTCATATCAATTTGATGACTCAATGACCTGTAGCCCATTGCAAAAATATATGGTGTCTTGACACTTCCCACTTTGTAGTAGGCAATTGAGCAAACCAACTACTTATTCCAACGCATAACAAGACTTTAAATTGATAGATTAATAGTATTCAGAGCTAACAAATTTATTAAAGCTCACAACAGAGAAAATTATTCCATATATGAGAACATTAGAAAGTGAACTTAAAATTGAGTTTAGGTGATGCTATAGATATAACACAACTTTACATATCAAAGCATGTAAATGCAAAACATTTAATTAATCACTAGATCACAATGAAAACCAATTACATAATATGGGAGATATCATTAGGTGGGCATGGCTAACATAGAATTAAAACTTCTTCAACAATAGCAAGGATGACTTAGGCCTAAGCTATCTGCATGCAAGACACAAGGCAAGACAAGGAGATTAAAACATGCAACTTCTTTTACGAGTGTAGTTTACATGTTGAGGTTTACTACATGTCTTATATTTAATTAAGAGAATGTGTGATGTATATGGAATAAAATCGATACTAGTCCCCCATCCCCAAACCTCTAGGATGTTTCCAAACTCTAGGTGACGTATGCCCACGTAACACTGCTAGTTCAAATTGAAAATGCCCAAATTACTAATTATAGCATTGAAACAGAAAACAATGGACCTTGTGAAAATATGATCCAAATCTAAAGAAAGGGATAAGATACTAAAAATGTATAATTAAGTGTGATTGATGGTGAAATAATTTTTCAGATGTAAATTATGGTTTTCCACCAACGGTCACAGGGCAAAGCCCCTCCTTATGGCAAGGAGAGGCTCCCATTATTAAATGTAAACTAACTAAAAGTTTTGGGGTGGCCATTAGGCCGAGGATCACACAAGAATACTCCACTAAACCTCAGTGACAAAGTGCTTGTACAGGGCACAAGGAACAATTTGTTATGAGGAGAGGTAAAGGGGAGTTAGGAGAATAAGGAAAGAGGGAGTTAATGTTATGAGTAGGCTTACAAAATTCGGACACATCAACCGAGTAGGTCCATATTCAATTAGAAGAACACAACAATGCTAACAATGATAAGACTAACAAATCATAAACACATAATTATATAGATTCATCAAGGACAAAAGATCCTTCTTGGTTATGCAATTTCATCATGTTTACAAAGTTGGAAATTAAAGAGGGTGGAGGAACGTAGACATAGAAAATAGAGGAAATGTAGCTATCATGTCCCTTTTCTCCAAATTAATAGCATAGTTGGAGTTGCGGGAAATTCTTCTCCATGAAATGAAAAGAGAAAAGCAAGGAGAAGACTTATAATCAGTCTTTTATTATTTTATGATGTTTTTAGTAAAGTTGAACTCAAGTATATGGGTCGGCAAAGGCATAATTTAAAAAAGAAGAACATGTAAGGAGGAAGTTTACAATAGGATCCTTAGTATTTTTTATGTCTTTTAATAAATAATTATAGAGTGTATGGGTCGGCCATGGTGGAGAAAAAGTGACATGAAAGGTCATGAGGCATATGAAGGGTCATGTCTTTTCAATTTTGGCGCCACCCTTAGAAAATGTATAAATAGGGGTTTAGGGGCAACATTTGGGATAGGAACATTCATTTGTAAATTCAGATTTTGAGAGAGAACTCTCATTATTTCTCCATGTGGGATGAAAACCCCATATGAGGTCCATTGGAAGGATGAAAACCCTCTCCAATTGACTTTAAACATTTATATTTGCAGATTATCATTGAATTAAAGATCTTTTTGAGCATATTCAGATTTATTGCAATTATTTCTACCTATTCGACTTGCATGTGATTGAAATATAATTTGTTAAGTGCAATAAATATCAAATCAATTCACTATATCAAGTCGCCATACATTTTTAAGGCTGAATCTATCTTTTCACGCAAATCGAGGCACTGTTTCATGCAAATTGAACCATTATATGATTGCTGCGATGTCCCAGATTGCACAGTTATTTACAACAGTTTGATTTCTACCTAAATCAATTCGATTTGGCTTGAATTCAGTTCAAAATTGTTTAATAATTGTTGCTAAAGGTTTTTTGGATACTTGTTGAAGATTTTTGGCACTTATTTCCATAATTTTATTCCGCTGTAATAAATTTCCAGTCTGCTGCAAATTAAAATCAGAATTCGGAATTTTATTTAAATCTCTCAAAAAGGGACATTACAGTGGTATCAGAGCATGGATTCTCAAAAGGTTGGGGTTTCGATAATCACGGAGGTGGAAGATCTCTTCAAAAATACCAAGCTCTACCAGTAGACATCCGTAATGCCATGCCATTTCCAGATTTCATAAGATGGGAATTCGGTATTCTAGGTGTGCATGGCCATAAAGACCTCCCTCAAAAGATAAATAACATCAGCGTTAGTGATGAAAGAAAGATTGGAGAACAAGAAGCAGTAATGGAAGAAATCCATATAAGGCAGTCCGCTGGTCCACTTGTAGCAGCAGGCAAAAAAGAGCCTGAAGATGAAGAATTAAGCTCGAGGGGGACCACCAAGACATCCCAAGCACTTGTGAACAAGGTGCGAAGGAAGAAGAAGTGGATGAAAGCTTTGTTGAAGGCCCGAGGATCGAATACAATTCAGATGTGTTGCTCCCTAGCTTGTCTTCACAAAGAACTGATCACCATCATCAATTCAATTCAAATATGGGCAGATTACGGAGCACATTGAATGGTAAGGAGTACCCACATCCTATCCATGCATACAACAATACAAGTACAAGAGCTATGATAGAAGTGACAAAGGATAACCATCCCTCCAAAATCCATGGTTTGAACACTAAGAAATGGGAGAAAACTCCCCATAAAGAGCAACATGAAGAGGCTGGACTGATCCTAGCAGCAGCAAAAAGGACAATTGAGGGAGATATCAGCATTGTGAAAGCACCAAGACATGGGGGAATTGACAAGCAAGCATCAAGCAAAGATACAATAAAGGTAAGCACCCAAAAGTGGAAAATCATGGAGGTATGATGTTTTTGAAATATTGCTTGCATGCTGATTTGAACTCAGAAGTTTTGAGCAGCCCTGGGCATGGAAATATTTCAGTTTGGGCCTATATATTAATTCAGATTTTTCACCATGAGTGGATAATTAGAAACACTCAGGTTTCATATATGGTGAGTCCACTTTGGTCACTAATGATGAGATACCTTTGTGCACATCACACTTCATGGGATGAAGAGGAAAGGGGTGTTATTTTTTGCATTAGAGTATTTTCAGATTGTGATGAGGCTAACAAGGAGGGTGAAATTGGACATGATGGCATTTTGGTAGGAGCACCAAATTACAACTCTTTAATTGAAGGTGATCTACATGGGTACATGGTAAGCTCCACATTTAATATAAAGGATGTGTGCATAAAATTGGTGTGGAATGAATGTTACTCCTTTGATCTGGGCATAATAACCTAGCTAAGTATGATGGAGGGCAATCAAGGGGTTGGTTTATGGTGTATTAAGCTTGCCAATACAAGCCTATATGCTGCTGATTTGGAACAGTAGACATGTTACACAATAAATCAATTCCTTTCATTAGTCATTCATGTTGAGAAGAGTTTCTTGCACCATATATTTTGGCCTATATGTTGGAAGGATAAGCACAATGAAAGATCACCAATAATGTTTTTCTTCCAAAACAGATTTTTAATGAATTGTAAATGACAAACTAGAATTTATTGAAACCCTCGGAGGTCGAACTAGGGAAAATGTGAATTAAATACAACTAAAGTGACTAGGGTTTTGAATAAAACTCAATGTAAAATACTTTAAAAATTTGTTCTTTCCATCCCAATCGATTGCTAGTATTTTTAAAGGCCAAAATATGCTAGAAATCAAATTTAATTACAGGTAAATAATTCTAAAAACAGTATGAAATCTAAATACAAATTGGCCATAAACTCCTAAAAATTGCTCGAAAAATATAAATTTGCAGCTCTCTCCATTTATAAAAATATAGAGATGTTTGACAATAATTTCCAAAGGAAAATACCTCTAGAATATGCCCCAAACAACCCCTAAATTGGGTCGATTCAAATACCGCAAATTAATTACCAAAAAACACCAAATACTACTGGAAACTTGACCGAAAATCTGAATTAGCTCACTAGAAATTCCCGAGTGAAAGCTCCTCCCAATCCCTTGGGGTTTTCGTCTCTGACAAGAGATAAATTCTCAAGGGTTTTCGTCCTTGGAATTTTTACAAAAGCTGGAAGCTCTTTGCAATGAAAATATGATAATAAAAATCTGGATATCCTCTCCTCAAGTCGACCTCTCCATATAAAGGAGAAATGGCCCAAACAACCTCCAACAACATCCAATGAGATCACTTGACTCTCCCTAGGCCAGTCACATTTTTCTAAGGAGGCTTTATGGCACACTTTTCTATTTTTTCATTACTTGGGCAAGTCGCATTTTTCACTAGATGAATACATTTAATTTTTAATTGACTTTGCCCAAGTTCTAATTTTTTATTAAGTTTTATTATTTTATTGTATGTGCATTATAATTTTATATTTTAATATTTTGCACTATACAAATAAAATAAATAAAACTTAATTACCTTGATTTCACCCTTTGGCCGTCGGGTAAGAATGGGCCAAAGGTCTTCACTCGAACTACTCGAAAAGAGGGACATTACAGTCCTCCTTCCCTAGATTGCTTGCCCCCAAGCAATCACAAGTAGCAAACATGCACCCTCATCAGTTCCTAGATCCCAAATCAGCCTAAGCCTTTTGAATGGCTTCACATGCACTATACCAAATTTTTTCAAGGTTGCAAAAATAACTCATGCAACTTACTTGTGAAAAGTACCACGATCCTCCTCATGTATGCCCCAAATTTGCCGTACTCCTCATCATGTCCTTGTTGTCCCATGCTGCAATGAAGTGAAAAATCCTCATATATGTCTTCATTAGGTGATTCCTTGTCCACAACTATCATAGACATGGTTGTCATTTGATGGGGCAGTGTGTATTTGAGTGCCTTCATGGTAACTTGTTTCCCTTCATGTTGGAAACTCAACTCCATAGCCTGCAAATCTTGGGTGACTCTTCCTAATGAATGAAGCCATTGCATACCAAGTACCACATTGTTATCCTTCAAATCAATAACATAGAAGTCATCATGAAGAGTGTACTCACCAAATAGAATGTTGATTTTGCTCACTTTCTTTTTGCAAGGAATAGTGAGACCACCTGCTGTAATCACATCAAAGCCATCAAAATGATCATAATGCAAGCCTCTTCTGTTCACCAATCCTTCATCCATGAAGTTGTGTGTGGATCCACTATCAAGAAGTGCCATTATCTTACACTCAAACATGGTACCTTCAAATATGAATGGATTGTACCTTGGTGCTCCTGAAAGATAAGTGATTTTACCTCCATGTTCCATGTTTGGTGTTGGCTGCTCCTCTTCCTTTTCTGAATCAATATTATCATCCCCATCTGACATAACCTCTATGAGATGAATCTTTCCTTTACCATTCCTTTACCAAGGCAATTATGTCTAGGCTCCCAATGATCCTTACAATGAAAGCAAAGTTTCTTCCTCCTCAACTCATTACGAGTCTCCTGATCCATCTTTGGTGTAGACTCAACCTTTGAAGAAGTGGGCTGCTCACTTCCCTGCTGCTCTGATTTTTCATTCTTGACATTCTTCTTTTGTGGCTGAAATGGAGTAGTATCCAAGTCCATAGTTGTCTGAATAGCTTCATGCAAAGTCCTAGGCTTAAGAGCCTTGACAAAACCTCTCAATCTATCATGAAGCCCCTCAATAAACAACATCACTACTCTCTTCTCAGGCATCTCTGGTACCATCACTACAATACATTGAAATTTGTTGATGTATGCATCAATGTGCCCACTCTGTCGAAGTTGTGCCAAGTCCCTGTAATAAAGCTCCACATCCTTGCGATCAAATCTCACAATCAACCTCTCACTAAACTCCCTGTATGATCGCAAAAGATCATGATTCTACATGACTAGCCCATGGTGCCACCAATCGTACACTACTCCCTCAAGGTGCAACATGGCAAACTAGATAGCCTCCTACTCCTGCATAGGCTTGAGAGTGAGGTATGTGTCGAGCTTGTGAATCCATGCTCTGGCACTGATCTTTCCACTACCATCAAATGTGGAAAGGGTCACCTTGTTGGTGGCCTGCTTCAACTCCTTGTTCTATTGTGCTCTAGGCCTCTATACATGTCTAACTCATAAGCTCTCTCTCATCTGAGCACTATACTGATGAAGGGGAAAGGCATTCCGTATATCTTCGGTAAAGCCGTCCATTTATCATTAGTTGCCATAATGTTATATTGAAAATTTGAATTCTCCAAAGGGTCCTCAACCACTGGTGGTTCCTCTCTAGGTAGGAAACTAGGCTACATAGGCCTATCTACAGTCCTGGTAGATCTCCTCTCCTCTGTATGTCTCCTCTCATGGGTAGGGGAATCTCTCATGCTACCAACCTCTGTAGGTGCCCTTTTGTGCCTCATGTGACTGCTAGCCATTGATGTGGATCTATCCCTTCTATCCCTTCTATCACGTTGGTCTCTTACATCCATCCTGCTCATCAACTGCTACATACTCTGAATCACGTCCCTGAAAATCTCATGATCTGGGTCAACCCATTCATCCCAGGGAGGGCTAAGTGATCCACCTCTTCACTCCATGGTTTCAAAACTACTACTTGTATCCAAACCTGTTATGAGATGTGCTTGTCTCCTTGTATTATACATGTGGGGTCCAAATTCTCTCGGTTGAATCAATTAAACCTGAAGTTCGAAGGATAAGAGCAGCTCCTGGAAAATTTCCAATCCATTTCTTCTCAGCATACCAAAACAGTTTACAATTCCAGAGAGGATAGCGGATGGGTTCTCTATGCAATATACAAAAAGGTGCTCTCAACTCCACATCTCCATAAGATCAAATAAGGTATGTGCTGATTTTTTGATGATTAATGTGGCTGAGTTTAAAGATCAAGGATGGCATTCGTTGAGAGAGTTCACTCTCAATTATCAAAGCATGAAGATAAGCCACGTGGACCAAGGGTCATTACACAAAATCTCATTGCAAGATTGGAAGTCATCAATATCAGTGGAGTATGTTGAGAACAAGATTGCTAAAGATGTGATTGGTAGAGAAATCCGTAAAGGAAGATACCAGGTGATGGTTGGGCTTATTCCTTACCAAAACCAAGTCTAGTTGATACTCGAATCATGGGTGAAGAGTAAGATCTGGAGGGCTGATCATGATACTCCATGGGCTAATCATCGGGGCCACTTCATGAGACAAAACAAGCGTGAAGAAAAGAATTTTAGTCCTTCTCCTTACTTGTGGAATTTAGAAGATGCTTGCATGATATGTTCCAAGAGGCATAAGTTTGAGGGAAATTTTGTATATTCTCTAGTATGGGTGGACAGAAGGATATTATGGGAAACTTGCAGTTGTTCACATAGTCACCAGAGTGGAGGAGGATGGTTCTAATTTTCAGTTCTATGACCCCATAATAAGGTACAGTTTTTGCTTAGTCTATTTAGTTTACACTACAACAAAGTCATACAAAGTTTGGGGGCATTTAGAGATCCAAAAGTCAGAGGAACTTGCTTTCAAAGGTCACATGGAGTATGAGTTCCACTTGGAGAATGATGAAATCAAAGTTATGGGTTCGTTGCTCCTAATTTTTCAAGTTATGCAAATCAAATTTCAGTCTCTTCTTATCTCATGGGATTGCTTTCCTTAGTGAGTTTTCAGATTGATGATTGTTATACCATGATTAGAGGATCGAATGTGCAAAAATCAGAAATGAGCAACAGTAAATTGGTTTTTTTCGAGTGCATTCCTTCATGGGATATCAAGAGAGGAAGATTTCAGTTGAATAAAGAAATAAAATCAGGTTATGATGTATCATTTTCAGACTTGTACATCCTGATTTTTGGAGGAGAAATGCTTGATTACAACCATGTTCAGGACAACTACCAGATGCATGAAGATTGTGGAACTCCCACCAGCAAAAAGACAATTGCAAGGCCAGAGGGAGTGTTGTTAAACACTCAAGTTTCTTCTAAGGAGTTTGTTTCTTGTGTAGGTACAAAGATGAAGACTACAAGGATCACATGGGATCCAGGAGATTGTGATTGCTTGGGGACAAGCAATCTTGGGGAGGGAGGACTGTCATGTCCCTTTTCTCCAAATTAATAGCATAATTGGAGTTGCGGGAAATTCTTCTCCATGGAATGAAAAGAGAAAAGCAAGGAGAAGACTTATAATCAGTCTTTTATTATTTTATGATGTTTTTTAGTGAAGTTGAACTCAAGTATATGGGTCGGCCAAGACAGAATAAAAAAGAAGAAGAACATGCAAGGAGGAAGTCTACAATAGGATTCTTAGTATTTTTTATGTCTTTTAATAAATAATTATAGAGTGTATGGGTCGGCCATGGTGGAGAAAAAGTAACATGAAAGGTCATGAGGCATATGAAAGGTCATGTCTTTTCAATTTTGGCGCCACCCTTAGAAAATGTATAAATAGGGGTTTAGGGGCAGCATTTGGGATAGGAACATTCATTTGTAAATTCAGATTTTGAGAGAGAACTCTCATTATTTCTCCATGTGGGACGAAAACCCCATATGAGGTCCATTGGAAGGACGAAAACCCTCTCCAATTGACTTTAAACATTTATATTTGCAGATTATCATTGAATTAAAGATCTTTTTGAGCATATTCAAATTTATTGCAATTATTTCTACCTATTCGACTGGCATGTGATTGAAATATAATTTTTTAAGTGCAATAAATATCAAATCAATTCACTATATCAAGTCGCCATACATTTTTAAGGTTGAATCTGTCTTTTCACGTAAATCGAGGCACTGTTTCATGTAAATCAAACCATTATATGACTGTTGTGATGTCCCAAATTACACAGTTATTTACAGCAGTTCAATTCCTACCTAAATCAATTCGATTTGGCTTAAATTTAGTTCAAAATTGTTTGATAATTGTTGCTAAAGGTTTTTTGGATACTTGTTGAAGATTTTGGCACTTCTTTCTATAATTTTATTCCGCTGTAATAAATTTCCCGTCTATTGCAAATTAAAATCAGAACTCTAGAATTTTATTTAAGTCTCAAAAAGGGACATTCCATTAGCTTTTATTTCTTGATTTAGTAGTGGTAAATCTCAACAACATACATTCAATCAACAATTGCTAACCCTTGAATAGAGAAGTCATTCCAATTTATAGCATTGCAAAAATTCTCTTCCTCTTCCCCTCATGTGACTTTTCATCTCACCACCATTTGTGACTTTTCACATTCTTTTAGAAATGAAATTAAGTCCTTTTCTTATTTTTGAAAAGGGACTTTTACAATATAACACTAAGTCACTTAAGTGAATAAGACAAAAGAGTGAAAAAGTACATTCTTAATAAAGGAATAGAATGTTGGAGAGAGAGAGAGCGAGGAGAGAGAAGAAGAGAGAGAAGTAAAAATACAGAGATGAGAAAGCTCTTTCTGATGAAGAAATTGCTTTTGATGGATTCTGAATGAAGATGAAGCCTTCTGATGGACCTGGGAAATGCTTCATGAATGAGAATCTTGACCTCTTACATCCCGTTAAGCTAAAATGAGGTGATTGCAATGTCCTCCTTCTTGAGGTATGATCACACTACAAGGTTTTGAATGAGTGTTTAAGAACACTACCTAGTGAATGGAATCAAGTGAAACTTGAGATGACTGCTCATTCTTGCATACATGATGCTCCATATGAAGATCATCCTCCACTTGCCCTTCTTGGCTCCTAAAACCTCCTTGAATAGAATTAGCTCATACACCCTCTTACTCATATGCTTCTCATGGGAATAGATTTCTTCTTCCTGATAGAAGGGAGTTGAAGGAATACCGGGGATGAGCTCCATGTTCTTTGACCTCCAAACCGCACCGAAAGAAGTCTCCTCTTGAATGATCAACAATTGTAGCCTATCGGGTACACTGAGAGAAGATGTGAGAAGCACTTGATGAGTGGACCACTTAAAACCATGGAGGATGTCTTCCCTCACTTGAAACAATCATCTCAATCCATGAAACATTGCGATGCATCTTTATAATGTCCCCTTTTAGGACAAGTTAGGAAATAATATAAATCTGATCACACACTGTTGGAAAATAATTACTTTTCAAACCTCAACTGCTGCAATTTTCAAAAATTCATATATTTGGCTAGAGAATTCCAAATGAGCTGAAATTTTGGATATTGGACCAAAAAAATATGAAGAATAATATGCAAAAATCAGATTTCACACAACCAACACGAAACCCTAATTTTTCCCTAAAAAGTAGGTCACCCAACACATTTAGGGCACCAAATCTACTCCAAAAATTATAGAATCACCTTCTCCTTATTTCTCCTAATTGCTACAATCACATTCAATATTAAATTGATCCCAAACTGCAGATCTGAAATTAATATTTAATTGTTAGCAACCAAATAGTCATCGACAACTGAAATCTTCTAAAATTCATAACTCCTTCAATATTCCATGTTTTCCCTTCAAATAAAATGCAAATAATTCTATAAATTAAGATCTTTCCAAAGAACTAAAGATTTGAATTTTATGATAACTGAAACCCCTCCAAAACAGCCCCCAAAATCCCCAAACCAGTCGCTAGGGTTAGAATAAATTGCATAAGTAATTTTCGACACTTAATAACCCTTCAATACACTCAAAATAGCTGCCCAAACTTAGCAAAAATAAGCCAACATAGATCAGATCTTGAATATAGATGATTTACCCTTAAAACATGCCAAAATAAGACCCATATCAAGTTGCCATGGTTGGAATAATTACAACATTAAAGTCAGACCATAAAGACATCAAAAATCACCACTAATCATTCAAATATCCTCATCAAACCAACTCACCAATGTTAGCAAGTATGAATCATGCATAGAACATACTTCAACACAAGAGAACTCAACAAATGGAACAAGAGAGAATACTTCAATTGATCAAAACCAACTCACTAACTTCCCACGCAAGAGAGAGAGAGAGAGAAAGCATTAATGGGCATGCATCCCAACTCCAAGCATGGAGTATCAAATAAATATCATCATAACATAAGTCTAACAATGATCCTAGCACTCCTTTTATAAGCAAGGAGGCACAAAATTTGAAATCCCTAGGAGAGGGAAATTATTAAATAAAAGCAGTTTATTTTCCCTAGGTGTGGCATCCCCTTTTCAAAGGGTGATTTTAATATTTAAAAGCCACCTAAATATTATTTAATTAATTCCCCTTTTTAATTTGCATTTTGGGAATTTAATTAAATAATTAAATAAATATTGCTTTATAATGTCAAATGATAAAAATCACTCTCCGTAATATTATAAAATTATTTAATATAATTTTCCCCTTATCATGCAACATCCCTAAAGCCCACGGGGAATGATAGGCTAAGGGTATTCAAAATGGGGACATTACTCTTTGACTAACCACATACATGAAATGAACTTGATGCACTTATGTAAAATGAGACAATTGCCTCTAAGCATAATGCAACTATGATGATCTTTTCACCTTGAGCATATTAATAATAAATGAGACGCAATACCCTATCCTTTTGACACCGAGGTGAAGGAGAGAGATATTGAATACATTGTCCTTCACTTCTATGATCAAGCACCCGCATGAGGTGGAACAAAATGTCCTCCAAGACCAAAATACACATTAAGACCAAAATTGGGAACCAAGAGGGCTTTCCTTCCGCTTGAGTCATGAATCAACTTTCAAACCTCTTGAAATCATGAAATTATCCTCATGACTCCTATGAGGAAGTATCCTGAAAAATGACCACCACATAGTGACATGCAGAGATTTATAGGTACTTCAAAATCGACATCTTCACTTTGAAACACCTTACACTTACCACATCCGAAAATGTGGGAATTTGCTTGTAAGATGAAAATTTGACCTCTATGAATATTAGAACCAGCAAGGCATGAAGAGGAGGAGAATATGTGATCATATTCAGCTCACTTTGATCATTTATAATTTTTAGCAAGTCACACATGGGTGTCCATTTCTTAGCAATTTTACCAATTTTGCCATTTTTGAATGTTTTGCACAAGGAATGTCTTGAAGTACTGGAAACAAAATTTTCCTCAGACTTACTATTTTAGTAAGCTATATGATACAAATTTTCTAAAAATAGAAAGTGGTCTTCCGGGTGTCGATCGAATCGAAACCAATTCTAGAAGTTTCTATTTTTCATTTCAAGGCTTTGCTCCAATTTTTGAGAGATTCCAATCGCTAGGTTTTGTAGATCTGAGAAAAGGTGATTTTAGCTTGAAAACTTCATGTGGCTGTAAAAATAAATGGATGCATCAATGGGGGCATGTAAACACTCTTCTTAAAGGTGTTTTCATAAGGAATCTATGGTTAAAATCTTGAGGAAAACAGAGCTTGAAACATGAGTTATGAGCAAAACTAGATTTGGATGTTTAGGGCACAAAAGATTTTTTTGTGTTTGAACATGGTGAACCAGCTCTTAAAACCTCTTTAATGGCTGCCAAGGAGTCAATTTATGTTTTATAAGTTCATGTTTTATGATTTTGAGTTGTGGTGAGTGAGAGTGAGTGAATTTATATTTCTTAACTCACTTGTAACTATACTACTCAATGGGGGTCAAAATGGAGTTTGAATGGATTTTAAATCTAGTATTTCATGGTGCAAAGGGACATTAGGGAAAACCAAGGTAGAAAAGGGAACTTTGGAGCAAGATGGTGACAAGTGTGCATGAGAATGAATGAAAGTCAGGCAAGCACACGGGGAGTCGAAAAGGTCACATGAAAAACCAAAAAGAGGGTTTGCTCATGGGCTCTCATTTTGTTCCCTCTGTCCCCTTGGGAAAAAGGGACAAGAGGGACACAAAAGGGTGCTTGGAGAGAAATGATGACAAGTGGAAAATTTGAATAGGCTTCCATTTTAACAAGGTTAGCTAGATAAGCACCCTGCAGAGTTGGAAAGGGTCACATGAAAAACCATAGAGGGGGCTTGCTCATGGGCACTCATTTTTGTCCCCTTTGTCCCCTTGGGACAAAGGAACGTGAGGGACAAAAATGGGCACTTGGAGAGAGATGATGACAAGTGACGGTAAAAATTTGACTAAGTATGGAGCTTGCACACTCTTCACTAGTGAGAACTTGAAATCTTCGCTCCTTGAGCTTGGAATGGTCTTTTGAGATGAAATTTTATATGAATCTGACTCCAAAGACCATTCTAAGACTAATGGAATAGGTTTTAGATCCCAATTCTTCCTTCAAATCCAAAAAAATCTTTTTTATCAAGATAGTGAGGTACACTCATGCAAAAGTTGAGCTTCCTTGAGAAACTCTTAGGTCTTAGAAAAAATTTGATTCTTCCACCATGTAGATAATTCCTTCATATTTCCATTGCATATTTTTTTGCATTCTAACTCCTTACGGAGCTCCCTAATCATCTGGACAAGTTCAAGTTCATAATTTGATTGTTCATTCCTTACACCTAAAACCTCGCTATTGCACAAACTGTCCCTAAACTACCAAATATTCCCTAAATCTCCTAAATTAATTCTAACACATTCAATGCTCTCTAATACCACCTCCGTATATTTACAATTTTTTCGTAACCTTCTTAGAGGATGCACATGTGCCTTGAAATGGCCAAAATTGGCCTTTCAAGGCTTCCCAAAGAACTAGTCTTCTGCTGCACTTCACCGAATGGAATAAAGGACTTTACCACACCATTTTGAAAACTCGTACATGTTTATTCAATGCATTAGGAGAACCTGCAAGGTCAAGATGATCATGAAATGAAAGACAGGTTGACTAGAGAGGGGTTCAAAAAGGCTTTGAAGCAAGTTTTCACATCGTGGCTTAATTGTCATGTTTGAAATTTTTGGCTGGTCAAAATGCATGACAACAAAGCGTTGATATAGAAGATGCAGGAGTAAAAAATAAATAAAGTGAAGACATATATAATCATTTGCAAAAAAACAAAAAATATTGTCATAAATAATTGTAATCAAAATTGTATGCGATGGTGGGACACAAAAAGGAGGGATGGAAGTATCTTGAAAACCCAAGGAGAAAGGTTACGGAAGGGAAGGTTGTACCAAAACATTTAGAAATATGAAAAATCCTGAAAGAACATTTGAAAATCCAAGGGGAAAGGTTACTACAAGAGGAAAAATGTACCAATAAAAATTAAAATATAAAAACGACAAAGTTACAAGTAATCATAAATGTAACAATATGCAAAATTGGTGTAGTGATTCATTCTCTCATTAACCATAGCAACCAAAGTCTCGTAATGAACATTACAATCATATTATGATACTCATACTACATCATAGTGTCACAATAATACAAATGTCGAAAACCAAAGCTTTATGTAATGTTACCTTTTCCAAAATAGTTCGATTGGAAGACTTTGAGCCCATTCCACTTCACGTGGGCAAGAAGAAAATAAGCAAGGGGAGTAATGGTCATGTTTTTCAATTATTTTTGTGTGCAATGATTTCTTCTTTAGTAGAGTTCTATATAAAGTCAGGTCGTCTGGGTTAAGAAGATGAAAAGCCAAATGAAAAATAGAAGAGAAGGATCCCTTATGAGGTCGGTCATATTTTGGGGGCCTTTTAATTGGTTTTGGCACCACAATAAGGTATAAAAGGGGTTCACTTGGCACATTTGTGCATCATCATCATCTTGTCTAAAAATAACTTAGCATGGCTTTTGGGCTGATTACTCAACTACTTCCACTTAAGGGAAAAAATCCTTTTGTGTGGCTAACAAAGAAAACAAAACCTTCCTTTTTTGATTGAAGAAAGAAAACTCTTCAATTTTGTTGGCTAGATTTTCTACACATAATAAAAACCTAGGCAATCATGAGATAAATCTCCCTCATTTACCGGTGAGGCTCTCGTGTAAGATTTGCCAATAAAGTATGCTAGTATCTATTTAGGAGTTTTACTTTAACCATGCAGCTCATGAACCTTAGCTGTATAGTTTTGTGCAAGTGAGCAACTGTTTTAAGAAAGGAAATATCTAAAGAAGAAGGAAGTAATAAAAACACAGGAAAACAAGAGGGAAGATGTGCAACCCAATCAATAGATTACAGAGTTGATTACATGCACGTAGACATGACCAATAGATATTAACACTCAAAATTTTAAGCAAAGGCAACTTTCAAATCTAGATCTAAGATAACACAAAGTTTATAAAAAGATCTAAGACAATAAGCTAGAAACAAAATGCACCGTGACACAAATTTCTCCAGAAATCTGCTCCTTTATATTCCTTTTCTTCGATAGCTATCATGGGCTTCAACACAAAGTTTGGAACACAAGAATGCAGCTTACAAATTCCGATCCTTAACCCAAAGGTTCTTCCTCTACTTATAGAATGTAGAAGGGAAAATAAAAATGGGAAACTCAATCGAACTAGAACATAAAAAGGAAGTAAAGATAACATATGGCAATCATCTTCCTTTAATTCCTCTTCAGTGACATGCATCCGGATCCGTAGTCAAACTTATACACATCTGATCACTTAACTTATAGAATCGTTCCACATAACTTAAAGTAATGGTTTCAAAACCAACAACTTTAAAGTTTTACAATTTACATCCGGAACATGGAAAATAGAAGAAGAAAGAGTAGAAGAAGAAAGATTCGCCAGCTGTAACATCTACATCTTCTTTTTGTTTTGATATTAAATATATTTGTTGAACATGTAATTCAACGAACATCCCATCTATCTTAGCCAAAAATTCCTTTTCTGTCTTGAAATTGCAGCAAGCCTTCTTTCAATACCCTAATGCACGCTTCCACATCTTCCAAGCTAGGCCTAAACTTCTCAATATCTAACTGCAACGTCACCAACTTACTGATGGAATCCATCGTGAAAGGCCTAATAGCTCCATTAATTCTCCCTTGCACCATCAGAAGAGATCCCTCCATGGAATCAGGAACTTTGCTAGGAATGATCCTTGTGTATGAAGAAACGTTTCCGACCACTTCCTCATTGGTGAAAGCAATGACATTGTCTGGTAAAGATGATGCCATACTCTTGAGTGCATGCATCCTTTTCAACATAATTATGTAGATCTCCAAATGGAAAGATACTTCAAACTCAAGTTGCTTCCCATTCTTAATTGATCCATCGCGCATAATTCGCTTAGCAATCAACACCTCTCTTGATGCCTTATTTATTTCGGCCAAAGTACTCAACTTTCAACTATGTTCATATCTATCGTGCTTGTTACTAGTGCTTCACTGATCCGATGCATCTTTCATAACCTTTAGACGGATGGCACCTCTCCGAGTTGTACAGAAGCTTGGCGAATGATTAGACTCTTCCATTCATCAATAGCTTTAACTTGGTTACTTGTAATCTTCTACTTCCTGCATCAGATGATCACTCACCTGCTTTTGTGCTGAAATTGGCTAAGTGGAAGATTTGGCAACCTTGGCAATGATCTCGCACAACTAAGATACCTACTTCTGAAGTTCAACTTTCTCCACCTTTTCTTTGTCAAGCCTAAGGAATAAAGCATCTATCAACGTCTGTGTGTCCTGCTTCAATCCTTTTGTGGTGGCTTGACCTATGGGTACTCTGGTCACTGTTATATCTTCTATTGTGAGCTCATCCTTCCTCTTCCCTTCTGCTGGAACTGACATCTTAACGAATATCTGGCTCGATCCTCAATGATCAACCTTAAAGTTACCTTAGCAACTTTATGTTTTCTATCTTTTCCGCCTAGATTCAGGAGTAGTTGCAAGTCATGTTCCTCCAAGTTGATCTCTTTTCTAGCCTTTGGGACTAATTGCGAAGCCAACCATTCCGAGAAATTACTTCTCAGAGAATGAGAAGTTGCCGAGTGTACCACTATCTTGTGCTCTGATTCCTCTACATCTGAAACTGCTACAGTGTTATGGCTACCGTCCTTTGAATTGTCCAAAGACAAATCTCTTTCAAATTCTGCCATCTGCAGCTTCAACGTTTATTCAGGAAGAGGTGCCGAATGGAGTGGCTGAGGAGAAAAGACGAATGTTATCAGATTCAATGGAGGAACAGGTAGTATCTTCTTTGAGGTGCGGCAAAATGGTCGGTGAAGTAGTACTTGCTGTTGGAGAAGTCAGAACGAATACCATAGTAGTAGAAGTGATCTTCTCTCTCGAATGAGACTTTCTGTGCACTTTAATATTTTCAGGCCTCCTGCTGCTTTCTCCTTCGTGCTTCCTCTTGAGGGAATCTCCTGTGTCGAAGTTGCCCATGATCTCGATTCATCAATGCTTCATCAAGACAATATCGCTTAGTTAGAACCGGGTTGAAGTATTGACCGAACGGTGGTAGACCTTTCCTCAATCATATGACAACCACCTATGCTCTCTTGAAGTATAGCTCTATCTCCTCCCATCCGATGGTATGCGTCAAATAACACAAGCCCATCATCTTTAAGATCTCGTAGGTATCCGTGCTAACCAAAAGTCAAACACTTTCCGTGTTGATAACTTGTTGAAATCTTTCTTTCTAACCTCGTACTCACTTCTGCACTTCATCCAGAAATCTTCCAATGAAGGTACATGCACGTACTCCTGGGAGATTATCTTCCTTGCCACTCCAAATGGATCGAAGTTCAGTCGTGCTAGGAAGAAATTCAGCTCGTACTTAGAGAACATTTCCGCTTCAATTCCTCGGGCTTTATGAATACTTTGGCAGCTGTAATAGCCCACAGTGATCGGGAAGAAGCCTGTAGACTTGTGTCATTTCGAATATAGGTCATGCATCTCCACGAGTTGTCTACTCAACTCCATGATGACCAATTTGTCACTTGGATATCTAGGCAACTTAACTGGTTCTCTTGAAAAGCTGGTGACCCTGAGGTATGTAAAGTCTCGCAAACTGGATGAAGATACTGCCAATCTTGGATACAACTTCCCAAGCTTCCTTGCTTACCCTGTTGGCCTTTAGATCACCATTCAGCCTGCAAATAAATCCGTAGAAGAATCCATTAGTGACCACTTTATAATCTTTGTAGCATGCAGCATAGTAAGTTGTGGATAACACTTAAGAATAGGATCCTTGGAAGCACACCACGTCTATCCAAATTGGAGAAGACACCTTGTGAAGTTGCCGCATATACCAAATACAAAGTCATTTTGAAGTAAAGTACACCTCACATTTTGGAGCTGCTCACTAATGTTGTCACTAATGATTTATGACCAGTTGATTATTAAATCTGCTTTGTTGATTTCAATGGTCCCGATGAAATCATACATCCATGTGTGGAAGTTGTGAGCATTAGCTTGGCTGCCATTCATCTTGCATAACAATTTGGCAATATCATCCACCTCTTATACTAGATTGAATTGTGGAAGAGTTCTCGGGAACTTGGATAGAGATCTAGGCTTCTTCATGTATCTGCTATTCATTATGCCCACACGATCAACTTTATGCTTTTCCCATCTGTTGTTGGCATCTTGTATGCTAATAGTAGTCACCACTTGTTGTGCTGGAATCTTCAGACAATAATTGATGAACTGTGCATCTAACCGGATTATTGTCTTTCCCGCAACATCTCGGACTAATCTGGATATTGGATGGTAAGACCTAGCACATTCTATGATGAATTCTAGCAACTGGGTTGTGAATGGAAATGCTGTAGCTTGAATGATTCCACTACTTTTGACTGCACGCATGAGGGAAGTCTTTCCAGCTCTGGATCTGTCAATCAATTTGGAAAGAGGCTCTGGACCTAGATTTTTATCTCTAATGTCAACAAACTTAGAAGTGATGCATGACTCTGCTGAGTTTTCTTTTTCATCCCGCTTTGTCATGGCTGTATCTGTCTTTGTCTGAGCAATTCTTTTTCTCTTTATTTGATCGAAATTCTTTACAACCAGTGCAGATCTAGAGATTTCTTCAGATTCGGAGGATATGTTCAATGTATTGGACATTGATTTAAGCTCCCTTTCTCTTATAAAAGCACATGTAATGAATTCCTGCAATTAATTCAGACAAAGATAACAACCAAAACATGAACCCTTGATTTTAATTATAAAAATCTGCATATATCAAGCTCTTGCCCCAAAATTTGATGTTTTGTTTGCATGCAAAGCAAGCATGAATTTTGTCAACTTCACCTGAGCACCTGTACCACTATGTAGACAATTAATCAGACACAAATCAAGCTCCTTCAAACCTAGGTGCCAAACTTTGAAGCTTTCTGGCAGTGAAAACACCTTCTTCTGAGCAAAATTCCTCCTTAATTGGGCGCCAAAATTGCCTGGCTGCACTTCCTTGCTAAAGAATTAATTAATTCATCCTTATGGTAGCCCATACTTATATAACCTTCATCATTCTATAATTAATTATTGCCCCTCCTATTCCTGACAATTAATTAATTAATTATCATGCTTTTCTCTTCAATTCAAAGGCGCCTATTTTTGCATGCTCATGGCTGCCATTAAATAAATTAAATTTATTTAATTTTAGCTTTCTACTTCCAGTCCACATTGACTTCACAGTGTGCTTTGACCTTATGCACCAAAAATAGGAATTAATTCCATTAATTAATACTTTAAAAAGTATTATCTCTCCTCAATATGGGTCACACTTTTTTGCATGAGAGGGGGTTGCATTAAATAAATTAAATTTATTTAATTTTAGAATTTTATTTCCAATCTTCTTTATCCTTTCATCATGCGTTGACTTTTCCTCATGTTTGGGCACCAAAATTGGGTGAATAAACATTAATAAATATTATTAAATGCATTATTATTCACCCAAGGTGGGTCGCACTTTTTGGCAAGGGTGAATTCTATTTTTAAAAGTCAATTTCTAATGGGATTATTCACCCTGTACTACAGCTCCAAAAATCCCATGATCCACTTAAGCTGTTTGACTTTCATAATGAGATTTTTTACCCTGTAAGGTAGGTAAGAAATTCCCATCAATGCATTAAGTGATTTTCTTTTATTTCATAATGGGAATTTTCACCCTGTAAGGCAGGTAAGAAATTCCCTGCCTGTCTGCTGCCTCTAATAATCCCATCATGACTTAAGTGGCTTTGCCCCCATGGGAAAAAGTACCCTGCTAGGCAGGTACAAAATTCTCACCTGTCTGCTGCTACCAAAAATCACATTGTAGCTTAAAACCTTCTTTTCCCAAAAATACAACCTGCCCAGAAGAAGCTTTTTCGTGCATGACTTTGTCTTTTCGTAGAGAACCGACCTCCAAAGGGTAAATTCCTTCTCGGCATAATGTTCATAAATGATCTTTAGATACTCCAGGAAGAAATCGAGACTAAACCGACAAAAGAATTGACATAGAGAAATTTCACAAAAAACAAAATGGGAAAACACCAAAAATGCAAAATGTTGCCAGAAGTCATAGATAAAGCCCAAGATTCATTCCTGGTTAAAACCCTACTGGCACATGGGAGTATTGACATGTAAGACCACAACAGGGTTAAATCAAGCACAATTTGCCTCAAACGGGACTTAGAATAATTAAATAAAAATTTTCCATAGTGCAAACCCCAAATGACAGAATATAACGATTTCGTATCCGGGTATTTGGCAAAATTAGCTAATATGACTCTCTAGGAATATCTTAACACAATACTGATACACTTTCTCGCAATTAACACACAAAATGGCCCATTATTTTAAAAGTACAATTTTTTTTACATAGGGTAGTCCCAAATTTCAGGGTGAAATCAAGCGACACCATTATCTAAAGATCCACCGAAGTAAGAAGCAAATGCACCGTGGACAAAAAGTTCTCCAGAATATCTATCTTTATTCAATTCCTCATCTTTCACAAAAATGACATCAAGGGCTACAACACAAAGTCTGGAACTCAAGAATGTTGATTAACAAATTGTGATTCTTTTTTTTTTCTAACCCGTAGACTCTTCCTCTATTTATAGTGTATAGAAGGAAATTACAAATATGAAGCTTTCAATGAATTGCCACATGTGGAAGCTATGAAAAAGAGAAGCAATTGGCAATATTTTTCCCTAAAATTTCACTTTGCATGACATGCATTTGAAGACTAAATCAATGCCCTGCATGTTTGCCACATATTCCCAAGTAATTGAATTTTTCAAGAATTTGAAGTAATGGATTTTAAACTAATCATTTAAGTTTTACATTTAATTGATTGTTCAATTACTTTATTGGAGAAAATAAGAGAAAGAAGAAGAAAGTGGAGAAGAAATTAGAAGAAAGTTGCTTTCTCCAACACTCCCAGTCTTGTTCTTCTTCCATACTCTACATGTTGATACACACTCGTATTGCACCTCTCCTCATGAATGATATGAATGATATATCTTCCTTGAATCGAGATGTGTTTTCTCTCATATCTTTGTTGAAACCTTTCCTTTGATTCTCAAAGAAACCGGATTTGGAAGTAGCTAATTGAGATTTTTCTTGCGGGTGTTGCCTCCGACTCTTCCATTTTTATCCCCGATGCTTTTGCAATTCTTCTCTAGTACATGCACTAATAAAATTCTTGTCGTAAAAAACTCGAGACAAAACTCATCACCTTTTATTTTTAATTGCATATGAGTAATTTTAAATTCTAGAAAGAACTCTGGGTGAAGGAAAATACAAGTAAATTCAATCAAGGCTTCAATCGAAGATTGGGAGCACATGCACAAGCTCTTGAAATGAATTTTCCATGTAATGACTTCCACATGGGCTGCGTTAAAAACACGAGGATGAATTTTTGTCGAAACCCTTGCAATTATGAGAGCTAGATCTATTTCTTCCTCTGATTCTCAAGATCTATTAAATGTATCGAGATATCGACTTCTTCTTTCTTCACCAATATGGGCATAAATGAAATATTCCTACAAATAACTCAGAAAAGTATGCAGTCCATAACATGAATATCTAATTTCTTCACCAAGATCTGATTATAAATCATGTTGCCCTCTATTTTTAGACTTTGCTTGCATGCCAAGTAAGCTAAAAATATTATTTTATTCACCTGTGCACTCACATCAACATGCAGATAGCCAAAATAATAAAAAGGAAGCATTTCCAACCCTAGGCACCAAAATTGGATGCTTCCCAACAATTAAAAGAAGTCAGCTTTTAGGCATTTAGCTATGCCAGAATGGGTCGCACTTTTTGGCTAGGAATTTTGGGAAAAA
Organism: Taxus wallichiana var. yunnanensis; assembly: GCA_018340775.1. Lineage (NCBI taxonomy): Eukaryota > Viridiplantae > Streptophyta > Pinopsida > Cupressales > Taxaceae > Taxus > Taxus wallichiana. The sequence continues at coordinate 790,159,385 of CM031242.1, forward strand.
TATGAGGGCAAGGAAGTGGGAATTGTTATCCTTCTAAGCATCTCAAAATTCTCATTTGTACTTTAAGTGATTTAACTTTAATAATGTGAAAAAACAACCTTCCAGAAGCCTTAAAATTCTCACCTTCCTAAAGAACTCCAAAATTCCCATTTGCACTTAAGTGATTTAACTTTAGTAATGGAAGAAACAACCTTCCAAGAAGCCTCAAAATTCCCACCTTCCTAGCAGCTCCAAAATTCCCATTAGCACTTAAGTGATTTAACTTTAATAATGGGAAAAAAAAACCTTCCAGAAGGCTCCAAATTCCCACCTTTTGGCAGCTCCAAAATTTCCATTCGCACTTAAATGACTTGAATTCCATCATGGGAATTTCTTACCTTCCGTAATGCCAAAATTCTCATTTGTACTTAAGTGATTTAAATTTAATAGTAGGAAAAACAACGTTCAGAAGGCTCCAAATTCCCACCTTCCCGGTAGCTCCAAAATTCTCATTTACACTTAAGTGATTTAACTTTAATAATGAGAAAAAACAACCTTTTAGGAAGGCTCTAAATTCTCATATTTCGTAGCACCAAAATTCCCACTTTTCACTTAAATGACTTGACTTTCATGATGGGAATTTTTACCTTCCAAGAAGCCTTCAAATTCCCACCTACTAGGCAAAGGCTTAAATTTTCATTTGCATGGAGAAGTCATCCTTCCCAAAAAGTGCGACTTAGCATGAAGAAAGTTTTTTTCCGTAGTGTGACTTGCATGAAGAAAGCTTCTTCCCAAAAAGTGCGACTTGCATGACTTCGCTTTTAAAGTTGTGTGAAAACTCATCAAAGAATATTTTATTTCTATTTTTAGATTTTCGGTGAAGAAAACACAAGCACAAAAATAAAATTTTCCATTTTTCGAAAGGGTTCGGGAAGATATAGCAACAAAAACTTGTATGTGCCATAACTTTCACTCCGTGGCTCCGTTTTACGTGTCATTTTCTCTAAAAGTGCATATTTTCTCAAGCTTTATGCATTGATGACAATATCTTTCTTATTTTCATTAAATCTATTTTTACACCGATTTGGACCAAGCAACTTCTTGCAATCTCCTCGAAAGAATCCAGAGCTCGATCACCTTTAGACATTAGTTAAAGCAACTAAAAACACTAGATAACTTCTCAAAATCCTAGGCCTAAGAAAATGTATGATAGGAAGAATGAATAGGCTATGGGAATCGCTTGAGAAAACAAACCAAAACACAAACACGAAATAAAATAAAACAAAAAAAAGTTACGGGTAATTGCTCAAAATTTTTCTCCAATTAGCTGATCTGTAAAAATTCTTCCCTCTGGGTGAATGTTCTATGGTAATAATGATGGGATGAAGTGCTTTATGTAACCTAAATCCTCTAATTTTAGCTCAATCTATTTTAAAAAGAACTTTATTTATTTAATAAATAAATAAATAAAACACTTTTAGACAAATTCTGGTGAAGGGATTGAGTGAGTTTTGACATGTGAGTATTAGTCAAATTTAGCTTTTATGACTCTCTGGGGATACCTTAGAGTAATGTAAACAACTGCAGGAAAACAAACACAAAACGATCCATTACTTTGAAAAAAATGAATTTTTTAAAAAGGGGTAGTACCAGATTTTAGGGTGAAATCTCGGGGACAACAAATTCATTAAGGATTCTTCGTCCCAAGGTTTTCAAAGTGTTTTGAGAAGATTGATTTTGTAGGTTTTCAACTAGGGTTTGATTCTACAATGATTTCATCCCATCTCCTAAGGAAGCGACCCACCTTGTGGAGGAGTTAGGGGGTTTCTAGGGCATAACGACATCTAACTCAACCATCATTACATTCCTCATGTTTTTAAAGCAGCCATAGTCTATATTTGGAATTCAAAGTTGGGCTTGGAATCATTCATTTCAATCGTTTTTGTAAGGGTGATCTTTGCTATCATTTTATTTGATTAAATAAATTTCTAGCTAGGGTTCGAAGGTTTATTTTACTCGGTTAATATTAGTTCTAAAATATTTCTAAGTCACCCTACATGTTTTAGATGGTGTGAGTGATGCCTTTTTGAATAGTTATTGTTTTTTCCTTCTTCTTTTTATAAAAATCGAGACTATTGTTCACTTTGTTATCCTAATTTTCAATCGGGTCATCATAAAAATTCAGATTTACTATCTAATAGTGTCTCAGTGTTATTTTCCTTTCTTTTCGCTTAGAGCTCAAAAGGGAAATTGCCTTTGTAAAAACTACGACCAATATGATTAGTCTTGTATAAAATTTACTAGTAGTATTATCTACATCACACAATGATACACAAAGATAAACTCAAAATATATCAAATGTGTCAATATAGGATCAAATGGGCTATGCTCCATCTTCTACCTCCATACACTCCAACAAGGATTTCCCTTCATCAATGTCATCAATATCATTTGAACTCAAGTTCGTCAAAGATACTCAATGGCATCCCAACCAACCCTATTTTTCTATCTAGATAATTGTCCTAATCAAATTGTGTAATATATCTTTTAAAGCTTCAACTTTTATTTTGCTTTAGTTGATTTGTTTTAAGAAAGAATAATTATCCATGAAAACAAGTAGATGACGTCCCAACCACATTTCCATGTCCCCGACCCTTCCTCGTCCCCTAGAGAACTAATAGGTGGTAATACATCCTCCTGGAACATCATGTTACCTCATGTATTGTAGAATAGAAAATGAACAGTCAATAAGAAAGATGAGGTGATTGTTGGAACATAATTATTAAGTGGTCTGACCAACCCTTAATGTATATGGGTCCATCACTAATATATAGGTTAATATTTAATAATATGAAATATTTATATTTCTACACCTTATATAAAAAGGACTTTAGGTCCTCATTTGATATATTCGAGAAATATATCAAAGGTGTGCAAATCAAGTGATTTGGTTTTAACCTTAGTATACGGGGTTTCAAAGGATGAGGTAATCTTACTGGATGTAAAATAAGTTCTCTGAAGTAAAAGGTTATTTTCAAAATGATTTTTACCCTATTGGGGTTTTCCACTATAAATACTGTGTCACATGTGTTATTTATTTCATGTAAGTATTTATTTATTTACTTATGTTATGATGTAATCTTTATTTAAATATTTATTGTAACATTATGTAATATGTAAGTTGATTAAATCCGTATTTATTAGAATCCTCAAATTCTAACATGGTAACAAAGTGAGGTAAATTAATTAAATTAAGATCAAATGTTGTGTATTTTATTTATTTAATTTTTACGGGTATTTAAAAGTATCCGGTCCCCCTTTTTTCCCCAATTTATTTTGGCATTACATTTATGTAATTAAACTTTTGGTAAAATTTTAGGGTTTTTCAATTTTAAATCCCTATTTTTTTGGGGGGGGGAGATGTAATATGATATGATTCTTACTTTCATTTATATTTTATAAATTATATGAAATTAATATTTGTTTGGAGATTGATGTGTGCACATGTGAAAGGGGCTTCAAATATTTACCTGCGTGAAAATCACATACAGAAAAAGAAATGATTTATTACTATATGAAATAATTTTCATGTTTTCTATAATTTCAAATGTTTGCAGGTTAAATATTTTGGAAGGTAAATTCATACTCGTGTTCTTTGGTCCCCTCTAAAAGGATTCAATTTGAAAAACTATAGTTTATAGTTAATCTATAACTATATCCTATATAATTTGACAACTATATTATTAATTTTAAATAAATATATATATAATATAGAATAAGGTTTATATAATAATTTATATAAACATCATATTAAGATTTATATAGTTTTGGAAAAAAATTATATATTTAAAACCTTTAACTATATTAAAATTACATGGGATTAAGGAAGAGTCAACAGACCATATTCTAAGCCTAAGTTTAAATCATATTTAAACTTAACTTATAAATCTAGGCATATATAATTTTTTTAAAAAGAAACAAACCTAAGTTTAAATCATATTATATATATGGTTAGTTTAAACCGCTTAAAATATAAATTTTATTAGATTTGGTTTATATATGTTTAAAAAAACTTAAGTGCTTATTTTTTTTTAGAAAGGGGGCCTGTGTTTATTGCTTGGCCATGAAGAGATTATTTTTAAATCTTAATACTTATTAAATAAAACCTAACATGTGTCCCTAACCATTTATATTATCCATGTAAGGGGGCGACCCCATTCATTTATATCTTATAATTTATAAAAACTATATAAATAAACTTATTTAAAGGTTTTCTTTTATATAAGAGTGGGAGTGGAGAATAAAATGAGATAATATCTCAGGTATAAATGTGGAACTCTCAAGTATAAATGAAGAATTACAAAAAAATGGTTAGTTTATTGGTGGTAAGAATTCTATAAAATATTTTACAATATTTTCGTAGTTTTACATGTGTGTAAGGTAAAATTAAGAGTAAATGAAGGGAGGAGACAATGTTCATGAAAATAGGGATTTGAATTTATTTCATTGGTCGGGTGAAATTATTTGTCCCCTCTATAAAATATGCGAGTTAAGCTATACTCTTATAAATCTACTTACTGCAAAATTCTTTTAACTCAGTCTATGATCTTTAAACCCCTTTAATAAGGGTTATGCATTTTTTTATAAAAAAATATACTATAGTTTATAATTTTTATTAACTATATGTTATTTTTTATTTACATTCTATAAACTATATACTTTTTTTTTTTTTTTTTTCAAAAAGTGTATATATTTTACATTATAAATTATAATAGGTTATTATAATGTGTTAAAATATAACCTCCCTAATATTATACGAAGAATATATTCTGAATTTCACATTCTGGAAATACACAACAAGTTTTAGCTTCATTAAATTTGACGGTCAAATGACCGTCACGGTAGACCAAACATAAGACAATATGATGGTCATTTAGACGTCAAATTTAAGCTCGTAGGTTTCAGGAAACTTTCATTGTGTTAAAATTGACGATCAAATGACCGTCACGACAAACCAAAAAATAAGTCATTATGATGGTCATTTAGACGTCAAATTTAAGTTGGCCATATTTTTGTCTACATTAATTTTTCATAAATTTGAAGTTGTTATGCATTCTTAGGGGTCTCTTCTTCACTTTTATATGGTTGAAAATATTTTTTATATAGATCTGAGGTATAATGCAGAGCCATTTATATTGCGGTTTATTATTTTAATCATGAGAGGTTAATTAGTATGCATTGTAATGACAAAATTAGTTATGATCAAATAATTTCTTTAGATCTATAAAATTTAGATATGATTCTATTAAAAGTGTTATTTTTATTATCGATAAATATGTATCTAACTCTATGGTACATTGTATATTATAATGGGGTGTGTTTTACAAGTTTAGGAAAACAATGGCATCCAACTATTTCTGTCTTGACAAAACCTAAATCTGAATGAAACCAACTATAACATTTGGGTCAAAATAAAATTTATGGTGAAAAAACTCTGGATGATTGTTTCTGGATCTGAGGTTGCTCCCATCGGTTGTCAAGCAATTATAGATAACATGAATACATTCTTGCAACGAATGTAAGAGGCTCTTTCTATGATTCTACGCAATGTGAACAATGAGTACCTTCTACACATTGGTAATATCGAACATCCGAAAGAGGTATGGACACAACTAGAATCCATGCATGAAGGATACTTGGTATATCAAAGATAGTAATGAGATTAAAATAGCTTAAGTAATTAAAATAAAAGTTCTGTATATTTTTGATGATTTCTCTTCTGCATCTTGTTTTTTATCTCAAAGTTTGAACAATTCAAAACTATGGCATGAAAGGTTAGGACATGTTAATTATCAAAGCTTATATGAAATGTCTGGATATAATCTAGTGAAAAGTTTACATGTGTCTTTGTATTCTTCTCTTGAAGTTACTTTATTAAATACTTCTAAATGATGGCTTTGATTCGATTTAGTAAATGGTCATGATGATGTTTTGATGCTATAGATATTTCTGAAACTCTTATTTTCCTAGATAAGAAATTAAATTAGGCTTAATCTATGTTAGAAAGTTAAAATCCTATTAACCTTAGGAAAATGACCTAAAGCCATCATATGTACCATGCATTAATTACCTTGTATGAACTCGATCTGTGAAGTATTATAGGGTTTAGGTGGATATACAAAGTAAAACATAATGCTGATGGTAGTATTAACAAACATAAAGCTAGACTTGTTGCTAGAGGTTTCACTTAGAAACATGGTATTGAGACATTTCCTATAGCTAAAATGAGTACTGTTAGGCCTTATTTGCAATTGCCGCTCAATTTGGGTGAGAAATCCACTAAATGGATAAGAAAAATATTATTTTGAATTGTGATTTAAAAGAATAACTTTACATGTTTCAACTAAAGGATTTGAAGAAACTGGTAAAGAAAACTATGATCTGTAAGTTGAAAAATACTTGTATGGTTTAAAACAAACTCTTAGAGCTTGATATGTAAAAATTGTTTCCTTCTTTAAACTGTTAGGTTTTGTTAATTATTCTTCTAATAATGATATATTCATTAAGCAATAAGGCTCGCATATTATAATTATATGTATATATGTTGATGATTTGCTTATGTTTGGTGACAATTATGATTTAATTCATAGGATTAAAGAGAAATTGAAGCAATACTTTGAAATGAATGAGTTAGGTTTCTCATATCATGTTATTTGTATGATTGTATTTCATTCTATTGTTATTTTTCAAAACACAATATGCAACCATTATATTGAAATTTTTCTTATGATTGATTGTAAACCATTTTCTACTTCAATGGAATTTGGAATAAATATTAATCCTAAATCTACATATGAAAAAGGTTGATCCTATTTTATATACGCTATTAGTTGATAGTTTGATTTATCTAACTATAACTAGATCGAGATATTTTTATACACAGAGGAATTACTTCAAGGTTTATGCAGAACCTTTTTAGATATCATTAGAATCTTGCAAAAGAGTTTTTAGATATTTGAAAGGAACAATCAATTATGGGTTGCGTTATAATAAGAATGAAAATGCCATCTTATATACATTTTGTGATTATAACCATACCGATGTTGTGTTATAAAATATACTGGATATGTGTTCAAGTTTTTAGTGTAGGAACCATTACTTGGAACAAAAAATACAATCAACAGTCTCCATTTCTTCTACTAAGGTAGAGAAGTACAATGGAAGAAGTAAAGAAGCCATGTGGCTATAATGACTGTTGGTAGAGATACACATGTAAGCTAAAGGAAGTATTTCTCTTCTATGTGGTGGTCAGAGTTGTATTACTCTTGATTAAGAATCTAGTTCAACATCAGAGGATGAAGAACATTGAGATACATATATGCTTCACCCGTGAGAAGGTGCAAAGTGATGAGATAAATCTCAAGTTCATGTTGACTAAAGAGCAGGTTGTTGACATCTTCACAAAGTCCTTGAGTGCTGCAAAGTTTTGTCACTTTCGTGAAAAACTTAGATTTTCAGAGTTTTCATTGAGGGGAGTGTGCATGACAATGTCACCTCCTAATGGAACTTAGTTTTTGTAAAAAGACCTTCAGACATATGTAAAAGACCTTCGAGCAAGTGTAAAAAAACCTTCGAGTAAGTGTAAAAAAACCTTCAAGCATGTATACCTCCTCCTCACTTTTTTTTAGAAAGAAGTGTAGAAAGATCTTAAAGGCGGTCTTCAGTAAACTCTTTAGTGCTATTGAGTTTACTGGTAAACATCCAGTACAAGCATATTGTTAAGGAGGTCCTTGGTTGTAAAAGACTCCTATATGCTTGGGTTCAATAACCTTTTATGAGAACTTGTGAGAACATGTAAAACTCACAAATCATACTTAGCCACTAATCATGGGATGATCTTTGAGATTCCAAATCCTTTTGTACCAAAAGGTAATTTGAGTATAATGAAGGTGTTATAATTCCTTCAACTAATATGCTAGCCTAAAACCTTTATGGTTTAAGGATTGTAAATCCTGTAGTGTACCACGGACAGGTAATCTATTGACATATGTTATGTTATCCCACTTAACATTAAGGGGAGTGTTGGAACATAATGATTAAGTGGTCTGACCAACCCTTAATGTATATGGGTCCATCACTAATATATAAGTTAATAGTTAAAAATATGAAATATTTATATTTCTATTATTAAATATGTTAACCTAGGTATATACTTTAGGTTAAATATTTAATATCATGAAATGATTATATTTCTAATATTAAATATTATAAACCTAGGTGTATGTGTCAACCATTTTAGGTTGAAAATTTAGGTCGGGAGACATACCCGATCACCTTATATAAAAAGGACTTTAGGTCCTCATTTGATATATTCGGAAATATATCAAAGGTGTGCAAATCAAGTGATTTGGTTTTACCCTTAGTAAATAGGGTTTTAAAGGAGGAGGTGATCTTACTGGATGTAAAATAAGTTCTCTGAAGCAAAATGTTATTATCAAAGTGGTTTTTACCCTATTGGGATTTTCTACTATAAATACTGTGTCACATGTGTTATTTATTTTCTGTAAGTATATCTTTATTTACTTATGTTATGATGTAATATTTATTTAAATATCTATTGTAACATTATGTAATATGTAAGTTGATTAAATCCGTATTTATTAGAATCCTCAAATTCTAATAGTGATTACTCTTTTAATGTTACTATGACATCAAACATTGACGATTATGTCAAAACTTGTCCCTAGATATGTACACATATAGTCTCACAAGGACTACCACCCCTTGAAATTGGAAGGGAAACGATGGAAATTTTATTGGGGTTAAAGCACACTAAATTGATGATGTTAAGCAAAATCTCTCAAGTTGGCTTGCCAAATGGATCAATTGCCATTCATTGGTAATTAATGGGCTCCATTGCATCAAGTTTTTAATACAATGGAAATTTCTCTAGCCAAAATCAAGTGAAACATCTCCTCTTCTTGATGATATTTCCCAATAAGGAAAAATTGTAAAGATACGTGTTTATTCAATCTTCTATGATAGGGGAATGTACGGATGCACTTCGAGACAACCAAGAAAATGGTTGTATTTTTAAGACAAAAATTGTATATACGTATGTATGTATGTGTGTATACATTTAAAATACAAAAAACAATATTAAAATACATATTTTATAATTTTATATTGTATAATTAAACTATTAAATGTTCTGAAGAGAAAAAGATCAAATAATAATAGAGTCCATGACATTGAACAATGAACATTGAAAATCAAGTGAAATACGGAAATACGAATATGGAATTGTAAATATGAATGTTTGATTGTTATATTGTCAATAATCATGAACATAAATATTTATCAATGTCCTAGTTTCTTAACTTTTACAAATATGTTTTTCTTTCTTTCAACAATTTTAGCATGGGGGCATCAAGAAATTCCTAGGAGATCTCCAACAAATTTGGGACATCCCTTGATACATGTCCCCCCCAAAATGGAAAACATCTCCAAAACAACAAAAAAGTTATCAAACATCTTGGGGACATGATTAAAAACAAAGGAAAAAGGGAATGCGAAGGAGCATCTTCTGTGTCTGCACGTCCCCAAAATGTTTGGGATGTCCAGAGGATCCCTATAAGGCAAGATATACATCCTAGTGGAACACTGTATAGACTAATTGTTTTATGTATGATTTACATTTTAATAAACTCATCTCCCTCGACAAATAGTTCAATTGTAGTTGACTAAAATAATTGTTGCTTTAGCATTTAATCTTCTTAAGGCTAGTACAAACAATACTTATTTTTGTATGACTAAACACCTTGTAATTTTGGTTAATGGTAATTGTATTTGGTTGTAGGTGGATGAACATTTGCAAATATTAAAATATTTTCCATAATAATGGTGTGATTTTGAAATTGTGACACAACTTCCATGGTGCTCCATTATGCGAAGGTTGTCCAAGCCGATATCAAAAATATTCAATAATGCCACGTCGCAAAAGCCTTCATTCTTAAAAGGCCTAATAGCATATGGATAGAAATACTGTTGAGCAACATGCATCTTTCTTCTCTCTTCCATCCATCTAGGCATGTAAGATCAAGATGAGGCGTCATTGGCATATTTGACATCCTTAATCAAAGGAAATCATGTCTTGTTGGCTACAACAAAATGTAATGGACGCCATGTATTAACATATGTGCATTAAATAGACATGCCTTTTCTTCTTCAAGATCATATCTTAATGTTGTTACATGTGTATAGGCAATAACAACATATTAATTTGCATCTAGTAGACTTTTTTACCATTCTCTTTTGTCACTTTGTTGTTTTCTCGAGTCGTTAGTGTTTTTGAATACCACATTGATGACTACATCTAAGTTATGGTCAGCAACATTTTTTGATTTTATGACTTATTAACAAAAGAAACCTTCTACGATGACAAATCCTTAGATTTTTTCTATGTTGTTAAATATGATGGAACATTTTATTTCCACATCCCTTCGCTTCTCAAGCAAAAATTTAAGTTATACCTTCAAATGATACCTTCACATGTTCTAGCATGATGTGATCCACCAAATAATCCTTTGATCTCAAGAATAGAATATTGGGATTGTTGGCTAGAATTTCTGCACAACTAAAAACCTAGGCAGTCATGAGATAAATCTCCCTCATTTACCGGTGAGGCTCTTGTGTAAGATGTTTATCAATATGATAAGTATGAAACTTTAATAACTATTTGCAGGGGTTTTACTTTAATCACAAAGCTCATGAACCATAGCTAAGAAATTCTGCAGTAAGTAAGCACTATGCTTATGAAGTATTTGCGAAGGTAGAAATAATGGAATTTAGGAAAGAAGAAAGAAAGATTTGTAATTCAACCACTAGTTTACGAGTTGGTCTCATACATATAAATTAAATAAACAAGTAGATATCACAATCTTCGAAGAAAAGGAAAAGAAAAACTTCTAATCTAAATCTCAGATAACACAAATTTTATCCAAAGATCCACATAGAAGTAAGAAGCAAATGCATTGTGGACACAAAGTTCTCGGAAATCTACCTTTATTAAATTTCTCAACTTCCATAAAAATGACACCAAGGGCTGCAACACAAAGTCTGGAACTCAAGAATGTTGATTAACAAATTGTGATCTTTTCAACTCGGAGGTTCTTCCTCCATTTATAGTGTATGGAGGGGGAAATTGTAAATAGGAAACTATAATTGAACTCACACATGTGGAAGTTATAACGGAAAAAACTGGAAATCTTTCCCTTGGAATTCCTCTCTAAGTGACATGCATCTGAAGACTAGATCAAAGTTGTGCACATCTGCCACTTATCTAAAGAACCTTTTCAAATAACTTAAAGTAATGACTTTTAAACCAATTACTTTAATTTTACAATTTCATCCGAGAACATAAGAAATGAGAAAAGAAAGAAGAGAAGAAAGAAAATATTCCAGTTGTAACACCTTACGCTTTCCTTTTGTTCTGATATTGAATATACTTGTCGAACATGTAATTAAGTGTTTTCCCATTTGTTTTAACAATAGCTTCTTTTTCAATTTTGAATTGCAACAATCCTTTGATAAAGTATCAATGCTTGCCTTCACTTCTTCCAAACTAGGCCCGAATTCTTTGATGTCTGCTTGAAGTCTCACCATTTTGCTAATTGAATCCAACGTGAAAGGCATGGCACTTCATCAATCTTCTTCTGAATAATTAAAAGCAATTCCTCAAGAGAAGAAAGGCAACTTGTTTGGAATGATTCTCGTATAGTGAGGAATACCATCAACTACCTCTTCCTTAGTGAAAGCAACTACATTATTTGGCAATGAAAATATCTTATCTTCGAGCAACTGCATTCTTTTTAGCATAAGCTTGAGAATCTCCATGGGAAAGAAACCACAATCTCCAACTACTTACCCTTTTCCACCAATCCATTAGGCACAAGTTGTTCTGTAATCAAAACATCCTCCGATAGTGAATTTATCTTAACCAAGATATCCAGGTTACTCTCAACCACTATATTCTCATCCACTATGCTTGTCATCAATTGATTTAGCTGAGATAATGCCCTTTCCATAACTTCCAGGCTAGTTGGTACTTCCTTGAGTTGTTTTGAGGCTTGGTGGATGATTTGGCTTTTCCACTCATTAATAGCTTTGACCTGATTACTTGCATCTTCAACCTCTTCAATCAGATGGCTACTCACCTGCTCATGTACTAAAACTAGCTGAGAGGAAGGTTTGGAAACCTTAGTGATGATCTCACATAACTAGGAAATTTTCTCTTGAAGTTTGGATTTCTCTGCCTTCTCCTTGTCAAGCTTGAGGAATAAAGCGTCTATCAATGTCTATGTATCTTGCTTTAATCCTTCTGTGGTGATTTGACCCAATGACACTTTGGTTATTGATATGTTTGACGTCGTTAGCTCTCCCTTTTGCTTCCCTTCGGCTGGAACTGATAACTCAATGAAATTCTACTTTGATTCTTCAATAATCAGCCTTGAAGATATCTTGCAACTTTAGGTCTTCTATCTTTTCCGCCTAAACTCATGAGCAACTACAAGTCATGTTCTTCTAAGTTGATCTCTTCTCTAGCTTCTGGGACTATTTGCAAAGCCAACCAAGATGAGAAATTTCTCTTCGGGGAATGAGAAGTCACTAAATATACCACCATCTCATGCTCAGACTCTATTGCATCCAAATTCACCACAGTGTTATGGTTTCCTCTTCTAAATTGTCTAAAGACAATGCTCTTTCAAACTCTGTCATTTTTGCTTTCAACTTCTCCATAGGGAGAGGTGAAGATCTAGGTGGTGAGAAACAAATATGAATGATGCTATATTCAACGGTGGAATGATAATATCTGCTAGAGGTCCTGGGGCTGCTAAAGTGTTGTGAGTTGATGCTTTAGAGAAGCTTCGTTTGAAAGTGGCACTGGTATAATGGATGTAGACTTGCCCTTTTCTAATACCTGAGACTTCTTGTACACCTTGAGCTTCTCTGGTCTTCTGGTACTTTCACCATCATGTTTTCTTTTGTTGGGATCCCCTGCAATGAAATTCCCTATAATCTAGTTCATCAAAGCCTCGTCCATGCAATACCCTTTGTTAACAACCAATTTGAGGTGTTAACCAGAACTGCAGAAGACCTCTCTTCAATCATCTGACAACCGCCTACACTTTCCTGAAGAGAAGCTCTATCTCCTCCCATTTGATGGTATGTGTCAAGTACCACATACCCATCATCTGTGAGATTTGTAGGTATCCAGCTAAACCATATTCGAAAACCTACTATGCGATAACTTCTCAAATCTCTCTTTTTGACTTCATATTCACTTCTTGCACTTCATCCAAAAGTCTTCAAGTGAAGGTACATGTGAATATTCTTGGGAGACTATCCTCTTTACTATCCCATATGGGTCAAAGTTCATTCGTGCTAGGAAGAACTCATGCTCATACCCAAAAACATTTCTGCTTCAACTCCTCTGGCTTTGTGGATGCTTTGGAAACTATAATGACCCACTGTGACTAGAAAGCTACCCGTAGATTTGTGTCATTTTGACTGTAAGTCATGCAACTCCATGAGCTGCCTGCACAACTCCATGATGACCCACTTGTCACTTGGGTACTTTGGCAACTTAATTGGTTCTCTTGAGAAACCACTAACCCTAAGATATGTGAAGTCCAAAAGCTGGATAAAGATATAGCCATGCTGAGAGATAACTTCCCAAGCTTCTTTGCTCACTTTGTTGGTCTTCGATCACCATTTAATTTTCAAATGAATCCATAGAAGAATCCATCATTGACTACCCTGTAATCTTTGTAGCATTCAGGAATTGTCAACTATGGGAAACACTCATAAATAAGATCTTTTGACAATATGCCCCGTCTATCCAGTTTGGAAAATATCCCCTGAGAGGTTACTGTATATACAAGGTATGAAGTCATTTTGAAGTTGAATGTCCACCTCACACTTCGAGTTGCTCACTGATGTTGTCACTGATGATTTCTCCCAATTAATTATCAAATCAGCTCTGTTGATCTCAATGGTCCTCACAAAGGCATACATCCATGAGCGGAAGTTATTGGTATTAGCTTCCCCATTTATCCTACAAAGAAATTTGGTGATATCATCAACTTCTTGCACAATATTGGATTGTGGAAGAGTCCTCGGGAATTTTGATGGTGATCTGGGCTTCTTCATGTATTTTTGTTCATTATACCCACGTAATCTATTTTTATGCTTTTCCCATCTATTACTAGCATCCTGCATGCTAATTGCAATCACCATTAGCCATGCCGGAAGCTTAAGGCAATAATTAATGAATTGTGCATCCAACTTGATTATTGTCTTCCTGCGCAACATCTCAGATTGTCCTAGAAAGAGGATGATAAGACCTTACACACTCCATAAAAACTCAGGAAATTGAGTTGTGACCGGAAACGCCGAGGCTTGAATAATCCCACTACTTTTTATTTCCCACATAAGAGATGATCTTCCGGTGGCTTTGGATCTGTCAATTAAATTAGTGATAGGTTCAGGGCCCATGTCTATATCATTGATTTCAGTAAGCCTGGAAACAATGCATGATTCTGCTGACCCTTCTCTTTCATCATGCTTCATCATGCCTAGAACAATCTTTGTCTGAGCTCTTTTTCTTTTATTTTTGCCAGAAGACCTTGCAATTGGATCAATTTGTGCAGAACCTGCAATTCCTCTTGATTCAAAAGATATATTCAATGTATCTGACATTGATTTTGCCTTCTTTTCACCAATATGAGCACGTGTGATGAATACCTGCAATGATTCAGACAAATATGGAGTCCATGGCATGAATACTTAATCTCTATCACCAAAATCTGCTTATAAAGCTTGTTGTCCTAAAATTTGAGACTTTGCTTGCATACCAAGCAAAAATTTTTTTTTATTTCACCTAGGCACTTATACCAACATGCAGATGCTCTGAATAATAAAAACAAACCTTCTCCAACCTTAGGCGCCAAAACTAGAAGCTTCCCGACAATAAAAAAATATTTTTAATGCAAATCACTCCTTCCTTTGGTGCCAAAATTCTCTAGGGCAGCATGCTCCATAAAAAATAATTAATTGTCTCCTCCTTATGGCGTCCCATGCTTATATAGATAACTACATGCTAAATTTAATAATTTCTTCTTCTTATTTTTGGCAATTATTAATAATAAGTTATGTTTTTCTCTCAATTTGGGTGCCCAAGTTTGCATGATTTAGCTTGCTTTTCCATGCAATTATTTTCTTTATTTTTAGCATGCTTCTTTGTCTTCTCTTTAGCCTTCCTTCATGCTTTGACTTTCCTCCTATTTTTGGCGCCAACTTTAGCTAGGAATAATAAAAATAAATATCATTAAATGCATGCAACTTTTGCCAAGGTGAGTCACACTTTTTGGCTAGAAGTCATGTTAAAAATAAGAAGGTAATGCAATGGGAATTTTTACCCTTCCAGGAAGCTCCAAAATTTTCATCTTTCACTTAAGTGATTTAACTTTAATGATGGAAAAAACACATTCCAGGAAGGCTTGAAATTCTCATCTTCCTTCCACTACCAAAATTCCCATTGGCACTTAAAAACCCTCCTTCCAAAAAGTGTGACTTGCATAAAAGAGAGCTCTTTTCCAAAAGTGCGACTTGCATGGGTGAATAAAACTTCTTTGATGGGAATTCTTACCCTTCCTGGCAGCCCCAAAATTCCCATTTGTACTTTAAGTGATTTATCTTTCATAATGGGAAAAAACAACCTTCCAGGAAGGCTCCAAATTCCCACCTTCTTGCAACACCAAAATTCCCATTGGCACTTAAGTGATTTAACTTTAATGATGGGAAAAAACAACCTTCCAGGAAGGCTCTAAATCCCATCTTCCTTCCACCACCAAAATTCCCATTGGCACTTAAAAACCCTCCTTCCAAAAAGTGTGACTTGCATCCTAGAAGCTTATTTCACAAAAGTGCGACTTGCATCCTTCCTTTTTGTCAGAAATTAGCACTCCATGATTAATTTCTTTCTTTGTCTAAGGCCATGGATGAATTCCAGAAATTCTAGGCAATTAAACAAGCTATACTGAGAATGAAAGAACATACCAAGGGGAATTAACAAAGACAGGACTACGAGAAAACTGAAAATAAAAACAAAAGAAATAAATAAAAATGAAAAACGTTGCCAGAAGTTGTAGACAATTGCTTTGAAAATAACTTGTCGAATAGATGGTTAGTAAAAAGTCTTCCTTGGTAAACAATCCACGGAGAAGGGGAAATATTGGTGTGAAAATATTCAACAAGGTTCAATTATAGCACAATTTATTTTAAACAGAACTTTATTTATTTAATAAATAAATAAATAAAATTCTCTCAGACAAAACTCGACAGAGAAATAAAATGAGTTTTAACACGTGGGTATTTGTCAAAATTGGCTTATATGATTCTCTGGGAATACTTTAAAGCAATTGAAACAACTACAGACAATAAAAACACAAAACAACTCGTTAATTTGAAAATAATGATTTTTTTAAAAAAGGGGTTATCCTGATTTTAGGGTGAAATCTTGGGGACACTAGGGATTTATTTTCATCTACTCTTGAAACTACAAAACCTAATAGTACTCAATAGATAAGAATACTTGCTTGTTTCCATAAAGCAAAAGAACTCAAGTACTCGCTTGAGTGCAACAAGAGATCAACGTGTCCCCCATTATGAATATAACCCATGAAGATACACAATGTGTGTGAATTATACACTTAAACCCTAACAATTATCATATAACATGCATAATGAACCAAATAAAGAAAAATACTATCCATTTCCATATAAGAGTCAAAGCATTCTCAATGAGCTCATATATTATATAATCACGGAAGCATACACTACATTCAATTACAATGTTTTTCCATTAACATCACGAAAGCTTTACAAAGTACAATCTTTCTCTCTCTTCTTCTCTAACCACATGCATTTAACAAGTTCTCTAGATTAGCATCCCAAAACTTGAAGTCAAAGGAAATATTTATATTGTTTCTATACCCCTCCCATGACTTCCATTTGTTACCTAGATGGATCTAGTAGTCATTCTTCTACAAGGTTCTAAAAGAACCTTTGCATTCTCCAATGTGCTCCTCTGGATTAATATTTGATCATCCATGAACGTCTTTGTCTAGTGTTCCTCCACCTACCGCCTTTTGTGGAATTATTCTTAACCTTTGTATTATGAGCAGGTGTATTTGAACATCCTCTTTCTCCGACATAGGGCTTCCCACTCACCTTTGTACATGTGTTCCACACTTGCATAACTCCATACTTAGCCAAGCATATCAAGTCTCTACCATGGTATGCACAACCTTGGGCTCAAAAAAATTCCTATAAATATCCCCACTAAGAGAGCCCAAAAGAATCCAACATATCTCGTATGATTCTCTAAAATGATAGATGCCTCTATATGTAGTCTTTTATTTAATAATACTAGGGCTAGAGAAAACCCTAAACCCACTTCATACACATTAGGTTGACTAATAACCATATATAACTTATTTTTCTTATGTTACCTTGTAATGTCCCCTTTTTTGGGACATTTACGAAGACAAAGAATTAAATACCTTCAACCCATTTTCTCTCCCCGTGGGTTTGAGGATGAAGCTAGGGGATTGTTTTGAGATGTTTATTGTCTATTATTTGCATTGTAACCCCTTGGCATGCCTAGCGCTACAAGTGGGAGTCTCTAGTTAGTTTAAACATGTGCACATATGTTAGTTACTTTCTATATTTAATTAGAAAATAATAAAGAGCGCATAAAGTTAGTCTTTTAATATTTTAATTAAGTTTTATTAGTTTTCCCTCCAAAAGGAAAAAGGTCGGTCATTTGAATGTTGCACCCCTTATCTTATAAAAGGAGGTTGCATGGCCATCTTTTGGGGATGTTGATTTGATCATTTATGTCTCTCCATGCTTGGAGAAATGGGATGTATGCCCTAGCTCTTCATTGTGCTCTCTTTCTCTCTCATTCGATTTGGAATTGAAGTAAATCTAATTTGATAAGAATCCATTAGTGTATGTGTTGCATCTATTGTGTAGAGAATTACTTGGGAAAGTATTCCTAACCCTAGCAAATTGATTGTTGAAAGAAATATGAATTTGTTTGCATATTTTGATGGTTAAACAAATGAATTTCATATTTGCCATGGTTGCTTGATTTATTTCAGTCTTTTGCACCAAGTTTAGAGGGTAATAGTCTTTGGTTATGCTCATTTTCTCTTCGTTGGCCATTGCTGGTTATTCCCAACCATAGTGGTATTCCCAAGATTTGACCTTGAAATCTGGGACTACCCCTTTTAAAAAATCATTCTTTTCAAGTAATAGGTTGTGTTTTGTGTTTGTTTTGTCTGCAGTTGTTTGCATTGCTCCAAGGTATCCCCAGAAAGCCATAAAAGCCAAATTCCCCAAGTACCCACATGTTGAAGCTCACTCAATTCCTATTTCAAACCTTGTCTCAGAAGCATTTTTTATTTATTTATATTAAATAAATAAAGTTCTTTTAAAAATAGATTGAGCTAAAATTAGAGGATTTAAGTTATATAAAGCTCTTCACCCCATCATTATTACCACATAACATGCACTGGGGAAGAATTTTTGTAGATCAACTAATTGGAGATTTTTTTGAGCAATTACCCGCAACTTCTTTTGTTTTGTTTTATTTCTTTTTGTCTGTGTTTTGGTTTGTTTTCTCTGGAAATTCCCGTAGCCTATTCATTCTTCTTGTCAGGCCTTTTCCCGAGCCTAGGGTTTTGAAAAGCTATCCAAGGTATTTTTAATTACTAATCTATCTAAAGGTGATTAGAGCTCGGATTCCTTCAGGAGATTGCAAGAGGTTGCTTGATCTAAAAAGGTGCAATAATGGATTATATGACAATATGAGAAATACTACCACCAATGTGTAGAGCTTGAGAAAATATGCACTTTCAGATAAAACAACACCTAAAATGGAGTCACAGAGTAAAAGTTATGGCACTTGCAAGTGTTTCTTTACATACATCTTCTTAGACCCTTTCCAAAAAATAAAAAATTATTCTATACTTGTGTTTTCTTCACCGAAAATCCAAAAATGGAAAGAAATGCTTCTTAGACCAAGTTGCACTTTTTGGAGCTGTCATGACTTATGTTTTTCCACACCAAAGCTGGGAAGAGAAGCCAATACAAGTCACACTTTTTGGGAAAGAAGTTTTCTTCATGCTAGTCACACTTTTTTGGGAAGGATGATTTCTCCATGCAAGTGGGAATTTTGGGGCTGCTTGGAAGGTGGGAATTTTAGAGCTGCCTAGAAGGTGGAAATTTGGAGGCTTCTTGGAAGGTTAAATTTTCCCAAAATGTTAGTCGAATCACTTAAGAGAAAATTCATAATTTTGGGGCTTCTTGGGAAGAGTGAATTTTTCAACTTCCTTGCCCTCATATTTTTCCACAAAAGCAAGTTAATTCACCCAAGTGAAAAGTGGGAATTTTGGGGCTGCCTAGAAGGGTGAATTTTTCCACTTCCTTGTCCTCATATTTTTCCACAATTCCTAGCCAAAAAGTGCAACCCATTCTAGCATAACTAAATGCCTAAAATCTATTTTCTTTTCATTGTTGCGAAGCATCTAGTTTTGACGCCTAGGGTTGGAAAGACTTCCTTTTTATCATTCTACATTTCTACATGTTGATGTGAGTGCACATATAAAAAATAAATTAGCTTGCTTGGTATGCAAGCAAAGTCTAAAAACAGAGGGCATCAAGCTTTATAATCGATTCCTAAGTGAAGAATTTAGATATTCATGCTATGGACTACATACTTGTCTGAATTATTTGCAGGAACACTTCATTTATGCCCATATTGGTGAAGAAAGCAGAAGTCAATGTCTGATACATTAAATATATCTTCAAAATCAGAGGAAGAAATAGATCCAACTCTCATAATTGCAAGAGCTTCCTAAAAAAATGCATCATCTTGTTTCTAACGCAACCCATGTGGAAGTCATTACATGGAAAATTGCTTTTAGGAGCTTGTGCATGTGCTCCCAATCTTCCAGTTGAAGCATTCATTGAATTCCCTTGTATTTGCCTTTACCCTGAGTGCTTTCCAATTTAAAATTTCTCATATGAAATTAAAAATAAAAGGTGATGAGTTTTGTCTCAATTTGTTTACTACAAGCATTTTACTTGGTGCATGTATCTTTGGAGAAGAATTACAAAAGCTTCAGAGGATAAAAGGAAGACAAGTCGAGGAAACACCCGCAAGCAAAATCACATTAGTGCTTCCAGATCCAATTTGGTGAGAATCAAAGGAAAGGATTCAACCGTACGTAGGAGAAAAAAGCATCTCGATTCAATGCAAAGATATCATTTAGATCATTCATGAGGAAGAGGTGCAATACATGTTTGAATCAACATGCGAGTATGTAAGAAGAACAAGATTGGGAGTGTTGCAACAACTTTCTTCTAATTTCTTCTCCTCTTTTTTCTTCTTTCTCTTATTTTCTCCGACAAAGTAATTGAGTAATCAATTAAATTGTAAAACTTAAGTAATTGGTTTAAAAGTCGTTGCTTGATTCTTGGAAGAATTCAATTACTTGGAAATAGGTGGTAGACATCCAAATAGAAGGTTCTATTATCATCAGTTGTAAGGCATGCATGTCATCCAAAGAGGAATTCTAGGGGAATACTTTGACAATTGTTTTCTTTACGACTTACACATGCAATACTTCATTGAAAGTTTCATATTTGTAATTACCCTCTATACAATATAAATAGAGGAAAAGCTATGGGTTAAAGAATCACAATTTTGTTCATCAACATTCTTACGTTCTAGACTTTGTGTTGTATTCCTTGATGTAATTTCTGTGATACCCGAGGAATTGAATAAAGGTGGATTTCCAGAGAACTTTGTGTCCATGATGCATTTACTTCTTACTTTTGTGTGGATTTTTAGATAAATTTTGTGTTATATGAGATTTAGTTTAGGAGTTTTTCTTTTCCTTTCATTCTCAATATTGTGAGATCTATTTGTTTATTTTATTTATGTGTATGAGGCCAACTTTGAAAACTATTGGTTGAATTACAAATCTTCCTTTCTTCTTTCCCAAATTCCATTGTTTCCCCTTCCGAAAATACTTCATAAACAATCTGTCTACTTGTTGTTGAATTGCTTAGCTATGGTTCATGAGCTTTGCAATTAAATTAAAATCCCATGCAAATAGTTATTAGCATTCATACTTACTGATTGATAAATATATTACACGGAGCCTCATTGGTAAATGAAGGAGATTTATCTCATGAATGCCTAGGTTTTTTAGTTGTGCAAAAATCTAGCCTACACACAACGACTTGGGAAAGACAAATTTGTGACACATTTTGATGCTTAATAATTGTGATTTCAGTTCGATTCATTCTTGGTATTTTTATGCATCAAAACAAGATCTTAGAGGGTAAAAATAGTTAAGGGAAGTGCTAGTTATTAATTTATTAATTTCTTCTAACCCTAGCACCCAAATCGGAATATTAAGTGTTATTTTGAAGGAGTTTTAGTGCTAAAAAAAAACTATCTTTAGCTCATTGGAAAGGGAAAAATATTTAGTTTATTGTGCATTTTGTTTCATGCAAAAAGACTGAGTATCAAGAGAGTTATGCATTTTTGAAGTTTTCAGTGGTTTTGTTGGCTATATTTTCTACACAATCAAAAACCTAGGCAATCATGAGATAAATATTCCTCATTTACCAAAGGAGGCGCATGTGTAAAATTTCTATCAATTATGGATCTTAATAACTATTTGTGGGTTTTACTTTAATTGCAAAGTTCATAAACGATAGCTAAGCAATTTTGCAATGTAAAGTAAATCAATCATAATGAAGTATTTTCAACCAAGGGGAAATAATAGAGTTTGGGGAAGGAGAAATGAAGACGTGTGATCCGCCAATAGTTTATAGAGTTGGCCTTCTACACATAGACAAAACAAATAGATCTCACAATACAAAAGTAAAGGAAAAGGAAAGGAAAAGCTTCTAATATAAATCTTAGATAACACAAAGTTTATCTAAAAATCCACACAAAAGTAAGAAGAAATGCACCATTGACACAAAGTTCTCCATAAATCCACTTCTATTCAATTCCTCTCGCTTTCATAGAAAAGACATTAAAGGTTACAACACAAATTCTAAAACTCAAGAATGCTGATTATAAATTATGATCCTTCAAACCGTAGGTTCTTCCTCCATTTATAGTATATGGAGGGGAAGTTAAAAATAGGAAACTATAACGAACTCACACATGTGGAAGTTGTAAAGGAAATAACTGAAATATTTCCCCTAGAATTCCTCTCTAAGTGACACGTATCTCGGAGAATAAGTCAAAGTTGTGAACATCTCGCCACTTATCTTAAAGAACCTTTTCAAATAACTTAAAGTAATGGCTTTTAAACCAATTACTTTAATTTTATAATTTCATCCGAGAACATAAGAAATGAGAGAAGAAAGGAGAGGAAAGAAAATATGTCAGTTGTAACACCTCACACTTTCCTTTTGTTCGATATTGAATATACTTGTTGAACATGTAATTAAGTGTTTTCCCATCTATTTTAACAATAACGTCTTTCTCGGTCTTGAACATGTAATGCTTGCCTCCACTTCCTCCAAACTAAGCCCAAATTATTTGATGTCCGCTTGAAGTCTCGTCGCTTTTCTAATCAATCCAACATGGAAGGCATGAGGACTTTGTAAATCGCTTCAATAATTAAAAGTAATTCTTCAAGAGGAAACATGCAACTTGTTTGGAATGATTCTTGTATAGTGGGGAATACCATCAACTACCTCTTCCTCGATGAAAGCAAATACATTATCCGCAATGAAAATATCTTATCTTTAAGCAATTGTATTATTTTTAGCATAAGCTTGAGAATCTCCATGCAAAAATAAACCACAATCTCCAACTCGCTTACCCTTTTCCACCAATCCATCGACACAAGTTGTTCGTAATCAAAACATCCATCGATAGTGAATTATTTTAACCAAGATATCCAGATTACTCTCGGCCATTATATTCTCATCCACTATGTTTGTCATCAATTGCTTTAGTTGAGATAATGCCCTTTCCATAACCTCCAAGCTAGTTGGTACTTCCTTGAGCTATTTTGAGGCTTGGTGGATGATTTGGATTTTCCACTCATTAATAACTTTGACTTTGATTACCTACATCTTCAACCTCTTTAACTAGATGGCTACTCATGTGTTCATGTACTAAAATTGGCAGAGGAAGGTTTGGCAACCTTAGTGATGATCTCACATTACTGGGAAATCTACTCTTAAAGTATGGCTTTCTCTACCTTCTCCTTGTCAAGCTTGAGGAATAAAGTGTCTATTAATGTATGTGTATCTTTCTTTAATCCTTTTATGGTGATTTGACCCAATGATACTTTGGTTTCTAATATGTCTCACATCATATTACCTCTCCCTTTTTCTTCCCTTCGGCTGGAATTGATAATTCGAAAACTTTTGACCTGATTCTTTAATAACCAACCTTGAAGTTATTTTAGCAGCTTTAGACCTTTTGCCTCTACCTCCCAAGCTCATGAGCAACTGCAAGTCTTCCTCTTCTAAGTTGATTTCTTCTCTAGCCTCTGGAACTGTCTGTAGATCCAACCAAGATGAGAAATTACTTTTCGGGGAATGAGAAACCTCAGTGTGTACTACCATTTCCTGCTCAGGCTCTGCTGCATCTGAATTCACCTCCATATTATGGTTGCCTTCTCCCATGTCATCCAAGGATAATGCCCGTTCAAATTCTTTCATTTGTGCCTTCAATTCCTCCATAGAATGAGGAAGCGAAGAAAGCAAAAAGGAGAAGAATATACGAATGATGTCGGTTTCAGTGCTTGACTACTCATGAATTCTCAGTGCTTTCTTTGGAATCAATGAAGTACTGTGGGTTGACGTAGGAGAAGCTTTATCTGAGAGTAGCACTGGTGAAGTGGATGTAAACTTATCTTTTTCTGATGTCTGAGCCTTCTTCTGCACCTTTAGCTTTTCTAGCCTTCGGCTGCTTTCACCTCCATGCTTCCTTTTGCTGTTGATATTCCCTCCATTGAAATTCCCTGTGATCTGGTTCATCAGGGCCTCATCCAAACAATAACCTTTTGTCAACAACCAATTGGAAGTATTGACTAAAACTGCCGAAGATCTCTCCTCAATGGTATGACTGCCACCCACATTCATTTGAAGCACAACCTTATCTCCTCCCATCTGATGATATGAATCAAGCACTACATGCCCATCATCTGGAAGGTCTGCAGGTATCCTCACCAAATCATAGTCAAAAATCATTGAGCTGATAATCTGCTGAAATCTCTTTTTCTGACTTCGTATTCATTCCTACATTTCATCCAGAAATCCTCCAGCGAAGGAATATGTGCACATTCTAGGGAAATTGTTTTCCTTGCTATTTCATAAGGATCAAAATTCATTTGAGCTGGGAAGAACTCATGATCATAACCAAGAAACATCTCTGCTTCAACTCCTCTAGCTTTGTGGATGTTATGACAACTATAATTACCCACTACGACCAGGAAAATAACCGTAGATTTATGACACTTTATTTGTAATTTGTGCAACTCTAATATTTTCCCGCATAATTGCATGATAATCCACTTATCATTTGGATATCTCAGCAGCTTGACTGGTTCTCCTGAGAAACCAGTAATCCTAAGATATGTGAAATTGACAAACTGGATGAAAATATAGCCATCTTTGGAGATGACTTCCCATGCTTCCTTGCTTACTCTGTTGCTCTTTAGATCACTGTTCAACTTGCAAATGAATCCATAGAAGAAACCATCATTCACTGCCTTATAATCCTTATAGCATTCAAGGATCGCCAGTTGTGGGAAACACTCATAAATAGGATCTTTTGAAAGTATGCCCCGTCTATCTAGCTTGGAAAATATCCCTTGTGAGGTTGTGGCATATACCAGGTACGAAGTCATTTTGAAATTGAAATTCCGCCTCACACTTCTGAGTTGCTCACTGATGATCTCCGACCAATTGATTATCGAATCAGCTTTGTTGATTTCAATTGTTCTGATAAAGGCATACATCCATGAGTGGAAATTATGGGCATTGGCTTCCCCATTTATCCTGCAAAGCAACCAGGTAATATCATCAACTTCCTACACCAAAAATGACCATAGAAGGCTCCTTGGGAATTTTGACGGTGATCTTGGCTTCTTCATATATCTATTATTCATTATACCCATGCAATTTGCTTTATTCTTTTCCCATCTGATCACAAGCTTCCTGCATGCCAATTGTAATCACCACGGGCCGTGTCGAATATTGAGGAAAAAATCAATGAATTTAGGATCCAATTTGATCATTGTCTTTCTTGTCATGTCTGGATTGTCCTAGAAAGAGGATGATAAAACTTCGCACATTCCGAATGAATTTAGGTAACTCGGTCTATGGCTAGAAACACTGCTACTTAAATAATTTCATTGCTCTTCATTGCCCACATAAGAAGTGATCTTCCAATGGCCTTGGATCTATCGATCAAATCGGAGATAGGTTCAAGCCCTATATCTGTATCATTGATCTCGACAAGCCTAGAAATTATGCATGATTCTGTTGAATCCTCTCTTTCATCATGTTGCATTATGTTTGAAACAATATTTGTCTGAGATCTTTTTCTTTTATTTTTGACAGAAGACCTTGCAATTGGATCAATTCGTGTAGAACTTGCCATTCCTCTTGATTCAGAAGATATATTCAATGTATTTGACATTGATTTTTCCTTCTTTTCACCAATATGAGCACCTGTGATGAATACCTACAAATGATTCAGACAAATATGGAGTCCATGGCATGAATACTTAATTTATATCACCAAAATCTTCTTATAAAGCTTGTTGCCCTAAAATTTGAGACTTTTCTTACATGCCCAACAAGCTAAAATATTATTTAATTCACTCGGCACTTATACCAACATGTAGATACTCAATAATAAAAATAAAGCTTCTCCAACCCTAGGCACCAAAACTAGAAGCTTCCCTAATAAAAAATATTTTTTAATGCAAATCACTCCTTCCCTTGGCGCCAAAACTCTCCAGGGCAGCATGCTCCATCAAAAATAATTAATTGTCTCCTCCTTATGGCGTCCCATGCTTATATAGATAATTGCATGCTATATTTAATAATTGCTTCTTCCTATTTTTGGCAATTATTAATAATAAGTTATGTTTTTTTCTCTCAATTTGGGCGCCCAAGTTTGCATGCTTTAGCTTGCTTTTCCATGCAATTCTTTTATTTATTTTTAGCATGCTTCTTTGTCTTCTCTTTAGTCCATCAACTTTCTTTGAATTTACATCAATTTTTAGTGCCAACTTTAGCTAGGAATAATAACAATAAATATCATTAAATGCATGCACTTATGCCGAGGTGGGTCACACTTTTTGGCTATAAGCCAAGGGAAAAATACAAGGAGTAGGCAAGTAAGATTTTAACCTGCCTGTTGGGGTACACTTTTCCATTTTTCACTTAAGTCATCATGTTAAATATTAGCCTGCTAGGCAGCTTCCAAAAAGTGTGACTTGCATGGGTGAATTTGACTTGCTTTAAGGGAAAAACATGGGGGCAGGCAGATAAAATTTTAACCTGCCTCTTGGGGTACACTTTCCGTTTTTCACTTAAGTCACCATGCAAAATATTAGCCTCGCCTACTAGGGTCCAATTTCCCGTATTCCACTTAAGTTGTCATTGTGCCAAATATTCCAAATTTCCAGGCAAGCCAAAAAGTGCGACTTGATTTGAAGTCAAATAAGTCCCTTGCGGGAAAATTATGAGGTGCGGGCGTAAAATTTTAACTCGCTCGATGGGGTATATTTTCCCGTATTCCACTTAAGTCATTATGAAAATATTCCAAACTACCAAGAAACTTTAAAAATGTGACTTGCATTAATAAACCATCATTCCTAAAAAGTGCAACTCAGATCATCGTGTTCTTTGCTTCAAAACCGACACTTCATATCTAACTTCAATTTGTCTCAAGTCATGGATGACTTATGAAAACTCGTGTAATTAAACCGCTATACAGTAATGAACGAACGGATCAAGGGGAATTCAACAAACATACTGCAAAGAAAACCAAAAACAAACACAAAATAAACAAATAAAAACAAAAATGTTGGTAGAAGTTGCATAATTGCTTCTTAAAATAACTCGTGCTTGATAATCGGTTTTAAAAACTCTTCCCTGGTGAATACCCTACTGAGAGTGGGAATACTGGCATGAAAATTTTCAATAGGGTTCAATTGCAACACAATTTATTTAAACTAGAACTTGATTTATTTAATAAATAATTAAATAAAATTCTCTTAAACAAAACCCGACATAGAAATAAAACAAGTTTTAACATGTGGGTATTTGTCGAAATTGGCTCATATGTTTCTCTCGAGAACACTTTAATGTAATGGAAACAATCAGTAGGAAATAAAAACACAAAATGACCCGTTACTTTGAAAAGAACAAAATTTTAAAAAAGGGGTAGTCCCAGATTTCAGGGTGAAATCTTGGGGACATCAGTTTACAACTATTTTAAATTAAATCATCATTGTTATAAAAATCAGAATTAAGAAGAATATGAATATGATTGTCTCCACCAATCTAGCTCACCACCTTGACCACTTTCAACCCCATTTGGGTTGTAATTGGTTCACATTGGGCTATTTTAGGTTGATTCAAAAGGATCTAATCCTTCTTAAGTTGATTTTTAATTAAATGTTGCAAATTCCCAATTGTCTTAAAAAGGGTACATCACAATGGTATCAAAGCAACTTTCCTCTACTCTTGTGGGGGTTTGTGTTTGCACATCTGGATATATAGTCTATGAATCACGGAGTTAACACACAAAGGAGATGTGAAAATGTAGTTTTACAGATTGGGGAAATGGCTTGATCCTCCACACCTCTCAAAAGATGTTTTGCTCAACATTTTAAAGGAAGTGGAAAATTGTTTGTCCATGGTAGGACAATTAGATTATGGCTCCATGTTTTCAACGATGGACTCTTTGGTGACTCATTTGGCTAGATCCGAACTGTTGAGACATGATGAGGTGGATGTGAGGCTCATGGTCATCACTTGCATTAGTGAAGTTACAAGGATCACAGCCCCGAGTTTTCCATACAGTGACACCACCATGGAAGAAGTCTTTGAGCTCATGATAGGGAGTTTTCAAAGGCTTTGGGACATCACAAACCCTTACTTTGGTAAGAGGGTTAAGATCTTGGAGAATATGGCAAAGGTGAGATCTTGTATACCAATGTTAGATCTTGATTGTGATGATCTTATTCTTCATATGTTTGAAGTATTCTTTGCTGTCATACATGATAATCATTCAGAAAATATAAGGGTTGCAATGCAAACTATCATGTCTTTGGTTTTGAATGAACATGAGGCCCCTCCTCAACATTTGTTGTCTATACTTGAGGAAGGTATGAGACAAGAAGCATCATGTATTGCTCATATGCTAGCCAAAGGTGTTCTAGATCAATGTTCAAACAAGTTGAAGACATATATGGTAGCAAAGTCTCCTATGAAGGTAGAAGGATCAGATCTACAAGGTATGAACATATTGGTACTTGATGATGGTTTTTTGGCATCTAATGGTTGCATGCATGATGAAGGGAAAATGATGGCAAAGAAGCATGTGATAGAAGACAAAGAGAGGATAGTTCCTGTGAGGATTCCTATGAAGGAATCAACAAAACAAAAAAATCAGATTTAAGGGAAGTTGTTCAACAACTTCATGAGCCATTTGAAGGGCAAGAAGAAAGCATGGACAAGGACATCACTAAAGAAGGAAAAAAATCAGAATTGAAGAGGGAACATGAGGATGGCATGGGTAGAAGTTATACCCATGGAGAAGAGGAATTTTAGGTACTTTATACCATTCTCGGCTTGTTGTTACATGCGTAATAGCAGTCATTAGGGAGCAACTAAATGTCTTAATTCACTCAAAAATGAAGTTTAAGAAAACCCCACACAAATAAAAATAAGGTCAGCATGATTCCAAGGTAGAAGGTGATGTTTGGTTTGAAAATTCTAAGGAGTATGAAAGTGTTCCATGGTACAAAATTATACAAATGATGCTTATTAGACCACCATTGTGGACACATCTATATGAAGGTTTCTCCGAATATTTGGTTTGATGTGGTGACTAGAGGCGTGCTTCAATGTATGGATGATATAGTGGGTGAGCATGCTGATTTTTTGATCCAATGCAAAGGGAAATAACCCCATGCATATTACTCTAAAGTGAGTGGGATGATAGGCATGTAGAGCATGCATGACATTCCGAGCCCCAACCTTGGGCCGAGTTAGTGCAGGATTTGTTGGCGAGATTGGTGGAGTACCAAGCCTAGTATGCACCGGTGTTGGTAGATAATGCACATTACATGAGTGATTGGCACACTATCGAATGAGGTCACAATCTATAAATCATGAGGATAATAGAGGAGCCTTGAGCTCTCAAACTCCTATGTATGTTGAGAGTAGTGATGAGGATTAGTGAGTGCATGAGGGTGATGCCCTTGACATATTGTATTGACCTTTTTGCATATATATATAAATAAATAAATAAATAAATATATAAATAAATAAATATATATATATATATATATATATATATATATATATATATATGATATTGAATTTTTACTTGTGGAATTTTTTTTTGGCATAAGGGTTATAACATTTGTAGCATAATTGATGATATAGATAGATGTATGTGGTGATATTATGATTGTTAGATGTATATGTGTGTGTTTTTACATGGTTATGTATTAGTTGATGTTATGATGTGCACATTCTTATTATTTAGATGATGTATATTGATTGTTAAGATTGATAAGTAAAATGTGTTGTGTGTAAGAAAGATAAGGTAGGTGTGATTAGAATACATGTGAGATAATGATGATGATGGATTAAGGAATTGCTTGCACCACTAGTGATAGTTATGAGAACACATAATTGGTGGCAAGTACATAACCTCCACATAAGATACCATAATAATATAGGACAAGGAAACATATTCTTAAGAAAGAAGGGTAGTCCTCATATATACCGTGGGGTACTTAGTGAAAGGGTAAAGCAATGATAAAAGCAATATATAGTGAGTGTAATAAGATAAAGGTGTGTTGAAACATTGTGATAGAGAAAAACATTGAATTAGGAGTGGTTAGTCACTCTATATACCGAAAAAATTCCCTCAATGTGAATCATACACGAAGATATTTCTCAACTAGATGTGTTGTCGATGATGTCAAAGAATTTTTATCAGCTACATGTGTAACTTTTGGCAAAAACAAAATTCTATGGAAAACCATTTATATGTAGTATCTGGTGGCTTTGGTGGATGAATAACTTCATCATGAGAAACATTACTTGATGTATCGATGGAATAATTCTTAGTGAGAGTAACACTTGCTGCATGACGATGTCATGTTGCAGAGACGGTGAATTGAATTTTCTTAATGGCATGTATGGAAAATGATAATTCCTTTGTCCTCAAGTAACTTAAGTTTATGATCCAACACATAACAATCATTGTCACGGTGTCCATTACTTTGTGATGGAAAGTGTAATTAGGCCTTCCTTTTCTCGCTCAAGCCGGTGATGGGGATGATGGTCATTAGGTGGTAACCAAATTGAATACTTATCAACTAGTGTGAGTAGGATGTCATGTGACTGATGCATAGATTTGTAAAAATATAAATGTTTAAGCTAAAGCATAGAAATATCATTTGAGATAACTCTTGGTTTAGGATTGGGATGATAAAAAGTGTTACTATGATGCAAAACCTTAACATGATCATCGTTAGATACTAATTTTGGTTGTGCATCATAATCATGCATAATGGAAGCAACTATAATATCCTCATTTAAATTTTTAGGTTAATGTGGAAGTGTAAGTTCTCTCTCTTAATAACACATATAAATATCAGTAAATGAGTCACAAGTATCATAGAGTAATTATTCCTTAAGGGGTCATATGAGACCTCTACAAAATATAGATTGCATCTCCAAGTCAATGGGTTGATATAATAATAAGTACATGTTTGCTTTGAAACATAAGATATAGTCGATACAAGTTCATTCTCACCTTGATGTAAAGAGGGTAAACACTCATATGTAGCTCTAGGGCCTCTATTGTAACTAAAGTGGGCTAGGAAAGCATCTTCAAGTTCTATACAAGCACTTAGAGACCCACTATGAACACGAGTAAACCAATACATAACATATCCTATGAGACTCTTAGGAAAGATTCAAGAAGAAAAATATCATTTTCATGTGAAGAAATAAGCTCCCTATAATGCTTGATATGTAGTTAAAGATCATAGGTACCATCAAACAATTGGAATAAAGGCATGAAAAAATTCCTAGGGAATTGATATTGGAAAATTTAATGCTGAATATGATTGCCATAAATAGTATTGGAATAAATGTTGGCATAATAAGTTTTTCTATCTAGATTCAAGGCATGTAATTTACATTGTAAATCTCTTACCACATACATAAGAGAGAGGAACTATTGAGGATGTATAACATAGACATCTAGAGGCCCATTTAAGGGATGTATCTTACCATTAATGGTGGCCTTAGGAACACTATTGCATTTAATGACAAGAGGGTGATGCATCATTTGAAACCACAATAGGTAGAACTTGGGGTGTTATGTGTTTGGCCCCACATTTAGGTGTTAAAGGAGCATTACTATTATCCACAAGAAAAACCATCTACAATAGGAGAGGAGACTAGACTATGTGTAGTACATGCAATTTGAGGAGGATCAATATGCTCATTTTTGCCAAGAAAATTATAAAATGGTTATTATTATGCACATTATCATTTATAAGTGAAGGAGGAGTAACAATAGAATCATTACATTTAATTTCACGATTTGGATCAATAAATGTGAAATAGGAATAAAATCAGTTGTATCTTTGTTGCATTTAAGAGTATTAGTGGAAACATTAATGGTGCAAGTAGTAACATTTATTTTACACTCAATAGGAACACTAAAAACACAAGGTAAATCATGTGCAAGTGAAATAGAAGTGTTAAAATCAATTTTATTAGTTTTGTATTTAAGAGAGGTGGGAGAGATAAAATTGTGTTCATTCAAATCATGTGCAAGGAGAGAATAATCATCATGTGTGTCATCACTTGAGAATTCACTATGAAAAAATTATAGGTCATTATTAGGAACATGGGGCTCACCAAGAATCAATGTATAAAAATAAGTAATATCATCCTCATGCATGTTAGAAACACTTTCATCATTGCAATATTATACATGATCTATGGCATTAGGAGTGACATCTACGGATGGAGGGAAGGGTGGTTGTTCACCATCATTATCACATGCATATACATTACTCTTAGAGATAGGATCACCATCACCAAAGGTAGTGAGAGTGAGAAATGCAAGTGTCATGATATCCTCTAAAATATTGATTTGTGAGGTAGGAATAATGAGGTGGTTTATGTAGATACAAAATCACACACTTGGGTACATTTGTAGGTCATAAATACATACTAGCATTCATATGATTCCTAAGTAAGAAAACTAGTAATTGACAACTATATTTTGCCTCTTGTCTTGTTTCTTTCTTTCTATTTGGTATTTCATACCCCATATCCCAATCGGTATTTTTCTTATTTATATTTTATGGCTCTAGACACCAGCGCCACTAGGATAGGAGTGCCTGTGTTCCTCTGTCCCTCCGGGCACCCCCGACCCTTTCCACCTTACTCACTTCTTTTGGGTATCTTTAATCTTTTGGGAACCTTTTTCACTTATGGGTCGACCTTCCAGTTGTTAATTACAAAATCAAACAAGGGAATCATATAAATACATAGCTATGTGTTCAAAATAAAGGACCAAGCTCTAAGAATATACTATCATCACCTAAGCTTGCATCCAAAGACACCTAAAGCACTTCAAGGAATCCATCTAGCATCCATTTAAGGGACAAGGGACTACATTTTTGCATACACTGCATAGGAAGGGGAAGTTTCTTTATTCCATCCACACATCTATCTACATTGTTACATCTAGATACAACCCGCTATCAAGTGCACTTACACAAGGGCATCCTAGGGCATGATTCTTACACACACACTAGAAATACATGGAGTCTAAAATGTCATGTATGAATCAATCATAAGTTCACTCATTGGGTGATCACCAAGGTTAGTCTAACTCCCAATTTTGCATTTTTATTTTTGGATTTGGTGTGGTTTGTGGAATTTTGTAGGTGATATCTATTTTACAGGTTACATGTACCCTTGGCGATCAAATAGTGACACACATGTAATCAACATAGAGTAATTGTGACACTGTGAAAATGAAGTTTTGACCATCTGCGTAGCCACATGCACCCAAAAGATGTCTCCAGCACCCAAGCACCCTTGTTTAGCTAGGGGCACTCGTGTTTGACCATATTCCTATAGTTTGTAATTTATCTTAAAAATTTGGTGAAAATATTCACTTTCTGTTTAGGATCTTTCCCAGCTCAGACTAGTCCCAGACAATGCGTAAATCAGCTAAGTCATTCTTTCTATACTTCCTTGCTTAGGGTTTCATACTTAGTTGTTTATTGCTTGTGTTAAATATATATTTTAACATTTATTATCATATGTTACTTTATAATTAGGATTTAAAATTCTATTTTTGTTAAATCATTTGGTGAGCTTGCATTCAAATACACTTGGATCCTTATTTTTACTCTCTCATGGCTCGTAAAAATACTCAAATCTCCTTGCATGACTTGCTTCAAATGCACCAACATTACAAATATGTTCTTGAAAAAACCCTAGACACTATGTATATCCCTTGCAATACACCACCTAATCAAGTGAGTGCCATTTTCATCATCTATCTGATGAATCTATCACTCCTAATCCTACATCCAATCAACCCACCTTTGAGTCCATTCAAGCTTTACACTCCTTTTGTTAAGACAAAATTCAAGCTATGGAAACAATGATTACATCTCTTAAATCTGAAATCCAACATCTCAAGGATGCTTCTCAAGCCCATGCTAGTTCTTCTCCTTCTACTCATCTTAATTTTATGACTTCTACATGTGCTCATATCGGTGAACCTCTCAAAGTTTGATCTCAATACTAAGCAACATGATATTCTTCCTCAACTTCTCACTCACCAGTTGATCAACTTTCCATCCACTAATTACTACCCTCCTTATCGATTTAAAAATACCATAATATCCCATATTGTAATTATCATCAAATTAATGGACATAATGAAAATGATTGTTATGCTCTAAAATGACAAATTGGCCACCTTAAGCATTATGGTATCATTTCATTTGCTACACAAAATGCTACTACATGTTCATCTCCAATTACTACATCCCACTAGGTTCCTAAATCTGATTCATCTATGTCTAATGATCATCATACCATCATTACTAATGTTCCTTCTATAGTAAGTCAAGAGTCACCTAAAAACTTCCTCTCAAAATTGATCCAACCCATCCTCCTCTTAATTATTCTACTTGCGTTACTAACTACACCTAAGAAAAATCCTCTAAAAATTGGTCCAACCCCTCCTCCTCTCAAGTATTCTACAACATTATCAATCCCACATAAGCTACCACCATTCAAGATCCCTCCCCATCCTACTCTACTTCCATTTCCAATTCATTTTGTCAAACAAACTATTCCTTATATTGATGGCCAAGACACATTTTCAGCTCCACCACCATGGCATGGTCCTTCTCACATCACTACATAGATCTCCATCACTCACATACTTGGGGGCATCATAGCTTCTCCCCCTTTTGCATTGCTATCAAATGTATCTATCATCTCATGCACTTGACGCACCACGCTTAATGTCTAATATTTCCTAAGCATCACTAAAAACCCTTCGATACAAACATTGTATCATCATTACCTTATGACGCACTCTATTTCCACTATTCATACTCGACTACCGAGGGTATAAATCTGAAATGAACCTCACATCATTCACTCTTTACGCTCTATGCTTCATGATCTATATTTCTAAAGCACACTTTCAAACCTTTTCCCTATGACGTACTCTAGTTCCACGGTTCATACTCAACTGCTGAGGGTATAAATTTGAAATGAACCTCACATCATTCACTCTTTACACTCTATGCTTCATGATCTATATTTCTAGCGCACATTTTCAAACCATTTCCCGATGACGCACTCTTGTTCTATGGTTCATTCTTGATTGTTGAGGGGTATTTTATAAATGAACCTTATCTCATACTCATTCACATCTACTTGGGGAACGCTGCTCCTATCACATTCGTATTACATACCATTCCATTTCACTCATACATTGCATATTGCATATCTTGGTTGATTTTATTGTTGCTTGCTGATACTTACATATACACTTTGTTTCCCATACTAGACAGATACTTAGTATGTAAATATCTTTTCTATATACACATGCATGTTCACTTGTTCTCTAGTTGTGAATGTAGACTTCTTATAGATCCTTACATGCTACAATGATGCTTGGTACTATACCTCTTACCAGTCCCATTGAGGCTCCTGAGGGCATCTACTTTCTCATATATTATAGGTGCTATTATTTCATTATTTACTACTTCTTATTCTTACTAGCACACTACTTTCTATTGATACATACATGATTTGACATACTTTTTATCTTTCTAACATGCTAACGAGTGCTTCATGTGCAACATTTTCCTTGCAGGAACTATATGCCACCATGGTTGTCTGATACATTTTTCTTGACACTATTTTCCATCGTATGTTATTGTTTTGCGGGCTATGCCCTATGTCTTGTTTGATCACTGTTTGTATGCTTTTGGCCGCTTCAAACCTGATTGTCTTGTGACATTGTGAGTGATGTCCCATGATTTAAACCCACTTTTTACGGTCTATCTTGAATGCACACTTGCTTGTTATATATTTTTATATTGCATGCTTTCTATTTTTGCTACTAACACATGTATCTAGCCACTTTATTTGCATGTGTCTTGGTTTCTAGCATGCACATTCCCTCCCCATTGCAAGGATATAGTTCACTTCAACATCAAGGCCTCTCTTTTAGGCCACACACTCTTATTTACATCACATGCACTCCAAACAAGGGAGGCCATACATTGGGTGAATCATTCACCCCATACAACATCTCAGAGCTACGATTCGGTCTAACATAGACAGACAATCACAAAACAACTGAGAACCCGACTTAGGTCCTCAACACAACACATACACCAATTCCCAAGCTTAGACATGAGCACCTAGGAACCTGTGTCCTCCCCTCGGTGCTAATGTCTTGGGGAAGATAAAATTATTTTCTAAGATCGACACAATTCACAATAGTTTACAAATTAGCTTTCACAAGACAAGAATAGTCCTCCAGCAAGAAAAATGCATTCTATCTCCATTTTCAATCGGAACGGAAATACATACGAACAAATCAGGGACAACATGAACAAAGTAGGAACATACCATCTTAGTGGTGTATATTGGGCGAGAGTCATGTAAGTAGAGTAACACTAGACCTTTCTCCCCAAAACTTGATCTTTGGCATGAGATCACCCAAAAAACTTTCCTTTGGCGTGAGATCTCCCGAAAAAGTCACTCTTGGTGGGAGATCGCCCAAAAAATCGCTCTTCACATCATGTTCGGACATGTTTCTATCCTTTTACACTCTTCTACATCAGGTGCACACTTTATTTTTACACACTTTTATATATTTTTACATAATTTTGCATACTTAGATCAAAATTTTCATATACACAACTTTGACTACTCTCTTGCTATTATTTTTGTAGGTTCTTCCTTATAAGAAGAAGTAATCACAAGAAGAACAAAAACACAACAAAAAATACATTATGATACAACACATATGCTTTAACCCTAGGGTTACTTTCTCTTCCTAGTCTCCACGCTTCATTTTACATTCATTCCATGCTTCACTCGTCTCTTCAACGCACTATTACCATCACACTTTATAGGAACATAAGGTACACATCTCTTATATAATTTATGTTATTGAGTATTCACTCAAAAACATAAAGTGGGGGAAAATGTAGACACAAAATCATGCACTTGGGTACATTTATAGGTCCTAAATACATACTAGCATTCATATGATTCCTAAGTAAGAAAACTAGTAATTGACGATTATCTTTGGCCTCTTGTATTTGTTTCTTGCTTTCTATTTAGTATTTCATAGCCCAAATCCTAGTCGAAGATCTTGCTTATTTATATTTTATGGCTCTGCATACACAAGCGCACATCCGAGCAGAGCACCCGGGCACCCTTATCCCCTCTGGATGCCATTGACCCTTTTCCACCTTACTCGCTTCTTTTGGGTAACTTTTATATTTTGGGCACCTTTTTTCACTCATGGGTCACCTTCCAATTGTCAATTACAAAATTCAAATAAGGGAACCATATAAATACATAACTATGTGTTCAAAATAAAGGACCAAACTCTAAGCATATACTATCATTGTAGACACAAAATCATGCACTTTAGACATTATTTAGTCTCGAGTCTCATACTACTATTTAGAAGGTTTTGGAGTGAAGAAAGCACTAATTAAATCCCGTCTCTTGGTCATTTTATTTGATTTGTGTCGTCATTCCCAACGTCCACCACATACATGCCCACCAAATTTTTATCACTTTCCATCATTGTATCTTTGATTTGGGCACCCAGTTAGTACTAGGGCACCTTGATCCCACCAGGGGTGACCCAATCCTTTTGAACTTTCCCACCACATTTTGGGCACTTTCTATCCATTTTAGCTTCTTATATTTTTGGTGGTTGGCCATTTTGGAGTTAATTACAAAATTAGATCAAGGTAACCCTATAAATATAAAGCTATGAGACCATAATGAGGGGCCAAG
This sequence comes from Taxus wallichiana var. yunnanensis, assembly GCA_018340775.1. NCBI lineage: Eukaryota > Viridiplantae > Streptophyta > Pinopsida > Cupressales > Taxaceae > Taxus > Taxus wallichiana. The sequence continues at coordinate 790,197,353 of CM031242.1, forward strand.
AAGTAGTAACTACTATAATCCACCTAGGGTTGCATTCATCTAAAGCATTTGAAGATCATTGACATTCATCTAGCTCCATCACAAAGGGAAAAGTTGGTTCATCTACATCACACAAGCATAGGAGGGATTCTATTCTATTCCATCCACCATTCTACTACATTTTTACATCTAGTTATTGCTCGCTACTTCACAAAGTACGATTGACACAAGTGCACTGAGGGAATATGATGCACACACTCACTAGAACTACATTTGGGTTCAAAATGTAGTGCAATGGTCAGTTAGTAAGCCCACTATTGCAGGAGCTGAGGTCATCGACCCATTCATTTGCATTCTTATTTTTAGGGTTTTAATACTCCTTGCGGTATTTTGCATGTACTCTATTCATCTTGGATTATTAGTGACACCTGATGCAATGCAATGAACCTCATGTGACAGAAAACACAGGTTTTAAATCACTTATAGGACCTATGAAACTCGGGCCATACCTTTTGCATAGACTAGAGCACCCATTCTCGTAGATAAGAGCACCCACATGCACCCTAGTCCCTCTCCAGGTGCTCCAGTTGAGCTAGATAACTTGGATCCATCCTTTTCGGGGCCTCTGCATAGTTGTTATTTGCTTCTGTTTCCCTAGTCACCTCTATGATACACTCTCACAAGTCCATCAAATTAGCTAAGTCATTTCCATACTTCTCTTGCATAGTAAGGTTTTTAATTTCATTAGATTAGTTGTTTGGCTCATTTTCTATAAATTTATTTACTATATTTACATGATGTTCTAGATTAGATTAACTACCATTATTCCCCACATCTTAGCTAATTTTAGTTAATCATTTTGGTGAGCCTCATGTTTTGATTCTTTCTTTTGACCATGTCATCTCCTTATTAAGTTATGGCTCAATCTTCTTATCCTACCTTTGCACCTACTAAGGTCTCAAGCATAGTTACTACTGCTTTGCTGATTTCAAGTGCATGTGCACCCAACATCCTCCTCGCTTTGTCACACCTAAGGATGACCCATCCATCAATGTAGTTACTACTCTTCATACTCATCCTAATCCACCTACGACTCCACCCATGTATATTCCTCTGCCATTACTCTGGAAGCTCCTCCCACTACTTCTAAGGGCTATGACATCATTAAAAACTTAAAAATACGCCCACTAATATCTCTCTTTATGAATTGTTGTGTAATGCACTAGATTGTTGTAACACGCTAGAAGCTTCCCTTTGTGCCATTCATATTGAAAGTGATAATTCTACGATGGCATTTGCACATCTCATACAATCTCTTCATAATTTACCACATGATATATCTTTCACTGATGAGGATTTGTCACCTTTTTCTAAAAGAAATCATCCACTCCTTTGCTCATTACTACCATTATTAGTACTACTTGCATTAAACAAGTCCTCATTTATAATGGATTAGCTGTCAATTTATGTGGTCATTCTCTTTTAAAGTGATTGGGTATTAACGATAATTTAATTTATAGGAATTCTACCCTCATTTGAGGTTACGATCCCACCACTCGCACATGCCTAGGGAATATCTCATTACATATTCAAGTTGGGCCTAAGACTATTCTCACTAAGTTCTATGTTATCGATGCCTCCTTTTAGTTTAATCTCTTGTTAGGTAGGCCTTGGATTCATGCAATGCACGTGGTTCTATATAATATTCACCAATGTGTCAAGTTCTTACATGATGGCTATGAACATACTATCACCGCCGATCCGAAGCCATTCAAATATTGTCACATATACCACATTACTTCTATGCACATACCACCTTCGCAATGTATTCCATATAGTAGCCTTGACACATATGACATTGGTCAGTCTAGCGCTTCACAATCTCCTCCTACCACTCTCAATGCTCCAGCTATCTCTACTCACACTACGACTATTATTTCACCTATGGTATCAAATCCTATTAATGTCCCTTCTCCACCAATCACGACACCCTCTATTACTCCATCTACAAAGGTGCCCCTTACCAACACACTTGATAGTACTATACAACATAATGATGTTCACACCGATGATTATGAGGTTTTTGATGACGAATTTGACGTTATCGAACTAACAGACGAAGCTTTAAGACAACTCAATTTTTCTCCTCTTGGCGTTGATGACTCTTATTTTGAAGAAACCTTTGTGGCCGATGGCCAATGTGAATATAGGTTCAAGACCCATCCCTCTACTAATGCTATGCTACTATACCGAGGGTCTGTAAATATTATATACACTATTTCATCTTCTCCTCCATGGGTTTCAGCTCCGCTGCCTCCTTTTACATGCACCCTATTCATCAACATGTTCTTTTGGCAACACATCCCTATCGATTCTACTTGCTTAAACACTATTTGTACATGTGATAGTTTGGCTAGGTTTGATATGATGCTTAATGACATCTTACCACCTCTTCATTTGCCACATCTTTATCATGGCTATTTTCACATTACAAAACTTATGGCTTGCGTGTCTTTCATTTGACGATCTATTTTGTGTGTACCCATTAGTGACTCTCCACTCACACTTGGATAGTCCTGGCTTGACTATATTGGTGGTACAATAGATGCTCATCACTCTTTGCTCACATTTCCTATTCCTTTTGGAAATATCTCTATTCATAATGATTCTTCTCCTATTTACGCTCAAAATATCTCTTGTTGGCATGCTCATGGTTGTCCACCGATCGCATTTACCAATGAAGTATGTGCAATGAATGTGTACACACTCCGCCGTAATGGGTCCCTATATGACCCTCCTCACTCTATAAATTATTAGGTTTCCGATGCTGCTCCAGTAGGTTTTGATCATGACAATGATGATCTACTTAATATCGACACATAGTCATCTTCCTTATCATACACTTGGGGGAATATCATTTAACACAACCCTCATTCTCGCATCCTTACATAGTACTACATCACACTCTTAACATTTACACATACATCACCTTATCATCTACTCATCTCTCATCTTTACATTCTCATACATCAATCTCCTAACAAATGCGTATTAATTCATACTTTAGTGTAATCACTACACCGATGAAACACTCTTGTGCTTCAGTTCACACTTGACTATTGAGGGCTTACTACACATGAACCCCACACACTGCACAATAGTTACTACACTCGTGTCTATTCACACATCACACATATTACATCACATATTCTATAGTTAGTTTACATCATTTTTACATTTACACATCTACATGTCGCACATCATAATAGTCCTCATCATAAATCTATCATTACATACCTCTCATCATACACATCACATAGCATGAATCTCACACTATTAGTCTATCCATACACAACTTGCATTACATATTGTATTTCATATCACACATTCTACTTGATAACACCCCAAACTTTTACAAAGAAAATAGTACGAATAACTAGGAAAGGCTAACACCATTTCCACCTATAGTCAAGCTTCTAAGTTCTAGGAATGTAACATCAATGATCAAATCTTAAAAGCATGCTTATGACTGTAAACTAAATGGAATTAAACACTAATCTACAAAGCATCCTTACTATGTATGAATTGATAACTAACATAGACCTAAATAGATCTAAGAGGGCAATAAAATTGAGTTTGTTGCTACTCCAAATAAGGTGAAATGGTCTCTCCAAATGACTACAAGATCATATTGGATACCCATCTACTAACACCATTGAAGATTTTAGGCAAAGATTGATCTTGGTGATAAATCATATTTCTTATATGAGATGCAAATCAAAGCATGGTGTCGAATCGAAGGTAGTACTTAGTCTTATTTATAGTTTTTCCTTTGAGGAAAACTAGCATCTTGGTGCATATTGACTAAAAGCAAAAATTAGATTAAGAATTTCTAATCATGATAAAGCTTTGATAATCAAAATTAGTGAATTAACAAGTGATTAAGATGTGAGGAGCCTTAATCAACCGCTTAGGTAAATTAGAAGGCTAGGATAAGATTTTGAAGCTCACGAGACATCAGTAGAGGATGGTGAGGTGATTTTGAGTGGCTGGAAGGGGGGTTTGAGCCAATAATAGGGTATATTGACCAAAACAAGGGTAAAATAGGCTTAATTAGCTAATAATCGCTAATTGTCTATTCGAAGAGGAGTTTGACTTACGATTTGTTGCAAAGTGGCATCCGAATGCGAAGAGGTTAGACATCAACAATGTGATGTTAATTGAACAAAATGGTAAGAAACATTAGTTAATTAGTAGAAATATCTAATTATAATGGAATTGGTAATAATGAGAGTGATTTGCGTGCATTTGGCAATAAGATTGCAAAAGTGGAATTTAGGTGTCTAAATTTACCCTGTTTGAGGTGAAGTAAGTAACTTCTCTTCAAATATAGTAGACATGCATAAACAGTAAATTTTTGAATAAAAATTAGTAGGATGAAGGATGACAACACCCCAAAATTTATAAAGCAAATAATATGACTAATTAGCAAAGGCTTACACCATTGCCACCTATAGTCAAACTTTAACTTCTAAGAATGTAACATCAATGATCGAAGCTTAAAAGCATGCTTATGAATGTAAATTAAATGGAATTAAACACTAATCTACAAAGCATCCTTATTATGTATGAATTAAACTAACATAGACCTAAATAGATCTAAGAGGGAAATCAAATTGGGTTTGTTGTTACTCCAAATAAGGTGAAATGTTCTCTCCAAATGACTACAAAATCATAATGGATACCCATATACTAACCCCATTGAAAACTTTAGGAAAGGATTGAGCTTGGCTATAAATCATATTTCTTATATGAGATGCAAATCAAAGCATGGTGTCAAATCGAAGGTAGTACTTAGTCTTACTTATAGTTTTTCCTTTGAGGAAAACTAGCATCTTAGTGCATGTGGGACTCAAAGAAAAAATTAGATTAAGAATATCTAATCACAATTAAGCTTTGTTAATCATAATTAGTGAATTAACAAGTGATTAAGATGTGAGGAGCCTTAATCAACCACTTAGGGTCAATTATAAGGCTATGATAAGATTTTGAGCTTCACGAGACGTTGTAGAGGGAAGTGGGGTGATTTTGAGTGGTTGGAAGAGGGGTTTAAGCCAATAATAGGGTATATTGACCAAAACAAGGGTAAAATAGGATTAAGTAGCTAATAATCTCTAATTGTTTGTTTGGAAGAGGATTTTGACTTACGATTCATCGTAAAGTGGCATCCTGAATGTGAAAGAGGTTAGGAAATCAATAATGTGATTTTAATTGAACAAAATGGTAAGAAAAATTAGTTAATTAGCATAAATCACTAATTATAATGGAATTGTTAAGAATGAGAGTGATTTGCGTGTGTTTGCAATAAGATCGCAAAAGTGGAATTTAAGTGTCTACACTACTCAACATATGGTTGTCTATCATCACCTCTACTATATAATCTTCTACGTGGTACACTCACTACCATATGATGCACTTTAGTTCCTTAGTCCATAATCAACTGCCGAGGGTTTACAAATCAAATGGACCTTATCATACTCACATGTTTCTCACTCAACCTTCCATCATGCGACATTCATAGGTTTGTGACATACACTACAGGTTAAATGGTCACCTATTCCTATCATCTTGTAGTGGTATGCATTTTAGGATACATCATCACTCTTTCAATCATCTTGTCATGATATATGCTTTGGTTATAGGGTTCACGCACATACCCCACTTCTAGGTCGCATGTCATCAATACACATACACAATCATCACAACGCGTTAGACACAATACACACTATTTGATTATTTCCCGATGATGCACTCTTGTTTATGGCTCATTCTTGACTGTTGAGGGGGCAAACCAAATGAACATGTTATCCATTTTTATCCCCTTGGTAAAATGGAAAACTGGAGAAAATTGAAACCAGAGAAAATGGTGAAATTTAGTTTTTTCTGGGGGATTCAGTCCATTTTTTCTTAACTCCCTAACCTAGAAAATTCTAAGGAGTTAGTGAAAAATTGAGAAAACCAAAGAAAGCCGTGCTGCAGAAAGAGAAATCCACAAAAAGAGAAAGACATGTGTCAGAAAATAAGTGCCACAGAAAGTGCCTAGAGAACAAAGTCTGCGAAAGCCACATAAGAAGAAAACAACAGAAAGAAAAGCTAGAGAATTCCACAAAAAGAGAAAGCCACAAAATGCCATAGAAGGAGACATTCGTAGAATATCACGCAAAGAGAAATCCACAAAAAGAGAATGCCACGAAGGAGAAATGTCACGAATGAGAAATCCACGAAGGAGAAAGTCGTAGAAAATGTTGTGGAAGACCAAGTCATAAAAACTAGAAAATCTATGGAACAAAGGAAAATGATAGTTTTTCATGTGAAATTAAAATGGCCATAATGTTTGACCCGTTGCTCCATTTTTTGCAAAATTTATATCATTGGAAAGGTCTCAACGTCCTATATGCAATGAAAATAAGAAAATGTATCCAACACAATAATACATGTTCTAGGACCAACCACCATAATTAATGAAGTATGACACCCCATTTCTTCTTCTAGAAGCTAGAGTATGTGGGGGAAATGATTTGTAAGGATGCCCATGCCTTTTTGCACCATTTAATGAAATTTTTTGGTGGGTGAGAGAAAAAATATGAGTTTCACTCTTTCTCTCTTTTCCATCACTTCTATATATTGTAACCTCTTCTCATTTTTGAGGGGAGATATTTCTAGGACTTAGAGAAACTCTTGCATTTTGGTTTCTCAATTCCATTGAGTTGTAATCCTTCCCATGGGCATGTAGAATGTATTTTTGCCTCTATTTTGTAGATATAATGGACTATGCAACCATTTGAAGCAATAAAATATGTGTTTGTGGTGTTCTCTCAACCCTTGCATTTATTTTCTTATATTTCCTTGCCTCTCTGTTATTTCTATTCTATTTTGTGCATGTTTCTATTATTTTCAGCTTGTGTTGTTGTGTTTCATGGGGATTTGGTGTTAAATGCTATTTTGGGATTGTGTCAAAGCTATCATGACCTCTCTTAGTTGCATTTCTCTTCATTTTTATTCGTCAACAGTGTATCTCACTCCCTTTCTTGGTGTTATCACCTCCTTAGTGTAGGATTTTCCCTTTTTCATGCATTTTACTCTCTCCCTGGTCCCTTGGAATCATAGATTAGGATTAGATAATAGATTTACCTTCATTAGAGGTTGTTGGTGCATTAGTTTAGGAAGAGGAACCAACCTTCTCTGGAGGTCCATCTCAAGTTTGTAAGTCCCACAACTTGAGAGATGGTCTAATGTTACCCAATTACACTGGTAGCTTATGCTCACTTGCAAGTATATTAGAGGGTGATGTAATTTGGAAAAAATAGTTTTGACACGCTATGCCCAATGGGACAACAAGAAGTCTTAATTTCTATTACAAAAAGATTGGTGTATTCTTGTTTGTATAACTTTTAGCCTTTAAGAGGTCTTGTAGAAGAACACATCCGATGACTCCAAAGGGAAGAATGTAGTTGTTTTAGCAGTCCAAGTTCGTTAGGTTCATGAGAATAATTCAAACCCGGTTAAGAACAATTGAAGAAGGTGTTTTTGAGTATTTGCAGCTATCTCCAGGAAAATAAATAAGGGGAAGAAGAGTTCAGAGATCTCCATCTCCACCAAACAGAAAATTATTAACACCTCCGCCTGGTAGGCCATTTATTCAATCAACCAAGGTTCTTAGAGCAATTAGAATGGTTCATCAACAACCACCATCACTTCAAAATCCTTTTGTCAATTTTACAGGTAAAGAACCCACTTGCTCTCAATGCAAAAACCAACATTGAATAATATCCCATACTTCACTGGGGAAAATCACACAACTCCAATTGACCACATTCAAGACATTACAAATGTCTGTGTTATTCATGAGGTCAATGAGATGGATGTGGTAGTTAAATTATTGGCCTCTTCTTTCAAAGGCAAGGCTTTACAAGTGGTTCAGGAGCCTAGGAGCAAGATCAATTAATAATTGGGATCAATTGTGCACAACTCTTTGTGGCCAGTTTGGAGAAAAAGCATACAAATTATCTCTATTAGAGAAATTAACTACAATCAAAAGGGCACCAAACGAGAAAATGGATGATTTCAAATTTAGATTTCAAAGGACATGGGATCGGATTCTAATTTCTATGAGACCAAAGAATCGAAGGTGATTTTCTATACTTCCTAAAATCTTTAAATTTTGATATATCCATGATGATATAATCTATGGGAGGTACAAATTTTCCCACAACCTATAACATTGCTATTAGAGCTGAAAATTGTTTGATTCAAGCAGTAAAATTGCACCTAGGCCACCTATGCCTCTCTATCCGGAAATGGGGAATCCAAGTTCTAGTCAAGCACCTACATTAGCTCCCATTCTACCCCAAAAAATCAGAATTCTAATGAAGATTCTACTTCTTCTTCTAGCACCTCAAACGAGCTCCAAGAAGTCATGAAACAATTACAAAATTTAGGCAATGAATTAGTGACAATTAAGAGGCAAAAAGCTCAAATTTCAGATCATATCAGCCTCAAGCCCAACCCAATAGACCTCCATATTATCCTAATAGACCACCTGCCCAAGCTGCTAATCAAAATCCAAGGACAACCTCCTACTAACAGGTCATTTCAACCTTATAATCCTAATGCTACTTCTACATCTAGAGCCTTGGTTCCAACTCAAAATAACATGGCACATGAATATGAATGGTGTTTCCCATGTAATCAACCTCACAATTAGTCAACATGTTTCAATGGTGCTTTGAACCAAGCTTTGATGGTGACAATGGTTGGTGTGTCTCAAGAAACAAATCAAGAAGAAAGTCAACAATAGACAACTACCCAAGAAGCACCTCCAAGTGAAACTATGCTTGTGAATTGGCAAGCTGAGGATTTTTGGCATAAATCAAGCTCCTTCTCAAGGTGTGGCAACAAACACAAGGTCTAAAAAGAGGAATTTAGAGGAAGGGAAATCATCTAATCCAAGTGCTACTCAACCTTCTGTCACTCTATAGGGAGTTATCAATCTAAGTGTAGCTCAAATGTGCATAATCAACCCAAGCCACCTTCTAGACCATATCATGTACTAGTTGTAGCAACTCATGTGCAAGAGAAGGTTGTGTAAAGCAAAGGACAACATAAAAAGATAATCTTCTCCTTTCAATATCATAGAGCAAATGAAGAAAACAAATGTCAACATCTCAATGTGGGAGTCATTAGCAATCCCAAGCCAAAGAGATCTATTGTAGGCGACCATGAAAAATGGTCAACATCAAATGAGCCACCCAAGAATCAAGAAAAGGTGCTCACTAATGCAACTCCACAAGAAGGCAGTCAAGGAGGTCAACCATGTAAAAATATGAAGCCTCCACCATTCTATATTTCTCTAATTATTGGGAGCAATCTTGTACACAATTGCATGATTGATTTGGGAGAAAACATTTGTAATGCCCAAGAAAATAGCTGATCACTGGGCCTTCAGTATGAAGTCATTTCTAGAGGTGTAGTGTAATTAGACAAAACAACAATGACAACTATTGGTGTGATCAAAGGTTTGAGCCTTACACTGCATGCATGCCCAAATGTCACAGTATTGCAAGATGTGTCAGTTATTGACTTGCCACCACTCTTTTCTCTATGCTTGTCTCGAGACTTCACCGCTAAAATTAGAGGCTACTTGTCTCGTTGATTGGTCACATATGCTATTCAAAATGAGGTATGGAGCTAAGGCTACAATCCGGTCTGAACCTATTGCAAAATTCCATATTGAGCCTCATGTACCAAGTCCAATCAATGAAAATTGCTTAGATTTTGATCAAGAAGAGTATCCAAGCACTTAGGAAGAAAATACCAAGGTTGGAAACATTCCAGACTTGACTCTTGATGAATGGGAAAACAAGAGGCAATGTTTTTTATCCATATAAGGAAATGGAAGAAACTGAGTTGGGCATCTATTGTTTGCATGAAGAAAATCCACCTCTCCCAAACATCACCAAATCAGATGGAAAAGATGATAATGAAGTATGGAAGCTATTCTTTGATGGCTCAAGGAGTAGACAAGGTGCTGGAGGAGCATTGCTTGTGTCACCTCAAGGTATAAAATACTACTCGCTTTCCATTTTCAGTTTACTTGTTCAAATAACACAACTGAGTATGAAGCATTGATCCATGGATTGCATTGGGAAAGGAAGAGGGGAATCAAAAATTTGTAAGTTTTTGGAGATAGTGAACTGGTTGTAAACCAAGTTAGAGGACTCAACGCAACCAAAAATGATCTTCTAAAATCTACAAGAACCAAGTATGGGATCTTATTGAATATTTTGAGGCATTTAACATAAGTTCCATTATAAGGAAGAAAATAGGATTGCATACAAACTTGCAATAATTGGGGAAATTTGACATTGTTGACAATATCAAGAAAGATAGAACTCAACCTCACATCAAGGTGGTTGTAAGGCCAAGTTGCCAAGAAAACAATACAAGTTGAAAGTATTCGAAAATGATCAACAAATCATAAATTTCTTATAAGAAGAAGCTGAATTCTTTGCTGAAATCAGAAAATTGAGTAGCATCAGTATGGTGACCAAGTGGTGTAGGTGAAAAAAATAAAATACCAAAAGGTTTGGTGACTTTGGAGTCAATCTTCAACCCAATGACCAATTCTAGAAAGAGAAAGAAAATATTCAAGTCAAGGGTGAAGATTCGAGCCTATTTCAATAGGTGAAGGTAAGGTGCTACAAATTGGCAAGGTGAGTACTCAACAGGAGAAGTCTGATTTTATCCAACTTTGTCAAGAATTTCCAGATGTATTTTCCTAGAGTTACAAGGATTTGAAAGGCTTCAATCCAAAATTGGCACAACATACCATTGAATTGGATCTAGAATCCAAGCCCATTAGGTAGAAGAAAAGGCCAATAAATCCTCACGTTGAACCTCTCATGAGAAAGGAATTAAATAAACTCATCGAGGAAAGTATCATTTTTCCAATCAAGCACTCAAGTTGGGTAACAAATTTGGTACCAATGAGAAAGAGAAATGGAGAAATCAGATTGTGTGTGGACTTCCGGGATCTAAATAGAGCTTCACTCAAGGACCACTACCCACTCCCTTCCATGGAGAAAATATTGCAAGTAGTAGCTAGTTTGGAGATATTTTCATTGTTGGATGGACTACTCAGGTTATAATCAAATCATGGTGAAGGAAGAAGATCAGTTCAAGACGACCTTCACCACAAAGTGGGGCACATATGCTTATAATAAAATGCCTTTTGGACTGTCAAATGTCGGAGCTACATTCCAAAGAGCTATGGATATGGAATTTAAAGGGTTGATTAATAAGATAGTGCTTTTCTATCTTGATGATATCACCGTGTTCTCAAAAATGCAAAGAGACCACCTCTTTCACCTCATGCAAGTTTTCCAAAGATGCAGGAGATTCAAAGTGTCTTTGAATCCCAAAAATGTGTATTCTTGGCTCATGAAGGAAATATCTTAGGCCACATTGTTTCAAGGAAGGGCTAACCATTGATCCCGAAAGAGTTGAAGCTATCCATGCTCTACCATTGCCAAGTCACAAGAAGGCTCTCCAAAGTTTCTTAGGGAGAATTAATTTTGTTCATATATTTGTGCCTAAATTTTCCACTCTTATCAGGCCATTAACAATGATGCTAAAAAGAGTATGAAATTCAAATGGACAATAGAGGGAAAGGAGAGTTTTGAGGCCATTAAACATGCAATATCTCAAGCCCCAACTCTCATTAATCTATATTTTTCAAAGGACTTCATCCTATATGCCTTTAGTGGTTCGAGATACAATCTTAGCCATCTTGGTACAACTAAATAAAGAAGGATTGGAGCATCCTATAGCATTATTCAGCCATAGATTTGGAATATTATGAGATGAGGTACTCTTTTATTGAAAACATGTCTTAGCTATCATTAGGATCCTGAAGAAATTTAGACACTTGGTTTCCAACAATAAGATTCAGCTACTAGTGTCTCATGCCAGGGTCAAATATTTTCTCTTGAACAAGGATTTGAATGAGAAAAGGGTAGGTTGGATCACCCACATCATGGAGTATGATATAGAGATCAAGGTAACCAAATTGGTCCACAACAAAGGTTTGTGTGAGAAACTAGCTTCTAATCGGCATGTTGAGTCAAAAGATGAAGGAGGAGTTATCCTAGTGCTCCAAGATAACCAAGAACAAGCCATGGATGGTATGCCCACTCCTTGTTGGACTTAGGATATTATTAATTTCCTTCAAACATGCCTATGCCCTCTAGAGTTAAGAAAATAAAAAAGAAGGTATTTCTAGGCTCCAATCCATCCCATATGTGCTTGTGGATGGAATTTTGTTCAAGAGAGATATGAATGGAGTTCTCTTAAGGTGCATTGGAAAAAATCATATTGAGAAAGTGTTGCATGAATTCCATGATGGAGAGGTTGAGGTCACTTTTCTCCATGGTAACAACTCTCAAGATCATGAAAGCTAGTTACTATTGGCCTATGCTCTTTAGTGACTATTATGCATGGATTAAAAAGTGCAAGAAATGTGCATTCTTCATAGGAAAGGAAAAGCTAGCAGCGCTGCCCCTTCATCCAATCTCAATGGATCAACCTTTCACGCAATGGGGATTGGACTTCATTAGGGTCATTAATCCAAACTCAAGCCAAGGCCACAAGTGGATACTAACAACAACAAATTATTTCACCAAGTGGACCGAAGCGGTAGCACTCAAGGAAGCAAATGAGTCTAGCATATTGGACTTCTACGAGGGGATAGTCACAAGGTTTGGTGTACCTACCACAATCATATCGATAATTCTTTAGCATTTCTTGGCACAAGGATCACTAAATGGGTCATTAGAAATTGAGTATATCTCAAACACTTCATTGAGGTCATTAATCTCAACTCAAGACAAGGCCACAAGTGGATAATAACAAAAACAAATTATTTCACCAAGTGGAACAAAGTGACAACACTCAAGGAAGCCAATGAGTCTAACATACTAGAATTCTATGAGGGGATAGTCACAAGGTTTGGCGTACCTGCCACAATCATATCAGATAATGCTTTGTACTTTCTTGGCACAAGGATCACTAAATGGGCTATGTTAGAAATGGAGTATATCTCAACACTTCATCTAATTATTACCCCCAAGGTAATGGGCAAGTTGAGTCCACAAACAAAAACTTATTGAGAATCATAAGGACTCTTGATGAAAACTAGAGGACCTGGCACACAAAGCTCAAATCAGCCCTGTGGGTTGATAGAATTACACCCAAAAGGTCTACAAGAAACTCTCCATATAAGCTAGTCTATGGAAGAGAAGCAAGGCTACCCATATCTCTTGAATTACCAGCATTAGAGCTTCTCAAGCAACTGGAGCTAGCTGAGTTTGAGCCCATGGAAATTAGGTATGTGAAACTCATGGAGTTGGAAGAGCTAAGAGAGCATGCAATGCAAACCATAGAGAAAGATCAAACATTGATCAAGAGGATATTTGACAAGAAGGCCAAAGCAAGGACATTCCAAGAAGGAGACTTGGTGCTAAAATGGGATGTAGATCAGGAAAAACCAGGAAAGCAAGCATTCCAAGTTTGATGCAATATGGAGTGGTCCATACATGATCACAAAATGCAAAAGTAGCAATGCTTTCCGACATGGTGAATAATTAGATATTCATGGAATCTATCTCAAGCATTATTACTAAAGTGAATTCTCACCCTTGTACATATTAGTTTAGAATTCCCATTCCTCTAAGTGCTTTTAGCACAATGTTTTGTTGGTAGGAGTAGGTTGCTTTCAGTAGAAGTGCTTATGCACACTCTGCATGTTCCACTTGGGGTATGTATGATCTTCCTCTTTTGTACATAGTTTTGGTGCTTTGTGGTTGCTTTTGCACAGTTCAACTCATTGAAGTGGCAATGTTTAGGAGAGGAACCAATTTTAACAGAAGTCATAAGTGCTTTCCAAATCAGCAAGTGCTCCAGTTTCAGTAGTGTTTCAAGTGGCTCAGGGACCAGATTTCAGAGTTTTAGATCAGATTTGTGTTTACTAGGCTAACTCCATGCCCAATGGATGCTACAAGGCACTGATCAGATCATCTAGTAGGTATATGTCCCCATGAGTTACCAAATTGTTATCCATTTTTACCCACTTGGTAAAATGGACAACTGGAGAAAATTGGAACTAGAGAAAATGGTGAAATTTAGTTTTTTTGGGGGGTTTCAATCATTTTTTCTTAACTCCCTAACCTAGAAAATTATAAGGAGTTAGTGAAAAATTGAGAAAACCAAAGAAATCCATGGACAAAAATAAGTTCCATAGAATGCAATTCCACATAAAGATAAATCCACATAATTCCATAGAAAGAGAAAGTCAAATCATGTATGTAAAAGAAGTGCCACAAGAAAGTCGTGCACAAAGTAATAAAGTCAAGTTTCGTAGAAAAGAAGTGCCATGAAAGTCATCCTAGAGAAAAAGTCTCAAAATGCAAAAAAAAAAAGTGCCACGTAACAAAGGCCACGTAACAAAGTGATGCACAAAAGAAACATAAAAGAAATCCATGGAAAGTGTGGATAAATTCCATGTAGAATGTCATAGAAAGAGAAATCCTTAGAATATTACAGAAGCAGAAATCCGAGAAAGAGAAAAAAGTCCGCATGCAAAGTCCACAAGAAGAGAAAACCACATAATGTCAGAGAAAGAGAAAAAGAAAAAAATGCCATAGAATGAGAAATAAGTAGAAGGAGAATAACACGTATGAGAAAGCCACATAAAAAATCCGCGGAAGATCAAGCCACGAAAAACTAGAAAATCCACAGAACAAAGGAAAACAACAATTTTTCGTGTGAAACTTAAAATGGCCATAACTTTTGACCCGTTGCTCCATTTTTCAAAATTTATATCATTGGAAAGTCTCAATGTCCTCTATGAAATGGAATTATATTTATTAATTTTATTTAGGTTATATGTGTGAAAAATTGAAAAATGTATCCAACACGAAAATATCATGTTCTAGGCCCAACCACCGCAATTAATGAAGTATGACACCCCATTTCTTCTTCCAAAAGCTAGAAGTACATGGGGAAATAATTTGTAAGGATGCCCATGCCTTTTTCGACCATTTAATGAAATTTTTTGGTGGGTGAGAGAAAAATCTGAGTTTCACTCTTTCTCTCTTTTCCCATCACTTCTATATATTGTAACCTCTTCTCATTTTTGAGGGGAGATATTTCTGGGACTTAGGAAACTCTTGAATTTTGGTTTCTCAATTCCATTGAGTGTAATCCTTCCCATGGGCCTATAGAATGTATTTTTGCCTCTATTTTTGTAGATATAATGAACTGTGTAACCATTTGAAGCAATAAAATCTGTGTTTGTGGTGTTCTCTCAACCCTTGCATTTATTTTCTTGTCTTTCCTTGCCTCTCTATTATTTTTATTCTATTATGTGCATGTTTCTATTATTTTTAGGCTTGTGTTGTTGTGTTTCATGGGGATTTGGTGTTAAATTCTATTTTGGGACTATGTCAAAGCTATCCTGACCTCTCTCAGTTGCATTTCTCTTCAATTTTCTCCCTCAACAGTGTATCTCACTCCCTTTTCTTGGTGCTATCACCTCCTTAGTGTAGGATTTCCCATTTTTCATGTGTTTTCCTCTCTCCCGGTCCTTGGAATCATAGATTATGATTAGATAGTATATTTTTATTCATTAGAGGTAGTTGTTGCATTAGTTTAGGAACCCAATTACACTAGTAGCTTATGCTCACTTGCAAATAAATCGAGAGGGTGCCATCATTTGGTGAAAATAGAAACTCATTGTATACATCTCCATTTACTTGGGGGCATGCGGCCCTATCACTCCATTTTTTTATTCCATTCCATCCATCCACAACATACTGAATATTATGGTTGATTTTACTCTTGCTTAATTTTGTTTGTTCATGGTAACTTTATTACACATGCTAGATAGATCTCTTGTATATCATTTATCTTTACCATCCACACATGCATGTTTACATCTTTTTCTAGCTGTGATCACAGATACATGTATCTTACACGCAACATGGATGCTCGCCTTCTACCCTTTCTACACTGGTCGCTGGGGGCATCCACATTCATCTCTCGTGGGTGCTATTGTTTCATTTTGTACTTAGCACTTTATATTACTTGGTTATACACACTTTTGACATACTAGTTATCTTTCTAACATGCTAACATTCATGTGCAACATTTGTTATGTAGGGATATTTACTTCCATACTTGTTTATTTTTTCTTGATGGTTACATGCTTTTGACCGGAGCTATGAATTGAGGGAAAGGGCCCCAACCCTACAAAGAATAATGCATAATGAAGAAGGTAGAAGGAGAAGAAGAGAAGAGAAGAACCATTCAGGGGAATAAAATAGAAGAAAAAAGGAGAAGAAAGGAACTAAAAACTCAAGGCTCAAAAGTTGTACAGAGCGAAGAGGGATGACGAACTCTCCAAGACACTTAAACTAAACTAGTGTAGAATAGAGATCAATCGAACTATGTTCCCGCATGGGTATTGGCTTCCCTAAGAAGAATCCCGAACGCCGCACCCGTATGGTCTCTAAGATTGTTTAGGTTGTCAACAATAGAGTGAACTGGGAAGAGAGTAGCGTTGATGTAAACCGAGGTAGAAGCCATGATCCAAATTTCCTCCCGTATACAAAAAGAGAATTCATGTTTTGTGCATAGTGTAAAAATCCTGATATTAGCCACGAGTAATTGGATTCCCTGCCCGAACCCAATACGAGCTCGCCCACTTCTTCCACCCACAATAAGGACCAGGAAGAGAGAAATTAATCAATTGTTCATACAAACCCACTTGGTGAACTAGATAAATCTCATCAACTTCCACAAACTCCATGACCGACGGATCTAGGTGAAGAAGAAGGTAGAAAGATACGAAGGTAGCAAGAATAATATCGGAGTCTGCTGCGAACGACGCGAGTGGAACCATTAAGAGTCGCTAAGAATGGTTTCAATGGAAACCGCTTCATCATTGGATGAATACCAAAAGATTTTGACAAATTGATTGTGATAAATTTCCTCCGTATTTTCCAATTCTAGATGCTCACACAGAGATGACAAAGGGGAATCCAACAAAGGCCATTGAGAGAGGAACCAAAAGCCACTGAGCAGCCGAAACCGGACCAAGTGACTAAAAACCCAAAAATAGAGCGAAGAGATAACATGGCGCTGTGATTAAATGTCCTTCCTTTCAAATGAAATGATAGACAAGAGCCCATCCCAAACCTTTGCATCACTTGAAACTTTGATGGTAGAGGGGAAATCGATCGCATTATTGGAAAGAAAATCCACTGTAGAGTTGGTTTCTCAAAAATTATGATGGATGCTCCATTTTTAGTTTACCGAGCCAAAAAAGTGAGTTGTGAATGAAAGGATTGAGTTTCCAAAAAGGGCAGAACCTTTGGAGATAACATGTGTGATAATTTGGGAATCCCCTCAATGAAGAGAGATTCGCAACCATACTTAACTGCAAGTTTAACACCTTCCAAAAGGGCTTGAACTTCGGCCAAATTACACGAACAATCATAAAGTGGAAAAGATCCTGCCGCAATAAGAAGACCGAATTCATTTATGAGAATACACCCAGGCTCCGACTCCCGTGATTGCCTCTGAGGCTCCATCAGTTCGGCCTGTGAGACTTGAGGGGAGGCCTCCATCTAACTTGCTTTCTTCGCAATAATTTTTCCACTTGGGATAAACCATGCCTGACAATGGACCTGGGGTTAGGAATTTTGATGAGAGGCCAAGATTTTTTAATGGTAGCATCCTTCAAGGTGAACAAAGGGTTATTATAACTATTTTTACTAACTTTTTTAGAAATGGACACTTCTAGTTTATTTAGGAAAGCAGAAAGTCAAAGGCATGTTCTCTGAAGAGACGCAGATTACGCTCCCACCAAATATGCCAAATTAGAAAAAAAGGAGCCACTAGCCAAATAGAACTCAGGAAACTTTTAGACTCCATTGTTGGCCAAGAAATAAGATTATCTTTGATGTTATTACAGTGCACCCAGGTGAGATTAAGTTTTCCAAGAATCCATTGCCAACACTTGGAGGCAAAGGAGCAGAAAAGAAAGAGATGGTCAATATCTTCTTCAACAGTGCCACAAAGGACGCATTTGGAGGGCCCTACAAAGCCCCAAGATCTTCTACATAATTGAGTAAGGATTTTTTTGTTAAGAACTAGCCAACCGAACAACACCAATTTAGGTAGGATAGAAGAATTCCAACAACCATACTTATTGTGGACCCCAATACCAGATTGAGAAAGGAGCTTGGAATAGCCTTCTTTGATAGAGTAGTCACCCGAGGAAGAACCAAGCCAAATCAAATCATCGTCACAGTCTTTAAAGGCAACATTTCTGGAGGAAAGAGCCTCCTTATAAGAATAAACTTCTAAGATGGAAGCTGTTGGTGCTCAAATTTTTCTTGCCCTATTTGTCATTGAAATTCTTTAATTTGCGGCCTCTGTTATGTTTTCTGTCTCCCAGGCTCAAATGGTGGTTCTCCTGCATTTTACAATTTGACGGGTGTAGTTTCTTGGTCAAAATCACTTCTCGACATTAGTTGAAACATGCCCTTTTTGGTTAGATGTGGCTCTATGGGGAAATTTAAAAATTCTAAGGCTCACTTCAACCCAAAACATGTCCACGTGGTGAGCCCGCGCTTGCTCAGGGTCTCCACTCTTGGGGACCATCTTGAAGTTACGCCATAAAGACATGTGGAGGCTTCCACTCGAGCCTTCCCATACTTAGACTTTTCAAGCAACTTCCTAAAGGGCCTAGGACACATGGAGGGACTGCGCATGTTTGGGGTCTCTACTTTTGGGACCATCTCAAAATGCACCATTGAGACATGTAGTAGGGGGAAACAGAGCTTCGAGGTCATTTAAGGTTTTTTTCCTTTTGTAAAAAAGGGATAAAATTGTAAGTTGAAGCATAGGTCCACTGGGACCCACATTGGGACACGTGTCAAGCCCATTTTCTAAGGGTGGAGGGGTGGAGAAAATGTCAAAATTTTACTTTCTTCCAGAAGTTATAAAATGTCAAAAAAGTGCTCCTAGGCCCATTTCCAATCACATTTTTCCATGTGGAGGGCTCAGATTAAAAGTTGAAAGCAGATCAATGGTAGTTGTGCATTTCATTTGATTTTTCCTCCATTAAAGCTCCAGGATGTTTGGAGATGCATTTTTGCATCATTCTTCATCAATTTTTTGGCAAATTTGTGTCGTTTTGGTCTGCAAAGTTCAATTGAATCAATTTGGGATCTCAATTTGTAAATTTGAAGTACTTTTGAAGTGGATTTTTCTCGGGTTCATGCAAAAAATGAAATTCCAGATCTAGAAATTACAGAGTAAAATTTCAGAGGGAAAAAGGATGAAATGATGAAAGTGTAAGTGTAAAAGGTGAAAAGGACGTTGCCTCGAGAATAAAAGGATGACCTGTCAAAGTCTAGCTATGCAGAGGCTCTGAAAAATGATTAAAAGGGGATTTCTCACATGAAAAAATCAGAATGATTAAAGGGACTCCCAAAAATTTGTGGCATGGCATCCTAGTCATTAGTCGAGGGCCCAAGAAACGTGATTTATTCATAGTTGGTCCACCTGGCAGATTTCGGATCTGAATTTGTTAAATGTCTTTGTCTAAAACAAATTGGTAACAAGCAAAGGTCCCTTGAATATTCTTCTCTTTTGAGGGGAAAAGGTGTTGCAGGTGCCAAGGATGAAGAATATGCCTCCAGTTAGAACAATGATGCAAATATTTGTAATGATTCACCTTTTTTGAAACACCTGGCAACCTTTTTGCGAATCTGTTGAATGTCACTTTCTGCAAATCATGATCCGATATGTGCAACAAAGGTGCTTCAAATATTCCTCTTTTGGGGGAAATTGGATGTAAAGGGTGTATTATAAATGCAATGAGATTACTCTTGCAAATGGTCGGAGTATGAATTCTTGAGAAAAAATTTGAGAAAGCCATCTTCCCGAGAGGCCAAAGCCGAGATTACCTGTTATTTTCTTTTGTGTTAGATTTTCTATCGTGTCAAGTTGGTTGCAGATGTATAGCCATTGACAAAGATTTGAGATTTCTCTGAAGCTTTCCCCTGCTGATGAATCTAAGCAATTTTGGAATTAATTTGTGTCTAATCTCTAGCAATTTTGTGCCTTTACTTTTTTCAAAATGTCTACAAATAGTTTCTTTCGTTCCTATTGCAATCTTATACTTGAAATTTTTGTGAAATCACACAAGATCTTGTCCTTGTGATAATCTAATGGTATTTGTAATTTCATTTCAAGAAGAGCCTTCATCTTGGATGAGATAAAAAATTTAAAATCAATTCTTGTCATTTGTTGATAAAGATTGTCTGTAAGTCTTCGGGTGTACCTTAGGCATGATTAATCAGAAAATTTAGTGTTTAATTGAGTCTTTAAATTTGAGCCTTCATGTTAGAGTCTCAAATATTATGTGAAAACGTGTTGATCTGGGCCTCCATTGAAGCACACCTTTTGGTTGAAGGAACATCTTGACTATTCTGAGCTTTCTATTGTGAAGTTGTTCATTATTGTGAAGTCCCTCCAAAGATCTAGTATAATCAACTTTATCCTGCTTCATCTCCCACCAAAATCATTTAAAAACCATTGATCCACCCTAAACTACCCCTATTTTCCCTGTGTATCAACAAAGGAACAAAATCTACTTGCAAAAATATGCAAAACAATCAGGATTCCATAATGTCTTTAGTAACCTTTTCCTTGTATTGAAAATATCTCCATAATCTGGAAGTGACAACTCGTGAGAGTCAGATTTGGTGTGTTGATCATATTTTCCCAAGGTTTTCTTTATAAAATTTGTGTAAAAGAAAGGTATCTGTGTCTCCTTCAATAACAGAGGTTACAAAATAGGTTCTCTTACCTTGGTTGAAAGGCACAACCTAAAATAGTTAGGATAAGATCAAATCCTTTTAAGGTGCTACCCACTTCTTCAAGGCCTGAGTGCTAAAAAGTTAGATAAATTGCTTCCCCGGCTACAAAAATGACATACATAATCATTTATCTACTTTTGAGTGTCCTGTCAAATCCATGATGCTGCTCGGTTTGTGAAGAAGAGTAAATCCGGGTACCAACATGGCGCCGTTGTTGGGGACTTGTTGAAAATATTTGAAATATTTGGATACATATCAAACCCTGGTAATGTTTCTTACAAATGTTGTGTGCAAATACATTGTTAAGAAGTCATTCTATATGCAGATTTGTGAGATTTGTTTGAAGTTATATGCTTTGTTGTCCAATTTTCCCAGCTTATTATTGTTTTTTCACCATTGCATTGATTGATAAATTTGGGTAAAAGAAGATCAGATCTGATAAGTTTTGCAAGATTCCAGTACTGACAGACATTTGACAGATTATCTTTTAGTGCATTTTTGCACATCTGAGGTGAAAATCCTTAGTGGCGACTCCATGTTGATTTATTTTGATAAATGCCAGTGTCTTAACCTCTGTCAATGTAAATTTGTTACTAATCTTTGCAAAGCTGGAAGGAAGAAGATATTTCTTCACCGCGGACCCTAGTAGAAGGTTGTTTCCAGAGTTTGGAAAGTCTAATTTAGAAGGAGGAAGAATTTGGAAGGTTGTTGGAGATCAAGCATCAAGAAAAGAGATCTCCATTGGTGAAACTGATCGACATGTGATTGAAGATTGCAATGCTTCCTCAACTTTTTGATCAGGTAGTCTCTTTGTAAATCTGAATTCTCCATCTGGAGAGGGAATTCTCATTCTACCCATGTATTTGAAAGATTTGCATCTCATTTCTACCCCTGTATTTTCCAAATCTGATAGTGTCTGCTGTGAAAAAGAGCCATTAGGGGATAGTCATTCTAAAAATTGTATCCATGTACCACACAGACCCCTCACTCCTCATCACTTTGTTTCTCTTGTAAGATCACCTCCTCAAAATAACATGGCTCAACCTCCACCTAGACCTCCATTTGTCATTAATACTTTTGGTCCCATCAATTTTATAGGTATGGATGGCTATCCAAATGTTGTGCCACATGATGTAAGAAACATATTGCCTAAGTTTCAAGGAAATAATGCAATAACTGGTGATCAACACTTGAAACTCTTTGTCAATATGATGGAGGATTTTGAAATAGAGTTTGAAGATGTATACATTAAATTATTTATTCATACTCTAGAAGAGGATGCAAGGGATTGGTATAAAGCTCTTCCTGATAACTCTATTGATTCTTGGACTGAAATGAAGAATGCATTTAGATTGCAGTATGGTGACAAAACAGACCCTAGGTTTCTTTTGTCAGAATTTGAGAATATTAAAAAGAATCCTAATGAATCAGTGCATGATTTTAATACGAGATTCAATAAGACATTGAGAATATTTCCTGTGAATTTGAGGCCATGTGATGAATCTTGTCTTATAAAGTATGTTGATGCATTTGACAAGAAGGTTGCATACTATTTGAGGGATAAAAACCTGGCACTTTGAGGCAGGCCTTTACCATGGCTCTGCAAATTGAGAACAACATCAAAGTAGTTGGAAAACCTCCTAAGAGGGAGGGTGTCAAACTGATAAACCCAGAAAAACCTCAAGCAAGCAAGAGTGTGGATCTTGAGGAGGTTGTTAAAACTTTGGCAGGGGTTGTCAAAGAAATCTCTACAAACTAGCCCGGGAGAGAAAGGAATTGGGTAGAGTTCACAAGGTCAGAAAAAGGCACAAAATCATGACAGATTTGGAAATCATCCTAGGGGTGATCAGAGGTCAGATGATAGAGGTAAAGGACCCATGGGATCTACAAATAGACATCCCCAAGCACGTGAAAGTAGAATGGTGCCTGATCCTCTACTTCCCGGGTTGCTTCTTGTTGATGAAGCCAATGTGATTGATTGGTGTGATAGATGCTTTCTGCCCCATCCTCCATGTGAAGTAAATCAAAAAGAAGAAGAAGTTGATAATGATGATGGTACTGATGATGATGTTTTCATGATGGGTTTCTCTTCAAGATCACAACAAGGAGAAACTTCAACCGAAGTGATAAGTGCTCGAACTGCTGCAAATTTTTGGGATTGCATTCACTGGTACCACTTCTTCCTCCTTCTCATACTTTTGAAGTAGATGTAGTGCAAGCTTTTGAAATACCTAATAATGAATTTGAGTATTTAAGAGCTTTAATGATAAAGAAGTATGATGGAGGAATCCCTTCGGAGGAAGATAGGTAGTTATTGATGAATGTTGTTGTTGCTCAAGAAAAGGATTATAATACTAGGAGTAGAGTTGTCAAAGGAGTAGGGCCTCAAGCCAAACCTAAAACTCCATTGCTTACTAGTATTCCTAAAGAGGCTCCTAAGAAAGATACACCTTCCAAAGGCCTTGTTGTCCCAAACAAGATTCATACTTCTCCTCATGCCCAAACTATCAAGAATCCCATGCCATCTGATGAGTTTGCTAATCTCCCTTCCAATGCTTTGCCTTGCCAAAGAATGTTCCATATGACATTGCCCAAGTTTTGAGTCAAATCAAAGTTAGTGTTCCAATTGTTGAGTTGCTTAGGATTCCTGAGCACAAGAAGAGAGCATTTGAGTACTTGGGATTGAAAGAAGAAAAGAGTACCCCAGTAGAAATGTAAACATTGTAGAAACTCCTCCTCCAACCATTGCACAGACCTTGAAACACCACCAACATTGGAAGAGCTTGGAGAAGCACCTGAGGTTTACTTGGGGACATCTTTGGTTGAATCCCAATTAAATGTTGATCCATTTTTTACAACTTTGATCATTAAGGACAAATTACTTGCACAATTGTATGTTTGATTCCGGAGCATCATGCAATGTCATGCCTCTTGAGGTCATGAATGAGCTGGATATCAAAGTGACAACAACATATGGAAGATGCACTACCATGGACTCTAGAGAGGTTCCCATTGTTGGATGTGTGAAAGGATTGGTGGTACAACTTGCAGCTTATCCAGGTAAGAACTTGAAACTTGATGTTGTCATTGTTGATTGCCCTACCAAATGGGGCATGTTGTTATCAAGAAAGTGGGCTGCAAGTGTTGGTGGAAGTGTTCAAATGGATATGTCTTTTGCCACCATTCCAATTGAAGGCAGCCTTGTAAAGCTGTATGGAGAGAAGAAAATGTTGCACCTCATTGAGGATCCAAATAATGCTTCTTATGAAGTGTTATATGTTGATGTGGATGTAGATAACTTTGTGGGGTTTGTTGATGATAGGGAGCACAAGATTGATCAGTGTGAATGTCTTGAACAGGTTGGTTTACCTTGGACCTTGTTATTTGATGGAGCCTGTTCCAAGTTTGGAAATGGTGCCGGCATTGTTCTGATCTCCCCAAGCCAAGAAGAGTTTGTATTTTCTTTCAAACTTAACTTTGAATGCACTAATAACATTGTTGAGTATGAAGCATTATTATTAGGTTTGAGAATTTCTTGGAAGTATCATATTAAAGATATCATTGTCAAAGGAGACTCAGAACTGATTGTCAAACAAATTAGAAAACTATATGCTACTAAAAATCAGAGAATGAAACAATACAAGCATGCAGTTTGGGATTTGATTGAAATGTTTGACTCATTTAATATTGTGCATCATGATAGAAAGTTCAATGTTGTTGCAGACTAGCTTGCAGTCTTGGGATCTCGGTTTGATGTTTGTTCAATGTCCCCCAATTGTGAATATAATGTTGAAGTACTAACAAGGCCATCTGTCCCTGACAACATAAAAAATTGGCAAGTATTTGATGATGATGCCTAGGTGAAATGGTTTCTATAGAACAAAGGGAGTTTGCTTGATCAGTGTATTGATTGGGAGCCAATGGTGTGTGCATCAGAAGGAAAAGAAACTTTGTTTGGCAAAGATATCATCCAATTGAAAACTAATACCATTCCTAGAGGGCTGGTTGCTCTTGAATCAAACTTTGATAATGTTGATTGCATTATTAACAGACATGTAGCAGCCTCAAGGGATGTTGAAGAGCATGACCTTGGCACAAAGGAAAAACCAAGGAAGATCTAGTTGGGAAGCAATCTGAACAAAGAAGAGAAACAATCCTATGTCCAATTGTTAAAGAAATATCAGGACTGCCTTGCTTGGTCCTATTCAAACTGAAAGCATACAGAGAGGACTTGTTTCAACATGAGATTCCTTTGGAATCTAATGCAAAACCATTCAGAAAAAAGTAGAGGCCGATTAATCCACTCCTCTCCATGAAAATGCAAGATGAATTGAAGAAGCTAAGAGATGGAGGGATCATTCAGCCAATAAGGTATTCTTCTTGGGTTGCAAACTTAGTGCCAGTTAGAAAAAGAATGGTGATATCAGGCTATGCATGGATTTTAGAAATCTGAACAGAGCATCAATGAAAGATAATTATCCTCTACCAAACATGGAAAATATGCTTGCAATTAGTGACTGGATCTGAGTTGCTTTCTACTTTGGATGGTTTCTCTGGATACAATCAAGTTGTTGTGAAGGATTCAGAAAGAATAAAGACTACCTTTACCACTCCATGGGGCACATATGTTTATGTCAGGATGCCATTCGGTCTGATGAATGCTGGAGCTACCTTCCAAAGAGCAATGGATGTTGCTTTTGCTAGTTACATTAATGATTTTATTGTTGTTTACCAAGATGATGTGACTGTGTTTTCCAGAAAAAAAGAGAAGTGATCACTTACAACACTTGGAAAAATGTTGATAAGATGCAGAGAGTATGGCATTTCACTCAATCCAAAGAAGTGCCATTTTGGAGTGCAAAAGGCCAAGTTGCTTGGTCACATTGTATCAAAGGATGGTGTCATGATTGATCCCGAAAGGGTAGAGGCTATCAACAAGGTTCCAATTCCAAGAACCAAGAAGGGAATCCAATCCTTCTTTGGGAAGATCAATTTCATTAGAAGATTTGTGTCTAACTTTGCTGAGTTGACTCTCCCCATCACTTGCATGTTGAAGAAAGACTAGATTATCAAGTGGGAAGAAGCAGCCATTCAGGATTTTGATGGGATCAAAGAAGCACTAAAGCATGCCCCTGTTTTGCAGCCCCAAATTACAAGAAACCTTTTCAAGTATTTTCTTTTTCTTCAGAAAACACCATTGCCTCTGTTTTGTTACAAAAGGATGATGAAGGGGCTGAGAGACCAATTTCCTTTTTCAGTAAGGCATTGTAGGGAGCTGAGTTAAAATACACCATCATGGAGAAGCAGGCATTTTTCCTTGGTGAAAGCAACAAAGGTTTTTAGACCCTACATCTTGAGTTCTAAAGTTGTTGCTTATGTTCCCCACACCATGGTGAAAGACATCTTATCAGAGATGGAGGTCTCAAGAAAAAGATGCAGATGGGTGAACAAGTTGTAGGAGTATGACATGGATATCCAAACCACAAAATTGGTAAGAGGTTTGGGTCTAGCTAAGCTTATGGTTGAGAGAAACCTGCAAACTATTGAAGTAAATGAAGTAGAAGGAGAAAGGGTGGATGTCCTTGAAAAGTTGGTAAGTTTTGAATGGTACAAAGATATAATATTTTATCTCAAACATCTATGCTTCCCTAAAAATATGAGTAAAAATCAGAAAAGAGCTCTTAAGTTAGCCTCTCAAAAATATGTCATTACTGATTTTGGGTTAGCTTGGAAGAACCCGAGGGAGTGCTCTTGAGATGCATTACTGAAAATGAGGCCCCCAAAATAATTGCTGATCTCCATGGAGGGGTCTGTGGGGGACATTTTGCTTTGGAAGAGTTACAACACATAAAATCTTGAGGGCTGGTTATTGGTGGCCAACTCTCTTCAAGGATACAACTCTAGTGGTGAGGAAATGTGAAAATTACCAGCATTTTTCTGGAAGAATGAAGGCTTCAGGCTCCCTTCCTTTGCATCCTGTGTCAGTTGAAGCCCCATTCAGAAAATGGGGAATGGATTTCATAGGGGAAATTTCTAATCCTTCCAGTGCTGGTCATAAATGGATTCTTGTAGCCACTTGATTATTTCACTAAGTGGGTAGAAGAAATCCCCACCAAGAAGGCAACACACCAAGTGGTCATGGACTTCATGCTGAATCAAATCATATGCAGATTTGGAGTGCAACTAAAATTGTTGTTGATAATGCCATGAGTTTCAGAGCCAAACCTTTGGTGGAAATGTGCAAAGAGTATGGCATCAATTTGACATATGCTTCTAACTACAATCCCCAAGGAAATGGACAAGTTGAGTCCAGTAATAAAAACTTGTTAAAGATCATTAGAAGAACCTTGGAGCTGAACAAAAGGAAGTGGGGTGAGCAACTAAGTTTGTTGTTTGGGCTGACAAAATCACTTGTCAAAAGAGCTACTGGTAAAATCCCATTTGAATTGGTATATGGAACTCAAGCTCTGCTGCCCCTCCATTTGCAATTGTCTTCATTTCAGTTTGTTCAACAGATTGAAGACCAAGAAGTTAGTTCATATGATGCTCGAATCAATCATATTATTGAGTTGGATGAAGAGAGAAGGGCATCCCATCAGCGGCATGTGAAGTTTAGAGAAAAGTTGAAGAGGCTATTTGATAAAAAGGTGACACCCAGAGCTTTCAGCATTGGGGATCTTGTGCTTTTATGGGATAACAGGCATGAAGATAAGGGAAAGCATGGTAAATTTGATGCATTATGGATGGGCCCTTATTCAATTGATATTCGAATTGGTGAAAATACCTTCTTCCTAAAAGACCTAGATGGGGAACTACTTGAATTGCTGTTAATGGCAGGCATTTGAAGCATTTCCTTGATTGATTTCTCAGAATCAAGGTATATTCCATTTGTACAGTGTATAGTTCTTTGTTCTCATCTATTTTTGTGTTTTGTTTGTTCTGGTCCTTGGTGACCTGGTTTTTCTAGTTTCTCGATTCATTTTTTTGGAGGATGGTTGTGGTTGTTCTACTATGCAGGCTTATTCTTTGACTCCGTTGCCCAATGGTATGTTTTTGGCACTTGGTCTACTCTTGGCACTTGGTCTGCTATTTGTTCTTGTGGCACTCACAGGGAGTGCCCATCCCCGATTCGAGCTGTGTTGGTGCTCAAATTTGTCTCGCCCCATTTTTCATTGAAATTCTTTAGTTTGCGGCCTCTGTTATGTTTTTTGTCTCCCCGGGCTCAAATGGTGGTTCTCCTGCATTTTATGGTTTGATGGGTGAAGTTTCCTAGTCAAAATCACTTCTCATCAGTTGAAATGTGGCCCTTTCTGGTTGGATGTGGCTCTGTGGGGAACTTTAAAAATTCTAAGGCTCACTTCAACCCAAAACATGTCCACGTGGTGAGCTCGTGCTTTCTCAGGGTCTCCACTCTTGGGGACCATCTTAAAGTTGCGCCATAAAGACACATGGAGGTTTCCGCCGAGCCTTCCCATACTTATACTTTTCAAGCAACTTCCTAAAGGGCATGGGACACGTGGAGGGACCATGCATGTTTGGGGTCTCTACTTTTTGGGACCATCTCAAAATGCACCATTGAGACATGTAGCACGGGAAATGGAAATAGAGATTTGGGGTCATTTAAGGTTTTTGCCTTTTGTAAAAAAGGGATAAAATTGTAAGTTGAAGCACAGGTCCGTGGGACCCACATTGGGACATGTGTCAAGCCCATTTTTGAGGGTGGAGGGGCGGAGAAAATGTCAAAATTTTACTTTCTTCCAAAAGTTATAAAATGTCAAAAAGTTCTCCCATGCCCATTTCCAATCACATTTTTCCATGTGGAGGGATCAAATTAAAAGTTAAAAGGAAAGATCAATGGTAGTTGTGCATTTCATTTGATTTTGCCTCCATTAAAGCTCCAGGATGTTTGGAGATGCATTTTTGCATCATTCTTCATCAATTTTTGGCAAATTTGTGTCGTTTTGGTCTGCAAAGTTCAATTGAATCAATTTGGGATCTCAATTTGTAAATATGAAGTACTTTTGAAGTGGATTTTTCTTGGGCTCATGCAAAATGCAAAAAATGCCAGATCCAAAATTACAGAGTAAAATTTTAGAGGAAAAAGGATGAAATGATGAAAGTGCAGGTGCAAAAGGTGAAAAGGATGTTGCCTCGAGAGTAAAAGGGATGACTGTCAAAGTCCAGCTATGTAGTGGCTTTGAAAAATGATTAAAAAGGGTATTTCTCACATGAAAAAATCAGAATGATTAAAGGTACTCTCGAAATGTTGTGGCATGGCATCCTAGTCATTAGTCGAGGGCCCAAGAAACGTGATTTGTTCACAGTTGGTCCACCTGGTAGATTTCGAGATCTAAATTTGTTAAATGTTTTTGTCTAAACAAATTAGTAACAAGCAAAGGTCCCTTGAATATTCCTCTCTTTTGAGGGAAAAGGTGTTATGAAGCCAAGGATGAAGAATATGCCTCTAGTTAGAACAATGATGCAAATATTTGCAATGATTCACCTTTTTGAAAACACCTGACAACCTTTTTGTGAATCTGTTGAATGTCACTTTCTACAAATCATGATCCGATATGTGCAACAAAGGTGCTTTGAATATTCCTCTTTTGGGGGAAAATTAGATGTAAAGGGTGTATTATAAATGCAATGAGATTACTCTTGCAAATGGTCAGAGTATGAATTCTTGAGAATTTTTTTGAGAAAGCCATCTTCCCGAGAGGCCAAAGCCGAGATTACCTATTATTTTCTTCTGTGTTAGATTTTTTATCATGTCAAGTTGGTTATAGATGTATAGCCATTGAAAAGCACTGAGATTGCTCTGGAAGCTTTCCCTTGCTGATGAATCTAAGCAATTTTGGAATTAATTTGTGTCTAATCTCTAGCAATTTTGTGTCTTTATTTATTTTCAGAATGTCTGCAAATAGTTTCTTTCATTCCTATTGCAATCTTATACTAAATATTTTTGTGAAATCACACAAGATCTCATCCTGTGACAGTCTAATGGTATTTACAATTTCATTTCAAGAAGAGCCTTCATCTTGGATGAGATAAACAAATTTAAAATCAATTCTTGTCATTTGTTGATAAAGATTGTCTATAAGTCTTTGGGTGTACCTTAGGCGTGATTAATCGAAACTTTAGTGTTTAATTGAGTCTTCTAAATTCAAGCCTTCATGTTAGAGTCTCAAAGATTATGTGAAAATGTGTTGATCTGGGCCTCCATTGAAGCACACCTTCTAGTTGAAGGAACGTCTTGACTATTCTAGAGCTTTCCATTGTGAAGTTGTTCATTATTGTGAAGTCCCTCCAAATATCTAGTATAATCAAATTTATCTTGCTTCATCTCCCACCAAAATAATTTAAAAACCATTGATCCACCCTGAACTACCCCTGTTTTCCCTGTGTATCAACAAAGGAACAAAATCTACTTGAAAAAATATGCAGAACAATCAGGATTCCATAATGTCTTTAGTAACCTTTGCCTTGTATTGAAAATATCTCCATAATCTGGAAGTGACAACTCGTGAGAGTCAGATTTGGTGTGTTGATCATATTTTCCCAAGGTTTTCTTTATAAAATTTGTGCAAAAGAAAGGTATCTACGTCTCCTTCAATAACAGAGGTTACAAAATAGGTTCTCTTACCTTGGTTGAAAGGAACAACCTAAAATATTTAGGATAAGATCAAATAATTTTAAGGTGCTACCCACTTCTTCAAGGCCTGAGTGCTAAAAAGTTAGATAAATTACTTCCTAGCTACAAAACAACATACATAATCATTTATATGCTTTTGAGTGTCCTGTCAAATCCATAATGCTGCTCGGTTTGTGAAGAAGAGTAAATCTGGGTACCAACAGAAGCACCAAGAGAGGTGATATCCCTCTAAAATCAAGTGGGAGACCCTTCTAAATGACGGTGACCATAATGAGCAATGTTACCGCCCCAAATGACTTTGGTAACATTTATTACTTGATTAAGGGAGGTATCAAGCTTGAGAGGTGAGTGATTATTATAACTATCCTCCCAGAAATTTATCAAAGAACCATTGTTAACGTGCCATGAAGTCGAATCCATAATTAGAAATATACATTTGCATATGAAGTTCCAAATGTGAGAGCCTTTGGGAATATCTTCACTAGAAAGAATGAGCTTCCCAAAGGCTCTCACATTTGGACTTCATATGCAAATATTTATGGGAAAGAACCTGGTAGACCAACCTCTTAGGATTAGAGATAAATTTCCAGACTAATTTGCTCCAGGAAATATTCTGATGCGCTAAGTCCACGATCCCGATCTGCCTAAAGATTTGGGTAGTTTGACAACATCCCATTTAACCAAATGAAATTTTCTCTCCCTTCTTGTTCCCACGAAAGAAAGGATCTAACAACCTTCTCAAAATTAAGCAAGACCAATTTGGGGATCGCCAAGACTGACAACATATAAATCGGAAGGGCACAGAGGACCGATTTAATCAGAAGAGCTCTACCAGCCAGAGAAAGCCATTTCCCTTTCCAAGATTGCAACCTTGACGAGAGAGATTGGAGAAGATCATTCCATAAGCTAGCTTTTCCTTTTCCAAAAACAAAGGGATACCCAAATATTTATGAGGGAGGGAGCCCACTATGAAACCTAGGACCACCTTGATCCTACGCTACATACGAGGAGAAACATTAAAGAAGAAGATAACATATTTATGAAAATTGATTACCTGGCCAACAATAATAGAATAGGAATTCAAGATATTAGATAAGGCGCGATATTTTGGGACCGTAGCAGAGCCGAAAAGGAAAGTATCATCTAGAAATTATTGGTGAGAAAGGGGAGGCAAGCTAGTAGTGAGGGAGATACAGAAAGGGAACCATTGCTAATCTCTGATTTGATACTACGAATCAGAGCTTCCGCAACAAGAATAAAGAGAAAAGAAGAAAGGATCCCCTTGCCTGAGACCCCTTCTACTACTGAAGAAACCTTCTACAAAACCATTAACCAAAATAGAGAAGCAAGGGGAAGAAATACAGTTGAACACCCAATCACATAAATGTTTACAAAATCCCAAAGCTTTGAAGGTATTTGAATTAGCTCATGGGAAATGATGATACCGTCAATGATGGATCTTCCAGGAAGAAAGCCACTTTGCTCTTGCACCACAATCTTATGAAGAAGGGGACTGATACGGGAGGCGATGGCCTTGGAAATGATTTTATACGAGGTATTACAAAGGGAGATGGGGCGGAAGTCATCAAGCTTATCAACAGGGGATTTTTAGGGAACATACAAATAAAAGTGTGGTTCAAAACACCAAGAATTTTACCAGAGCTTCTCAATTCTTCCACAACATGCCAAACATTATCCCCTATGATGTCCTAGAAGTCTTGGAAAAAGGAAGCTGGAAAGCCATCTGGACTAGGAGCTTTATCCCTTTCCATTGAAAAAACAATTTTGAACTTCCTCTTTGGAAAATGGGGAGATGAGCCCATCATTATCAACATCATTGATCAAATTTTGAGTTTGCGCCAAGAGAGGAAGCTGCGAAGCCAAGGAAGAATGTGATTCATCATTCGAAGCTTTTGGAAAAAGGACACAACCTCAACTTTAATCTGGGGTTGGGAAGAAATCAGCGTGTCATCATCCAGCTTCAGGGAGGAGATATAATTAGAAATTCTTCTGGCTTTAACCAAAGCGTGAAATAATTTAGTATTTTTGTCCCCATCTTTCAACTAGACTTCCCTCAATTTTTTCCTCTAATAAGTTTCTTCTTTCAAGAGGAGATCACCAAGCTCACTAAGAAGGGATTTTTCTTGAAGATGATCCTCTTGACACATACTATTTCTGAGGACAAGATCATTAAGAGAGAAAAGTTCCTTTTCAACCCTTAGCTTTTCCTGAAAAATATTTTTAAAAGAAGAAGCATTCCAAGAAATTAACTGATCTTTGAGAAAAGAAAGTTTTTGGAAAGGATGAACATCCTAGTACTTGCCACTACGAGGAATTAAACCAAGTTTTGACTTGGATCTTGAAAGTGGGATCTTGCATCCACATGGATTTGAACTTAAAGGGAGAGCGGTGAGGAGGGAAATCAAAGTTGATGTT
Organism: Taxus wallichiana var. yunnanensis; assembly: GCA_018340775.1. NCBI lineage: Eukaryota > Viridiplantae > Streptophyta > Pinopsida > Cupressales > Taxaceae > Taxus > Taxus wallichiana. The sequence goes on from CM031242.1 coordinate 790,230,428, forward strand.
GAGGGAGAATGGGAAATGATCCAAACCAGATAGAGGATTGACGGTACACTTGAGAAGGAAATTCTGATGAAGCCAAGCTTCAAAAATCAGGAATATGTCAAGTCTAACAACCAAATTACCAAACCCAGGATGCTGATTGTTCCAAGTGAACCAGCCTGAATGAGGTTCAACATCCAATAAATTGGAGGTATCAACAAAGGAAATGAAGTCAGCTTGGGAATGCGGCTTCCAACGAATACCACCCCACTTATCATTATCCGAGAGGGTAGCATTGAAATCCCCAATAATGATAGATTTGAAATCCTTGAAGGAGCCAAGGACATCTGGACTTTAGACCACGTTGCCCTTTTCTTGATAGGAGATAAAATAACTCATCTGAATGTTTCAAACTAACCTTGCACCATTAGAAATTAGGATTATCCAAAATTTGTTCAATGCTGTAGGAACTAGATTTCTAAAGGATGCCCAACCTTAGAGGCACCATCTCAATTGACAAAGAGAACCTCCAAGCCTTTCCAACTCGTAAAATCAATCATCTTAACAAGCCACGCTAGACATTTTTGATTCTTGAATTAAATAGATTGAGACATCTAACTCTAAAACATAGCATTTTAGTAGACGCTATTTTTAGGGGCATTAAGACCCCTAACATTCCAGGAAAGAAGGTTCATATTTTCTTCAGAGAGGACTCACCTCTCCTACTTGAAGATGGGAAAAAAGAACCTAGTTACAATTGTTTACCAGTGGCAACCTCCTTTAGAGAAAGACTATCTTTGGAAGGGCGACTAGGAGGAGCTTTCGGACCTAGATCCATGTTAAGGATTGCTGGTGTCGGAAGGATCCCGATGTCTTTGCCATGAAGCTCGCTTTCAGCCTCCGAGTCATTATGCTCCTCCTCAGCACCTGCATCTTTGGATCTAATCAGTTCTTCTTTATTACTAACCCAATTTTCTAAGGAGGCAACATCATCACTCAAACCCAAAGCAATGCCTTCTTGAAACAATGAGAGGATTTGAGTGGAATCATGAACCACTGACGCTGTCTCTTTGACAAGGGATATGGTACTGGGGTCAAGGGATAGGGGTTCCTGGGTGAGAACCTTATCTGTAATGTCCGTAGAAGGACTGATGGCCTTAATTGGAGAAGAAGGAATAGTAGCCATAGGTTTTGAAGTATGTGTAAACTTCTTTTCCATACAACAGATCTCGAGGAGGGAGGGATTTTGCAAGCATTTTGAAAGTGACCAGGCTGCTTACAATGAAAGCAACAATTCGAGACCACCTCATAGTCAACCTTTTGAACCCATTTACCATTGGAGGAAAGGATCACTATGAAATCTTGCAATTTTTTGGAAGGATCTATAGAAACGCAGACCGGGTGAAGGAAGAAAGAGAGCCTTCGAGAGTCACCGGATCGATATGAGATAACACGTCCCAGGCTAGAACAAATTTTCTTAAGAATGTTAGGGGACCAAAACTCACTAGGAAGAGAATACAAATGGATCCAAACTTGAAAGCCCTCCATTTCAGCTAGATCCGGGTCGAAATGAGCTATCCACCTACGAATGAGGATCCTAGAGTCAAAAAACAAATAGTATTTCCTCGCTAAAGAATCATCCCGTTGATCTTGGGTGCGAAAGATCACTAGGAATTTTTTTTAATCTAAAAAGCAGATGCAAAGGCCACTCCCCCATTGGGTATCACACCAACTACGGATCCCTTTAACTGACAGGTGATGACCCAAAATTTGGATATTATTTCTCTCTTACCAAGGAGGTTAAGCTGAGATTTGAGATCATCAGAGCACTCCAAAGAGATAGACACAAAATCCGTTGGTAAAGAATCTTCTTGGAAAAAAGCGCTCCCCTGAAAAACATTGAATAACCATTCCAAAGCAACCAATCTGGGTCCCAGCCAATTTAGGAGAGCAAGGGATAAGCCAAGGCCAGTTGAACATTCTTTCACCCCTTAAGACGTGGATGGGTTTGGAACCATTGCGACATTTGAAATTTAAAAAATATGACCGTTAAGAGATTGACCACGATCTTTTCTCGAGCATCTTCTTCCGCCTCATTTTTTTATATTCAAGGTACATCTAATTAAAACCTAAATTATTAAGAACCTTAATAAATAATAATTAGATCTAATTTTTTAATTTAACCTAACTAGTATTAAAAAAGGGCCTAACATATAATAAAACAACCCTTTTATTAAAACATAAACTGACCCCTCTAAATTATACCCACTTCTTTAACTTTTAACCCATTCCATACTTGTTTGTTACACTCGCTTCATTACTTGTTTGTTTTTATATGCAAACCTTGCCCTATGTTTGGTGTGCACACTTGTTTGTTGTATGTGGCCATTATGGCCTTGTGTGTCTTCTGAACATCATGGGTGGTGTCCCATGTTTACAACCCACTTTGGTGGTTTACTCTGTCTTCTTGCGTGTTTATACTACTGATTTTTTGGTAGCTTATACATTGTTTGCATAGCTTATACATTTTTTTCTATATGCATGCTTATTCGTACTAACACTTGTCTTTGGCTAGCCTTCTTGTTTGTGTGTGCCTTGGTTTCTACCAAGCACATTCCCTTCCCCTTGCATGGAAGAGTTTCGAATTCATGCGGTTGATCCTCTTTTAGGGCCACATTATCCTATCAACAACGTCGCATGTGCCCCCAAAGAGGGGGGATCATTTGGGGTTTTACATTCTACACAACGCTTTTACACCAATTCAGTTCAGTGCACTTTCGCCCTTAGCATTGTGGGTTATATACAATGAGTGGGTTCAAACCAATCTAAAAACTTGAGACACAACAGATTGTATAGGACATGGTAGTCCTTAGAATTCTAGGGAGCGATTCTGAAGTTAGAGGATATGGCAGAATTCCTCTCTACACTACTTTGACCAATGACGTCGAGATCACCCAAAAACTAGAAAGTATAGAGATCTCTTCACACACATTCGAAAGCGGTTAACGGTTTGGAGGATACTTTATAATTCCTCCCTATAATTCTTTGGCCTATAGCATCAAATCACCCAAAAAACCCCAACAATACAAGATATCCTTGTCGAATCTCTTTCTCGATAAGGATCATGTGCACATATTCCATTTACATTCTTTTCATTTACGTATTTTACATTCACATGCTTTTTACATTGCATTTTTACACATACATACATATTTGACTACTTGATCATTTTCTCCTTGCAGGTCTGACCATATGAGAAATAATCAGTCAAATGGGGGCAACAACAACAACAACGTCAACAACAACATTTTTCGGCATCACACACCATACTAACCATGCAAGTACATCACATCAAGAACTACCCACATAATTTTACCCTATGTTCGCTCTCATCAAATTTTTACACTTTTCATCTTTAGTTTCCACACTCCATCATCTTTTTGTCAATCCACGCTTTGTCTAGTCCTTAAGGGTGTTTGTACATCACTCTACATTGACATTAGGTATGCATCTTTATCTACTTTATGTTACTGAGATTTCTGCTCACCAACATAAAGTGGGGGTAAATGTAGAAAAAAATCATGCACTTTAGACATTATTTAGTCTTGGTCTCATATTACTATTTAGAAGGTTTTTGAGTGAAGAAACTACTAATTAACCCCTATCTCTTGGTCATTTTTATTTGATTTATGTCGTCATTCCCAACCTCCACCACATACATGCCCAATCATTTTTATCACTTTTCATCATTTTATCATTGACTAGGGCACCTGTGCTAGCATCAGGGCGCCCATGGGTGCCTTGTTCCCACAGGGACACCGCGATCCTTTTGAACTTTCTTGCCACATTTTTGGCACTTTCTAGTCTTTTTAGCTTCTTATCTTTTTGGTGGTCGACCATTTTAGGGTTAATTATGAAATTAAATCAAGAGAACCCTATAAATATAAAGCAATGAGACCATAATGAGGGACAAAACACTATTCACTACTATCATCCACCTAGGGTTGCATTCATCTAAAGCATTTGGAGATCATTTGCATTCATTTAGCTCCATCAAAAAGGACAAATCTGGTTCATCTACATCAAAAAATCATAGGAGGGGATTATATTCTATTCCATCCACCATTCTACTACATTTTCACATCTAGTTATTACTTGTTAGTTCACAAAGTGTGAATGACACAAGAGCACCTAGGGCACATGATGCACACACTCACCGAACTTGCATTTGGGTCTGAAATGTAGTCCAACACTTAGTTAGTAAGCCCACTATTGTGGTAACTGAGGTCAATCCAACCCATTCATTTACATTCTTCTTTTTAGGGTTTTGATACTTCTTGTGGTCTTTTTACGGTCTTCTATTCATCTTGGATTATTAGCAATACCTAACGCAAAGGTGCAATATACCCGATTTGATGTGACACATAACAAAGGTTTTAGATCACTTACAGGACCTGTGAAACTAAGTTTCAGACCTTTTACACAGACCATGGAACCCATTTTATAGAGAAAAGTGCCCGTAGATTCCCGGTCCCTCTCTCGTGTCGTCCAGTTCAGATAGATAGATCGAATCCATCCTTTTCGGGGCCTCTGCACAGTTGTTCTTGCTTCTTGTTTCTCCATTCACCTCTGCAACATAGTCTCACAAGTCCATCAAATCAACTAAGTCACTTCTATATTTCTCTTGCATATTAGGGTTTCTACTTTCACTAGATTAGTTGCTTGGGTCATTTTTTTATATTTATTGACTGTATTTACATGTTGTTTTAGATTAGATTAACTTATTATTCCCCACATCTTAGCTAATTTTAGTTAATCAATCATCACCTAATCTTGCATCCAAAGGAACCTAAATTAATTCACAACATCCATCTAGAATCTATTCAAGGACAAGGGAATGCATTTTTCTACATAAACTACAAAGGAAGGGGAAGTTTCTTTATTCCATCCACACATCTATCTACATTATTACTTCTAGTTATAGCCCGCTATATAAAGTGCACTTGCACAAGAGAATCCTAGTGCATAATTCTTACACACACACCATAACTACATGGAGTCCGAGATGTAGTGCAATGCTTAGTCCTAAGTTCACTATGTCGGGTGATCGACGTGGTCAATATGACTCCCCATTATACATGTTTATTTTTTGGATTTGATGTGGTTTGTGGGATTTTGCAGGTGATATATGTTTTGAAGGTTACATGTAAATAATGACACATAGGTGTTCAACACGAGTAATTGGGACACTTATGTGACACTTTGTGAAAATCAAGTTTTCACCATTTGCGTAGTAACATGCACCCGTAAGAGCTATTTACCACTCATGCACCCCTGTTAATTCGTAAGGTGCCTATGTCCGACCATATTCTTGCAATATGTAATTTATCGTGAGAATTAATGACAATCTTCACTTTATGTTCAATAATTTTCCCAACTTAGAGAGTCCCCGACAATTCATAAATAAGCTAAGTCATTCTTTCTATACTTCTTGCTTAGGGTTTCATACTTAGTTGCTTATTGCTTGTATAAAATATGTATTTTAGCATTTATTATCATATGTTACTCAAAAATCAGGATTTAAACAATTTTGTTTTTGTTAAATCGGTTTGTCTTAGAACAAAAGAGGATTGACCTCTTGATCATATTTAAATAGTATATAATCCTTACTGAATATGAAGAAGGAAAAACACTAATAATAACATCCAAGTGTGGGATGATCTCATAACCAAAACTCTTATTTTCAAACCAATTAGTATAACCATACAATAGGGTACGACCTATAGGAATATGATGAGAAATAACTTACATGAATATGATGAGAAAGATCAGCAGTTGTGCAAATCCAAAAGTGGTATGGACCTGATTAGAGGGATGGTAACCCTTATGGTTTTGCAAATCCCTATGGAAATCCATAGTGATACAAATAATAAGAAGACACTCGGAAAATCGCACACATGCCCTAAGTCAACCACGGGGTTTAGAAAAATAGCATGCACAATTAAAAAGGCTATATAATGTTGATTGAGAAACAGGGACGGAAGCCTGTGTAGATTTTATTGATCTCAATCAGTAAAAAATTACAGAGGATGGGCTGCAATATTTATAGATATTGCACAGCCAAATACATCCGGAAAATGAGTTGCACAGGTGCAACCACAAACCAGAATAAACAAGCTTCCAATAACATCCGGGAAGCAAAATTACATAAAGACAAATATATTGTTTAAAACAATATAACAATCTGAATACAGACAAATATGGTTGATTAACCATATAACAATATAATTATTTAAAATTAATTAAATAATCCAACTATGCATAATTAAATATTAGGATAATAAATTTTATCCTAACATTCCCCCCCTTAATTGTGCATTGTCTGAAGAGATGAGGAGAGAAATGCTCTGAACAACTCAAACTTGTCACGTGCAAGTGACTTTGTGAAAATATCTGCTCGTTGTTCAGCCGTTGGACAAAATTGAAGCTGGATGTTGTGCTTCAATACATGTTCACGTATGAAATGAACTTGAACTTCAATGTGCTTTGTTCTCTCGTGAAAAACTGGATTGCGAACAAGTTTGAGAACACCTTCGTTGTCAACATACATGGTGGTCGGTTTGTCCTGTGGTATTCCAAGTCCTTCCAGTATGCGACGTAGCCAAATCGCTTCACGCATGCCTTCTCCCGCAGAATGATACTCAAACTTCACCTGTGGAAGAGCGAGAAACAAAGTGTTGTTTCTTACTTCCCTATGATATTGGTCCGATCCCATAAAGAATACAAATCCGTATGGATTTTCTATCATCAATGTTACTGCCGCATGATCTCGAATCGAATATCCAAATCAAGAAGAAGTTTTCATTCTTCTTGTATTCTAGACCAAGATCCACTGATCCTTTGAGATATCTCAAAATGCGCTTTGTTGCTTTCCAATGACAAATTTTGGGTTCCTGCATGAACCTGGATAGATAGCTCACTGCAAAGCTGATATCTGGTCTAGTGTAGGTTAGGTAAATGAGACTCCCAATCAGCTGCCGATAGAGAGTGGCACTTACCTCAGGAGATGGATCTGAACGAGATAACTGTAATCTGTTCTCCATAGGTGTAGCAATTGGTGTGCAATCCATCATCCTAAACTTCTCGAGCGTTGTCTTGGTATATTTCATCTGAGAAACAAAGATGTGATTCTCTTTCTACCATACTTCCAATCCAAGACAATAGTGCATAAGCCCGAGATCTGTCATGTCAATGATCGCTTAAGATCTTTCTTTGTTTCATCAATCATCTTCACTGAACTGCCAGTGATGACTAGATCATCGACATAAACTACAACAATCACCATCTCCCCCCCTTGCTTTTTGAGGTAGAGATTGGGATCGTATGGATTTCTGACGAATCCATGTTGTACGAGATGCTCATCAATCTTGATGTACCATGCCCGGGGTGCCTGTTTGAGGCCATACAGAGATTTCCTGAGTCTGCATACCTTTTCTTCTTGACTAGGTACTAACATATCCCTCAGGTTGAGTCATGTAGACTTATTCTTGTAAATCTCCATTTAGAAGGCACTTTTTACGTCCATCTGATGGAATTTCCAACCAAACTGAGCAGCTAGAGCAAAGATCATCCTGATCGTTTTGATCTTAGCTGTGGGAGAAAATGTCTCCTCATAGTCAATGCCTTCTTTCTGTGCGTACCCCTTTGCTACAAGTCTTGCTTTGCACTTGTCCACTGTCCCATCTACTTTGTACTTAGTTTTGAATATCCATCTCGCAACCAATGGGTTTCTTCCTGGTGGTAGATCGACAAGTTACCAAGTGTTATTCTTCATCACCGATTGATATTCGTAATCCATGGCATCTTTCCAAGCTTTTGACTGTAGGGCTTCCTGGACTGTAAATGGCTCATCTGTTTCAATAACTCTACTCATCAAAGCAAAGTTAACTTCTTCTCTTGCTTTACTGCGAGTCCGTGGTCCAGGGGTGGATGTATCCAGTGGAGCATCCAGTCTTGCATCTCGTAATGTGCTTGTACACCATTTAGGCATACGTTGAGCTGTTCCCATGGGTTGTGGTTCTATCTGATCAACACCATCATCCCCATCATCACTTTCATCTTCTGAGGGAACATTAGCTTCAGTTTTTACAACTGGTGAAAAATCTACATCTTGCGAGTCCGGAGGAGGAGTCTCTGCTTCCTTCTTCTCGAAAAACTCAACATCTCTGCTTGTGTAGACTTTTCTGGTCTTAGGATCCATCAGTCTGTACCCAAGAGTCTCTTCACTGTATCCAATGAAGATGAGATTTTGTGACTTCATGTCCAATTTCTTTCTGTTTTGTTTGGGTATGTGCATGCTGGCTTTGCACCCGAATACTCTGAGGTGTGCAATGGATGGTTTCCTTTTTGACCATGCTTCTTGTGGTGTAATTCCATCAAGAGTAGTTGTGGGTGCTCTGTTTAACAAATACACTGATTGTTTTTGCTCGCTTCGCCCAAAATGTCTTTGCAAGTTCGAATCATCGATCATGCATCGCACCATTTCCATGATAGTACGATTTCTTCTCTCGACAACACCATTTTGCTGCGGTGTGTGTGGAGGAGGCATTTGTCGACGAATCCCGTGAGTTTGTAGATAGTCTCTGAACTCATCACTGGTGAATTCCCCCCCTCGATCTGAGCGGAGAGTTCTGATGTGACGACCAGTTTCTTTCTCAACTGCCACTTTGAACTTTTTGAATGTTTCAAAGGCTTCACTTTTCTTGCGAAGACAAAAATCCACATTTTGCGTGAATAGTCGTCAACACAGAGCATGAAGTACTGGAACCCTGAATGACTTGGCTGCATCGGACCGCACAGATCGGTATGAACCAGGTCAAGTTTACCATGAGCTCGAAAAGTACTTGTTTGGAATGAAACTCTGTGTTGTTTCCTGCTAAGCAGTGAGGACACTTGTCTGTATCCTTCTGAAGAGATGGTAGCCCATGTACCATATTACACCGGCGAAGTGTGTCGAGATATTTGAAACTTACATGACCAAATCTCCGATGCCACAACTGAGCTGAGGTGGAGTTTTTAGCCACGAGTGCTTGATCATTTTTGTGAATGAAATCAAGTTGAAACATTCGTCCCACATTTGAGGCTTTTGCAATTATTTTCGAGCCTCTGGATTTATCTCAAATCAAACACATTTTCTTGCCGGATTGACTATCAAAGTCAATTTTCAGTTGTGATCTAGGAGTTGATCGATCGAAAGAAGGTTCTTTGTCAACCCAGTGGACATATAGAACATCCGATAGTTTGAATTTGCGTGAACCAAGGGGTAGAGAAATGTTTCCAATCCCCGAATCAGTATATGAAGAATCATCTCCCAACGAAACATGATTTTTCGATGGCGTGTCCTCATTGAAATAAACCAGTCTCGTGGCTGGTCATGTGTCGAGTGGCTCCCGAATCAACATACCGATGTCACTAGATGACGTGGATGGTTCACTTGATCGAGCAAAGTGAACAAGAAGTCTTCATTGTCTCGATCGATCTTGTTGCTCAAAGAATATTACCTTCACTGGTGGGGTCTTCTTTTCCAGCTCCCCTTTTTCTCGCCCGTGATAATTGTTTGAATGTCCTTGTAAGTTTGTTGTTGTTGTGGTCCGTAATTGCTTGATGAACCTTTCTTATATGTGTTAAACCAACATTCTTGCAAGTCATGTCCTCTTTTGCAAATGGGACATCGCTTCTTCTGTTGATTGTCCCCATGATACTAATTTTGATGTGGGGACTTCTGATAGGATTTAGGTTTCCCTTTACCTTTTCCTTTCCATTTTTGATGTGAAGATAGTGCTCGCTCCTCTTCTCTTCATCATCCTTGTTGTGCATTGCTTCCTTTTGTTGCAGTAGAGGTTTACTAACTTGTCAAAACTAATTGTCAGATATCCGACAAGTTTAGAGTTGTGACAAAAATTGGTAAGAAGAAGGGAGAGCTCTCGGAACAATGGGAACGAGAGACTCATCTTTGACCTCTTCTCCTAGGCTAGAAGTGAAGCCCTCAACTCGCAACTCTTCTTAGAAGGCTTCAATTTTCTCATTCTGTTTGAATTTCAATGTATGTAACTGACTCTACAAATTGAGTATGACATTCTTGTTCTTGGCCTCATATATTATGCTCAGCTTATCCCAAGCTTCTTTTGCTGATGTGGCATCTCGAATGTGGACTTGCACATCGTCGGATACTCCAAACAAGATGATGAGTTTTGCTTTCTGATCTGCTCTATCAAATTGTCATTGTTGTGTTGCATCCGTTGGTGATCTGGTTAGAGTACCAGTCACAACAGGCCAGATTTCTTCAAACTCAAGTTGTGTTTTGATTTTTGTCTTCCAAGCAGCATAGTTGCTTCCTCTGAGCAATTGTGAATCTGAAGAAAAAATTTGGGGGCATTGGTGCCCATTTTGCAGAGATCACTGATAGGGTTTGGCTCTTATCACTCTAGGTATAAGGTCTCCCAATCTATATACCGTCAGTCCGATATACCGAACCTTTCTATATACGCGCCCTTCCGATATACCCGTCGGTACATGGAAGAAGCTCACCCTTTCTATATACCCGCAGTGCGTGAAAGAGGCGTTAACGTACGTGAAAGAATTTGATACGTGGTACCAAGACAAGATCGATGGGGTCTCAGGCGATTATCGACACCGGCTCAAAGAAATATCCTCATACGCGTGCGTAACTCGCTATATACTCGGATAATTTCTCACCCGGATTTATGTCTCTGCAATCGCTCACGACGGATGGGATGGTTCATAGTGTGTACACTTTGTGACCTTATTACTCCCCATCGATTTATAGGGACGATGCCTGCATTTACGACGTTGTTGCAGCTATATTAGGCGTTAAGTGCGTAGTAGTCGCGACGGCTTTACCCGTAAGCGCTTCCTGAGGCACCGTATATACCGACCGCTGCGAATGAGATCTAGGATCTCGTGAGTGTTACCAGAACCAAATTTACTATTTTTGATTACAATTCGCCAGCTTCGAAAGCGCTAAAAAAGTTTTGCAGCTTGACTATGGCAACCTCGTAAATTAGTACAATATACAATACAATTTGAATGACAGTAAAAATTACGCTTCGGGTCCCGTGACCTCCCGAACCCTAAATGCTAAAAATTACAAAAAAATAGCTGAAAATGCAATTTTTAGGTGGGTCTCCTTTTGCAAAAAATGTCTGGAATGAGAAAACAGACCAGATAGGAGAATTTTTTTTTTTACCCTAAGTTAGGGATTTCTCCGCTAAATTTAGTTAGCTGTAACTAAATTCAAAAAACCTGCTAAATTTAGCAGTTTCACCAAAAAATCCGCCAGATGCAAAAGGAGAGTTTTTGAGTGTTTTTAGTGGGATTTGATCCTCAAACCTCTCACTTCTAAGGCACATGCACTAACCAACTTGCCCACTTGGGGCGCTTGGACTATGAAAGGAAGCAATTTGTATTTATTGACAAATAAATTGACTTACCTTTAAAAAAATGCAACTTGGTGAGCCTCCACGTGGCGCATGCTGGTGAAGGGGCGTTTTTAGGGTTGTATTTGCCCAAAAACGGATCTGGAGCTTTTCTTTTCACTTCCACGCCTTTGTATTCGCCTATGGCCACATTTTTTCCTTTCCACGCACTGATCTACAAGTGCAGGCCGCGTTTTTTGTGTTTGGGCGCGTTTTTTTCTTGCTTGGACTGCGTTTTTGTTTGTGGGGCGCGTTTTTAACCTTCCTTGGCCGCGCTTTCCCGCTGCTGTTGTTTTTTGATTCTTTGGGCACGTTTTTGCGTTTTTTGCTTGTTGTGCGAGGCCATGGAGACAAAAATGGCACGCTTTTTTTTCTCGCCGCTGTTTGTTTGCCTTTTGGCCACGTTTTTTACAGTCTAAGCCTTCATTTGCTTGCTTGCATGCATGCAGCCGTGGGGACAAAGAAAGGGCGCGTTTTTACCTATGGCTGTGTTTTTAATTGCTAGGCCACATTTTTTAATGGAGTTTGCTTGTACAGGCCGCGCATGGGACAACAAAGGGTGCGGGCGAGAGGAGAATGGGGTTTTTTAGCTCCAAAAAAAACTCTTCCTTGATGCAGGCCACACAGGGACAGAGAATGGGCGCATATGCTAAAAAAACACTTTTTTTCTCCTTGTCGTATTCTTCTTTGGATCAAGAAAAACGCCTCCTTTTTTTTTTTTTTTTGCTTCTTTTTGCACTTTGATTCACTTGTTTGCTTGCACCGCAGCGCAGTACACTCCAAAACAAGCAAAACAACCTCCACATACAGTAGATAAAAAACCTTTATTGGAAAAAAATATTATTTCCAATACCTGTAGCTAATTTTGCCTGGTGCTGAGTGCACCAGTGCAAAAATTTTTTGCCTTCCAAGTACCTGGAAGGAACAGGTGGATGTGGGGGAGGCAGGGATGGGGCTGGGAGTTTGCACGAGGCTGCACAGGCTCTCAAATGCTGCAAACACGTCTCCAATCTCCTCTCTCTCTGCTGCTCTCTCTTCCACACCTTCACAGGGCCAGAATTTCACTCTGGTACCAAATGTTGATTGAGAAACAGGGACGGAAGCCTGTGTAGATTTTATTGATCTCAATCAGTAAAAAATTACAGAGGATGGGCTGCAATATTTATAGATATTGCACAGCCAAATACATCCGGAAAATGAGTTGCACAGGTGCAACCAAAAACCAGAATAAACAAGCTTCCAATAACATCCGGGAAGCAAAATTACATAAAGACAAATATATTGTTTAAAACAATATAACAATCTGAATACAGACAAATATGGTTGATTAACCATATAACAATATAATTATTTAAAATTAATTAAATAATCCAACTATGCATAATTAAATATTAGGATAATAAATTTTATCCTAACATATAAGACACTAAATTAGGTGAAGGCTTTGATCAAAAGTGGGTTCACCAAAATGTATCTACCTTAATTAATTTTAATTAGGTATATGAATTGATACTACGATAACTAAGCTTGTAAACACACTCACATTTTTATTTCAAATTAGATGAAATAATTGTACAATATAACAATCACAATAATATTTAGATACACACAATTATAAGCCAACCCCATATATAGGCATGAAACTTGCCCCAACACCCCATACATAGATAGATCTCGAGGGACCTATATATTTCTAGGGTCTTTGGGTATCTCTGGATATGTTCTCTCTAGAAACCCCTATTTATATTATGATAGGTCCCTATCCGAGTGACAAGATGATACTAGCGTTATGATTGTCAAGATGAGTAGGATATATCTTATTTTCTCGATATGATCTATGTGAGTGACCGAGATATCCACCTATGTATATATATTTGGAAATGACCATATATATAAAGTAGATAGTATATAGTTTCTATAGTTGAGTTGGGCCCCCAATTCTAAACTAGATCCTCCCGATAGAACTCTAGATGGTAGATGGTCAAGATCCATAATTAGGGTAGAAAGAGGAACTTAGCTAGTTCAACATACTATCAAAATGTGCCAATAATTGATCTAAGACAAGAAAAAGTATGTAAACTAGACCAATCAACTTATATGGCTCTAGATCTCCATGGGCATGACCATACCGAATGGTCATGACCAAAAATTATAATCAACATAATTGTATGTTTTTTCCTTGTAGAGAGTGGAAATATACAAATTTTAGCATCATTCCGTGTTATTGTTTATTGCCCTTTGATATCCTCAACTTAGTATGAAATCCTAGATGTCACACCCAAACATGCAAAAACCCTAGCTATCCTATGATACACTCAAGCAATATTGAGATCTAAAATAAAAGAAGTAAATGCTTGAGTTAGAATGTCCTTGATGGTCACCCTATTTGTGAGTCACTGAGTGATGCACTACATTTAAGATCCAATATAGTTATTCTATTACTTTATGTTGATGTGCATGCAACTATCCCTTGACCTAGGTTAACCCTTGTGCCTCAACACCGATACCGAGCTATGCTACTTCATCCCAATAAAAACCTTGTGTACAGATGGAAAATTCATATTCATTCCCTCCTATGTTTTGTATGTAATATAAAGATGCATATATTACTTCTTTAGCTCAATAGATGGTATATATGTGTTTTCTAGATAATAAATGTTTATATTAAACTTGTATATATATATGACTTCACCGTCTTGAATTTTTAACCTTAGTGGTAAGAAATGTTTTACCAAAAATGAGAAAAGACCCATAAAAAGTAACAAAGTAACACATAAGATAAAAATTAGTGAAAAACAAAGGGATATATGAATGTAAAACTAGGGGTAGGACTGTGTGTATGGTCTTGACCCAATTGTACGGTTTTGGACCGACACAACATGAGACAAAAGTGTCAAAGGACATGACCAAAGATCTATGTGACTCGACACAACATCATGATAAAATAATAACGCAATGACATATGGATAATCAATTCAAGAAACAAAGGCTGAAAGAAGAGGAGGTTATGCCATTAAGATCTAACTTCAAGGTTCATAACTCATGTATATGAAAATGTAATAAAAGAATGATGCGATAATGATTTTGGGTATACTTTAGTGTCTACAATTTTTAATAAACATAAAAACATTCAAATATTCCAAAAATATAAAATCAAGACCTGAGCATGATTTGATTTACTAGTTTCCACTTTACATAGATTGTTTTTCATGTGGTTTGATAGATAATGTATTATATATTCTACACACATGCATTTTATAAGTTAAGTGAGAATGATGCGGGGTTCACAAAACTCTACATGATCATAGCCGTTGGACTCACCCTTTTCCTAGTGTCCTCGCTAGTTTGAGGGCATATTCTACACTATTAGACCTTGCTATATTTATATTCATAGTTACTTTTACTACTTCCCCTTGTCATGATCATGTTTATGAATTACACTATACTATGATTCTATCATAATATTTGATGTAGACACATGTGAATTGTGTAGAGTAGTTTAAATCCTTGTAACTCTTACTATTGTTTACTTATTTGCTGTATGCATTACTATATGTGGCCCTTGCTCTATATATATGTGAGTGAGTCAAATTCTTGTGTTCCTTGTTTGCAGCCTCAATTACCTTTCTTGTGAGGCCCTTCAACCCTCATTTGTATATGTGACACTAACATGTCCTTTGTATACGGACCTTGGTCTTATATATGACTATGTGTGACATTGATTTTTGTACTTGTATGCTTATGTGTTCATATATTTGTATAATTATATGATTTTTGTGTGTTCTAGTGTAGACACCTAAAATTTACAATTAATCACTTGATATTGTTAATGTTGGCTTAATCCCTAAATCATGACTTATGCACCTATTATGAGTCTAATTGCCATATCTATTTTCCTATGACAAGAATTTCTCTCCTAATTTCATTACTCAATCACTCATAGGAAATATTATGTTATTATAAAGTAGTCTATCACCACAATTATCAGGCATAAATTTTTTTAGCACCGCACATCCCTCTTAGATAAAATCATCAAACAGGGACCAAATTGCCACATGGTTTTGTCAAATAGATGGTTTCATCTTGAGCCCTACAAAACTTATTTTATAAATTTTATATTTTTATGGGTCGTAACATAGGTCATCTTGAGTGTGAAATTACACCTATATAACCATATATAAGAAATTTAAAAACACTCATTTAATCACCTGAGAATTACCTAGCACTTTCAAGAAAATACCTCTCAAAATTCATACAAAGCTCTCCTAAATTTCCTAAAAGTAAAAACACACATTAAGAGAAACCCCTACACAAGTCTGAAGCACTCTAAACCAAGTTTGGAAGTCAATCTTCCTAAGCAACAGACCATAAAATCCAAGCCAAACACTAAGCAAACAAAACAATACAAAGCATTATCAAATGGGTTACAATTTTTGGTAAACAAAATTAAGGGTAAAATCAAAATATGTAAATAAATTAAAATCTAAAAATATTAAATGAACTATAAAAACTTGTAAAAATAACTAGCACTATATAAATATGTCTTTTTCACATAGAAAAAGTAAATTATATTTTGACATGTTCAATGCCACCTAAAGTTGTGCATGCCAAATATATATATTTTAATGGTATAGAATAATTAAAATTTTATTAATAAATAAAATAGGAATGCAAAAATAAAAAAGAATGACTGGGTAATACGGTTCCTAATGTAGAAGAAATGTATAAAGCTACCCTTAATAATATTAATATTTTCATATATTTATACTTTGGGTTTAAGTTTTGGAAAAGAAAATCTAGGATAAAATAAGGATTCGTGAATAAATTAATGTTTAGAAAAATATTAAATAGATTATTAAAAATGTAAAAAATAACTAGGCACTATACAAATATGTTTTTTTCATCTAAAAATACTACATTAGATTTGACATGTTTAAGGTCATGTTAAATTATATGTATTAATTTTAAATTGATTAATAATAAAATATATATGGAAATATTCAAAAAATGACCAAACTACAATTCCTAATGTAGAAGAAATGTGCAAATATACCCTACATAATATTAATATTTTCATATATTTATGTATATATAGTGTTACTTTGTACCCATATTTGTAAATTTCTAAAAATAACCCTAGATCCTTCTCAAAATGGAACATAACTATATAAATATTTATTTAAAAATTTTTTATCATGTGGCATATTTTAATTATAATATATCATTAGTTTACACCATAACCTCATTTAGAATGGAATATCACTTTTCCTCTACCATTCCTAAAATTTATAGTTTTTTCGACAAAATTAGGGTTAAATTTTAACCTATTTTCATGTTTTTACTAGGTTTCACCTAGGTTAGGGTTTTCAATTATTTTGGTGTGTTATCTAGAGACTTTCACACATTTGTGAAAGCTAATATACTATAGTAAATATCATCACAATAAGCCATAAGAGCATATAAAGTTGCAGAGAACTGTTATCCCCATGGATAGAACCAATTAAATAGGGTCGAAACTGCAAAATAATTTTATCCATAAGTAAATTTTTTGTCCCTACTCACTACGCACTTTGAAAATTAGAAATAAATCATCTACAAGAAATTTCTAATATATCCATCACTTTTTCACACCCATATTAGCTTCCAAATTAGCCAAATAGCTAAGCGCACTTGATTTCTCATATGTTACTCTCTTTAAGACATGTTCTAATTGTTATAGCTCACAAAATTTTCTATGTATGTTCTCATCCAAATGCTTAATTAATAATTTGAATATACATCATCTTTCTAACCCTAATATGAAATTGAAATAATTAAAGGAATTACATCCCCTTCCACACTTATATTTATTTCTTTTTGGGTAAACCATTTGATGAACATACTTATTGATATAATCCTTAACCTATGTGGCCTAGATCACCCTAAGAAAAATTAGGCTTTCTATTGTAAATCCCTAGAGTATCAGCTTAGTCACCATGTATTTCACATTCCTCTTGTCCCATACTATTATGGGCACCTCTGCTTATTAAGGAGAAAATTCCCATGATGATTGTAATCCTTCTCCCGAAATATTTTATGACCTGAATGAGCAAAAAAATTCAAATTTTCTAAAGGATAATCTCCAACACATTGATGAATTGTTAAATATAGCCCATGATGAGTAGAAATGCTTGGTTGCCTATAAAAACATTATATTTGATATTACTACATTTACTATCGCCACATCTATCGTGCCTAAATATCTAGGGTAATTCACTCCCGACCTTAAAAACGTTACAATGTTTATTCCAATTTCTATTATTAGTCCTATATGTCTTGTGTACACCCATGATTCTTTATACTCTTCTTATACTACACATTCTCTTCATCTTCCCTAACATGATTCGCAAGCCAATGTATTACAATTATAACAAGGTGTGTTTAGAACATCTAATGCCATGGATTCTCGATCAACTATGTAATAATCCACTTGTACTGAAGTTTCCTCTTGTCTTCTACCTATAGGGTTGATATCTCTTAAGATTTCTATCGATGAGGGTAAAGCGGATTCTAAGCAACATATTTTCTCTTTTCATGTTGGTTACTTAGGTTATGCTTACAAAATCAAACTCCTCACTAATATTTTTCGTAGAAGTCTTTAGGATTATGTTTTTCAATGGTTATATGATCTACATATTTGATCATAAGGCTTCTAATCCATTGGCTAATCTGATTCTTTCCCACTTCTCCATTAACATTAAGAATAGGTTTTCTTATGCTCAAATGGATGACATGCAATAATGATCTAATGAACCAATGGATTATTATGTATTACACTATAAAATAATAATGCTTACTCAAATGAACAATATACTTGTAGAAAATAAGCTTCAATGTTTATTTACTCAAATTATCGTATGTACTTTGCAAAAGTTTTTGACTCTTCGCACAAGTTTTCATTTTTTTCTTAAATATTTATACCTATGAATATGAATTCTCTAAATATAATAAGTGATAAATTACCAAGTTTAGTTATCTATATACCTCTTTAAGGTAGGAAATGAAATTTTATTTCTTAATGGAAAAGATACCTAAGTTTGTATACACATTTTGTCTTCACTTGAGGTGTTTGATTTACTTATGTGTTAACTTGATCTCCATAGTGAAACCTATAACATAAAGTGTAGTCAATGCCCACAAAAGAATTGAACTTTAACTTATATTCTAAAATGTATTGAAACTCGTAAACTTTGCAAATTAAATAAAGAAAGGAAGGAGTACACCTGTTTATATTTTTGAAGGAGAAGCTCCTTGATAAAGTGATTGGAGAGATGGATAGAGACTAGACCACTAGAGGAATGGGGGTGTTCACTCCCTAATTTGTTGATGGATATTTATGATCCAAGAATGTATTGGGTGTCCCAATATAAAAGAAGGGTATCAAAGGGATTTTTTAGTCACCTCAAATACTCTTTTAAAACAAAGAGGTGTGTCATAAGGATTTATAGCCATCCCTAAATCCTCCTTAAAGGAGTGATAAGAAGAGTGTCACAAGAATTTATCAGCCTAAAAATCTTAAACCCAAAGACTTTAACACTACAGATGTATTTAGGCCTAAATGTGAAAAATAACACATGGTCGAAAGGGAATGAAGTATACAAATACCCCCACCATGTGATGTCCTATGTGTATCAAGTATGTAATACTGAATATACAATAAGGAGGAGATTTATGTCCCCATACTCTGTATTGTCAAGGTACTCAAGATATGAAAATATGAAAGGGAATGTACTCATGCCTCTATATTTTGTATCAAAATATAGTATAATCTTCCCTGGAATATGTCATTTGTCACTAAACTTGCATTAGAAACCTATAAAAGTCTATATATTATAGAAAATTATACTAATATCCTTCCTCGAATGAAACTATCCATCTTGATATTATTGTATGATGGTTTTGTCCCATGTTGTACAATTTTATACATATGTAAATTCTTACTCGATATGTATATGTTTATGTTCACTATGTATATGTATCATGTTCCTTTTTGTTATAAATTCTATATTATATTTGTGTACCTGATTTTCATAGATATATGTGAAATAAATGCGCCATTGAATGCTCATCTTTTGAAGTAATTGAGATGTGCAGCAAATCTCTCAACTTAAAAGAAATGATGTGTGTCCATGTTGGATGTGGTACATAGTCAACACTGTATCAAAATAAGGGTTTATTGTAGGTGGCCACCATAGAGATCATGTTCCTAAAAATGAGTGCATCGTAGAAACCATGACATAAAGAGAGATAAATTAAGCATATTAAAAATAAACACAAATGAAAACATGCATACAAGTATACAAGTATAAAAGCATACAAGTTCAACAATAAATCTCATAAATGTTAGACATAACAATAAAACAAGCCACACATAAGAAATACAAGTGTATCACACACATAAATGATCATAATAAAATAAAGTGTGCAAACAAGGGACACATAAAACTGTCACACACATAGTAGGGACCATAGGCTATATACAAAAAAATTACTCAATACAATAATAGATAATATCCTAGAGGCACATATATCAAGAAATACTTGCTTTACATAAGACACATGTGTTACTCACATTATTACAAAATGAATAATATATAACACAATATATTAACACCCACAAACATAACCAAAACACAAGCAAAAAACTAGGATACTTTTTTTATTTTTCTTATACAAAAACACTTGGGCTCACTTGGTACGACTCAGCAACACATGATACACTTACACAACATGGACTCAAATATACATTGAAATAATAAATATACTTAACATGAAATGTAAAGAAGAATCACACTACCAAACCTACCTATGAGGTTTACAAAGGGGAAAGACCATAATGTTTACTAACCCTTTTCTCTCCACAAAGGGGTTGTGGCTAGCATTTAGTTCCTTTAAGATGAAACACCCAACATAATAATGTACCCTTACCCCTCCATTTGAAATAATATATTCGCTCCACTAATAATAGACAAAAATCCCCTTGGTTCCTCCACATAACACACCTAAAACCATTATTCCTCTCTTCATTAATCCCTACCACTCCCCATAAACCATGATTTAATCTCACCCCAACATAATACAACTTATACACAAGCATGACAACACAATACAATTCCATATATGCTCAAAGGAACTAATTACAACACACATGCAAAGATCACTAGGAGAGAGAGAAGAAAGGATTACAACCATAACCACATAGCTTCCAATGCTTATATTCTTGTCATCATTAAATTAATTTTTTAGTAATTTGTTTTCTTCTTATATTAAAAGTACATTTTAAACGTATAAGGGTTATAAAAATTAGTTCTAATTTATAGATTTCTATTTCCAAGTGATCATGTTTCCCTTAAGGAAACACCCCCACTTAACTATTAATAAGAGTGGTCCAAATGTTTAACCTCTTATAGTAAGGGAGATGCTCAATCTTTAATTTGCATAACCAATAATCCTTATAAGCACGATTTCAATAATTATTATAGGCTAAAACATTCTTCCCATAAGTAACATAATAAGAGATCTTAGAATTCGATTTCATTCCAACTTATAAATAAGGAATTCAATACCAAGACAAACACAATGTACTCGTTCTAAATTGCACAAATAAAATGATCATTCACTTGTTGCTTGTTATGGAAACACCTTTACCTATAAGGACATACCAAGTTTGTCACATGTGTTTAGTGCGTAGATGAACTAGGTACACCAAATCTGATTTATGAAAGGTTCATTAGAAAGGAAAACATGAACAAGGATTGTTCATCCTATACTCCAAAAAGGATCACATAGTGCAAACCTACATAATGCAAGATAAATAAATGATATTTCATAATATATTTCTCTCATGTCATGTTATTTAAGAGTTGTACTTGTTTGTTTGGTTTCAATAGGGACATTATTAACACAAGAGTAAGTTGCGGGGACTATTTTGTTACCAATTATGTGTTGTTTCATTTCATTTCTAACTCAATCACTTCCACACAAGGATAAGGCTACACACTATTAAATTGTCTCCATCACTTAATGACTTATTTTACTACAACATAATATTCACACATACATGATATTTTTGAAATTCATGATTGATATTTTAAACTTCAATACTTTATAATGATGTAATTACATTTGATAACACAATCATACATAAATATCAACAATAAGACTCTCAAATTCTCTTTTCAAAAGAATATACATTTTTACAGGATCCATTTGCAATACATCCATTAACTATACTAAATAGTACACATTGCTTTTTCACTTCCTTTTTCCACCTACATCAACATGGTGTCATCGCATAGGTGACATGGATCCCATCCCTCACACCTAAAAATTCTATCAAATTTGTAATTACAATTAAGAGAAAGAAATAACTCTATTTCCCACAACATTTCAATCATAATTACTTTTTTGGTTTATAAAGAGAGAGGTAGAGAGAGAAATTCATTCATTTTCTTTATGCAAGTAATCAATTTATTCGCATGACCAGAATGAGACGCGAGAGAGAACAAAATCAAATCTTATAAACAACCCTTTAAGTTTAATCAAAAATTAGAGTTGGAAGATTTTTTTGATTTCATGTAATGGTCTCGAGCATACTTTGAAAGAAATAAAATTTTTGTTTTGTGGTGTTTCTTAACCCTAACTTATGTTTTGTTTCATTTCCTTGCCTCTCCATTCTTATTGTTATATTTTTTGCATGCAATTATCTTTTATAGGTTCATTTGGTATCATCTCATGGAGAATAGATGGTAAATGAAGATTTGGGTCTGTGTCACATCTATCTAACCTCTCCCTTCTCCATTTTCCTTCTCACTTTTCCCTCATTAGAGTATTTACACCACTTTTCTTAGTGCTATCACCTCCCCTTAGTGTAGGATTTCATTTTATGTATTTCCCTCTATCTTTGGTCCATGTGGATGTTATATTAGGATTAGATAGTTGCATTTCCTTCCTTAGGATTATTTTAGCATTAGGAATAGGTAGAGGAACCAAACTTCTCTGGAGGTTTGTCTAAAGTAGCAAGTCCCACAACTTGTGAGACAATCCCATATTACCCAAAAACAATGATTACTCATCCATTCATTCATGAAAAATTAAAGGGTGTTATTTTTGGAAATAACAACTAAGGAAGCCAAAAGTGAAGGAAAACAAAACTCGAAGAGACAATTTGTAAACTAAGAACAAGAAGCCTAGAGTAAGCCAAAACATGGAAAATTACACAAATAGAGTTAAAATATTGATGGAGGATTATAATACACTTGTACAAAGCTAAATTAGGTATATAAAGGTGGTTAGAAGGTTCCAATAAGTGAGAAGTCTATGAAACCATAGAAAGACTATTAAAATCCTAAGAGGCCTAATTGGAGACCTAGTGACAAGGAGGAAAGTTGAGTTGGGAGTGATAAAAAGAGAGTTAGGTCCTAAAATTTTGTGCAAAGCACACAAAGGAAAAAGGGTATTAGGAAAGTAATTCACTTTAGATTGAAATTTGGTGGATTTTTCCGGACACAAAGAATTGTGTGAAAATAAGGCTAGAAATGGACCTAGTTAAAAAATGGCAAAGGGCGAATAAAAGTAAATTGGTTAATCATTGAGTGGTGAAACTTTGTAGTCTCTTGTAGAAAATAAATCATGCACTTTGGGTAATTATTTAGTCCCAGTTTCATACTACTATTCATATGATTCTTGAATGAAAAAGAGTACTAATTAACCCATGTCTTTGGCCATTTTTATTTTCTTTCTGTCGTTACTTTCAATCTTACACCCACACTTACCCACCCATATTTTCATACTGCATGCTCCCTATTTTTGACTAGGGAACCTAGCCGGACTAGGGCACCCCGATCCTCCGGGGTGCCCTGATCCTCTTTGCACTTTCCTCTCACCTTTTGGGCACTTTTTAGCCATTTAAGCTTTATATCTTTTCGTAGTCGGCCTTTTCAGGGTTAATTATGAAATTAAAACAAGAGAACCATATAAATATAAAGTTATGAGACCATAATGAGAGACCAAACACTAAACACAAGTATCTCCACCTAAGGTTGTGTAGACACTTAAAATTGGTTACTCAATTTAGTGTCCCTCTCATCCATTTACTTGCTTAGGTAACCTGGGGCACGTTTTACGTCACCAACTATCCCCTTGGGATATTATCCAATTTGTGATTTAATCACTTACTCTAAATTTAATTCACCCCATCATATCTTACCCATGAGTGATTAAATATTAAATATTTAATTACGCTTCTTCCCATGCATCTTAATCACTTATCTACCCCAAATTTATTCTATCTATGTATCACATCTATTTTTCCTCTTCCCTAAGCGGGATATTTCCCGTATTCGGGGTAATTCTCATCTTTCTTGAAATCGCTCATTTTGGCCATCTCGGGAGTCTATTCCGCGATCGGCGCCGACCCATATGGTCGGCGCCGATTTTCTAGGAGCGGCGCCGATTATAAAAGCAAGTCCAGAACTCAGTTCTAGGGACCGAAAAAGAGACCACGAACGAGCGAAAAAGTGAACAGACGAAAAAAGGAAGCACTTACGCACGAACAGAGAGCGAGAGAGATACAGGTTGTGAGAAAGAGAGATCTTCTTAGCATCAATTGTATCAAATTAGGGCAGATCCTGTCTCGAATCAATCCCTGAGAGGAGCACCGTTACTCTGTCCCTCGTCACATCAACATCGCACACCACCATCTATCATCTGGTGACTCTGTTCCAGTGTCTCGCCAACTTTGGCACATCCAGCAGACCACATTCACCTTCCAATTCCCGAATCTTATCGCACAGTCCCTGATTGATCGATCTGCGCTCGGGCCGACGCCGATCTTACCTGGGCCGACACCGATCCGTCTCAATCGACGCCGATTGTACCCAGTCCGACGCCGATTTCCCTACAGATAGGTAAAAGGATACAGGCAACACAAATCCGGCATTATTTCATAGTTCCCTGTTTTCTGTACTTTCTGTCTGCTGTTTAGATTCTGTCTTATTACTGCAATCAGAAAATCTAGCTTTTTGCTTACATCTTTTATCATGTATGCTTCTTTTCTTAATTGAAAACGTGGACTGACATCCGCCGAGGAAGCTTATCGCTTCCCGGACCCGCTTCTCGGGCAGTCCACCTAAATATCTTTTAACGTGGTCTTTTTCTGTCAAGCATCGGTGTTTTGCAGGTTACTCGGATCTATTGTGCGAATTGCTCGTGTGCGCCCGTCTTATCTACATCGGCTTCCTCATCCGTCTACATCTTCATCAGGTATCAATTTCATTGGGGTTTTTCAGGGTTTTTGTGTTTAGTTTGGTGCATTAACTTGGACAGGTAACAAGCGCGAAATTCTTGATCTACATTCTGGCACGCCCGGTGGGACCCAACCAAAGTCCCTTATTGGTAAGTTCATTTCTTTCCTAGTTTTGAACTTTGTTCCTTTTCTTCACTGATTTCTATCAGTCCTATTTGAGCATTTCTTTTCATCATTTCAATCTTGCTTTTTTAGGCGAAATCGTTATCTTCGAAATTTTTCTAGTTCCTTAAAAATAGAGATTTCTGTTTCACCGTTATCTGGATATATCTTTCTGGGTTTTCTTTGGTGTTTGCTTAACCTCTTCTTGCGGAGCACTTTGCTTGTTCGTGGGATTGTTCGAGGGGAAGAGCTCAACAACGCGCTTTTTGAAGTCCACACACCTTGGAGAGCTAAATCTACAGGTATTCCTCTTTTACGGTGTTTTCTCCTTTTTAGGATTTCTTTGTCGGTTGCCTATCACATCCAAACACTTCAATTTTTGGTGCTTAAAAAGAACTTAATCGCATTTGGGAAAGAATCTGTTTGACTTGTCTTCATCGAAATCAAACACTTCGTTTTTAAGTGCTTAAAAAGAACTTTTCCTTTGTCATTGCTGCATGTTTTTCATCTAGTTTTAATTAGGCTGGAAAATTGATCAAAATCGGTAGTGACACTATTTGATTTTTATTTTTACGGAAGATTTTGGTATATATTGGCAAAGCACCCGACTCCTTATCGCAATGGTGTGTGAAGTGCGGGGTAGGCCCCTATATCAAGCCACGTACCGGTCTTTTACTGAAGTGCCTTCGGGACTCCTCACCAAACATTACCCAAACCATCCTTAGTTTGGCTATCTGAGTAGTTCCTGTTCTAAAAAGCCTTCCCTAACATTTTCTTTTCTTAAAAGCATCAAAATTTAAAGGAGATAATCACTTGCGCTGCTTGAATTGTCTGTGCATTAGTTAGGTCAATCTTCTTTTCTGTGTGTTTATGACGGTTATCACTCGGTCACAATCTAGAAGAATGGCTCAACTGGTTCCTTCTTCCTCCGAGATCACCACTAGTGTGGAGGTTACGGCACCCCCCCAATCTTCCTCGGGACCGCTGTTAGTTGGTTCCCCATCATGGTCATATAATCCTTTCTATCAAGCCAAAGCAATCCCATCACGTCCAGCTTCCCCTAGTCCTTCGGAAATATCATCTGGCTCGGAGTATGTTCCCCGCGGGGATCCTGAATTCCAGGCATTCCTCGACCGCAATCCGATAGCCCTCATGGACTACCTAGTACACAAGTCTATTCAAATATCTGATCAAGGACCACCAATCCAACAAGTATACGATTATCCTCGTGGATCACCCCAGGCCTTTGTAGAGTAGTTTGCATCATCTCTCTTGCCTCGAGTCACGGAGAAGGGTGAGGCCCCTATGCCTCCCTTTTCTCTTCCACCTACCATATCGACTAGTTCTCAAATAGTCTTACCTATTCCTAACACCGCAGTTACCTCGAGTATTCCACAACCTACTTCTGAGAGGTCTTCTGCCCTGGCTATAATGAATGCGTCTGCACACCCGCATATTGCTGTTAATTCATCTATGCCCTCCATCGTGTCCCAAGGTCAGTATCTCTTCATGAGCCAACCCCCTCCGAATAGTCAGTTGGCTCCTACTTCGTCCCTCTGGGGGGGTCTTTCTTCCAATATTCCAGCAACTGTGACCTTCGCCCATCCTCTAACATCGGCACCCTTAATACCTAATCCGGCAGTAGAAGGCCCCTTTCAGGTCTTGTTCCCCAATATGTCCAATCAAGCCGGCACTCATATTCCTCAATCTGTCTCGATTCAATCAACAAACATAGGAGTCCACCAATCACAGGCTCCGTCCGTCATCCAACCTTCATTTTCTCAACCACTTATTATCTCACAGCCTGCCTATACGCAAGCTACCTCACAGCAAATACCCCACCCGGTGTCACCCAGAACACCTGGTTATTCCTCTTATCATCCTATCCATCAACAGATGAATCCCCATTGACACCTCAACAACATCCACCACTTGCTTCTTATGTAGGACATACCAATGTACCTCCTCCTCAATCTGACGTGGTTCAAATTCTCTTCAAGAAAATCGCAGACTTGGAAGCCTCCACAAAAGGGGCTCGTCCTTCATACTCCTTTGAAGAAGTGTGTAATGAACCCATTCACCCCTCAGTAGCTTTCAAGCCTTATCCTCCCCAATGGGAACTTCCTAAATTTTCAAAATTTCATAGTCGGGAAGACCCTCAACAACATTTGCGAGCATTCAAACATGCTTGCTACCTCATAGTCCAGGATCAGGAGCTTATGCTCCGTACCTTTCCTATGTCTCTAGCAGGTCCTGCTTTAGACTGGTACAATAACATTCCTCAACATTCCTTGTTTTCTTTCTCTCAATTGGCCCAGATGTTTGTTGAAAACTTTTCAATAAATATCGCGCATAAGATCTCGATCACAGATCTTTATAACATTCGCCAATTCGATGATGAGTCTATTGCAGACTTTGTCGCTCGTTGGAGAGGGATAATCAACCAATTGTCTTTCTCCCTTCCTCAATCCCAACAAATCGAGTTGTTTACTCGATCTTGTGCTAATCACATTTCTTCCACTTTAAGGATCCAAACTTTTCATACCTTTGAAGAAGCCTTCACGATGGCACGCAAACTTGAATCTCGTGCCATTGAGCAAGGGAAGCTAAAACTTCGCTCTAAATCCAAACCAGATTTTTCTCGGTTTACCAAACCAAATTCTTCCCCTTCTAAAGATAAAAATCAAGGATCCACCAACGCTATCGTATTAAAAGCATCACGGGCCGACAATACTTCTAATCAAACACCACGAAGAGACCCCTCATCTTCTCGAAAAGGGACTTCATCATCTCGATCCTTCGCTCCATTGGGGGAATCATATGCCTCTATCTTAGAAAAAATGTTGGAAGTTCGCATGATCGAACTTCCCCCCATTAGGAATATTGATGAAAACCAAGAACGTCCATTCTGGTATAGGGAAAATGATTTCTGTCATTATCATAGAACCAAGGGTCATGACATCGAACGATGTCAGACTTTCAAAAATCTTGTCCAAAAATTCATTGATAAAGGCGAGCTCATTCTGGATAACCCAAATGCTCCCCCAAATCAGGCACTCGATGTTTTTAAACAACCTTTTCCCAATCATGCCCCGAACCATAATGCTTCAGAGTCTCAAAAACCAAACACTCATACCATCAACTTCATCTCTACCGAAGAATCTTCTTCTGAAACCAAGCCATCTGCAAACACATCAATCGAATCAGAACCTCCTTCCACTTCATCAATCACTGGAGTTCCACCATCTTCAGATAGCCCGTCTTTGAATATTCCTACATTACTAAGCACGGAGTCATCTCTCTCCGCTCCTTTGTCTGACCTTCCATCCATACCCGAGACAGTGTCATCCTCATCTGTCTCATCATCAGACATTCTTTCAATACTCGAGGCAATTACATCCCTTCGAGTTTCCACTACAGACACATCTACTTCTGTTGCTCCCATTCCCGCTGCAACTATGCCCTTGGTGAACGTACCTATAATTGTGCCGACTTCGACGGAAGCATCTTCGATTTTGACCCTTCCTATCTCTTTTCCTACAGTAGTTTCACCCATGATTACTGCATCAGAAGTAGTCCCTTCGCAAGGAACTGCTTCTTCATCACCCCCTTCTTCCATCACTAATGTTACTTTGCCTATTAAAGAAAAATCAAAAGAAGTAGCACCAACACCTATACACTCGGTTCCTGAACCTAAACCGAGACAACCAAAATCTAACGTTACACCATCAGTACCTCCCCACCTGCTTCCTCCGAAAAGGTTACAATCACCTTATGCCGTTGAAGTTGTCACCATCCCTGAAAAAGGAAAGCCCATATTTCGGACCATCAAGACTCTTGGTGCTCTTCCACAAAAATCTCTCTCTACGCCTCATAAACGATTGGATTTGCCCGCTGAGAAGGCGTCTTCTTCTACACACTTATCAAAGCCATCATCTTCTTCTACAACACATTCTTCACCAATACCCCGAAAAATAGACTTACCTACTAAAAAGACGTCACCTCTTCTATCAGGATCATCATCTTCATTACCAAAAACCAAGGCACCCTATGTTCCTCCGATTACACCTACTTTGGGAGCTTCTTCCTCTTCTAAATCGACATTATCTAAATCATCAGTAAATTCGACCAAGCAACCCCCTTTGTCTCCAAAGACCGCAAAATTTGTCACATATCCATCATCTTCAAAATCTATTTTAGGGGCTCCTCCTCCACCAAAGTCAATCATGTCTCACTTACTCCCATCTCAAGTGCCCAAGACTGCCCCTCCAAATGTCCAAACAAATAAGAGGATCCCTAACATGCAAGTTCTTTTACCTCGGCAGTCGGTTAATGTAAAAGAACCATCTTCATCATCTTTATCCTCCTCTTCGTCTACCGGATTCTACACCGAAATCCTTCATCAACTTATCCAATCTTCATCCATAACCCTTCCTCCGATTAAACCTTATAACCCTAAAGGAGTGAAACCTACCTGGTTTAACTCTGATTTGATTTGTGCTTACCACCGTACCCCGGGTCATGATACTGAGGGATGTAAAGCACTTCAAGCTGTTGTCAAGAACCTTCTGGAAGATAGTGACCTTTTGCTGGAGGAGGAGGAACAAGTACCTCCTGTCATCTTAGCCCCATCTGAGCCTCAACCATCCACTCAGACCTCTGGTGATTCCGCTCCACTTGATCTTCCTCCTTCTCAAATTGACACAATCCATATCGCCACTAGAACCCAACACTATGATAACCCATCTTCATCTTCAGCATCTCGACCACGGGTTGTCATTTCTGCAGCCCCTGAAGGCGTTTCTCCTTCCTCATCAGCCCCATGACCCAGGGTCTCTATTCGTGCTGCACCTCGGGCTCAAGTTCCCGTGTCTGTTGAGGAGAGTGTTATGAAACAACTCACCCAGGCTCCGGTCAAAATGTCTCTTTTTGACCTCATCCAATCCTCTCCACAACATCGCCAGGCTCTAATCGATAATCTGCGTCGCATCGCAGTGAATTCCGATGAGCCCCAGCCCTTCGAGTTGGTTGTTGGATTGAATGGACCATCAACCGCCATTTCTTTTGAAGATTCGGA
Organism: Taxus wallichiana var. yunnanensis; assembly: GCA_018340775.1. NCBI lineage: Eukaryota > Viridiplantae > Streptophyta > Pinopsida > Cupressales > Taxaceae > Taxus > Taxus wallichiana. The sequence continues at coordinate 790,260,423 of CM031242.1, forward strand.
AATTCCTCCTCTTTCTTCAGAGGATTTGGAGGCTCCCCTCTTTATCACAGTCCAAATCAATAACACTACCTTAAAACGTGTTATGATCGATAGTGGAGCTGCACTCAACGTCATCTCCTCGCACACGTTTGAGCAACTTAAGTTACCAAAGAATGTAGTGTCACCCCCGCCTTTCGCCCTTCGATCATTTAACGATCAGCTAGCAGTTACTTTAGGAACTGTGGTCTTACCCATTCGAGTAGGTAAGAAGCTGCTTCATGAACTCTTCTACATCGTCGAAGGAAAATTCCACTATAATATGATCCTCGGACGCTCCTGGATTCGCGCAATGCATTGTGTCCCATCCACCCTCCATCGATGCCTAAAATATCAATATGAGGGCAAAATATATACTCATCCAGGAGATCCTTTTCCTTCCGCACAATGCGACATGACCACAAGATCTGCCCCTTTAAAAGAAAATGCATGTTCTCCTGACGGGGCCTCATCTTCTTCCATACCTGCAACCAAACTACCGGATTTACAAAATCTAGAAGAGACATTGCAGCGTTTCTCACTAGGAGAGCTTCCTCTCTTTTCTTTTGATGCCCATCTCAAACCTAATGAGTATGGTAAACCGCATAAACAACTCGAATATCAACCAGTCTCTGGCCGCATCGTCACCATTGGTCTGCCCAATCAACAGACTAATTTCATCTACGGTGGTCTTGATACGCCTCACTATCGCCCAGATTCTCCTCCTAGGACCAAACCTTACTTAACAGGGTTTGATTATCTACAGAATCCCACGTTTGCAAAAACTTATCTATATCGATGCGCGTGGAAAGGCTTTGGCCTGGGAAAATATGAACAAGGTATACATGACCTCAAACCCATTCCTACTCTCATGCCACATCAGAAATTTGGTTTAGGATTTAAACCCCTTTCAAAAGCCACCGTCACTATTCTCGATGAGCCTCTTCCTACTGAGGAACCATCTTCCCCCACTAAGTCAGAAGCATCACTTGATGTGGACGATGACATTTCCATCCCACCTAACTTTTTTTTTTGATCAATACCATTTCCTTAGGGCCGTTAGCCTATGAGACTAACAATCGGTCCGCTTCTATACCATTAATCTTCCCTGAAATAGTTGGAGACGACTCTCCTACTATCAACACTATCCACTGTGCGGATGACGATTCCGTCCTCACCTATCTGGGAGCAGAGGATTCTTATCTTCCCAAGACTATTCCTTCTGACACGTCTACCCTTCTCAACGAAGCCACTATCGACCTTAATATAGGGACTTCTGAAGACCCTCGCATCATTAAGGTCGGCCAATCCCTTAATCCACAGGAATTAGGGGACTTTACCACTTTTCTTTCCAAACATCGTCAAGCCTTTGCTTGGTCATATGAGGATATGCCAGGACTCGATCCCGATATTGTGGTCCACAATATCGTTACTCTTCCCAACATCAAACCAGTTAAACAAAAATTACGTAAAATGCACCCTAGAGTAGCCCTTCTTGTTAAAGAAGAATTACAGCGCTTGCTCTCGGCTAACTTCATCCAACCCATCGATTATCCACAATGGGTGTCCAATGTAGTACCAGTAACTAAGGCTACTGGGAAAATTTGAATTTGTACCGACTTCCGGGATCTTAATCTTGCTTGTCCAAAAGATGATTTTCCTCTACCTAATATCGACCAACTCGTAGATTTAACTGCGGGTCATGAGATGCTTTCTCTTATGGATGGTTTCTCTGGATATAATCAAATTCTCATCGCACCAGAAGACCAACATAAGACTTCCTTCATAACTCCTTGGGGGACCTTTTGTTATCGTGTCATGCCTTTTGGTCTTAAGAACGCAGGAGCAACCTATCAAAGAGCAATGACCTACATCTTCCATGATCTCTTGCACAAAACTGTGGAAGATTATGTTGACGATCTCCTCGGCAGGTCCAAGCGTCGTCAGGATCATCTTTTCATCCTTGCACCTCTCTTTGAGAGGCTTATCCGCTTCTGTCTTCGTCTAAATCCAGCTAAGTGTGTGTTTGGCGTTCTCACTGGTAAACTTTTAGGTTTTATCATTTCCATCAGGGGTATTGAAGTGGACCCCGCAAAAATAAAAGCCATCCTTGAGATGCCTCCCCTTCTAACTTGAAGCAACTCCGCAGTCTCCAAGGACGTCTTCAATCGGTGCGTCGTTTTATCTCCCAATTGTCGGACCGTTGTCAACCTTTTCACCATCTCCTCCATAAGAATGTTCATTTTGAATGGGATGAGCATTGCCAAAAGGCCTTTGATGATCTCAAAGCTTATCTTCTTTCTCCACCCGTGCTTACACCTCCACGCGAGGGGGAGCCTTTCTATCTTTATATCTTTGTGACTGACCATGCTCTGGGAGCCATGATCTCGCATCGGGACACTTGTGGTAAAGAACAAGTTGTCTATTACATCAGTCGCACCCTCCATGAGTATGAGACACGTTACTCCGAAGCTGAAAAACTATGTTGTGCTCTCTTCTTCGCAACTTCTAAGCTTCGTCATTATCTCCTTAATCATAAAACTTACATTGTCACAAGTGTCAATCCCCTCAAGACAATTCATGCAAAGCCTTATCATAATGATCGTATCACTCGTTGGCTTATGCTCATGACAGAATTTGACCTCGAGTTTATCCCGCAAAAGGCTATCAAGGGTCAGGTTATTGCAGATCAATTAGCTGATGCTCCTCTTCCGGACACTCAAGACCCCCTTGCTCAATTCCCCGATGAATATATCCAACAAATTGATTTTGGTCTATCTCCATTTAAAGTAAAGCTCTTCTTTGATGGATCCAAATGCCAGCAAGGGGGAGGTGCGGGTTTCGTGATGATTCCTCCTTGGGGTACGCCTATCCCAGTCGCACACAAATTAAACTTTGAGTGCACCAATAATATGGCTGAGTACGAAGCTCTTGTCTTAGGTCTTCAAAATGCCATTAATCTCGGCGCTCGTCATATTGACATCTTCGGTGATTCTGAACTCATCGTTAATCAGGTCACGGGTGTCTATCAATGCAAGAATGATATCCTTCAAAAATATCGTGACATCGTTCTTGCTCAACTCCAATCTTTCGATAAATTCACTATCCAAGCCATTCCTCGCACTGCAAATCGATTCGCAGATACAATGGCCTCATTAGCCTCACTTATCCCGCCTTTTACCTAAGACCGCGACTTTATGTGGGTCATGCAACGATTAGATCAACCATCTCATCTTGAGCAACTAACTTCGATCAATGTTGTCACAACCCATACTCAGGATGAGTGGTATCAACAGATAGTTGATTATCTATCTCATTCGATACTTCCTCCAGATCTGACTTCCAATGGTAGAAGGTCTTTTGTCCAACGCGCCAATCGCTATACTATTCTAGGCGGCCTTCTTTACAAACGCGGCTTTGATGGTATTTTGCTTCGATGCCTCAAAATCCATGAATCATCTAAAGCCATCCAGGAGGTCCATGACGGTATCTGTGGTGGACATTTTAGTGGTTTAGCTGTAGCTGAGCGCATCTTACGTTTGGGATATTATTGGCCTTCTCTTAAGTGAGATTGTTGTGAATACACTAAGAAATGCGTCAAGTGTCAACAACATTCCAATCTCACGCACATCCCTAGTCAAGCTTTGCAACCTGCGGCAGATTTGTGGCCTTTTTCGCAGTGGGGTCTTGATCTTATTGGTCTCATCAATCCCCGTTCTTCACAGCGTCATCATTCTATCATTACTGCCACTGAGTACTTTACTAAGTGGGTAGAAGCTATCCCTCTTTCTTCAACAAAGGCCAAGCCCATAGTTGATTTCGTCTATCAACACATCATTTGTCGCTTTGGCGTTCCACACAAGCTAATCACGGATAATGGTAAGTCTTTCAAGAACGCTGATTTGCAGAATCTCTGCAACGCTTTCAATATCAAGCTCAGTTTTTCTTCTCCATACTATCCTCAAGCTAATGGTCAGGCTGAAGCGTCCAATAAAACTTTGCGTAGTATCCTCGCAAAGGTAACTAGTCGAGCTGGTAGGGATTGGCATTTACATATCCCTTTTGCTCTCTGGGCTTATCGGACTAGCATTCGTACTCCTACTGGTGCTACTCCCTTCTCTCTCGTCTATGGGTCTGAGGCTGTCCTTCCTTTGGAAGTCCAAATCCCATCTCTTCGTGTTTCTCTCAGAGAATTTGTCTCCGATGAGGATTATCGTCAAAATCGTCTAGCACAACTTGAATTATTAGATGAGCGGCGTCTCAACGCTCTTGAGCATCATCAGGTCTATCTTGAGCGTGTCAAACGTGCTTATAACAAGCATTTGCAGCACCGTGACTTCAAAATTGGTGATCTTGTTCTTAAAGAAAATCAAAATGTCACTACACTCGAAAGAAGTCAACGTGGTAAGTTTGCTCCCAACTGGATGGGCCCCTACATTATCACTCATAAATATGGGTCTGGGGCTTATCGTTTATCTTCCATGGATGGTATACCTGAAGCGGAACCTCTTAATGCCTTGCATCTACGGCCCTTCTATTGTTAAAATCTATCTTACACACATCTAGTCGCAACACAGATCTTTCATCCGTCCTAATAACCAGTCATCTACTTTCGTGGTGATTCGAAATTGTGTGGTTCTCCGCCTATTGCCTCGTTTACCTTAAATATGAGTATCGCGGCTCTACTCATTGCACGTTTCTTTTGGATATGTTCCTCCTCATGGTAGGAATACCTTAATCACCACTTCATCTGTCCCAAGTACTTATCTTAATCGGATCTACTCGGGGCATGAGTGCATGTTCTTCTTTGTTCTCTTCCCCTCCATCTGATCTATCTAGGTCTAAACTCAGCTTCTTCCAAGAAGAGTTTCAAAAAAAAAAAAAAAAAAAAAAAGATGCTATCCAAAAGATAGACTGATCCCTTGAAGGACAGCTATCCATACATTATCAAGTGAATCAAAAAGAAAATAGACCATGCCCTTGAAGGATGGCTATTATCAAAAATTCTAAAAATATAGACCATACCCTCGAAGGATGGCTATCATTAAAATTCAAAATACAGACCGCTCCCTTGAAGGACGGCTGTTTCTCAAAGAAATATTCAAGGCTTCTTGTAATTAATCAGCCTTCCAGTCAGTTTATACACTTTTTAGCATCACTGAAAGACTTCCCGCATCGATCAGTCTTTCCATATCAAGCAAACTTCCCGCATTGATCAGTTTGCTTTTCTGCCAAAATCATGAAGCTGAGATTTAGGACCTTTTGTCAATCATATGGAGAATCCTGTTTTCCTACTATGGACATGTATTCTGTCCCTTGTAAGTTCCGACAAGATACTTACTTTTCTTTCCGTTTCTATCCTAGATCTGGTTTGCGACTAGTTAGTGTCAGGTTTATTTTAATCTTATATAGGGCCTTGTATGCTTGGTCTTTCGATTTCCTATCTGGATCTTATCTATGGTCGGTTGGAAGTCCGACTTATCATTTTTCTTCTTATCCGAGTATCTTCTCTTCTAAGTCACGGTTGTTTCCATTTACATCTTTGGCTCTTGCAAGGAGTATTCCCCATTTCTTTGTCTTGCATCTAGTTAAATTGACATTTCACATGTTAATTCAATCAAAATTTATCTTCTATCAAAATTCATCTTATCTATCAAAACATCTATCTGTATTCATTTCTCATTAAAATTACATCCATACATCAAACACATCTATCTATCTATCCATCAAAATATTTAAAAATATGTACATCCAAGGTACATTACATCTATCTATATCTAATCCATACATCAAACACATCTGTCTATCTATCCATCAAAACATTTAAACACATGTACATCCAAGTTACATCACATCCATCTATCAAAGTTATATCCATATATCAATCTATCTAATCACATCTATTTCTATCATCTATCAGTCTATATCTATCCAATCACATCTATTTTATCCTCTATCAGTCTATATCTATATCCATCTATCCATGTATATCAAAATTAAAAGCATGAGTACAATCATATGACAAATAACATGATGAATCTATATATACATGTGTGTCTGTACAAAAATGGGTGGCTTTCAATCAAGCCATCTATACAATGCCTTCCAATCGAGGCTACATCACTATACAGATACAAAATCTATCAAATCTCTATATAGTAAAATCTGAAGCGTGGAGGACACTATCCCCTCCACCCTCCTCTGCACCTGGCTGTCTCTCCTGGCCGCCGCCTATCGAGCTCGATGCACCTGCTGCTGGAGGTCTCGGCCCACCTCGATCTCTCCCAGTACTCCCTCCACCTGAGGCTCCGCTCGCTGTAGCCGTCGCTGCTCTCCTCCTCGCCCCGTACCGAGGCACATCTGGGGCATGCTGCGCTAGGGCATCCTCATAGTATCTCACCTCAGCAAGGAGAGACTGGTATGTGCTCAGGCTCACAGTACCCGGTGCTCGTAACGATGCTGCTGGTGCTGTGCTGCTGGCGCTGCTGGTGGTGCTCCTCCTAGGGTCGTGCCCTGTGTACCGGACTCTGACGTGGCACCGGTCTCTCCATATTTGGCCCTGAGGGCCTCCCTATGCCGAAGGTAGCGATCCCTCTGCTGGATCGCTATATCTCGCTCCTGGCGAGCGGTGTCTCTCTCCACAATCAGGGCATCCCTCTCCTCTGTCAAAGCCCTGATCTCCTCCAGAGCTACCTGATGTGTCTGTGTAAGGGTGGCATGCTCTACTTCCAGTCAGTCCAGCATAAGCAGCTATGTCCTCCTCGTCAGCATCTATAGATGGCGGGAGATGTCGTGGAAGCTCTGTGTCGTACCATGCTGCGTAGCCCTCATCCACCCCCGCGTCATCATCACTGTCTGCGGAGGGTGGGGCCTCTCTCAATGGGTCTGCTGGGATCAAAACCGGCAAATCCGTCTCCCTGCTATCCCGCCTATATGGCGTGTAGGTGGTCGGCACTGTCTGTACTAGGCCGAACTGTCTCAGTATCCGCATGAACGGGACTCGCTCCCACATATCCGGCCTACGGCCCCTGACCACCCGGCTCCGTCTCAGTGCTACCAAGTGGGCATCCTGACCAGCCCATGTCGGAAATGCCCGATACGGCCTCCAGATAACCTGATCCGGTGTCGCCGCGTCTGGCGCTCGAGTACCACTCGGCTGATCTACCTGTATCCCCTGCGGCCATGTCAGCCCGCCATCTCCGAAATCCATAATCAATCCCTCCCACTCCTGCTGGCATCCAAGGAAGCCCGGATGGCCTGATCACCGCTATGTGCTCATATGCCCAGCAATGGAGCACAAAACTGACGTCAATCCCTGTCCTCCGGCCAGTGGTGTACATCCATAGCTCATGATATATCTGAGCTATCAGGGCATCGGCGAAGGCAAAACACATGCATCTTTGTCGCATGCACGCACTAACTAACGAATAATGGGAATCTCCCACCTCCTGAATCTGGCAGGGCAAAGTAGGAGATAGCCATCTGAATCAAGGCTATCCGCCTGCTCCGAGGGCTATCCTGCCTGTACTGAGAAGCGATCCGCACTGCCCCGGATACTATCTCCGAGTCATCTGCCCTATCTCTGTATAACCGACCTAGGGCCCTCTGCTGCTGCTCCCGGGGTGTGATCTCAATCGGGTCCCCAGTGATCGGCAATCTCAGGATCCTGAATATATCCTCATGGGTGATAGTCATCTCACCCGTCCTGAACCAAAAAGTGCACGTGTGGCTGTCCCACCGTCGCACTAGTGCCCGCATGAGCTCCACATCTCGTGGCACTCGTCTATAATACCGGAAACCCCCGAGCCCGGCTAGCTCTAAATGCTGCCAGTCTGCATCAGTCACATCAGGGAGAATAGTCTCCAATAACTCAGGAATGGCATCCCTCATATGAAGAGCCTCTCGTGCCTGCATCCACGACATCAAAAACATAATTAGTCTCTTATTTCCCCAAATCACATCCTCCAAAACAATAACAAAAAAATGAACATATATCAATCGGCGTCGATTTGGTAAAATCGACGTCGTTCATTTAAGTCGGCGCCGATTAATACCAATCGACGCCGATCTAACAGCAATCGACGCCGATTACAACAATCGGCGCCGACTGCCTGTCCGGACATAAACCGGACCCTGGCCTCCCATGCAAAGAAAATCAAACAAAAAAAAAATCAATTAAGAACAATGGGTTCAAGAATGACCACTTACCCCAGGTCGTGTCCTCCTGCGCTTCTGACCGCTCCCAGAGGCTTCCATGATGCTCAAATCAAAAATCTGGCTTTCTCTGAATCAATCGTCACGTTGAAAATAAATCGTTTACGTTTTCCGTTCGCATATTTATATGTGCCTGGATTGGTCGGCGCCGATTTTTTGGGTCGACGCCGTTTGTTTTAGTCGTCGCCGATTAATTTGGTCGCCGCCGATTTTCCATATCTGTTTGCCATAGTGTTGATGCTTGGCTTACTTATCTATCTGATCATTGTTGTGTGCTGAATTTTGCCTTTTGGCACATTTTTTTTTTTTTTTTAGATATCACCATCTATTTCGGGTTTGTTCCCTTTGCGTGGGACATTCGTGCTTTTCAGCCGCTTAGGGTTCACGGGTCTGTAGGCACTAACGTCGTCTGCTTTGCAGACCGTCTAGTTGTCCCTACCAATGTGTCTCTCTTTAGATGCTGACTATTTTGCAGTTCTCCTTACACTCATGGGTCTGTAGGCACTAACGTCGTCTCATGAGGAGACCGGCTAGTTTGCCCTACCAATGTGAGTTCCTTAGGTTGCTGCCTTTTTATTTATTTTTATGCGTCATCAATGATCAGATCTACTCCAGACATCCGACTGGGGCATCCTGCATTTTTCATCTACCTTTTTCAAACTTGGGATCGTCTGTTCTATCATCCATCCCATCCCAAGTTTGAGGGGGATCACATCATCACAAATTCTTCCCTTCTTCCATCCCTTTGTTTTTGTCTCATAACCTTGCTTATCGCAAGTTACTTGACAAAAAGGGGCAAAATGTAGACACTTAAAATTGGTTACTCAATTTAGTGTCCCTCTCATCCATTTACTTGCTTAGGTAACCTGGGGCACGTTTTACGTCACCAACTATCCCCTTGGGATATTATCCAATTTGTGATTTAATCACTTACTCTAAATTTAATTCACCCCATCATATCTTACCCATGAGTGATTAAATATTAAATATTTAATTACGCTTCTTCCCATGCATCTTAATCACTTATCTACCCCAAATTTATTCTATCTATGTATCACATCTATTTTTCCTCTTCCCTAAGCGGGATATTTCCCGTATTCGGGGTAATTCTCATCTTTCTTGAAATCGCTCATTTTGGCCATCTCGGAGTCTATTCCGCGATCGGCGCCGACCCATATGGTCGGCGCCGATTTTCTAGGAGCGGCGCCGATTATAAAAGCAAGTCCAGAACTCAGTTCTAGGGACCGAAAAAGAGACCACGAACGAGTGAAAAAGCGAACAGATGAAAAAAGGAAGCACTTACGCACGAACAGAGAGCGAGAGAGATACAGGTTGTGAGAAAGAGAGATCTTCTTAGCATCAATTGTATCAAATTAGGGCAGATCCTGTCCGAATCAATCCCTGAGAGGAGCACCGTTACTCTGTCCCTGTCACATCAGCATCGCACACCACCATCTATCATCTGGTGACTCTGTTCCAGTGTCTCGCCAACTTCGGCACATCCAGCAGACCACATTCACCTTCCAATTCCCGAATCTTATCGCACAGTCCCTGATTGATCGATCTGCCTCCAGTCGACGCCGATCTTACCCAGTCGACGCCGATCCGTCTCAATCGACGCCGATTCTACCCAGTCGACGCCGATTTCCCTGCAGATAGGTAAAAGGATACAGGTAACACAAATCCGGCATTATTTCATAGTTCTCGTTTTACGTATTTTCTGTCATTTTAGATTCATTCTTATTACACGCAATCGAAAATCTAGCTTTTTACTTACATCTTTTATCATGTATGCTTCTTTTCTTAATTGAAAACGTGGACTGACATCCGCCGAGGAAGCTTATCGCTTCCCGGACCCGCTTCTCGGGCAGTCCACCTAAATATCTTTTAACGTGGTCTTTTTCTGTCAAGCATCGGTGTTTTGCAGGTTACTCGGATCTATTGTGCGAATTTCTCGTGTGCGCCCGTCTTATCTACATCGGCTTCCTCATCCGTCTACATCTTCATCAGGTATCAATTTCATTGGAGTTTTTCAGGGTTTTTGTGTTTAGTTTGGTGCATTAACTTGGACAGGTAACAAGCGCGAAATTCTTGATCTACAGGTTGCATCCATCAAAGGTTTCTATTACTTCATTTGCATCCATCTAGCTCCATCACAAGGGACAAAGGTTGGTTCATCTAGCATCACACTTCATAGGAGGGGAGTTAATTCTATTCCATGCACCATTTATTTACATTCTACATCTAGTTATTGTTCATTACTCACAAAGTGTGACTGACACAAGAGAACCTAGGGCATGATTTTCACACACACACCTAGAACTACATTGGGTCTAAGATGTAGTGCAACACTTAGTGATAAGTCCATCCATTTGGCAATTAAGATAGTCTAACCCCTTCATATGCATCTTTATTTTTAGGGTTTTAATGCTTTTCTTGGGTTTTTGTAAGTGTTTCCTCCATCTTTGATTTACAGTGACATCCAACGAAGTTCAACAACATTCACGCAATAGGAAGTGAACACAAGTGATCATTCAACGATATCTTAGAGGAGGTTTCCTAGTAATTTCCACATACTGTGGGCACCTTAGGAACCCTAGGTGCCCCTATCCTTTTCGAGCACTTTAGTCGGACAGAAAATCCAGATCTGCATTTTTTTGAGCTCATGTGTGGCAAGTATCCTCCTTTTGTCCAGCCGGTCTACACTGCGACACGAGTCCCACAAGATCGAGGAATCGCTTAAGGAATTTCTAACCCTCTTTGCACATTAGGGTTTCACATTTCATTTTTTTAGTTACATGGTTGTATTTCAGTATTTATTTATCTGTTATTTATTGCTTCTATAACATCATATTAGACTACAAATATTCCATTTTAGTTTAATCATTTTGGTGAACCCGTCCTTCGAATCCTCCTTCGTCTAGGGTTATTATTCTCCTCTTACCATGGCTCACTCTTATGGTGATTTTACTGAAGCACATCTTAAATCCCTTAATGATCATCTTTAATATCTAGGCTTTTCTTTAAATGCTTATCGTGAGGAAGCTACTAATTTGGTGGAGCTTAGTGCTTCTGCAACCATCTATACTTCCATTGCTACTTAACCACTTGCTTCTACTCTTTCACCTATTTCTAACATCCTCGTTTCTATTACTACTCCTACCAATAATTTCACACCACCTCTTGTCTCTCATACATGATAGGTTTCCTCCGTAGGCAGTCAAGAATTAGCCTCCCTCTATCAGGACCTACAAGCATAAATTTTCCGATTCTGACAGATACTTCTCGTGCACCTCCATCTTTGGATTCCACCTTATTATTGCATACTTAATTCACACCTTTAATCTCCACTTATCTTCTTCCTCCTAGTTTTTCACCCCTAAGCTTCCCATTTTCAATGGGCATGGTGACCCACAAGAGCATCTCCGTGCATTCCACGTAGCTTGTCTTGATTTTGCAGACGATCACATAATTTTGGCTTAAATATTTCCCCGTAGTCTCCATGATTATGTGATGCGATGGTTTTACAACCTACCACAATTCAGTAACTTCATTCATGCATCTGGTTGATGATTTTCTCACTCATTTCGTAGCAACATCGGCTCGATATTTCCTATTCCCAATTAGCACAAATTAAGAAAGGATCTAATGAAAACCTAGCAAATTATGGTTTGAGATACAAAAACTTAGCTAAAATGTCAAATGTGCTCATAGAATCTGAGCTTCAGGACTTGTTCATCCAGAGTCTCTTACCACCTCTCTAGGAGAGTGTTCTCTTTGAGACCTCTCCTTCATTCGATCAACTTTTCCACACTCTTAAGCTTTGTGAAACAAAATTTTTATCCATAGGAAAGATGAAATATTAGGAACAAACATCATCCTCCACTCATTTTAAAAAAATTTAAACATTCAAACCCTTTCGCTACTAAGCCTACTAACACAAGAAAAATTGTCAACACAAGAACTACCACTAAAGAGCTATAGTCATAACCACCTCAACGTACATTCACTAAATTTCATATGGCCCCACATCTTATCTTGCAAAAGCTTCTTGAGAGATATATTATTACACTTCTTACGCCACTCGAATTATACCCATCATGACTAAAAGGAAGAAATTACAATGAGAACTTTCAATGTGACTATCACCGTTGTGTGGGAAACTCTATGAATAGGTTTCTCAAGCTCCGTACCATCATTCAAGATCTTATTGTTAAATACAAACTTGAGTTTCTAGAGCCCACAGACTCCACACTAGTCACTAAAAATCATAAGCTCAAAAGATCTAATATTCACTTTCACAACATGAGAAGAAAGCAATTGAATCTTCAACTAATCATGCATATCATGCATTGCCTCCTCCTAGATCTAGGATTCTTGAATTCATAGTTGCACATATTGACGCTTCTCCACCGATCATCTCTTTCTCTGACTACAATTATCATGTGAATTTCACTTCTAATCACTTACATATCAATGCATCTATTGGATTGGTTTCTATCAATAATACTAAGGTTGACCCATCTTGGCCCATTAACACATGCTCTATTCCACTTCTCATCACTATTGGCTATCCACTATCACAAATTGCATATCCCATGAATAATTCATATGGTTTTGTCAAAATTTGCATTACGGTAGGTCCTCTTACTATGCTTGTACCTTTCCTTGTTGGACAATTGGTCGATGATTGTGATATGCTTCTAGGTCTCAATTAGATACGTACGTATAAATCCATGATATCTATGAATCAATTGTGACACAAATTCATATATAACAATCAAGTTATTTTTATTGATGGTGTCCCTCCATTTACTCCATGGTTTTCATTTCTTAGAGCACCACTTAATGCATCTCCTACTTCATCTAGTACATTGTAATCCATGTTACTTAAAACACAAATTACTCCTAGTTCACCTACTTGCATACCATAGATGTGGATATGTTAGTCCAATTTGCCGACAAAGATGTCAGCATAGGCCTATTACTGTAACAATTACAACAACTCGGCGTATATCTCCACCTCGTTTTATTCCATGTAGGTGTTCAAAACCTCCATGCGTGGATTCTCATTACTCTCCATCACCTATGCATTTTTTTGCACCTATGCGCTCATCATATATTCATCCATCGCATGTACATGGAATTCACTCACCTACATCATTTATCTACTATACCATCACTACTAGTGCATGGTCATACACTTTCCTCACCACAAGCATTGGATGGAGGACTTTCCTCATCCAATTTCATCGATAGTTCATTTGATTACATGCACTTGAGGGGCATATCACTCACACAATCCACCCCCACCCTAACACAAACAAATGTTTCATAATTACATTATCAAGCTTCTAGCCTACTCATACTCATATACACTCTAGCATCAATCATTACCCAATGACACACTCTTGTGCTTCAATTCACATTTGACTATTGAGGGCATACTATACAAATGAACCTCACACACTATACATTATACACTACACCTTGTGCATTATACACATCACATGGTCATCTCTCATCATCATGTATATTATACACATCTACTTGTATGCACTACACTCACTACCCTATGATGTACTCTAGTCTCATGGTCCATGCTTTGGATCAGTTGTTGAGGGTATACATAAAAAGGACCTCATTACACTCACACGTTCATCATTTAATCCTTTACATCATGAAAAATTATTAGTTTAGTGATATACACCATAGAATACATTGTCACTTCCTCTTACATCACTTAGTGGCACACACTTTACGCTATAGAACCACCTCTTCTCCTCATCTTGTAGTGATATACACCATAGGCTACATCATCACTTAATCTAGCATCCCCATCACTTATTATTATCATCATTTAGTGATATACGATTTATGACAAATCGTCACTACTTCCCCCATCTTTTCATGATATACTCTTAGGCTATAACATCATGCTCATCTCATCTATATGTCACATGTCATCACTACACATTCACCACAACGCTACTGCACACAACACATTATTTGACCATTTCCCGATGACACACTCTTGGTTTTGGTTCATTCTTCATTGTTGAGGGGGCATAAAAAATTAACCTCACTACATATAGTTCCATTCACTCGGGGGCACATAGCTCCTACCACCATCTTGTATTCCATTCCATCTATCCATGACATGCTACATATCTTGGTTGCATTTAATTTTTCTTACATTTGCTTGTACATGTTCACTTTATCACACATGTTAGATAGGTATCTTATATGTCATTATCTTTACCATACATACATGCACGATCGGGATATTTTCTAGTTATGATCTTAGATACAAGGATTCTACACATAGCATGGATGTTTGACACACTACCAGTCCCATAGTGGATCTTGGGGAATCGACTTTCATACACTATAGGTGCTACTTGTTTCATTTCATTTCATTGCACACTAATTTCTTGCTTATACATGATTTTTACATATGGGTTATCTTTCTAACATGCTAACGGGTGCTTCATGTCCAACATTTGTTTTACATGATTATTTTCTACCATGGCTATCTATTTGTTTGTACTTGTTTGTCTCTATTGTCATTGTATGCAAGATTTTCCATTTGTTTAGTGTGTACACTTGCTTGTTTTTCTCAGTGGACACTATGGCCTTGAGTGTATTACAACATTGTGACTTATGTCCCATGTTTATAACCCACTTTTACACAAGATATTATTTGCTTCTCGCGTGTTTACTTGTATTTTAGCTTACACTTATTTTCTACATGCATGCTTGTTTGTACTAACACTTGTTTCTAGCCACTTGTTTGTGTGTGCCTTGGTTTCTACCAAGCACATTCCCTTCCCCTGCAAGGAAGAGTTTGAGTTTCCATGGTCGGTCCTTTTTAGGGCCACACCCTCTTATCTGCATGACGTTGCATTGTTGTCACTTACACAAAATAAGTGTTTTTGCCTTATCCTTCAACATTTTTGGTAAATTGGCTCTTACGAG
The DNA here is from genome assembly GCA_018340775.1 of Taxus wallichiana var. yunnanensis. Lineage (NCBI taxonomy): Eukaryota > Viridiplantae > Streptophyta > Pinopsida > Cupressales > Taxaceae > Taxus > Taxus wallichiana. Next base: position 790,275,630 of record CM031242.1, read on the forward strand.
ATATTTGTTTGCCTTTGTGAAGTCTGAGAGAGAAATGGAGTTGTTTTCAACAATTAGTTATTTCTCAAAATTTTGAATTTGGGAGTGTTTCTTTAGTTTGTAGGTATTTCAGGTTTTTATGTCCCATTTGTCCCTTGTTCACTTTGGCTCACTTTTCCATGTTTCCCATTTTATCCTAATTTAACAAGCCTCCTTTGTGTTCCAGATACTTAAGTTTTACAGAGAACTCATGTCCCAATGTCCCATGGACCGATTATGCGAGTTTGATCCAATTTATCTCGATGCTTGTGTTTTACAAAGTTTTCGATTTCCTTTGTCTTTGCATGTTCCTAGTACTTATCGGCCTTTATTTCCTGTGGACCCATTTTTTTGCATCTCATTCACCGTAGGTATTTTGGTCTTCCTCGTCCCAAATATCCCAAGTGCTCCCAGGCCAGCTTGTAACCCACAAACCCGCATTTTCCGCATCATACACAAAGCCTCCTTTGTGTTGCGGGGATTTTGGCTCCCACTGTCCCAGGCGTCCCGTGTGCCAGTTGTGCTCATTTTTTCGCCATATCCACATGTTGAAGGTTTTTTTGTGTGTTGTGTTCCCATTCCCTATAATACATTAAATCAAGCATTTAATGCACCACCTGTGACCTACTCAAAATGGAATGTGTATAAATACCTAGGGAAATTGGTTGTTTCTACCATACTTCTAAGAGTTAGCTATCGCTTCCCATTCTGTTCACCCTCTCCATTGTTTGTAGCCATGGCGAGCATTTTCCTATCTTTTTGAAAAAAATTCTAGTGCATCTTTTTTAGCGAGCTCGTGGTTTGTTTGGAAATAAATTCAAGGGTTCGAGAAGTTCATTACAAAATTTTATTGCCATTTCCACACAAGCCCATCGACAGTCGAAAAATTCTCTTTGGCTGGTTGTTCAAAATTCATGCTCACCATGAAGTCATTTTAAAGGACACGAACATATTTCTTCTTTAGAAATAACCATACACCGAGATAGGTGATCGTGACACCCAACACCTAGACCTCAAGTTTTCGGGGCATGAATTTATTGTGAGAATCCTACTCCTATTGCTCACTTAATAAAAAAAAGTGGTATGGATCATGCAAGGTTTTTTTCCTATTTCTGTTTAATGTGCTGACACTGTGTTAGCTTTTGGCTTTTGTTTCAATCTAGACACAAAAGATGTCATTGATCGTCATGGGCAGTGATTTCTTGGTTAGATGTTAGTTGTATCGTTGTTGCCCTAAAAATCCAAGTGGTGGAAGATTTAAATACTCTCACCAAAAATCAGGCCCAACTTCTGTTTGATCAAGACAACAAAAATACAAGAGCAGGGTCGCCAAGTCATGGTTTAAAAACCCAAAGAAAGGGGCCTCAAGACTGCCAAACACCATGTATAGAATTGATTTCAAGTAGGAGATGTAAGATGTCATTACCCTTCTTGCTAGAATAATGGGGCTGCCCTCAACTAATGAGTTCCACTTTTGGATGTGCCCTTATATTAACATCATATGTGAAGGCAAATGGAACCTAAATTAGGGAGATATAATTTGTGATAGTCTCACTAAACAACTTGCCAATGTTCAAAGGACCAAAAATTTCTATATGACTTCTTATTTGATGTACACTATTGCAGCATACAAGGAGTTGTTAGGGATTTATCCTAATGAAGACAAAAAAAATATGCTCCTATATACGAGTATTGCCCACATTTAACACTCGAAGAGTATTAATCATCATTTCAGAAGGGTGGATGATGCCTTCACCAAGTATATTGTCAGGTTGTTAGAGGGAAACACAACTCGAGATTCTCGGAGGAGGTAAAACAATTGATTAATGTCTATGGGAGCTATTTCATTCAATTTATAAAATTATCTTACATACGGTTAGTCAAGCTTTGAGGGAACAACCCCAAACTCCTAATGTATTGTAGTAATAAAATGGCTCTAGTTGAAGTATGTAGGAAGTTGGATAAGCTTCACATAACTTGCAGAGACAAGAAGATTGCAGGCATTCAATTTCTAATCACATTGGGAAACTACACCTGTAGGACTACTTTGGATGCCCAAAATGTTGACATGATAATTGCCCCCCTCACACTTCATTTTTTCAAGCCAAGGACCTGCTTTGATATTAAGGGATTTATTGTTAATAATTTTAGAATGGGTTTTCATCATCTTGCTGATAGTGAAGATTACTAGGCTGACTGTTTTGATGATTATGAAGCTAGAAGAAGGTATTATGGTAGATTGTCTCTTCAACAAATCAAGGATTTTGAAGTGTACAAGGTACCAGATGAACTACAAGATGATGGTCAAGATATGCAGTCTCTTGAATATGAAAGGTCTATCAGGCATACTCCTATTGAAACCATTGATTGGTTTATTAAGGAAAATGATGACTTGAAAGAACTTATAAACCTTGGTTTGGTGAGGACCAAAATTTGGTTTGATAGAAAAATGAATTTTTTTAGGGTAAGTAAGTCAAGGTCTTCCTCTCAAGAAGCCTCCACTTCTTAGAAGGAGATTCCAGTGTGGCAACCCCTAAGGAAAATGCACAATTGGTCCCCTCTCCACTTGAATCTTCAACTTTGGTATATATGAAGAAAGGGAAGGCTAAGAAACATGAAAAGGTAGAGGAGGTAATTCAAGGAGAAAGTGAACAATTGTCTTCTTTGAAACAATTGGGAGTAGTACCTAAAATTGAACTAGTTATCAATCTATGTAATGATGATGATGAAGAGAAAGAAACAAGATAACATGAGGAAAGTAATCTTGGAGGAGGTATTATGGAAAAAGAAGAGGAAGAAGATGATAAAAAAGGATCATACTTTGGAAGCAGAAGCAATGGTTATCCTAGGGCCCTCTACCAAAGAAATTCCTAACAAGGAGGCACCTACCTCTAAAGTTGAAACATCTATTTTGGAAGTATCTGATGTACAAAATTTAAGTGCAATGGGCACACTTGCGCTTGGGTCTCTTGCTCCCTCTATTTCTGGTTCTTCTTTTTCTTGGGTGCAACCACTTGTGGAGAGTAAGAAAATAAAAGCTACATCTCATATTGTTGCTCCAAATATTGATGCTGTGGTAGCCCTTCTAGGTATTACTCTTCCCCCATCCAAAAGAAGGCTAACATCACATCCGGGTTAGTAATTGATTCTCAAGGGTAGATAATTATGGAGATTGTTAAACCTAAGATTAACAAAGATCAAAGAGATATGTCTTTAAGTGATTTGAAATTAACAAGCATTCCCTAGAGAATCTACGCCCGAGAGTGAAGTGCAAAATTTAAAGGAGATAGTGTCAAAGGTAATCAAAAGGGTTGAGAAAGGAAAGAAAATAAAGGATCAGGTGGAGGAATACAACCAAATTATTTCAAATTTCATCCTCGTCCCTTATAACTAAAGACAAGGTACTTGATCCAACTCCACTAGCCTCAATCCCACCACTTGCTATCCCGACATCGATGAAGTTCAAGCTATCAAAGACATCCATACACATGCTACATATGGGAAGGAAATGGAAGCATTGGTTGATGATATGATAGTTACGGATTAACCTTCATGGAAGAAGCATACAAGTCATTTGATAGAGTCACTATGATACAACTTAATTTTACTACAACACTCAGTGGTTTAGATAGAGAATTCAAATTGTGGAGTGAATTTATTCAAACTCTCCGATTGATAAGTGACACGATGTGAAGGTTCTTTTGGCAAATAAAGTTTTTGATGATGCAAATTTTAATTTTTCTAAGTAGTGGGTCTTCAACATTGATTGGAAAATAAAAGTCCTTGAGGAAGCCATTGGTGAACTCAGGAATATGTTGTAGAAAGGAGAAGCTTGTAAATCCTGTGTTGTGTCTTCCTTTCAAGATATTCACTGCCAAATCTTCAAGGAGAATTCAAGGGAGAGATTCATAATCTGAGAGATTAAGTCCAAGTTTAGGAGTTTGCGAGAATCGAATCGGAAACGAGGCACCACGAAGTAGTTGCACTCCAATGGAATCGTGAAAGCTCCAACTGATAGCAAGGAAAAAATTGATCAGTAATGGAAGAACTTGCTCAACAGAAACAAAGCTTGCATAGAGGAAAGACAACGGAGTGTCTTGGCATGCTCATAAATGAATAGAAAATGGGTACATATAGGGTGCTGAGTAACCCTAGTGCATGACACACATGAAACCCTAAACCTAACCCTAAACCTAACCCATGTGAGATGACCCTCCAACATGAGAGGAGGACACATAAGATAACTCACACTAACACCCCCCCTTCATCGAAGCTAGGGTAGTGGCTGTGATGAGTCAGACGGAAGAGGAAGAAACTCCTAAACAACTAAGAAAGATGTGTCAATGGGGCCCGGCAACTAAAGGCCTGATAAGGTGCCCATATACAAACACAATCTTCCTAGAAGAAGAAGAAGAGAAGAAGGACTAAATAGCCCTAAGAAGATGAGTAGCTGTAGAAGACCTCACCCTAAGAAGAGACCGTAAGTGAAGAAACTTCATCTCAGTGAAAGGCTTGGTGAATAAGTCTGCAATCTGATCAGCTGTCTGAATGTACTGAATGTCGATGATACCATCATGAATAAGCTCCCGTATGAAGTGCATATGGATCTCAATGTGCTTCATCCACTGATGCTGAACTGGATTTCTACAAATAGAGATAGTGCTCGTGTTATCACAGTAGATAATGGTAGGCCACCGAAAGTGGATGCCAAACTCGTCGAGAAACCCTCGTAGCCAAATAGATTCGTGGGCGTTGATTGCTCCTCCGTATTCGCCTCTCGTAGATGATATCGCAATTGCATTTTGCTTCTTCTTGCTAGACCAACTAATAGGACCCGAACCAAGAGAGAAACAGTAGCTGCAGTAGATTTCGATGATCTAAGTCACCGCCCAATCGTAATCTATGAACCCAATCAAGTCAATATCAACCCTCCATGATAGTGTATGCCATCGCCAGAAGAAGTGCCACGAACATAATGAAGGATCCATTTAGCTTCTTTCCAATGCAGCTCATGTGGCTCCTGCATGAATCTGGACACGATCCCAACAACATATGATAAATCCGGTTGAGTGTGAGTCAAGTAGATCAAGCTCCCAACTAATCACTGCCGAAAGAGTACCATCAACCAAGGGAGTAGAGCAATCAAACCAACTTAACCCCGAGAAAGAAAGGGAGTAGGAGAAGACTTGCAATCGACATCCGAAACCGAGCTAGCAAATCAAGAGCATACTTAGGTTGTGAAATCAAGATTCTGAGTCAGATTGTGAAATTTGGATCCCAAGGAAGTAATGAAGCATACCTAAGTCAGTCATGGAAAACTTGTTGGCTAAGGCAATCTTCACAGAATCAATAATAGAGGAAGAGCTGCCTGTGATCAACAAGTCATCAACATATAGAACAAGAATGAGTATGGAGTCATCTTGCCATAGAATATAAACATTTGGATTAGAGTGACACCTAGTAAACCCTGATGTAAGTAAGAAGGAGTCCATCTTGGCATACCAAGCCCGAGGGGCTTGTTTAAGTCCATAAAGAGACTTCTTTAACTTACAAACGAGGGAAGAATCTTGGACATAACCCGAGGTTGTTCCATATAGATCTCTTCCTCTAGGTCACCATGAAGGAAGGCACTCTTAACGTCCATTTGATGGAATTTCCATCTGCTTGCATGCGTGAATGGCTAGGTCACCGAATAGAAGTCATCTTCACAACCGAGCAAAAGTTTCTATATAATCAACCCCAGCTATCTAGGGAGAAACCTTAGCTACTAATCGTGCTTTAAAATTTTTGACATCTCCATCTACTCCATACTTTGTTTGGAACACCCACTTACACCGAATGATTTTTCTTCCTTTCGGAAGAGTGGTGAGATCCCAAGTATCATTCTTCATGAGAGAGGAATACTCCTCATCCATGGCAGAATCCCACTCAGGAATACTAGAAGCCTCCCGGAAAGACTATGGATCAGAAGTAGAGGCGAAGAAAGAGTGGGGTCCAACGAAATATGAGCGAGTACGTCTCATATCCGAAGTATCTCCAACTAAATCTCCAGCACTTTGCAAATTTTCCTGCCCAAAGGGGACCAGGAGGATCAGGCTTAGAGTCGGAAGATTCTTCACTTGAGTGAGAAGGGACATAGTCCTCATCATCACTACTGTCAGAATCAGAAGACTCAAAGATCTGATGGTTGGGAGGATCTAGAAGAGGAGCACGCTCAATAGTATCATCATCTGATGAGTCAAAATCCGAATCAACGAGCTGAAGAACCTCTATAGGTGGAGAAGTAGAAGTCAAGAAGACTCATCAACTTAACACTTCTCTCAATATATAGCTCATGAGAAGTAGAATTCATCAATCGATATCCCTTCACGCCATCAGGATACCCTACAAAGATACAAGGTTTGGATTGTGGTTCCAAGGCCTTGCGTTTCTTCTTGGGAATCCGAGCCATAGCCTTAGATCCAAAGACTCGAAAGTGCTCAACATCAGGCTTGCGTCCAAACCAGGCTTCAAAGGGTGTCATCCCTCTTACTGCCTTGTGTGGAACACGGTTCTAAATGTAATTTGCACAATTCACTGCTTCGCCCAATATTGCGGAGGAAGAGACTTTGAGTGAATCATACAAGTGGCCATCTCCTTCAGAGTATGGTTCTTTCTTTCTGCGACTCCATTCTACGAAGGGCTATAAGCAACTATATGTTGCAAAGAGATCCCTTCAGAAGTACAGAAATCCATGAACCTATTGTTTACATATTCACCTCCATTGTCGGTTCGGAGAACCTTGATAGACCGTTCCACCTGTTTCTCAGCAAGAGCCTTAAAGTCCTGAAAATGTTCAAAGACTTCAGACTTAAGCTTAAGAAAATATACCCAAGTATATCGCGAATAGTCATCAATGAAGGTTAGCACATAAAGAGCTCTAGTAAATGAAGGAGAAGGAAATGGACCAGAAACATCACTGTGAACAAGATCCAAGGGACGAGTGGCTCTCCAGGCTTTTCCTTTGTCAAAGTTCTTTTCAGGATGCTTTCCAAGGGCACAACCCTAACAAAGACCCTTAGAAAATTTGACGCGAGGCAACCCGTTGACCATTTCGTTTTGACTCAATTGTTCAAGGTAGCGATAGTTTAGATGTCCAAAACACTCATGCCATAGCTTACTAACCTCATTTGCATGAGTGAGCAAGGCAGTGGGCGTAGAATCAGAAGTAAAGTGGGAGAAGGTGTACAACCGTGAATGGTGATCTGCCTTTCCCTCAGCCACTGTAGTGTCATTGTTAAGCTCACGAATAATCACCGAGTTAGGACAAAATTCCACTCACATTCCTTCACCAAGGTGAGTAATTTGGTAAACCGATAAGAGATTGGTAGAGAGATCAGGAACACTCAACACTTGGTTAAATGTTCCCCCATCCATCTCTACCGATCCACTACCGAAACCAACACTGTTGTGTCATTACCCATCATGATTTGGGACATTCCACAAGGTTCGATGTTGGAAAACTCAACATGCGAAGAACCCATGTGGTGCGAGGCACCGAATCTATAATCCATGTCGATGAAGGAGAAACTTTGGCTACAAGGGCCTTTCCTTTCTTCTTATCATTTCTAGCACCTTTTGCAGTAGAAGACTCGGCCTTCGGAGCACTTTGTTTTATTGATTCAGGAACACTTATTTTATTTTTCTCAAGTAAATGAGATAAGTGATCAATCTGTTTCTTAAAACAGTGTTGCTCATCGTGACCAGTCTTCTTGCAATAGGAACACAAATACTTGCTTTTCTGCACTCTAGGCTCAGAAGTCGAAGTGTTTGTGTCATTTTTAGGTTTGATCTTGGTTTCTTTCTTAGGTTGATCCTTAGTTTCTTTCTTCTTTTTAGTCTTCTTTCCCTTGCTAGTACTTGCTACAAGGGCATGTGACTTGGACTTGAGAGACCCCATTTGAATGAGTTTGTCCTGTTCTCGAATGAGTTGGGACGAAAAATAGTCAAAGGAGGGCATTGTCCAAGTATCGCCCAAAGCAGCTTTTGTAGCGTAGAAAGTTGACACGAAGATAGAATATTCGGGACCTAGCTTAGAGAGAATCGACAAGATCAGTTGAGAATATTTCTTTTCTACTTGACATCCTTTTAACAATAATCTAATGTGGACAAATTTTGAGAAGAAGGCTTGTAGGTTTTCAAAGTCACTAGGATTTAACCCTAGTAGTTTGTTTTCCAACTCATGCGCTCTCATGTCATCTAGTTTTCCAAACATCGCATCCAATGTTTTCCACGCAGATGTAGGTGTTTCGTGCACGTGTCAATGTGGAAGAGCAAGTCAGGAGAAATGGACATGCAAAGAAGACCTAAAGCTTCATCACTACGGTTTAACCACTTAGATTTTTCAGGTTCGTCATCTGGTTCAGTCTCAGTTCCCATGGTGATGCAAAGTATAACCCTTTACCCCTTAGTTTCATTATTATTTTCGATCTCCATTCGAAAAAGTTGAACAACGTAAGCAAAGGAATTGAAAGTGCATCCATAGTGAGAGAGAGAGAGAAAAATGCAGAAAAGAAACACAACCACCCAAGACAATAACAACCCCCTGCTTTCGAACTTTATAGTTGAGTGCGTTGATTACAATCGGGTCCGTGCGTGCGGTTTGAAACACTTGGTAACTCGTCTTGCAATTAGCGTAATAACGTGCGCAAGAGAGGAGACCACAACAGTGTTTCGTGGAGCGCAACAAAAGAGGAACACCGTAAACAAGCACAAGTAAAAAAAAAGGAGGTGAAAGCCAACCCTGGTGGTGAGAAAAAATGTCTCACGTCGTAAAAGGAAACCCCCTTGCTGCAGACTGTGGCAGACGCACTCACTAGTCGTAAGCAATAATAAGGGTCAAATACAAGGTTTGGGAACTCAAGGAGTTCAGATAGTCTTCAAAACGCCGAAAAGGAGCTTGGAAGGCAAAGAGGTGCACGAAGTGTCACTGCACACTTGAGCACACGTTTGAAAAAAACGCCAATAACACCTAAATTTTAGCGTTTGGAAATGCCCAATTTTACTATTTTGGAGCTATTGGAGTTTTTGAAAAAATGATTTTAAATTACCAGATCGTAAAAAGAGAAAATTAATTTGTAATTAATAAAAATAGATTTAATTAAATTAAATCTAATTAATTACAAAAAAATTAATTAAGATCGAAAAATTAGATCCTAATTAAGATCTAAATGTTAAAAAAAACTAATTAGATATTTAAATGAGATTTATTAAATATCTATTTAAACTTCTAATTAAAAACTAATTAAACTTACCATAAGTATTTAAAAAATTACCATAAGTATTTCTTTTTTTTAAAAAGCACACGTATTTTTAAAAAGGATAGGAATTTAAAAAAATCTATTATTATTAAAAAATTATGAATTTAAAAAGTTAAACCTTTTAAAACTTAAAAAAGTAAATTTGAAAACTCCCACGTATTTTAAAAAGTTGATTTAAAACAAAAAAGCAAACTTACACCGTTTATTTTAGAAGTTTCCACGTTTTGTTTTTTATAAGGAAAAAAATTACCAAAAAAAACGTAGAAAAAAACAGCCGTGGAAGTAAAAATTACCAAAAAGACTTGCTGGTTTGAAAAGGAAATTGCGTAGGTTTTGGTTGGAGCAGCCGTGGAAAGGGGAGGCCGTGGCAGGGAGAACCAGTCGCGCAGTGCAAACAAAAAAAACAGTCCGTGGCAGGGTCTAAACAACCAAAAACAAAAACAAAAAAATACACATACACAGCAGGGCGGCCGTGAAAAGAGATGCAGGGTTTGGAATTTGCAGTGTCCAGCAGGTACGTGGGAAGAGAAATACAATTGGTGTGTTGGGAGCAGCCGTGAGAAAAGAACAGTCCACGAAAAGAGTAGTCCACGCAGAGCAGTCCACGCACCGAAGAAAAGAGTTTGCAAAGAGCAGTTGAGAGATGGAAAAACCTTGCAAATGAACTCCAAGCCACAAAAATCTATATCCTGCAAAATACCAGAAACCAGAGAGCCAAAACCACAAAGATCTAAAAAAATTTCACTTCTATTTGAAAAATTTTGTTATTAAAAAAATGAAATAATCTCTATTTTGGTTGAAAAGCCAGATTTAGCTGTCGATAGCTAAATGTGGTCAGAATAACCTAAAATCTCCAGAATACTGCAAAAGTACAAAAACAGTGCACAAAAAAAAATGACACAAATTTCCGAGAAAGCTTGTTAGAGAGATTAGCAAAAATTCCAGAAAATAGTGATCGAAAACTTGCATGCAGAGTAAAATAACGAAACCAAGTAAGAGTAATCGCAACAAAAACAAATCGAGTGCACGTTTACCCGATCTCAGCTCTGATACCATGAAAAGAGTTTGCGAGAATCGAATCGGAAATGAGGCACCAAAAAGTAGTTGCACTCCAACGGAATCGTGAAAGCTCCAATGAATAAGCAAGGAAAAAATTGATCAGTAATGGAAGAACTTGCTCAATAGAAACAAAGCTTGCATAGAGGAAAGACAACGGAGTGTCTTGGCATGCTCATAAATGAATAGAAAATGGGTACATATAGGGTGCTGAGTAACCCTAGTGCATGACACACATGAAACCCTAAAGCTAACCTAAAATGAAAAGAGTTTGCATGAGACTCGAATCGGAACGAGGCACCACGAAGTAGTTGCACTCCAACGGAATCGTGAAAGCTCCATCGATAGAAAGGAAAAATTTGATCAGTAATGGAAGAACTTGCTCAACAGAAACAAAGCTTGCATAGAGGAAAGACAATGGAGTGTCTTGGCATGCTCATAAATGAATAGAAAAGGGGTACATATAGGTGTTGAGTAACCCTAGTGCATGACACACATGAAACCCTAAACCTAACCCTAAACCTAACCCATGAGAGATGACCCTCCAACATGAGAGGAAGACACATAAGATAACTCACACTAACAATTCACTGCCAAATCTTCAAGGAGAATTCAAGGGAGGGATTCACAGTCTGAGAGATTAAGTCCAAGTTTAGGAAATTTGTTAAAGAAGATTTGTTTAAACAAGACACTATTTCTAAGGATAAAATAAAGGAAATCTATACACTTCAAGAGACTATCACTGAGGCCAATAAGGATTTTCTAGAGAATGCATAATTTGAGAAAGAAATGGAGAAATTCCTAGGCAACTGGACTCATGCGACTGCAAATACCACCATCCATCGAGGCATGAACATTGCTAAAGTAGTGAAGAGATTCAGAAATCAAGTACTCAAGGTGAAGAAGTCCACAGTCACTCCTTCGAGTGTCCCAACTCCTAGTTCTTAATCTTTTAATTATACTATCTAATTAAGGTGGCTATTTTCTTTCTAGTCATATAATATGGAAGTAAAATACAATTTTACGTTATAATGATTAATTACATATTAATCCTTTTATTTAAAGAAAGGAAACTGAAAATACTCTTTTGTAACCACCCATGAGTCTATGTAAGGATATTTTCTTGACTTTTGAAAGGGGTCGGATTTTGGATGTCTTGGATGTAAAAATACTTGAATTGGTAATCAATATAGAAGAAGTTCTATCTTTTCTTGTGTTCTATCTATTTATGCTTTCTACCTGATCCATGTGAAGTTATATATATCTGAATAGAACTTTGTGTCCTTCAATTGATGTTGTGCTTAGAACTTTGTGTCTATTACATATATGTCATGTATTCAGGTGTATATAATTCTAATCTTGTCACTCTTGCATGCATAAGTAGGATATCATTCTGCAACCTATATGTCTGAAAGTGTTGCTTTCTTCATTTTTTGAATATTAATTCTTCTACTTTCTTCTCTTCTGTATTGAAAATTTTATGAGATGAAGACATCTAAAGCATCAAAATCCTCATTGAAATATTGATAGTTTGTACATTTGTAAATAAGTAGATTTGCTTATTTGTTGTGTGTTCAATAAGGGAACCTCTCCCATAAAGAGGAGGGACTATTGTCCCCGACTATTGTTTGTTTTCAAGGTCAAATCTAACAACCAACAGTTTTGGCACCCACCGTGGGGCACGTTTTGTGCATCCCACCAAAATAACTTCAATCGATATAATAACAACACACTTGGAAGATAAACGATATACATGAAGCCACAGAGAAAAGGGTATTGAAGATCCAAATTTTCAATTACTGGAATAATAAGGCTTCATTTATAATCTAGAAAGAAGGAAGAGAAGAACAAGATCCACAAGCACTCCTCCTACTAAGGATAGAGTTACAGAGAACGTTGATTTTCAAACACAATCAAGCCCTAACATCCAAGATTTGGTGTTGGCTGGAGTTGTAGTCCCTTTACAAACCATTTTTCCAAGAATGGTAGCACCTCTACCTTGGGGACAACGGGTTGGACCTTTGGCTCTTGCTCAACCATTGCATGATCTCCCAAAAGGGAATAGAAAGAATTTTCCTAGATTTAGAGGAGATGGGAAGGTACACCCGAGATGAACACATTGTTGCATTCATTGTGGCTTGTGGAGTTCTCGAGTCGAGCACAAAGATGTATCTGTCAGATCTTTGTAGAAACACTCCAAGATAATGTTATAGATTGGTTCTATCATCTTACGGCCGGTGCTATCACTAACAGGGATACCATGAGGACTCGGTCGAAAAATCACCAAACTCACCGAGGATGTACACGCTCTTTGTAATGTCCCCATTTTTGAAGACCCTTAGCCTATCATTCCCCGTGGGCTTTAGGGATGTTGCAAGGGGAAAAATATATTAAATAATTAGATAATATTGCCTGAAGAGTGATTTTAATCATTTGACATTATAAAACAATATTTATTTAATTATTTAATATTTATGGAGCAAGTAATGTATTTAATTATTTAATTAAATTCCCAAAATGCAAATTAAAAAGGGGAATTAATTAAATAATAATTAGGTGGATTTTAAATATTAAAATCACCCTTTTTAAAAGGGGACGCCACACCTAGGGAAATAACTTCTTTTATTTAATAATTTCCCTCTCCTAGGGATTTCAAATTTTGTGCCTCCTTGCTTATAAAAGGAGTGCTAGGATCATTGTTAGACTTATGTTATGATGATATTTATTTTATGCTCCATGCTTGGAGTTGGGATGCATGCCCATTAAAGCTTTCTCTCTCTCTCTCTCTCTCTCTCTGCGTGGGAAGTTAGTAAGTTGGTTTGATCAATTGAAGTATTCTCTCTTGTTCCATTTGTTGAGTTATCTTGTGTTGAAGTATGTTCTTTGTATGATTTATGCTTGCAAGCATTGGTGACTTGTTTGGATAAGTGGCACATTTATTTGAGGAGGATATTTGGATGTTATTGATGATTGTTGGGTGTTTTATGATCTGATTTTTAATGTAGTAAACTTATTCTAACCCTAGCAACTGGGTTGAGAATTTTGGGGGCTGTTTTGGAGGGTTTTCGTTTGTCACAAAATTCATATCTTTAGTTCTTTGGAAAGATCTTAATTTATAGAACAATCTGCATTTTATTTGGTGAAGAAATATTGAGTTTTGAGTGAGATATCAATTTTAGAATATTTCAAATTTGTTTGTAGGCTTTTAAGTTTCTCTGGTACAAAAGAAATTAATATTTATTTTGGATCTACAGTTTGGGGTTCATTTAATATTGCATTTGAAAATATAAATTAGGAGGAATAAGGATAAATTGATTTCATAATTTTTGGAGGATTTTTTGTGCCCTAAAAGTGTTAGGCGACCTACTTTTTAGGTCAAAATTAGGGTTTCGGGTTGGCTGTGCAAAATCTGATTTTTGCATATTGTTCTTCATATTTTTGTGACCCAAAATCCAAAGTTTGAAGATTTTTGCATGAACGGTTAAGCGGGAATTAATTTTTGAAGTTTGCACAGCAGTTGGGGTTTGGAAATTAATTATTTACAGCTGTGTGTGATTAGATTTGTGTTAATTCCTAACTTGTCATAGAAGGGGACATTACAGTGGTATCAGAGCAACCTTCTTCCATCCTTGTGGGTTTGTTTGCAGAGTACATCATGGATCTTGCTAGTGACGGAGGTTTGAGGGCCAAGCTATATAAGCTTGGGAAAAGGCTCAAGAGGCCTTCATTTTTGAAGAGTGTATTGCTCAACACTCTTGAAGAGATAGTGAGTTGTTTATGCTTGATAGAGCAATCAGATTATGGCTCTATGTCTCCAATTTTAGACTCCTTGGTGATGTAGTTGGCTAGGCACGAATTGTTGGATCATGAAGATGGGGAAATAAGAATTATGGTCATCACTTGCATTAGTGAAGTTATGCGGATTGCAGCCCCAAACTTGCCGTATAGTGATGCCATCATGGAAGACATCTTCGAGGTCATGGTGGGAAGTTTCCAAGGCCTTTGGGACCTTGCAAGCCCTTGCTTTGGTAAGAGGGTTAGTATTTTAAACACTATGGCAAAGGTGAGATCTTGTGTTATAATGATGGATTTAGAATGTAATGATCTTATTTCTCACATGTTTGAGGTGTTCTTTGATGTTATATGTAATGATCATGCTCAAGAGATCATGATTTCCATGCAAGCCATTATGTCTTTGATATTAAATGAATATGAGAGTCCCCCAACACACTTGCTATCTATGTTGGAGGAAGGATTGGGTCAAGAGGCATCATGTGTTGCTCATACACTAGCCCAAGGTGTCCTAGAGAAATGTTCGAACAAAGTGAAGACTATGATTTTCCAAGGTATGAATTCTTTGGTGTCTAATGATAAAATTTTGGTATCTAATACTTGCATGAGAGTTGGCATTTGCACAGAAAAATCAGATTTATCTCCAAAGGAAGAGAAGGTAGAAAAGCCCCTAGATACAAATGAGCAAGGTAAAGAGTTATTTTTGATTGAAGAGGTTTCGTTGCCTTTTCACAATTACATGGATGTTTATAAAATAATCATGGGAGATGAGCCCAAGAGGGAAAAGAAATATAATTTGCAAGTTTGCATGGACAAGCAAAATGAGGACAGCCAAGAGGTAACTAATGAACATTATTTAGTTGTTACTAATGCTACTTGGATTGGCAATGAATGCAAGGATGAGGGGATGAATGATAGGAAAGAAGAAGAGACATTTCTGAGCACTTTAGACCATTCTCAACTTGCTGGTCTGTACGGTACTGTTGTACATATGCAGCGAAAAATAGTGAAGGAGGAGCAGCCAAGGTCACTATTGAGTGATCAAACACAAGCTTCAAAGGGGCAGCCAAGGGTAGACCTCAATATGGCCCTAAAGGGGTCTATTTCACCATATCTCCCTCCACATAAAAGGCAACCACTTAACAACTACATTGAGGTAATAAATTATTCCAAGTTTGATTTGGCTAGTACTAATGATGAAGTTGTTGATGAGCATGTGCATGCTAAAAAGGAAAAATCAGATTTGAAGGATAGCATTCACCTTCATCATGAGCCATTTGAAGGACAAGAAGGGAGTATGAGTCTCATGGTTACTCCAAGTCATTTCCTACATGACACAAGCATTGGTGAAGGAGAAAAAAGGGGTTTAGATGAAGAAAATAATGGGGAAAGAGCGCTGTCCTAAACTCAGAAATTCTGAGTTTTGTAGATGTTGGGGGCAGCCCAAGGTATGATTTTTCATATTTATTTCCTCCTTATATGTTGAGCTTTGATGAATATGAGTATGAGCATGTTAGATGGATGGATAAGAGGTATTTTGGTCATACTATTGTTGATGTTTTTGCTCCTAACACTTGGGTGCATAAGTGTCAACATGGCAAAAGGAAAGGGATGCCTAAGACTCCTACAAATGAAAATCATGACAAGTAAGCTTGCTGGCCTGTGTATAACAACAGTCATTAGGGAGCAAATAAGTGTGTTTTCTCTTCTAGAATCAAGTTCCAAGGAAGCTCCATGCACATGTCAAGTAAAGGTACATAATTACAAGGTGAGAAGTGATGTTTTATGGTGCGAAAATGTAATGAGCAGCCCCAAGCATGATATTTTAGATTTATTTTCTTTATCCATAAAGAAGGTACATGGGCACAATCAAAGGTTTGAAGTTCCTTGGGTTTACGGTGATATGGTTTATGGATGCATGAATTATGGTTTCTCTTTTTATATGCATGGTGCAACAAAAATAGTGAGATGTCATCCCTCTACATGGCATGGAGAAGTAAATAACAAGTTGTTTGTATTTACTAGTGCTCATAAGATGATTAAGATGGACATTCTATTGTTCTCATACCTTGATAAAATTCAGTTTTTGATTGTTGAGGTCATAAGAGGAAGGTACGAGCATCATCTATTCATGTTTGAGTTTGCATCCAAGAGGAATATGTGCATACTTAACATTCACACTGCTGTAATGTACATTTTTGGTTTGTTTGAGGACATGTTAACATGCTTACAAAAGGATTTAGTCACATGGTACGCTGATTTTCAGTTTGGAGCATCATTGGTACATGTTACAGGTTCTTCTTTTGACCATTTAGCACTTATTTTACATTGGGAGCAGCAAAGAGGAAGGTTTGGTGTTGAGTTGTCATGTTATGTTCTGAGAAAAAAGGGTAAGCATGTTATATTTTCAGCCATGATAGTGAGAAGTGCCACATTTGTCATGACATTCACTTTGAATCAGCTCTATGTCATGCATATGATTGAGTTTCAGCATGTGTTTTCTTGGGAACAATGTATTGAGGGTTGTGATGATGAAGAATGGATCACATGGGCTTCACACGGCATGGTAAGAGTCTCATTTTCGGATGTGCATATGAATGATTTTCAGATTTTTATTATGGGGAGTGAAATTTCATTTGCATGGGGGCCTATTGCATTTACTAGATGGTTGCTCATTGATGTGGGAAAAATAATTTGGAAACATGGTAGCTGCTGTCCTCTAATTTCTATGGATGATATCACCTCCATAATTCAGATTTTTCACATGTATTCGATGACATGGGTGATGGTACTTGATGTTGACTCATGGGTGACTATTTGGGGGTGGAAACCAACCACTCCAATTCTGATTTTTGGAGATTACAACAACACTTGGGGCCACATAATAGAGTTTGGGGGCAGCCCATACATGGAGGAGTTGTACATGCCATGGAGACACATTGGAAAAGTGTTGTTCAATACTTATTTTTCTAATTTGTTTGTTTCATGCGTAGGTTTGAAGAAGAAATTACAGTAGACTACACTCCTAACTTTGAGGAGAATGAAGCAATCCAAGATAGTGCAAATGCTACTTCACTTGAGTGGCATGGGAGCACGGTTTTTGGAGTACCACATTTTTGGACGCAAACACATGAGCTTGCTATTTCTTGAGGGCAAGCAATCTTGGGAAGGGAGGACTGTAATGTCACCATTTTTGAAGACCCTTAGCCTATCATTCCCTGTGGGCTTTAGGGATGTTGTAAGGGGAAAAATATATTAAATAATTAGATAATATTGTCTGGAGAGTGATTTTAATCATTTGACATTATAAAGCAATATTTATTTAATTATTTAATATTTATGGAGCAAGTAATGCATTTAGTTATTTAATTAAATTCCCAAACTGCAAATTAAAAAGGGGAATTAATTAAATAATAATTAGGTGGATTTTAAATATTAAAATCACTCTTTTTAAAAGGGGACGCCACACCTAGGGATAATAAACTTCTTTTATTTAATAATTTCCCTCTCCTAGGGATTTCAAATTTTGTGCCTCCTTGCTTATAAAAGGAGTGCTAAGATCATTGTTAGACTCATGTTATGATGATATTTATTTTATGCTCCATGCTTAGAGTTGGGATGCATGCCCATTAAATCTCTCTCTCTCTCTCTCTCTCTCTCTCTTGCGTGGGAAGTTAGTAAGCTGGTTTGATCAATTGAAGTATTCTCTCTTGTTCCATTTGTTGAGTTATCTTGTGTTGAAGTATGTTCTTTGTATGATTTATGCTTGCAAGCATTGACGACTTGTTTGGATAAGTGGCACATTTATTTGAGGAGGATATTTGGATGTTATTGATGATTGTTGGGTGTTTTATGATCTGATTTTTAATGCAGTAAACTTATTCTAACCCTAGCGACTGGGTTGAGGATTTTGGGGGCTGTTTTGGAGGGTTTTCGGCTGTCACAAAATTCAGATCTTTAGTTCTTTGGAAAGATCTTAATTTATAGAACAATCTGCATTTTATTTGGTGAAGAAATATTGAGTTTTGAGTGAGATATCAA
Organism: Taxus wallichiana var. yunnanensis; assembly: GCA_018340775.1. Lineage (NCBI taxonomy): Eukaryota > Viridiplantae > Streptophyta > Pinopsida > Cupressales > Taxaceae > Taxus > Taxus wallichiana. The sequence continues at coordinate 790,293,836 of CM031242.1, forward strand.
TTTTAGAATATTTCAGTTGTCTGTAGGCTTTTTCTGGGTACATAAAATTAATATTTATTTCAGATCTGCAGTTTGGGGTTGATTTAATATTGCATTTGATTATATAAATTAGGAGGAATAAGGATAAATTGATTTCATAATTTTTGGAGGAGTTTTTGTGCCCTAAAAGTGTTGGGTGACCTACTTTTTAGGTCAAAATTAGGGTTTCGGGTTGGCTGTGTGAAATCTGATTTTTGCATATTGTTCTTCATATTTTTGTGACCCAAAATCCAAAGTTTGAAGATTTTTGCATGAACGGTTAAGCGGGAATTAATTTTTGAAGTTTGCAGCAGTTGGGGTTTGGAAATTAATTATTTACAGTCTGTGTGTGATCAGATTTGTGTTAATTCCTAACTTGTCCTAGAAGGGGACATTACACTTTCCTTGCCCATATGAGCCCATGCGAGAGTTTGTGGCAAGATTTAACAAACTAGTGAATAAAATTCCAATAGCCACTTGTCATGTGGATCAAATTGAGAAATGATTTTTGGATGATGATCAACGCTTGGCCATAAGTGTCAAAGATGATCTCATAATGTCTGGAAAATTAAAAAAGGAACCTCCTAAAGCTAAAACTTCTTCTTCAGAACCAATTCTGATCAACTAGTACAAAAATTGGTGAATGATCTTATAGAAATCAAGAAGCAATTGGCTCAAAATACTCCTTATAAAGATATTCCAAGGAGAAATTTTCAACCCCAAAATCATTTTCCTTCTACTCACCCAAACTAGCAATTGAAGCACCTCCTCTTAAGGTTCCAGTCAATGAATGTAATGTGAAGTTCAAGAGCCTGAAGATGAAGTAGAGGTGAGGAGTATGAAGAGCCCGAGGAAGAAGCAGAAGAGGCTCCAAAAGAAGCAAGTGATTCTCAAGTTAATTTCCTTACCACCGAAGGGGTTGATGATGATGAAGATAATTATGATGAAGTAGTGACAGATATGAACAACGAATCATATGTTGTTATGACCAGAGAACAAATGAACAAAAAGAAGGAGGTGACCCAGCCTATAAAGAAATCCAAAGAGGTTCCGATCACTATTCCAATTGTTTCTAAAAGAGGAGCCTCTATCCCTACCCCTTCCACCCAAAAGGGAATAACACCTCTACTTCTTCATCTTTTACACCTAAAGATAATATAACTTCAACCTTTGTCCAAAACAACCTCAACCACCAAAAATGATAAGCCTAAGGCTTCCACCTCTTCTAGTGTAGATGCCCCATCTACCTCTGGATCTTTTGACATAATTGATCACATCAAGAAAACCAAGATTCAAATTTCTGAAGTTGAATTCTATCAAACTCACCTTGATGCCTTTGCCCAGGTAGTCAAGTTTGTCAAATCCAAACCTAACTCATCATCTACTACTTCCAAAGGCCTATTTCCTACTCCCACCTCATCACCTCAAAAAAATTTGATGGTTGCAACACCTTCTACAACTGAAAGATTGAGCCCTTCTATGTCACGTTGCTTATAGTGGCCATAGGCTTAGTAATTGTGTTATTGATTTAGGAGCATCAGACAATGTGATGCCTACTAAAGTTTCTCATGCTTTAGGCTTGAATTTGACACACATTTTGGTTCATGTTATTCTATGGAAAGTAAGGAGGTGCCATTGGTAGGAAGGATCAAAGATGCACAAGTAGCCTTTGTTGATTTCCCAGAGAAAAGGGTCAAAGCTACTATTTTAGTAGTAGAATATTCCTCCATCCTATGGTATGTTGCTTGAGTAGAAATTTTTGCAAAGAAGTGGGAGGAGAAATTCAAATGGATTGGTCACATGCTCTCATCCTAGTTAATGGAAAGATGAAGAAGTTGTTACTTGAAAGACAAACTAGTATATTGTGTAGAAAAAGATGACCCTAAAGCACAAATTCTCTATGAAGACATTGGTCATGGTAATTACATGATCATGTCAAAAGATGAGATGAAGGATCCCAGGGGTGTGATAGATGATCCTAACGGTGTTTGGATTCTTGAATTTGATGGTAGTTTCTCTTCACTGGTTCTAGAGCAGGCGTAGTTTTGTTTTCTCCTGAGAAGAAATCTTATCCTTTCTCTTATAAGCTGTAATTTGAAAATACAAATAATACAATGGAATATGAAGCTCTTCTTTTAGGTTTGGAAATGGCAAATAGAAATGGGAATTAAGAACCTTTGTGCACGAGGAGATGTGGAACTCATCGTTAAACAAGTCAAAGGGGTTTTTCAGGTAAAAAATAAAAGGCTAAAGCATTACAAAATTTGTATGGGATTCAATTGAATTATTGGATGCCTTTTCTATTGAAGTTGTACCTAGAGAAAAGAACACTAGGGCTGATGCCTTAGTTGTATTAGGGTCCTTGCTGATCCCTCATCTTGACTTTTCCCAAGAAAAATTTACAATTGAGATGATACATGGCCAAGTGTGTGTTGGATAATGTCAATAATTGGTAGGTATTTAATGATGATCAACACTTGCTCTCTTTTCTTGAGCTTAAAGAAAATTTTAGTCAATTGTATTTTGAAGGAAGTGAGGCTGCTCCTCATGAGTCTATACCATCTTCGTACCTAAAGAAGGAGTCAAGAAGAATTTGATAAGGATGGTTGCATAAGACTGAAAGGTAACAAGATACCTAGAGGACTGGTAAGCCTGGAGGATTTTTTGACAAACATGATAGGTATATCAAGTCAAAGGTATCACATGGAGCTCATCAATCAACAGCATGAGAAAGTTAACATTGGAAGTGAAGAAGAGCCTAAGCTTGTTAATATTGGTAAATGTTGCACTCGAGAAGAAAAGAATAGAATGATTGAATTGTTAAAAAATATGTTGATGTGTTGGCTTATTCATATGATGATTTAAAATCCTTCAAACCAAGGGAAATGTAACACTACATTCCTCTAAAGCTAGGAATTAAGCCTTTTAGACAAAAGCAAAGGCAGTACAATCCCAAAATTGTAGATACCATTCACTAGAGATTTAAAAGTTGTTGAACGCAAGGATAATTTTCCCTATTCATCATTCGGCCTGGATAGCCAACATTTTGCCATAAGGAAGAAGAGTGAGAGATCCGTATTTGTGTGGATTTTCAAAACTTAAACTAGGCTTCCCTCAAGGATAACTACCCACTCCCCATGATGGATCAAATCTTGCAAGTTGTCACTGGCTCAAAGATGCTATCTATGTTGGATGGTTTCTCGGGTATAATCAAATTGAAGTAGATGTCCCGATCAACACAAGACAACTTTCACAACTCCTTGGGGTACTTTTGCATATAGAAGGATGTCATTTGGTCTCATCAATGCTGGTGCCACTTTTTAGAGGGAAATGGATTTGGATTTTGGTGATTTAAAGGGAAAGTGCATTGTAATATATCTTGATGACTTGATTGTTTTCTCCAAGAAGAGGGAGGATCATTTCCAACATCTTGAGGTTGTTCTCTAGAAGTGCAGAAGCATGGGATATCCCTAAATCCAAATAATTCCATCTTTGGTGTTACAGAGGGAAAATTTCTTGGACATATTGTTTCCAAAGAAGGGACCAAGATAGACCCAGAGAGAGTCTAGGCTATTCAAAAGATTCCCCTCCCCACAAGTAAAAAAAGGTGTGCACTCTTTCTTTGGAAAAATAAATTTCTAAGGAGATTTATCCCTGATTTTGTAGAATTGACTATGAGTATAGCCCAGATGATGAAAGGAAAACAATCCTTTGTTGGACACCGAAGGGAAGGAATCCTTTGAAAATATCAAGAAAGTAATTTCTAGAACACCAATTCTTTCCTATCCATACTTTGAAAAGGATTTCATAATCTATTGCTATGCCATTGAGAATACCTTGGCAGCCATTCTGACACAGAAGAATCCTAAAGGATGTGAGCTTCCCATTGCTTTCATGAGTTATGTTTTGAAATCATGAATTAAAGTATACAAAAATGGAGAAGCATGCTTTTTTTAGTTAAGGTAGTCAAGCAATTCCACTTCTATATCCTTAATTCTCACTCCATTGTCTTTGTACCTGATACAACTATTAAATCAATTCTCACACAACAAGAGTTTGGGACTAAAAGAGGAAATTGGGTGGAAAAAGTGCAAGAGTATGATTTGGATATCAAGCCCACCAAATTGGTCCGGCAAGGGTCTCTATGAATTGATTGCTAAAAGTGCCAAAGGTGACTCACCTAAAGAAGATGCTCATATTCCCACTGTCCTTTTCCTCAGCTCAACTGATGAATGGTATGCTGATATTGCTCATTTTATGACATATGGAGAATGTCCATCCCATCTGAATGCTAAGGAAAGAAGATCTATTAAGCTAAGATCTACACAATATGTGCTTTGGGACAATTCCTTATTCAAAAGAGGGATTGATGGAAGATTTCTTAGGTGTGTGGATAAAGAACAACAAAAGAGGTTACTCAGAGCATTTCATGATCAAGCTTGTGGAGGACATTTTTCATCTGCGGTGATTGCTCATAAAATTTTGTGTAGGCTATACTACTGCCAACATTGTTCCAGGATGCAACTAAGTGGGTAAGCAAGTGTGAAGCTTGCCAAACCTTTGTGGGAAGACCCAAGCTAGCTACCTTACCCTCAAACCCAGTAGTAATTGAAGATCCCTTTCAACAGTGGGGGTTAGATTTTGTAGGAACCCTCAATCCTAACTCAAGTGCTTGGGCATACTCATGTTTTGACTACTACTGACTACTTCACGAAGTGGGTAGAAGCTATTCCAGTTAAAAGTACAACTTCTGAAGTAGTATGTAATTTTATCAAGGAAAATATCTTGATCAGATTTGGGGTTCCAAAAAAATTGTCACTGATAATGCCTCCAATTTCTCATCATATGAATTGATGGATTTTTTCTATGGATATGGGATTTCTCTTGCACATTCCTCTAACTACTATCCTTAGAGGAAATGGACAGGAAGAATCAACAAATAAAAATTTGGTGACTATCATTCAAAAGCTTGTGAATGAATCCCAAAGGAATTGGCACAAAAAGCTCTATGATGCTCTTTGGGAAGATAGAATCACACCTAAAAGAGAAATTGGGATGTCTCCTTTCCAGGTGGTGTATGGAACAAAATCTTAGCTACCAGTGATAGTGGAACTTCCAACCTTACAATTAATGAAAGCTATTAAGGATTCAAATTTCACTAGTGCCTTGGAGAAAAGAATCATGTACTGTAGAAGTTGGATGAGGACATGTTACAAGTGGTGGAAAAATTACTGCACATCAAAAAGGTGAAACAACTATTCGATAAGAAATCTAGATCTAGGGACTTCCAAGTTGGAGACATTGTCCTACTCTGGACACAAGAGGTGAGAACCTCGAGGAAGTCATGGTAAGTTCGATTCTCTCTGGTTGGGTCCTTTCAAAATTAGACACTTTTCTAGTGAAAATTCTTTTTATTTGAGCTATATGGATGGAACCTCTCTTCCATTGCCATATAGTGGGTAATATTTGAAGTTGTTTCAGTCCTAGGTGACTAGGAAGTCCTTTGTATAGTCTTGTATAGTCTTTGTTTTTGGTCTTGCTTTGTGGTTCCTTGTTTCCTATGTGTGTGTGTCTTCTGTATTGCCTCATTCATGACTTTATTGCCCAATGAATTTGCACTTGCTTTGAAACCAAAGATTCTAGGGTCCTTTGTCCTACCTTTCCCTCTTTCTTGTGTCAAGATAGTTCATCCCCAAAAAGAGCCAGTTGTTGTCACTTGCCCAAAAATATGTGTATTTTTGCCTTACTCTTCAATTTTTTTGGTAAATTGGCTCTTACAGGATCTTTGTTTTCCTTTGTGAAGTCTAAGAGAGAGAGAGATGGAGTTGTTTTCAATAGTTAGTTATTTCTCAAAATTTTGAATTTGGGACTTTTCCTTTAGTTTGTGGGTATTTCAGGTTTTTGTGTCCCATTATGTCCCATTGTTCCTCGGCGCTCACTTTTCCTTGATTCCCCATTTTATCCAAATTGAACTACCTTCTCCTTTGTGTTGTGTAGATACTTTCCTTTGTGAGAACTCATGTCCTAATGTCCCATGGACCGATTGTTAGAGTTTGATCCCCGATTTATCCGATCTTGTGTTTTGTAAGTTTTTTAAGCGGATTTTTCTTTCCCGCATGTTCCTAGTACTTCCAGTTTCCTCACGACCCATTTTTTCCACACCTCATTACATTTGAGTGGTTTTTTTGGTCTTTCCATGTCCCAAATGTCCCAAGTGCTCCTGGCCAGTTGTAACCCACAAACCCACATTTTCCGCATCATACACAAAACCTCCTCCTTCATTGTGGGTATTTCATTTTCACTCCCAAGTGTCCCAGTGTCACATGGGCTAGTTGTGCTCAAATTTTTCTCCATATCCGCATTCCATAGGTCAAGTCAACATGTGTGTTAAAATTTTATCCCGTTCCCACAATACATTAATTTTCGCATTTAATGCACCCTACCAACCTATTCAAAATGGAATGTGTATAAATACCTAGGAAATTGGTTTTTTTACCATACTTCCCATAATTAGCTGCCATTTTCCATTCACTCACCCTCTCCACTTTGTTTGTAGAGTGTGAAAGAGCATTTTCTAGTTTTTTCAAAATTTCCAGGTGCATCTTTTCTTTAGCAGAGGTCGTGGTTCATTTGGAAGAAAATTTAAGGGTTTGAGAAGTTCATTACAGAATTTTATTTGCCATTTTGTTCACACAAGCTCGCTGTGTGTGATTGTAAATTTTTCTCTTGGCTAATTGTTCAAAATTCACTCACCATGAAGATCCATTATAAAGGGCACAAACATCTTTCTTCTTTAGAAACAACTATACCTGAGATAGGAGATAGTGATGCCCAACACCTTGACCTCGATGATTTTTGGGCATGACTTGATTGTGAGAATCCTACTCCTATTGCTCACTTAATCAAAGAAAGTGGTATAGCTCATGTGGGGGGTTTTCCTATTTTTGTTCAATGTGTTGACATTGTGTTAGCTTGTGGCTTCTGTTTCAATCTGCGACACAAAATATGTCGTTGATCCTCATGGGCAGGTGATTTCTCGGTTAGATGCTAGTTGTATCGTGCTTCCCTCAAAAATCCCTAGTGGTGGAAGATTCAAATACTCTCACCAAATCTCAGGCCCAACTTCTTGTTTGATCAAGACAACAAAACAATACAAGAGCAGGGTGGCCAAGTCATGGTTTAAAAACCCAAAGAAAGGAGCCTCAAGACTACCCAAAACCATGTATAGAATTGATTTCAAGGAGGAGTTGTTAGATGTCATTACCCTTCTTGCTAGAATAATGGGGCTACCCTCAACTAATGAGTTCCACTTTTGGATGTGCCCTTATATCAACATCATATGTGAAGGAAAACAAATCCTAAATTGGGGAGAGATAATTTGTGATAGTCTCACTTGAACAACTTGCAATGTTCAAAGGACTAAAAATTTCTATATGACTTCTTATTTGATGTACACTATTGAACATACATAGAGTGGTTGGGGATTTCTCTTGATGAAGACAAAAATGATGCTCCTATATATGAGTATTGCCCACAATTAACATTGAAGAGTAGTAATCATCATTTCAGAAGGGTGAATGATGCCTTCACCATGTATATTGTTAGGTTGTTAGAGGGAAACACAACTCAGAGATTCTCAGAGGAGGCCAAACAATTGATTAATGTCTATGGGAGCTATTTCATTCAATTCAAAAAGTTTTCTTACATACGGTTAGTTGGCTTTGAGGGAACACCCTTGAAACTCCCAATGTATTGTAGTGATAAAATGGCTCTAGTTGAAGTCTGTAGGCAATTGGATAAGCTTCATAGAACTTGCAGAGACAAGAAGATTGTAGGCATTCAATTTCCAATCACATTGGGAAACTACACTGCAGGATTGCTTTGATGCCCAAAATGTTGACAGGACAATTTCCCCCTCACACTTCATTTTTTCAAGCCAAGGACCTACTTTGATATTAAGGGCTTTATTGCTAATAATTTTAGAATGGGTTTTCATCATCTTGTTGATAGTGAAGATTATTGGGCTTAATTGTTTTTGATGATTATGAAGCCAAAAGAAGGTATTATGGCAGATTATCTCTTCAACAAATCAAGGACTTTGAAGTGTACAAGGTACCAGATGAACTACAAGATGATGGTCAAGATCTGTAGTCTCTTGAATATGAAAGGTCTATCGGAATACTCCTATTGAAACCATTGATTGGTTTATTAAGGAAAAGGATGACTTGAAAGAACTTATAAACCCTATCTTGGTGAGGACCAAACTTTGGTTTGATAGAAAAATGAAAATGTTTAGAGCAAGTAAGTCAAGGTCTTCCTCTCAAGAAGCCTCCACTCCTCAGAAGGAGATTCCCATGGCAACCCCTGAGGCACATGCACAATTGGTCCCCTCTCCACTTGAATCTTCAACTTTGGTATATATGAAGAAAGGGAAGGCTAAGAAAGATGAAAAGGTAGAGGAGGTAATTCAAGGAGAAAGTGAACAATTGTCTTCTTTGAAACAATTGGAAGTAGTACCTGAAATTGAACTAGTTATAGATCTCTGTAATGATGATGGTGATGAGAAAGAAACAAGAGAACATGAGGAAAGTAATCTTGAAGGAGGTAGTATGGAAAAAGAAGAGGAAGAAGATGATCAAAAAAAGGATCATACTTGAAAGAAGAAGAAGTAATGGTTATCCTAGGACCCTCTACCAAAGAAACTCTTGACAAGGAGGCACCTACCTCTAAAGTTGAAACATCTATTTTGGAAGTATCAGTTGTACAAACTTTAAGTGCAATGGGCACACTTGCACTTGGGTCTCTTTCTCCCTCTATTTCTAGTTCTTCTTTTTCTTGGGTGCAACCACTGGTGGAGAGTAAGAAAAGAAAATCTACATCTCATATTGTTGCTCCAAAGTTTGATGTTGTGGCAACCCTTCTAGGTACTACTCCTTCCTCATCCACAAAGAAGGCCAAAATCACATCTAGGTTAGTATTTGATTCTCAAGGGAAAAAATTTATGGAAATTTCTAAACCTAAGATTGACAAGGATGAAAGAGATCTGTCTGTGAGTGATTTGGAATTAACAAGAATTCCCCTAGGAGAATCTACACCTAGAGTGAAGTGCACAATTTGAAGGAGACAATGTCAAAGGTAATTGAAAGGGTTGAGAAAGGAAAGCAAAACACATGATCAACTGGAGGAATAGAATCAAATCCTTTCAAATTTCATCCGGTCCCTATTAGCAAAGACAAGGTACTTGATCCAACTCCACTAGCCTCAATCCCACCACCTACTTGTCCTGACTAATGATGAAGTTCAAGCTATCAAAGACATCCATAAGCATGCTACCTATGGGAAGGAAATGGAAGCCTTGGTTGATGATATGATAGTCATGAGATTAAACTTCATCAAAGAAGCATACAAGTCATATGATAAAGTCACTGTGATACAATTAAATTTACTACAACACTCAATGGTTTAGATAGAGAATTGAAATTATGGAGTGAATGCATTCAAGATCTCTAGTTGATGAGTGACACAGATGTGTAGGTTCTTTTGGAAAATAAAGTATTTGATGATGCAAAAGTTTAATTTTCTAAGCAGTGGGTCTTCAACATTGATTGGAAAATAAAATTCCTTGAGGAAGCCATTGGTGAACTCAGGAATATGTTGCAGAAAGGAGAAGATTTTAAATCCTGTGTTGTATCTTCCTTTCAAGATATTCACTGCCAAATCTTCAAGGAGAATTCAAGGGACAAATTCACAGTCCAAGAGATTAAGTCCCAGTTCAAGACATTTGTTAAAGAAGATTTGTTTAAACAAGATACTATGTCTAAGGATAAAATGAGGGAGATATGTACACTTCAAGCAACCATCATTGAGGCCAATAAGGAATTTCTAGAGAATGTAGAATTTGGGAAAGAAATGGAGAAATGCCTAGGCAGCTGGACTCATGTGCGACTACAAATACCACCATCCCTCGAGGCATGGACATCGTTGGCATTGAAGAGATTCAGAAATCAAGTACTCAAGGTGAAGAGTGTCACAGTCACTCCTTCGAGTGTCCCAACTCCTAGTTCTTAATCTTTTAATCAAACTATCTAATTAAGGTGGCTATTTTCTTTCTAGTCATATAATATGGAAGTAAAAGACAATTTGATGTTATAATGCTTAATTAGATATTAATCCTTTGATTAAAAGAAAGGAAACTAAAAAGACTCTTTTGTAACCACCCATGAGGCTATTTAAGGAGCTTTTCTTTTCATTTGAAGGGTTGGATTTTGATGTCTTGATGTAAAAAGTATTGAATTGGTAATCAATAAAAATAGTTCTATCTTTTCTTGTGTTCTATCTATTTCTACTTTCTACCTGATCCATGTGAAGTTATATATATATATAATATATATAATAGAAATTTGTGTCCTTTAGTTGATGTTGTGCTTAGAAATTTGTGTCTATTGCATATATGTCATGTATTCAAGTGTATATAATTCTAATCTTGTCACTCTTACATGCATAAGTAGGATATCATTTGCAGAACCTATATGTCTGAAAGTGTTGCTTTTCTTCATTTTCTGAATATTAATTCTTCTACTTTCTTCTCTTTATTGAAAATTTTATGAGATGAAGACATCTAAAGCATCAAAATCCTCATTGAAATATTGATAGTTTGTACATTTGTAAATAAGTAGATTTTTACACTTCTTTGCCGATGGCGTGAGATCGCCCAAAAAAATCCCACTTGATCGACATTTACAAGATCCTTTCTACACCCTTTTCTCATCACGGATCAGGTGCACATGTTCCTTTTTCATTTTCATATTTTCATTACATACTTTTTACATATATATATATATATATATATATATATATATATATATATGCATCTTTTCACATGGTTTTACACATATACATTTGTATTTGAATACTTGATCGTTTTCTCTTTTGTAGGTCTTTCCATATGGGAAGTAAGTAAACAACAAAAAACTACATCACTTAGTATCACACACAACATACTAACATGTAGGTACATCACACACATTGAAATCTACACACGCGCTTCCACCCTAGGTTCACTCTCATCACTTTTTACACTTTTGCATCTTTAGTCTCCATGCTCCATCTTTTTGTCACTCCATGCTTTTTCTAGTCCCTCGACACACTTTCTACATCGATCTACATGGATATCAGGTACACATCTCTATCTAGTTTATGTTACCAAGATTTCCGCTCACCAACATAAAGTGGGGAAAATGTAGACACTAAATCACACACTTTGGGTAATTATTTAGTCTTGGTTTCATACTACAATTAATATGATTCTTGAGTGAAAAAGAGTACTAATTAACCCATGTATTTGGCCATTTTACTTTGCTTTCTGTAATTACTTTTGATCTTTCACCCACACTTTCCTAGTTCGTATTTTCATACTATGCGTTCCCTATTTTTGACCCAGGTGCCCCAAACGCCCTGATCCCCTTTGGTGTCTTGATCCTCTTTTCACTTTCCTCTCACCTTTTAGGAACTTTTTAGCCATTTGAGCTTTCTATATTTTTGGTGGTCGACATTTTCAGGGCTAATTATGAAATTAGAACAAGAGAACCATATAAATATAAAGTTATGAGACCATAATGAGGGACCAAACACTAAGCACTAGTATCTCCACCTAAGGTTGCATCTATGAAAGGCTTCGATTGCTAGCCATTACATCCATGTAGCTCCATCACAAGGACAAAGGATGGTTCATCTAGCATCACACTTCGTAGGAGGGGAGTTAATTATATTTCATGCACCATTTACTTACATTCTACATCTAGCTATTGCTCACTACTCACAAAGTGTGACTAGCTCAAGAACACCTAGGGCATGATTTTCATGCACACACCTAGAACTACATTGGGTTTGAGATGTAGTGCAATGCTCAATGATAAGTCCATCCATTTGGTAGTTGAGGATAGTCTAAACCCTTCATATGCATCTTTATTTTTAGGTTTTTAATGTTTTGCTTGGGTTTTTATAGGTGTTTCTTCCATCTCTAATTTGTAGCAACATCTAGCGAAGTTCAATGACATTCCCGTGACATGAAGCGAACACATGTGATCATTCATCGACACCTCGTAGGAGGTTTTTTGGTCATTTTGGCATACTGTAGGGCGTGTAGATCTCAAACCAAGGTGCCCCAGGTCCCCCTATCCTTCTCCATGCACCCCATCGGATGACAGAGACAGTCATGATCTACATTTTCCTGAGCTCCTGTGTAGTGGTTTCCTCCTCTTGTCCAACCAGTCTCCACTATGACATCCCACAAGCTTGCGACGAATCAGCTAAGGCATTTTTAATCGTTTTTACACATTAGGGTTTCACATTTCATTTTGTTTAGTTACTTGGTTGCATTTCAATATTTATTTATCTATTATTTAGTACATTTATAACATCAGATTAGACTAGAAATATTCCATTTTAGTTTAATCATCTCTTTAATGGGCTTAATGGGTATTGGGAAAACTTAACAGTGAAGCTTGAATCTTGGTATTATGTCATTTTTTTCTAAAATTTACATTTTTGGAGGGATACCAACAATTTTGAGGTCTTGGACTCAAGGCCTTGGGCTATTGGTGAGTTACAAAGAGTTTGTAATCATCAACCCAAGTTCCATTCCCATTAAGTCCATAAGGGGCTTTCAATAAGTGGCCATGGGGATACCTTGAGGTAGGGGTAAAAATTCATCACAATTACTTCAGTTTAGCATGTTATATTAAACTTGCTAGAAAACACAATAACCGACATTGGTTATGCAGGGACCAATATTGGTCACCCATGACCGACATCGGTCGAGCAAGTAGGAAGGCGACATCGGCTAGGAAAAGCGATGTCGGTTACTTGTGTGTGAGTGTTTTATTTAACTCACGGGAAATAGATATAATTTAGTATTAAAGCAGATCTATTTATTGTAATTGCATGGCTAAGTGTCATGAGTTTGTATATGCCTATATAAGCATGAAAGATAGGGTTTAGAAGTAAGGGATTGTAAGTATTGATGATTATTGTCAAATAATTGTGTGAGAGAGAATTCTTGGAGAAGAAGGAGAAGCTTGAGAGAAAGAAAGTATTGTACATCGTGAGAGTTGTGGAAGATTGTAAATATTCATTTTAGATCTTCCCAAATCTTTGGATAATAGATTGGCTTGTTTCTTGGTGGATGTAGCCCACACTGGGTGAACCACATTAAATCTGGTGTTGATTTCTATCTCTTGTTTTTATATTTCTTCTGGTAGAATATTCGATTTTATTGCATGTATGCTTAGATTTGATATATTATATGTACAACCTTGTGATAACCCCAACACCATTCCCATTAAGTCCATTGGAGGCTTTCAATAAGCGGCCATGGGGACACCTTGAGGTAGGGATAAAACTTCTTCATTTGGACCAAACGGAACAAAGCGGGGCACTCCGAATGTGGATCGTTTAATGGACACTAATGATCCAAGCATACCCTCATGTCCCACTTAGAGGAAGTGATCCTCCGCCACTTCGGTTCATAGTTCTAGTCTAATAAAAGTTTTTACCATCCAAAGTTTAGCTTGATGGGGTGTGGGTGGATCAATTAAGACAAAATTTTGTGTCCGATCCACCTAGGATCAAATTAGGTGGTGTGATCCCCTTCAGGTGGTTTATAAGTAGTGTAGGTTGTTGCATCACTAGTGGTTACGGATGTTGGATTTTATCGGTGGTGGCAGAATTTGCATTGTTGAAATTCACATTAGTGGTCATGGTTTGTGGTGGAAAATTATAATATCTTGTCTGAGGACATTTTCATTGTTAAGGAGGGGACCCAAGAATCCCTCGTTTCATAGCTCCTGTAAAAAATGTTCAACTATCTAAATTTTTTTAGGCCTAGAAAGATGAATAAGCTAAATTGAATGTATGAAACTTCTTGAAGTGGATAAACATGATTGTTTGTATTCCTTGAGTTGATACCATGTGATTTCAACTCTTGGACTCTATAAGAAACATAAGGAGTTTCCCTCCGTATTGTAAAATTTGAATATTTGAAATTATTCATAGGTTGTTATAGTACTAGGTGTTATTATAAGAGTCATAAATGATGTAATAAAGGTTGTAAGACATTTACTTCATCTATTCATAGGTTAGTTGGTTGTATATAACCCTAACTACTTGCTCTGTATTCATTTTGTATTGGAAGAATTCAAATGAAAGTATGTGATACTTGTAGAAGGTTAGAGGAGGGAGAGTTTATTGGAGAGGAGGAACCTCTATATCGAACTATTGGCTCAAGGATAATTGTAATATCCATTTTGATCAATGAAAGTTACTTTGAGTCCAAAAACGTGATGGGTATTTCTAATAAGGAATAAATGAATTTTGATGTTTCTTAAGAATGTTCATGATTAAATAACTATGATTTCAAGTGTAGAGGGTTTGTACATTGCTTAACGGAACATCAAAGAGGAATTAATATTCTATCTTGTCTAAGAAGGTAGTCAAGTAGAAGAAACAATAAATATGTGTGCTTGAAATAAGTAAGTTGTCATTTACAAGTTTGAGCCATTTTGTGAATGATTAAGGAGTTGGAAAAATATTGAAGAGTTATATTAACTATTAGAGGATTTTTAGATATCAAGAAGTCTGTGTATAGTGTTTTAAAACCCTCCCAAATGTGTTAAGTGTCAAGAAACCTTCTACCGAGTAGTGATACCCTGTTCCAGGTTTATCAACTAAAAAGGGAAGTTTGTTTGATGCTAAAATGGAGTCATAAGTCATATTTGTATTGGTGATTAGCTATCTATATGAGTTTTAAGGTGGTGTAGTAGTGTTAATATAGTTAGAAGAGGATTTTAAGCCCAAGTGTTGTAAAACACGGTTTTAAACAGATGATCATGCACAATTTAAAGACATAGGAAGAAAAAAAGACCTTTTAAAGGAGTCTAATGCATGCTTGGAGGTTTGTGATAATTTGTGAAGGTGGTATGGAGTCACTTAATCCTTTTCTCAACTTAGAATGTGGAGTGTTGGAAGGTAAAGTAACAAAAATATAGTCATCTTCAATACAAAATAGTCAAGTCCATGTTTATGAGGTTAAATACAATATCCTTATCTATTAGTCATATCCTAGCCTTGCAGAGTTTTGAGAATTTGTAGAAATGTTGAGGAAGGAGAGTATCAAGAAGATATTAGCACAGTAATCACTAGATAAGATGGGAGTAAAAATGGATATATAAGAAGTGGATATCAATCAATCCTTATTCCTGTGAAAGTCATAATTTAGTTCTTGAAACATAATGAGAGAGAGTAGATTATAATGGAACAATATTCAAACCATGTTAGTAAGCTTGTTAAGTGAGTGTAAACCTTGTGTAATGTGAAAAGTCCTTTGGGAAGCCTTATTTAAGTTAGAAAATTGATTGTCCTATTTGGTCTTTAAGAAACATAAAGAAGTATGAGAGGAGTAATGGACATTTGAGACTGAAGTGGAGAACAAGGGACTTGTGAGGTTGGTGTATCATGAGTTAAGCCTAAGGAGAGGGAATAAATCATTTCACGATCAGATCGGGAAGAACTTTACCACCATCCCATTTAAGCTCAAAGCATGATCATCTTGAGTATGGTGTATGGGAGTTGGAAGAAGTATCTAGTACTTAGAGTGGATGAGTGACTTGAATAGCTCTCAAGGAGTTTGAAGAATAGATAGAAAGAATTGAATAAGAAGATACTTGGAGGAGCTAAGAAGAAAAGGTTAGAAAAGTACTAGGATAGTTTAGGTGACAAGGAGAAACCAAGAAGTCTTGAGTAGGCCCAAACATGGAAATTAGCTTGAATAAAGATGTAAGGATGAATGAGTGTTGGTTATATCTTGAAAAAGTGTAATAGAGGGGGTTTGAGGTGTTGGTGAGGTTGGTATAGGTGGAAAAGTATCAAAACCCTAGATGGTCATCCAAAACCATAGGTGACCTAGTTGAAGACCTAGTTCTTGAGGAGGAGATTGAGTTGGGATCATTGTGTAAGGTCTTAGAACTTGAAATTTTGCATGAAATAGGAGGAAGATAATGGGTATCCAAAACACTCATTAATTTTGCTTGAAAGTTGGTGGATTCTCCCGCATACGAGAGACATGTATGAAAATAGGGCTAGTTGAGTAACCTAGTCACAAACGGTAGAATGAGAATACGTTTTCTTGGAATCAAAATTAGGTGATCAAAAATTGTAGACACTGAAGGAGAAATTTGGGTTCCTAAAAATATTACTAGGGGAGAGGCATTGGTTGTGGTGCAGGGTCCAATAATGGAGATAGTAGGTGAAAAGACATTCACCAGTTAAAAAACCTATTTAGAATGATATATTAATTTAATACAACCTGATTGTGTTGTATTATATTATTATTATTTAAACATGGAAGCATGTTATGTTGAATAAGACAATTTTAAAATTAGTCAATATTCTCTTATTCATTGATAGAACTTAAAATATACATTAATTTATATACAAGTGTACAAATATCAAGTCTATGAAGTCAACTATTCATTAAGTAATATTTACATTTTATGTACATCATATCTATTATAGTCACTTCAACAAGTCATTTCTGAAGACTTTGTAAACCAAATCTCAAATATAATGCACTCTTTTTTATATAAGAGTCTTCAATCCCTAGTAACCACCTGCATAACAATAAATGAAATTATGGTCAGGCTCACCTTTCATAGTGTTTAAAAACTCAGTACCATATGAACAATAAATTGTGTTACCAACTAAATAAAATAATAGAAATCACCAACTAAAATATTATCCATTGGATTAAATCCCAATAAATCTCAACCATTCGATTGAACTATCATATTGAATCCATGTGAACTAACATCAACCAATCAGAATCTAGGATGATAGAATAAAAGCTGAAGGACCAATTACAATTCCAATGGTTCTGCAGTTTCATCTCTCACAGTTGAAGAAGTGACAAGTAGTTGAGTTTAGGTAAGACACTTATGAAATACAAACTATTTCAGAATTCAAGCCCTCTATTCATTTTTTTAGTGTTGTATATGTTAGTAGAGTTGTATAGTCCAACATTGTATTAT
Source organism: Taxus wallichiana var. yunnanensis (assembly GCA_018340775.1). Lineage (NCBI taxonomy): Eukaryota > Viridiplantae > Streptophyta > Pinopsida > Cupressales > Taxaceae > Taxus > Taxus wallichiana. The sequence goes on from CM031242.1 coordinate 790,310,935, forward strand.
GCTAAGTAATGACTATACATTAGAATCAGATATGTAGGAAAAATGAATTGTATAGTAAATTCTGAAGTTCATATTATGCTCAGAAAATTCTGCAATACAATATACAACACAGCTGGAATGTACAACACTCTGGAATATACAACACTGTTTGGAATATGAGCACATCAGTGTTCTATAGTCCAACTGTGTTGTATATTGCATTTCTGAATTCACTATATTGTTCATTTTTTCCATATATCTCATTCTAACGTGTATAGTCATCACTGTTATATTAGCATAAGTTTAATTGTATACATAAAAAGTTGGAAAATATTCTGATTACATGTGCAAAATTTATATTGAAAACATAACTTTACATTTTTTTCAGTGTTGTATATTCCAGCAGTGTTGTATAATGCCAACAGAGTTATATAGTCCAGAAGTGTTTTATGATAAGTAATGACTATACATTAGAATGAGATATATAGGAAAAATGAACAATATAGTAAATTTTGAAGTTCATATTATGCTAAGTAAATTCTGAAATACAATTTACAACACAACTGGAATGTACAACACTACTGGAATATACAACACTGCTGGAATATGAGCACATAAGTGTTCTATAGTCCAACAATGTTGTATATTGCATTTCTGAATTCACTATATTGTTCATTTTTTCCATATATCTCATTCTCTAGTTGGAAAGTATTTTTTCCAGTCATCACTGTTATAATAGCATAAGTTTAATTGTATACATAAAAAGTGGGAAAGTTATCTGATCACAGGTGAAAAAATTATATTGAAAACATAACTTTAAAAACTACATAGGAAGAGTCCAACGAATACACTAGAGAATGGTATATCAAGAAAAAATGAACAATATAGTGAATTCTGAAATGCAATATACAACATTGTTGGACTATACAACATTGTTGTGCTCATTTACTCAAATATACATTGTCTATACAAGCACTTTCACTATTCAACATATTCCATACAAGTTTCATTGTCATAATAGAAACTACAAGTCAATTAATTGGTAAAAATGAAACAAAATCATTCATATTCCAGCAGTGTTGTATATAAAAAAATATTGTTGTTTCATATCTTGTTTCATAAAGATATTTTTCATATATTTACAGTTTCTTTTCCAACAATTATCGTTCATTCAACAATTAGAATTGAGTTGATAACCATGTACTTTTATTCTGTATTTCATGTTGTGAATCATGTATTTCATCTAAACCATGAGAAAAGGTGCTATTGCTAGAAGGTTAAGGAGGCCCAAAGTGAGAGGTGTACGATTATCACATAATGTCAGTGATGAAGAGGATAATTCAACACCAACTGGTAATGAACCAGAATGTAGAAAGCCACCCAATGTCTCAGTTCAAAGAACATTTGCAACAAAGAAGCTTAGTGTCATCCGAGGTTGGAAAAAATAAGATATGGAAAAGGCAATAGATGATGTTGAGTTTAATGGGTTCTCAGTTAGAGCAGCAACAAATAAGTATTCCATTCCACTCACATCATTACACTATTGGCTAAATGGTCTCACCCACATAAAGAGGAGGGGTCCTCTAACAGTTCTAACTAAAGAAGAAGAAGATGAAATTGTTGAATGGTGCAAAGAAATGGCTGTTATGGGTCATGGCTTAGAGTTAATGCAGCTAAAGGAAAATGTTGCTCAAATTTGTGAAACAAGACAAAACCCCTTCAGAGATGGGTTTCCTGGTAAATCATGGTGGGCTGGATTCAAAAATGTCATCCAGACCTTGTAATCCAAACAACTGAGGGACTTGATAGGGATAGAGCTTTAAACTTGCGCCCTACAGTAGTAACCAAATTTTATGATAATTTGGCCAAATGTTATGGAACCTATGCATATGGCGCTCATAAAATCTGGAATTGTGATGAGACTGGTTTGTAGGTTGGGAGAAATTGTGGAGTGCGTGTAATTGCTAAGAGGGGAAGTCGAAATGTCCCAAAGGTAATACCAAAGAGCAGGGAGTGGATCACTATATTGTGTTGTGTCAATGCAACAGGTTTTTCAATCCCAGGATTTTATTTGTTTAAGGGAAAGAGAATGGTAAAGAATTACATTAAAAATTGTGAACCTAGAGCATGTATGGCTACACATCCAAATGCATGGATGACAAAGGAATTGTTTTTAAATTGGCTATGTCATTTTGCACATTTAGTACCAGGAGGTGTTTCTCCAAATAATAGACATCTATTGATATTTGATGGCCACGAAGCCATGTAGCATTACAAACTATGGAGGAGGCCAATAAATTGGGCATTGATTTGATAACACTACTAGCACATACTAGTCATAAGTTGCAACCTCTTAACACGAATGTCTTCATCCCTTTCAAGATATATTTTAGAGCTGAGAGGTCCAAATGGATGGCAGTGAACAAATGTACAGATGTGAAAAGGAATGACATTGTTGAGCTTGCAAGTAGAGCCTTAAAAAAGGCACTAACACCATCTAACATCATTGTAGGTTTTAAAAGAACTGGTATTTGGCCATTAAATTATAATGCTCTTGTAAATGGCATGGCATGCAGTCAGGAATTTGACATGCAAGGTGAGGAAGATGTTGATGTTGTCACAAACATTTTGAGCCTATCTCAAGGAATAAATCCAGAATTAAATAATAGTGAAGAGGTGGTACCTGAAACTCAATTCATGCAAAATGTTGACTCAAGAGATGATATGGAAGCAACTGCAACACATGGAGTGGAGCTAAATGGTGCTCTTGGAAACCCAAGTAACATCATCAACAATAATGAAGGGTCTACATATTTTCTAAGTAACAATGATATGTCCTTGCCAAGTCAAGTTAACCCACCACAATGGTTAGAGGATGCCATGAAAAATATGGGTTACAAGCTACCTTCCAACACAGAAGATCAAAGCTTAAATCTTCCTTCCTTTCCTAAAGGACTGGAAAAACAAGCTATAATTCATTACTATGCAAATGTTGGAGATGAGGATGAACAAGACAAATTCAAATTTGAAGAGGATGCTCAGGAAAATGAAATAAACTTAGAAGTTAGGCAACATGAACCTCAAGACCCTGAAGAGATTCAAATCCAAGATGGACGTGGTAAGTTACTTTCTCAATTTCTACGACTTCCAAGGGAGATCATAAACAAAAAGAGAGTCGAAGATTCGATGGTTCTATTAGGCTGAGTAGGCATTCACAGATTTTGACTGCACCTGAATACATGGAGCTATTGGTTGATGCGAAAGAAAGAAGGAGGAACAAGAAAAACTAAAGTTAAGGAAAAAATAATTGGCACAAGAAAAAAAAGGCCACTAGAGTTGATGCAAAAGAAAAAAAATTGCAAGGAGAAGCTTGAAAGAGAAAGGGAGAAGTAGGCTAAGGAGCAAAAAAAAGAGATTGAGAAGGCACAAAAGCAACAAAGGAAAGAACAAGAGAAGAGGGAGAGGGAACTTGCAAATCAATTAAGGGAATATGAAAAAGAGGATGCGTGTAAGTTCTGCAACTGATCATGAAAATCAAAGGATTTTTCAAGATATGTTAAATATTCAAATTCCAGGTTATGCTCAAATTGGAACACCTCCATCACTTATGAATAACTCTTGTACAGTTCCATCTTGGTATGTATCACCTCATTTACTTCGTATAAGTTCAAGCAATCCTAATAGTTCATTTCCAATGCCACCATGGATGCAAGCTTTAGTAGGGAAACCAACTTCTTTGTCAACAGAGGGGGAAAATCCTTTATCAATTGGGAAACCAAATGCTCTATCAAAAGGGTTTTAAATCCCTTTTCAACTGGCAATTGAACTCTGTATCGGCAGGAAAAGAAAATCCAACAACAATATTGAAAGAGGGCAATATTACTTATACTACCTAAGATATTGAGCATGTGCTCATAAACAATGTTTATTACCCCATATGATGATCATAGAAATTTTGCTTTGGAGATACCATTTTGCTAGATGTATTCGTTGGAGTGTTCCTATGTAGTCTCTAAAGATATGTTTGCAATATAAATTTTGCATATGTAATCAAAATACTTTCCATCTTTTTATGTATACAATTAAACTTATGTTAATATAACAGTATGATGATGCTCTACATTTTACACCCAGTTTTCTATTTTTTCCAATCTTTTGGGCTTGTCATTGGATGCAGCAAAACAACATAATATCATACCATTTTGCATTGCATTGCATAAGTTGGAAAAGGAACAGTTTGCATTGCATAATTTCTTATAGAGAATGAAATAGTTTGCATTGCGTAGATGTATAACATGGAAAAGGAACAAATATTTTTCTTCAGCAGAGGAAAACATAGAATGGCAAACAAAAACTTCCAATAATAGTAAAGTGTTTAAAAAAATTAAGGATCATCACTTGAGTGAGAAGCTTCTCACCTTCTTTGTGTCTACCTTTATCTTCTCTCCACCCTATTGAACTCCTAAAAATGCTCAAAGTGCGGACAGTGAAAGAAAACATTGTTGTTAGTAAACAATTTTGCCCACTTCTAGCAACCTTTGTAATGAAAATAGTTTTGTGCTGCAAACCCATCACCAAATCACTTCCATCCTTCTTCCCAACACACACTCAACCTCTCAAAAATTGCAGCAAGCACATCCAAAACAACAAAATAAACTAAATGATAGGATTTAACTTCTAAATGATAGATACCCTATGAATAAATAAACTACATAATGAAATTTGTGTTGCAAGTGTTGATACGAGCAGATTACAAAAATGAAATTCTAAGTAGTTGGGTTCTTCAGCTGAATGGCAAACAAAAAACTGCCCATAATAGTATAGTGTTTAAAAACACTAAAGGATCATTACCTGTGTGAGAAGCTTCTCACCTTCGCGGTCCGAGAAATTGTGGTGTAAATACCAAGCCAGAAATTGTAGGTGATAGTAGGTTTAAGAAGCCATTAAATCTAACATAAGCCATTAAATCAAACACCCATTTTCCTCCCTCTTCAATAACCACCATGAATCCAACGACCCTAATGAAAAAAAAATAGATCGTAAGTAAAAAATAGATATGTATAGATATATCTATGCAAACACCAAACCCAAAACAGTTCTGAATAGAAAACAGAGCTGAGATAATTACCTGTAGAAGGCGGTGACTATGGTGTGCGGAGAGACAATGTGGGCATATACGTCTATGACAGTCCAAGAAAAATATCATCTTCTCATTCTTCTTGGCGCTTAAGGGTATTGAGCAGAGACCGAGCCATCACCTTCTGGGAAATAACCAAGCTGAAATGGATGTAAATGTAGTGTAGGTTTGACAAAATAGAGATCCACCACCAAGAAAAAATGTGTAGACCACTGGTCTTTACAAAAATGACTCATGATCCTCATAGCTTTGGCATTGAAATTCAATCATATCAACCATTAAAACAATCAAGTCGATCTCTACAGCATACGGGAGTAAGATTTGGTGGTGGAGAGGTTTAATTGCTGGGGCAGTTGGTTTTATTAACAGTCGTAGCATGGCCTACATTTGGCATTGAAAACACTCACCAACTGGTCCTAACCAATTTTTCCGGATGAAATTTAAACACTCCCACACGTGGCATAATGGACTACCTTGACATTCGAATTCAATTTTTTAAGTCAAAAAAAGGGAGAAGATTATTGAGGTGAAGTTTGTTAGGGTCCACGTGGTAGTGATGTGGCTCAATTATGCTGCAAAGTTAGGGTGCACCACAACCGGTGCCTCTCCCCTAGTGAAGAAGAACTCTTTGTGTTTTGTAATTTTCACCAAAATATGTCATTTTGAGGGCTAGCAGCAAATTGAGAGGTGTACAATGGAAATGGTGATGAATGGTGTAATGAAAGTTTATGAAGTATCCTAATATGTTGGCTTGGTGATATCTAACAGGTATGAAGAGATTTAGCTCTTGATTCGGCCATTTTGTGCAATTTGGTGGTTGTTGTGTGCATGTGTACTTTGCTTAATGCTAAATCAAATGAAGTAAGAACTACCACCTAAAAATAGTTCTACAATCTAGCTAAAACAAAGTATAAGCACCATCAAGATAAAGAGCTAAACAAGATCTAAACTAGCATGTTATTTAAAATCTCTACTCTCTTATACTACCAACAAAATGCATGGACTTATTTAGCTCTAATGGCAATCAAAAATTGCTTCTTTGATCCTTAAAGAATGCAAGAATAGGAAGCTTAGATCTTAACAATGGTGACCTCTCAAGAAGACAAAATGCAAGCTCTTAGTCTCTTTGTTATATGCCTTGCATTTTCTCTCTTAAGAAGTTTATGTGTGTGTATAAAGGTAAAAGGAGGGCTCTTTATATAGCCCAATGGATAAAGGAAACACTTCATCCATTTGCAAGTGGGATAAAAGTAAAACATGATTAGGAGTGGATAAGGTTGCTTTATCAAAGATAACCTCACTTTAGAAGGATTTAATTTATGATTAGCAAGTCATGGGAGTTGGGGGGTGCTTTAATTAATCAAAGGTGATTAATCAATAGGTGGATGTAAGCTTATAGAAGCTAATTAGAGGAATATTAATACGATTTAGGCTATTAGAAGGGGATTAAATCAATTAAATATTGATTTATTGGTTGAATGAAGTGAAAGGATAATTAATTAATAATAATTAATTAGTCTAGATATAAGGGGTGATTAATTAATGGAAGGTCGTTGATCGGGTTATTAGTTGGATAGGTGAATTAATCAATTAGCGTATTGTAATTAATTAATGACAATAAGAGGGAATATGAGCACTTTTGACGATATGTCGTCAATTTGTGAGAAAGGAGATAATTAGCGCAATTTAAGTATTTAAATTGCTTGGGCATAATTATGGGTGTCTACATTTGCCCCTCTTTGGGGTGGCGTAAGTGATGCCACTTCAAAGATAGTAGACGGAAGAAATTTTGAAGGGATAGAAGAAAAATTAGTAGGAGGGAGAGATGCCCCCTCGAGTGTTGATGGGGTGATGAAAGAAGACGATTGACGATCGAAAAGGTGAGAGATAGATAGAAGAATGGGAAGAGGTAAGATGCCCGGTGAGATAGAAGATTAGGGGTGAGAAAAAAGTGATGCAGAAGAAATACGAGAGGGGTGGAGAGAAGAGCTTAGCCTCTGTTGTTGTGTCTTGGAACAATTTTGATGTGATCATATTACCATGAGAGCTACGTCATCGGTCCTTATTAAAAATATAAGCATACAACAAAAGTAGAATGACATGAAAAGCCATACTACAAAATTTTTTCCATTGCTGAAAATACCAACTCCATGCAACATACAAAATGCAATGCAATACGAGAAGGAAACAAGCTCATGTAACAGGCAAAACAAGTATGAACGCACATACCTATCCCAACAATGGTCAAGACAGGTTGTACAAATGTTTTGTTATCGGTGTTGATGAGAGATCCACAAGTTCGTGATTGGCACGACAAGGTTAAAAATGATGCGCCGAGCAAGGATCCATACAAGGAAATGATAATGGACACGGGGTCCAAGAAAAGAATTGTGTGCAACGAAACAACACTAGGCAACAAAATGTGCCCAGTAGTACAGATGCGAAGGAAGCGGCGAGCTTTGTAGATGGTTGTGAATCTAGGAATCTGTGAGTCGTATTAATTGGGGAAGATGTGAAACAAAATATTAGGATATGGAGAAAATACCATGCGCAAGACACAAGTTTCATCCGTAATAAGCAAGTTACCATTTTTGTAGGTTTTTTACTTTTTAGGATTTTGTGAAAATTTTGCCCTGTTTTTTTTTTTTGGATTGTTGACATATATATTGTTTTTATTTTCCTGGTTTCCAAAATGCGGTGAATAGTAGAAGACAATAGAAGAAATAAAAGGAAGGGCCTAGGCGCAACAGAAAGTGCCCTAAGTGGAAGTTAGAAGAAACAAGTGACAAAAATGTCCTTGTGTAGTGGAAAAATTAATAAAAATAATTATTTACAAGAGTGTGGAGAAGAAGAAAAATCATCAAGGAGAAATAAAATTGTCCGACGGAGAAGAAAGGGGGATTGGACAACAAAAAATGCCCCAATACGGTGAAAAAATTAGAGAAAAATAATTATTCCACGGTAATATTCAGAGGAGAAAATGGCCATCGAAACGGCCCTCCGTGCCCTCCCAACCGTGAAAAACAGGTTAATATACCCCACTGGGGGGGTAAAAACATCACGACCAATTCATTTTAATCGAGCCATTTAGAATTTTTTTTGTGAGGCTCTGATAGTAACGAGGACCATGGTGATCACATGAGACCGATTGAGGTGCGCGAGATGCGGTCCGAGGGTATGAGCGGCACGTAGGCACGACCCCTTCGTGAGTACCTGAACCTCGGTCATTAATTATTATCATTAATGCTTTAAATTTTTCTTTTAGCCCTAGGAAGTCATGTCGGTGTGCATACATGCGAGGCACAGTGTCGATTGGGGGCGCAGGTGTCCCTTTGGGGGTGCATGCGCCATAATACACACGCGCACACGCGCATGCATGAAGTGCACACACCCATGTGCACGTGCACACACAACACATGTGCACGCACGCGCATACATAGGAAAGGGGGCACACATGTAAAAAATGTGGCGCATACACTAAAAGGGGGGCGTACACACCTAGGGGTATATGCGCTCAAACACAAGTACCAAATGTGTGGCGCCCATGCCAAAAAGGGTGCATAGGCACCCGAACAAGGGTGCAAGCGCCAGAAGACAAATGCGTGCATGTGAAGGCATCCAAAAGGGGGTGTATATGCCTAAAAGGGCGTGCACATGCCCAAAAGGGTGCGCAAGTGTCCCAGAATGGTGGATAAAAGATAGAAAAATGTCAAAAAGATGACACTTAGAAGATTTTTTTAGGATTTTTGGGTTCACCCTAAAATGATAGATAGATTTTAGAAGAAATGTTAGTAACTGACGAGTGATTTGACATTTTGCGAGATACGGTTGCGGTTTACAAGACGTGGGAGCATCACATTCGGATAGCCAAGGTAGAGAGGAGTATGTGCCGGTGAGACCAAGGCGTGCCATGGCTATACTTCTCGAGGCGGTGGGGCTAGGCCCCGTGTCTCGAGATGCCCTCTATTACATTAGACCATGGCCTACTGACTGCGCTAGCCGAGCGATGGCATAGTGAGAGTCGGTGCTGCTTAGATTACCCATAGGGAGATGACGGTGACCACGGAGGACGTATGGTGGATCCTCCGAGTACCGATCATGGGCACCCCGATTAGTACAACTCGGATGATGTTTTGTTTAGAGTAGCATGCAATGATCTTTTTGATGTAGATGACATACCACACGATGGTATGACCATAGCCCTACATGAGTGTATTTCTGACCCTACACTGCATCGAGTGATTTTCTACATTATGTACCTTATCAGTGGGTTTTTACTCACTGATAAGAAAGGGACTTCATTCCTGAGAGGATTGTTACCTTTGGTACATGACATTTTTAGTGGCGAGAGAGGTACTTCTTGGGACACTTGTATACTGGCCCACTTATACTAGGATCTGCATTTGATTACCTACCATGGTCAGAAGACCATGGGTCCAACTTCTTTTCTACAGATTTGGTCATGGGACCATATTGCGATCGGACGCCCTGTGGGCACTTTGCATGTCTGAGACCTAGAGGAGCCATCCTACATGGCATGGGTACCAGTGGGTGGTGATGCACAAGGCCACAGGGAAGCCTATTTAGATATAGGCGAGAGTTCGACAAGCTGCTAGAGATAGATATTATATGGTGGCCCTACAGACCCATCCAGTGGCTAGAGGACACCACAAAGCTCAGCGTGTGCTCAGTAGAGCACTTTATTATCGGTAGTCACAACTACATTATAAAGATTTATCAAATTGATGAGTGCTCAGGCAGCTTAGCAAAGTATAGGGGTCCCACAGCCCGGAGATACTTGGTATGCACATAGAGATTCAGAGAGGCATACCATGGGGCCTCACATATTGGTGGCCCGAGCTAGGGTGAGTTTCTCACAGGTGGTCCCATAGGCATGAGATCTAGGCACGACATGTGTAGGACCCGGGGACGATGGCGGATTACGTAGCTTGGTACACCATTGTGTTACCTCGGCGTCTTACCATCCCGAGGAGGCACAGGTAGCGAGGCACTTGTCCACCCATAGAGATCTGGCATGGTTCAGAGCGTAGAGAGAGGGTAGTGGGTCCGGATCTAGAGGATCCCTTTGATGGCCTACCACATGATGAGAAGGGTACCCACAGAGGCACGGGGACCAACACAGATTCCCAGCTAGGGTCCTAGAGCTAGGTGAGTCATCCAGAGCCCCACAGAGGCTAGTCTAGTCATAATGACACAAATTGAGTGGCTCGAGGCATACCACATTACAAAAGTAGCTACAACAGGCTTTAACCAAGAGGGACACGGCCATAGCGAGAGAGAGATGAGGCTCGAGGCAGGTGTGTGATTACTGCATCGGAGTGTGATGAGGCCCATGCCCAAATTGTCACATTACTTTCAGAGTGAGATCGGGCACGAGTTCGGGATGGCCCAGGAGGTGATAGAGCTACATGGAAGAGGAAGATGCGAGAGAGACCACACAGGGGGCCCCGAGATATTGAGCCTCTGCACGATCCCACAGAATCATGTGCGGATGGTCGTTGCTCAGGGGGATCATGTATACACACTATCACATGTCTTTCTTGCATAGAGGATCGAGTCCATGCCAGTTGCAGAGATCGTTCTTGAGAGAGATCGAGAGGTTGCCTCCTTGAGACAAGATGAGGCCGATTTAGGTAGAGTGACATGTGAGCGTGATGTTACCCTTTAGGTAGCCCTCGACTCGGAGAAGCTAATTTGATATGAGATGCCACGAGGCTCATTGGCGAGGCTTTATTTTACAGATTGCCTATTTCGGGTAGTTTACGTAGAAGCGGCGAGTGGTATTGCCTCGATAGTCAGAGATGAGCATGATAGGTTCCAGATCATGGAAATCAGGCCATTCAACGAGATCGATTAGGCAACCTATGTTAGATCAGCCCGGTTGGACATGGGCCATCTAGATAGTTTGGTGGCCCACCTAGTGTAGATCCTTCTTAGCCACCATTTTTCCTGGAGACCGATGATAGACACAGGAGTCTCGGCTAGGGTGAGAGCTATGGTTGAGCTCTACATTCTTTTATTGTTCGAGATGGTTTGTATACATGCCTATTATGAAGGCTGATTCTTTCAGATTCATGCCCCTTTTTTATGGCACATTGTATTGATGATATATTATTTTGAGTACTGACCGGATAGTTCATACATGTATATATATATATGATCGTTTTGATGTATCATTTTTGTACACCTCATCTGAAGGAATTTTTGATATAGAGTAGTTTTGATACATGCCTCATGATGAAGGATTTTATTCTGTTATATGTACCATTCTTTTGTATGCCTCAGATGAAGGCTTTTTGAGGTAAAGTACCGATGTATATCCATTTCTGTTGATATAGATGTATATGACACACATGTATATAGAGGATTACTTTTTGGGCTCAGATACACATGTTTATGAGATGATGTACTTTATTGTTTTGTTTCCTGATGCATGTGACACGAGTGGGCATAATTCTATGACGTAAAATACCCTTTATCGAAATTACTCTATGTTGAATCTTATTACATGTTGCTTGTTTTGATTCAGCACTTATGGATGTGTTATGATGTTGTTTGATTTTGTACTTGCATGTATGTTATCTTGATGTTTGATGTATACATGTGTTGTGGATGTTAGATGATAGATCCTTAGATGATATCAAATTCATTTCTCATGTGTTACTGTAGATGTATATGGACAGGATGATATGATGATATTGGTGCGGGGGATATATTTTTTATCATGTGCAACCCCTCTTGCCCCCATTGGATGATACGATATGTGAATATTAGATTAACATACATGCATAATGTAAAACTTAGCATTTTTTTATATATGATGTATAGATGATGTTAGATGTGATTATATTGATGGTACTATGATGTACGATAACAAAATAATACACATGCAATAAACACAATCAAATGCTAAGAAAGAACACAATGAATTAACATAATACACCATGATTCACTAGCATGCAAAAACACACCTCAATATGCACAAGCAAGAATATATCTAATCTAAGCAAGAAAAGATGAATCCTAACAAAGTATTCCCAAGCAACAAACAACCCAAAAGTAAAAACATAAAACAACTATACAAGCAACAAGCAAAGCAAGAAACAAGACTATACAAGTAAATGTAAGCAAATGTTTTTGTAAAATTTGTTTTCACGCAACAATTTCCTATTGTTTTTGTGTTTTGAAACAATTTTATATTTTTGTGTGTTTTGAAACCATTTTCTATTGTTTAGGTTTTTTTAAAACAATTTTCTATTGTTTTTGGTGTTTTGAAACAATTTTCTATTGTTTTTGTGTTTTTTGACATTTTTGAATGTTTTTTACAGTTTTTTGATTAACAATTTTCTATTGTTTTTGTGTTTTTTTCTAATGGTTTTCTAGAGCTATGCACAGGTAACCAAGAAAGTGTGGATGCCCCTAGTGTTAGATGGGGAATATACAAGGGCAGAAGCCACACGCTTATGAACAAGAAGGTGAAGTCGTTGAATTGCCCCCAACGTAACATGGGAAATAATGAAAGACCATACCCCCTACATACAAATAGAAGAAGACAAAGTTGGATCAAGGATGGATAGGATGGGGCTCATAGGGAATCTTGAAGGCAGGACTAGGGCTAGGCCAAGTAAAACTACCCTCCATATGCAAGATGCTTGTGAACAACGAATCCTCCCAAGGCGCCGAAACTGGTTTTCACCCGAGGACTTATCCAAAGTGCCAAAATTGCGTGGTTTTCACTTGTGGATGACCTGTTTTCCTTTTTCTTTATCTCTTTTTGATGTTTTTGTATTTTTGATCATTTTACCATTTTTTTACTTTTTGGATTTTTTGTGCCATGTTTAAGCATAGAACCGCTTAAGATGCATGGCGTTCATGGGCTCACGTAGCTCATCACCATTGGGATGAGCAAGTTTGTATTCCCCTGTGTCATACTTGCTGACTATAACATAGGGTCCCAACCAATGTGGTTCGAACTTCCCTTTCTTTTCTCGTTCTACTCTTGTGTTGAACGGGTTCTCCTTCATGACTAAATCTCCAACCTCAAACTGACGAGGGATGATTCTCTTGTTGTAGTTTCTGGAGACTCTGTTATGATACACTTTCAGGTGATTAAGAGCGTGAATGCACCTCTCATATAGGAGCTCTAATTCAGCCAGTCTTGCTACCCGGTAATCCTCATCTTTATCCAAATAATCCCTGAGAGAGATTCTTAGGGAAGGAAGTTCGATTTCTAATGGGATGATGGATTATGTCCCAAATATTAGGGAATATGGTGTCGCACCCGTAGGAGTGCGAATGGATGTTATGTAAGCCCAAAGGGCTGGGTGGATTTGCAAGTGCCAATTACGACCTATTTTGCTGACCATCTTCTCCATTATCCTCACCAAAGTCTTGTTTGTGGCTTCGACTTGTCCATTACCTTGAGGGTAATATGGCGTGGACCATTTTAACCTGATTTGGAATCGTTGAAAAGACCTTTTACAATTTTTTTCTTAAATGACTTCCCATTATCTATAACGATGGCTGCGGGAATGCCATATCAACAAATGATATGATTCATGATAAATTTAGAAATTTGGGCTCCTGTTACATAGGTTAAAGGGACAACCTCCACCCATTTTGTAAAGTATTCCATAGCCATGATGATGTGTGTATGACCATCAGATGAGGTAGGAGTAAGTTTTCCTATCAAGTCAAGTCCCCACTTAGAGAATGGCCATGGGGTAGTGATAGGTTGCAATGGTTGCGATGGAGCATGGATGAAGTTTCCATACTTTTGGCAAAGTACACATTTCCTGACAAAATTGCAAAAATCGGTTTCCATAGTAGGCCAATAGTAGCCTACTCTCAACAATTTATTAGCTAAGACCATGTCATTTGTATGTGCTCCACACACCCCTTCATGCACTTCTTTAATTGCTTGGATTGACTCCATCACATCAAGACAACGTAACATATTCCCATCGTAGCCACGATGATAAAGTGTACCTCCTAAAAGGGTGTAACAAGCTATTTGGTGAATCAGGCTTTGCTTTTCAGAACGGGAGATATCGGGAGGGAACATGTTTTCCTTTAGATAGGTGAAGATGGGTTCATACCATGGGGAATTGGGACCAACAACATCACAAGCCAAAGAAGATTCTGGCATGTCATATGCGGGTTAGCACAAGTTTTCAACAAAGAACGGCATGTCATTATTCCCTGGTGGAATACGAAGCATAGAACCCACTGTTGCCATGGCATCCACCGATCTATTTTGTGCTCTTGGGATTTGTTCAAATGTAATGTGCACAAAGTACTCCTTTAGAGTTTTGACCAACTTTTTGTAAGGTATGAGCTTTTCATCCTTAACCTTGTATTCATCATTAACCTATTTGATAATTAATTGAGAATCACCCACAACCTTGACATGATGAATGTTCCACTTGATAGCTAGCTTCATCCCTGCAATAAGTGCCTCATACTCTGCAATATTGTTTATGCAAGGGAAGCCTAAGTGAAAATCCTATGGTATAGGATCACCAGAAGGAGTAATAAGGACTACCCCTGCACTTGAACCATGAAATGTAAAGGACCCGTCAAAATGTATCTGCCATACGATAGATTATTCAATGTAGAGCAAGGAGGCATCTGGTAGATCCAGATTTTAAAGGTTCAGTACCTTGCAAAGGTTCTTCTACTAGCTGGTCAGAAAGTACTTGTCCTTTAACCAACTTCTGATGTACAAATTCTATGTCAAAATCATTGAGTAGAATGATCCAATTAGTCATTCTTCCCATGAGGGTAGTTTTAGACAGTAAGTACTTGAGTGGGTCAACTTTGGATATCAGCTTGGTTTTGGTATTCAATAGATAATGGCGAAGTTTTTGAAAAGTAAAAACTACAGCCAAGCAAGCTTTTTCAATTTGTGGGTAGTTGAGCTCATAGGCGATGAGGGTGTGACTGAGATAATACACCACTTTTTCTTTATGACCAAGGTCGTATTGGGTGAGTAGCGCACCAATAAAAAATTACGTAGTAGATATATAGAGCAAGAGTGGTTCTCCAGGAGTGGGAGGCATGAGGACAGGCGAGATTAGCCAAGTATTGTTTAAGCAAAGCAAAGGCTTGTTGTTGCTCAGGTCCCCAGATGAAAGCGACATCTTTTTAAGCAAGTGGGTGAATGAGTGGCACTTATCTACAAGCTAGGAGATGAAGTAGTGAATGGCTTGAATTTTCCCCTGTAAGCTGCGCAGTTTCTTGATATTATTAGGTGGAGGCATTTCAGTAATAGCATACACTTTAGCAGGGTCTACCTCAATACCTCGTCTTGAAACAATGAAGCCCAACAATATTGTTGATAGCACACCAAAGACATACTTCTTTGGATTCATCTTGACCTTGTACTCTCGTAGGTGCTCAAAGATATGCCACAAAATGACGAGGTGATCCTCTCTTGTCTTAGACTTTCTGAGGATGTCATCCACATAGTCCTCCATGATATCATGAATCATATCATGAAAAATTACTGTCATTGGCCTCGATAGGTAGCTCCCGCATTTTGAGACCAAATGGCATTACACGATAAAAAAGGTACCCCAAGGAGTCGTGAAAGCCATTTTATGTTGATCTTCATACGCAATCTTGATTTGGTTATACCCGAAAAAGCCATCCATAAGAGATAGCATCTCATATCCTGCTATGGAATCCATAATCATATCAATGTTCGGTAGTGGAAAATCATCCTTGGGGCAAGCTTTATTAATATCTCTCGAAATATGTGCAAATTCGATACCAATAGACTTTTTTCCGAACATGGACTATGTTGGAGATCCATTCAGAATATTTAATGGGCCGAATGAATCCGGCCGCAAGTAATCTCTCTAATTCCTCTTTGACCAAGTGAGAGCCACCCTTGGATGCATCTTTCTAAGTTTACTGTTTGATAGGCTTAGCGTCTGCGTGTCAACTAGGTTATGCACGACCAAAGTTGGATCTAAGCTGGCATATCTTTGTAAGAACATGTGAACACGTCTATAAACTGTCGCAATAGCTTAGTGAATGTCTTCTGTTCTCTAACAGAGAGTGATGCTCCCAATTTTACTATCTTGGGATCTTCTTCTGTACCAATATTAACATCAATGGTTTCTTTGACTAGTAATTTTGATAAGTCCTCCATACACGTAGGATTGGGAGGAAGGTTGAGATATTCATCCAAGGATGTCTCCATGAGATTTTCATCCTTGGCGTGGTCACTTTGTTTATCCTTTGATTTTTTTACTTGTTTTTCGGCCAGTGCCTCAAAGAGGTTTTCAGCATGCACTTGGACTTTAATTTTTTCGAGGCTTTACGTTGGAACTTTTTCCCTCACTTTTCTTTAAGTTTTTCTAACCACGAAGCTCAACCTCCTCACCGAAGTAGGCATAGGTATCTAAGTCAATAAAGAAACCCTTCTTGTGATCTCCAATGGGAATTGTATCCCTTATGCCCATGAACTCTACGATAGCTTCATCATTCTCGAATAAATCTAGTGACATGTGACGTTGTTGGTCCCATTCAACAAGGGAAGGGTACACAAGGTCAAGGGTTGGTTCCATGGGCGTTATGGTTAGGACAACGTTGTTCATGAATAGGTTTGTGGAGGCCAGATCCTCATATTGGCTACAATGGGAATCTGTATCACTATCTAGATAGTTAGAGCTATCCTCATGTTCAGAACAAGTAGCGTCTTGATCATTGGGGTGTGCTCCATAAGGACGAATCCCAATGTTGTATCTTTCTATTTTGAAATGTGGAAGAGGCACTGGCTCTCTCTGTCCTTGTTCATTTCTACCACATCCTAGGCCCTTATAGCCCATGGAGTAAATCATTTTGCTAGATTTCTCATATTCCGGGGTTTGATAACAGGATGGTTGGGTATCCTCTGGGACCCAAGTTGTAGGTGGATCTAGCAATTTCTCCTCGGCTAGTAAGCCTCCAGGTAGGAATGACCCAATAGTGTGTTCATTTCTAGGTCTGTTGAAGTGATAGTTGGGTCAGCCTCTAGTCTTGGGTGACAATGAGAGGTCTGAAACCAAGAGCACTTGTTGTACATTGTATTCCTAACCATATTCAAGGATTTTCATCTCCCAGAATCAAAAGGATATGTTGATGTAGATGCCCCATGGGCACAAGAACTAAGAGAATCTGAATCCACCCAGGATTCCATGGCCTTAGATTGGAGAGGGATAGCTATATCAGCGGAGGGACATGCGTATGTGCCCTTTCGTGTAAAGCTATTGAGAGCTCTACAGTGAGCGAAGGGCTCTAAATCTCCTTGTATTTTAATGGTGTGTCCCTCATGCTTCAATTTAATGCATTGATGAAATGTCAATGTCGCGGCCTACATGACATGAATCCATGGTCGGCCTAGAAGCATATTATATGGAAGTTCCAAGCCCAGGACAGAAAATTTGTTTGATGGCAAGTGAGACCTACCTCCATGGGCAACGTTATTGTTCTGCTGACTCCCTTTCCATGTTGTCGTATGCGGTGATAGTGACAATATTGGAATCAAGGTCTCTGCCTTGGTATGTCCTAATAGTTTAACCAACTTGAGTGTGCAAATGTTCAACCCCAATCCGTTATCCACAAGCACCTGTTTGATATTCTTGTGGGTGACAACTACCTCAATATATAAAGGAAGATTATGTGTTGGATTCTCAGTAGGGATCTCCCTATGGTTGAAGGCAATATGTTCATTTGGTACGATATTTGCCACTGTGGCTTGAAGGTGTGCAGGATCGACCTCTAATGGCACTCCTGACCCTTGAAAAGTTTGGTACAGAATGTCTTTGTGAACATTGGATATCTTAAACGAGATCTAAGATTGAAATCTTAGCAAACATCTTCTCAAGTTGCTCTAAGAGGTTGTATTTACTAGTTTTGGGGTTGACGAAGAAGGTTCTGGAATCACGAGGCAGAGTGCGCCTTGTTACCATAGTGTAGTCCTTTCCCTTGATTCGAATCGTGTCAACATGGTCAGTAGGAGAGTGAATACATCTAATAAGCGAATCATAATGATTATTGTATTTTTCGGTGTACAAGTAATTCACTACTTTATAACCTTGGGATGACTCTCCCCGATCCGGCTTTGACTTTTCTAACTTACCATGGTTGGGGAATGGATCTTTATATATCCCCATATTCTCATTGGGTGTTTGCATTTTTCTTGGGTTATCCACCTCTATCTCCCCATTGTCAATGAGGTCTTGAATATAATGATGGAGTCGCAAACATTTGTCTGTCTTATGCCTCTTAACATGATGCATTTTACAATATTCGTGCTCCTTGTACCATGACGGATTTGGAGCATTGTTGTCAAATGGTTGTGTTGTAGGATATGTCATAATGTGGGCCGCATCTAATCGTTTTAGTATAATTGACAAAGGTTCATTAAGAGAGGTGAACGTTCTTCACTTTGGGGGTGGTTGAATTGGTCCTTTGGTCAGTTTAAAAGGTTGACCGGTTTGGACCATTTGTACACATTTGGAATCAGTGATCCCGTCTCCCACCACAATTTTTTTTTTGTTAAAGACCTTCGGCTTTTCCGTGGGTTTGACATTTTGATTATCTCTAGATTGGGTTTTGAGGGTTCTTTTGGCAATGAGTGCTTTCTCTATCTGAACCCCTTTTACGATGACCTCCTCAAAACATTTGGAGGTGGAATTGGACGTGGAAAGCTATATCCGGGTTTAGGTTGGGAACGAAAATACTAACCAGCTATTTTTTGGGGAAAGTGCAAGGGAAGCAACTAGCTATCCCTCTCCACCGTTGGAGGAAGCTGGCAAAAGTCTCATTAGGGCATTGTTTGGTGCCACATAAATATGACATGGTGACATCACTTTCTATGTTGTACGAGAAGTGACGCACAAACCTTTTTCTAATTACAGCGAGGTAAAAATTGATCCTCGTGGTAAGCATGTAAACCATTCCAGGGCTTGACCTCTAAGACTCTTGGGGAAAAGTCTGATGAGATAATTTTCACTATAAGACACCTCTTGACATGCCATATAGAAATATTTGACATGATCCCATGGATCTCCTTTCCCTTTATATTTTTCAAATTTTGGCATATCAAATTTCTTAGGAAAGGGTTGAAGGGTCATTGTCTTGTCAAAAGGATAGGGGCATAATTCTTCGTATTGATACTTTCTAATGCTCCCTATATTTCTCTCTTGTAGGCTCATGAGTGTCACTTTCATAGACTGTACCTCTTGTGTGAGCAATTGTTCTCTAGTGGGAGAAGCGGGGATGTATACGCGATGATACCTTGTATCTTCTTCTCCTTGGTTTTCTCTATGGAGTTCATTGATCTTAACCTTAGGCTTCGACTTTTGAACGTTTTTGTTTGCTTCCTTCTATACATGGGAGGTTAGCAAAGCTAATTGTCAGCTTAGGTTACTAATCTATTGTTGAATTGTGGTTTCTTCTTCTAAAGGTTCTTCCTCCTCGTATTGTGGAGGTTCTTCACCCATCTCATGTTCATCTTGTTTCTACATGGCACTTTGATAAAGGGTATTCTATGCCCCACCACTTTATCATTCCCTGTGTTGGAGGTAGAAGCATGTCCATGCGTCAAAATATCCTCCATATTGATAAGGGTCATTCTTCTTGATAGCATTATTCGCAGTGGGATTGTTTCATTCTTAGTGGGCAATTTAGCCCCTAATTCTACAACCCATGCTAGCACCCTATCTTTATTTATGAAAATAAACTTGTCTAATAAAGTGGGATCAAAGTCGAATTCTACACGTGGAGATTCCATTTCATTACCACTACGATCTACCATATCTTCTGTTTCTTTTTCCGTAGAAAATAGGGGTCCTAGATCATTTCCAATGAAGGGGTTTGACCCTTGTCGGTTAGAGGCTTCCCAAGCTTACGCTTTTTGTTCCTCATATGTCTGTTTCTTGAGTCCTAATCATGTTTTAGGAGCCATGTTTTTGTGATAGTTTCACTAGGGTAAGTTGTAAATGTGTTCAAAACTTTGTGACCACCCCTAAGTGAAATTCAAGATGTATCGTCAAGAATATGAATGAAAAACAATGCGAGAATACCAATGTGATAGAGTGATAAATCACTAGTGACACAAACATTTGGTATCAACATCTATCCAATTAAATACTTCCTAGACTATGTCTCAAAGAGCAATTTCATGTCGTAAGATAATTAACGAGATGTTCTTACTTATGCTAAGTTCACAAGAATGAACAAAACGTAAGTAAATA
The DNA here is from genome assembly GCA_018340775.1 of Taxus wallichiana var. yunnanensis. Classification (NCBI taxonomy): domain Eukaryota; kingdom Viridiplantae; phylum Streptophyta; class Pinopsida; order Cupressales; family Taxaceae; genus Taxus; species Taxus wallichiana. The sequence goes on from CM031242.1 coordinate 790,331,320, forward strand.
CAAAAAGTCAATGTGACCTCCTAACAAGATATACTAGGAGCGAGCTCAAACTTAATTAAGACCTATATCTCAAAAAGTGCCAATTACAATTTGTGAATGACACAACAATATCACCAAGATATGTTAACCAAACTTTGTGAGAAAGTAAGGTATTGATATCAAGGTGCTATTGATATAACATGCACAAATGGTAACACCCAACACTCTTCAAAATTGAGGTAATAATAGAATCAAACTAAAGAGCTCAAAGTATAGCTAGGAATAGTTAAAAATGTGTGCAACATAACCTTACAATATAGATATTTATGTCGAGTTTACAAGAAACAAGACGTAAATATCAAAATTGTAGTGATACGATACAAACAAGTTAACCCTTCTAAGGAAGTTCAAGATGATGAACCACACCTAACTACAATGACAATCTTGACATGGGTATCAAGATCACAATGGCCACCAATGATGTGAATACGCCTTTGCACACTTTAGACATTTAACTTACCCAGCCGCAAACATGGATGGGCGTAAAGACATAAAAGTGACAGAAACAATCGATTGGTAACACAAAGGTAGTCACTCTCTTTCTGATCAACAAAGTGTCAAAAGAATGTGAAGGAAGCAAATCAAAAATGGGATGAAAAATTTTGGCTTCACTTTGGTAGAGTTTCACCTTGCCCTAAGGCAAGTAAAAACTAAGCGAAAGTAATGCATCACACATTTCGTAATAAAAATATGGTTCACAACTCAACACTATTTTAGAATGGTCAAAGTGGGCTCTGGCCAAAGTATAGTTTCCTAGGTGGTTCTCTCGTCCTAGGTGTTACAAAGATTATCCATGAGTGGCACGATTTACCCAAAAAGTCACACTTTGAATAGTTTGGGAGTATCTCAACTTTTTCCCCTTCAAGCACAGTGGGCAGTAAATGCATCCATCGTGTACTTAAAAGGGTCGCGTAGGGACAACTTGTAACTCTATCTCACAAAGGAATCACTAGTTAGATAGGTAGTGCGAGCACTTCCCGTTTCGTCCACAAGGTTCCCTCTTGTGTGGACTACTTTAGGGTTCCTGGAACCACCCCCATTGTTGTAGCTTAAGGCGTTATGCCAAAGGGGTTATGTTCTAGTTGAGCGGAGAGGGACGTACCCTTTTCAAACCCATGTCTGATGTTTTGAATATGTTGTTTGTTTTATCTTTTTAACTAGGCGTGGTTTGCTCAAACACTTTGTTTGGCAACCCGTATAACAACCCCAGATTAGTAGTTTTTGACTTTTGTTTTGATTCCTCCGTTCTTTGACAAGCAATGGCATTTTGGTCATGTATGACAATTTTTAGTAGTTTTCCATCAAAAGAGAAGGCACCATTTCTAATTCTCCAGATCGTCCAAGGATGCAAGAGAAGAGCATACGTGATGTCTTCAAAATCCAAAAAGATATCAAATGAAAAAACACTTTAATTCAACTACGCCAAGTTAACCAATTCCAACTCAAATATTCCTAACAACCTCAAAGCATCAAAAGGACTTAAGAATCATTTTTGATTCCCAAGATCGCCCCAAGGGACATGAGGGAAGAGCATACGCGATCTTATTCCTATAAGTAAACAATGCAAAAATCTATCTAATCAAGTACAAACATGTAAAAACAACCTGTAAAAATAAGTGTATTATTAGATAAAACCTGTAAGCATGTTAGAACCTCAACACATTAATTTCAAAAAATAAGAAAGGACACATGTGCCCTTTTTGATTTCTGCGCGAGTTAGGGCATATACGCCACTCTGTGTTTTTCGAATTACAGTGCACTTGCGCCACTCAAGAGGCGTGTGCGCCATGAAATCAATGCATGCGCTACTCTGTATGATTTTTTTCTTACCATGCACCTACGCCACCAGAGAGGCATGTGTGCCAAAAACAACGTATGTGCCACCTTCGAGAAAAACAGACGGAAAAATAGACAGAACACTTGTGCTACCGGAAAAATGTGTACGCCCTTTGGAAAAGCATGTGCGCTACTGGAAAACGTGTGCGCCATCGCTTTTTCTGAAAATTCCCATTCGCGAGAACATCCGCGTCCAAAAATGTGTCTATGCCACTAAAACAGCGTGTGCGCTCTAGTTAGGGTGCATTAGACGATCGGCGAGTTTTAGAATACGGTGGAGGTACAGATACAAAACGACATCCGCGCCCGAGTTAGTGCATCTATGCACTAGTTAGGGTCTCAGTGTCTTTGGGGTTAGCATGCATGCGCCAAGTGTCGGTAAATAGAGAACCAGTTTTGACAAAGGCACCCGCACCAAAAAAATGTGCCTGCGCTCCTAAAAATGTGCCTGCGCCACACTTGCAACCAAAATACGGCAAAAAACACAAGAAAACTCACAATATCTCAATTTTTGACAAGTTAGCTTAAGAATAGCAATAACCCATTAAAATGATGGCTATGAACAAGAAGTTACACATATCAAATTAGCAAAAATTCCAAGAAAATGGACATTAATTACTACATGTGCATATCAAAAGTTAGCCAAAACAATGAAACTTAAACTAAAATGCCATGGGACTAAGTGTCCCACTAGGCGTGCCAAATGTGTGCATGTGTACTTTGCTTAAGCTAAATTAAATGAAGTAAGAACTACCACCTAAAAATAGTTCTACAATCTAGCTAAGACAAAGCCTAAGCACCATCAAGATAAAGAGCTAAACAAGATCTAAACTAACATCATAACTTTGAAAACATAAGATCAAAACTAGCATGCTATTTAAAATCTCTACTCTCCTAGATTACCAACAAGAATGAATGGACCTATTTAGCTCCAATGGCAATCAAAAATTGCTTCTTTGATCCTTAAAGAATACAAGAATAGGAAGCTTAGCTCTTAACGATGTTGACCTCTCAAGAAGACAAAATTCAAGCTCTTAGTCTCTTTGCTTTATATGCCTTACATTTGTTGTCTTAAGAAGTTTAGGTGTAGGTATAAAGGTAGAAGGAGGGCTCTTTATATAGCCCAATGGATAAAGGAAACACTTCATCCATTTGCAAGTAGGATAAAAGTAAAACATGATTAGGAGTGGATAAGGTTGCTTTATCAAAGATAACCTCACTTTAGAAGGATTTAATTTATGCTTAGCAAGTCATGGGAGTTGGGGTGCTTTAATTAATCAAAGGTGATTAATCAATAGGTGGATGTAAGCTTATAGAAGATAATTAGAGGAATATTAATACGATTTAGGCTATTAGAAGGGGATTAAATCAATTAAATATTGATTTATTGGTTGAATGAAGTGAAAGGCTAATTAATTAATAATAATTAATTAGTCTAGATATAAGGGTGATTAATTAACGGAAGGTCGTTGATCGGGTAATTAGCTTTGGATAGGTGAATTAATCAATTAGCATATTGTAATTAATTAACGACAATAAGAGGGAATATGAGCGATTTTGACGATATGTCGTCAATTTGTGAGAAAGGAGATAATTAGCGCAATTAAAGTATTTAAATTGCTTGGGCATAATTATGGGTGTCTACAGTTGTAGGCAAAATCAGCATCTTAAAGAAAGGTAAAGAACATGTTTTCGATATTTTGGCTTAAATATTGTGCTAACAATTGATATTTGTTGAGTTTTTATGTCATCTCAGTGAATGTTGGAGAATAATAATTCTAACTTTGTGTACATTATTTTTCTCTCTATTTCACAAATATAATTTTTCTCACCTCTTCAATTTTAAACTATGTCCTTCCATTTATGATTGGATGATGCCATTGATGTTTTTTCTCCTTCGTGGTGTATGTTATCCAATTTTACACACATGGAAAAATTGGACAACAAGGTCCTATTATGCTCTAAGACCGAAAAAAGGTCTTCACGGAAAAACTTTGGGCATATAGGCAAAATTCTTTGATTTAGGGACATTTGCAATTTTGTTCTAGTTTCATAATCATTTTAGGTTGTTCTCTCCTTTCTTAGTCTTTGTAAGCTTGGTTTGAGCTCATTGCTTGTACATACTTACTGTGCTAGGAATTGAAATGGACACTTAAGGATTTTGGGATATAGAACTATGAAATGTGCAAATTCTCATAAAAATTGGCTCTTCATATGGGATATTGGAAAGATAGCTCTAGTTATGCAAGAGTGTCTCGGCGGTGAGCCTTGGAATGGCTCGCTAGGAGAAGAATAGCTCGGTAAACACATGAAATAAACAAGCATAAAGGTAGAGGTGCAACGAGAGAATAGCTCAACATGATGGTAAGGCAATGGCTCAAGCCGAACGGGTTTCTCAAGAGCTCGGAGTGTTAACGCCGAGTCAAGCTCATTGAGTTAGCTCGCCAGAGGATGGATTAGTCAATGCAACCAAAAAGCCAAAAGTTGAGCTCACTTGATTGACCTTACCGAGTTGTTGACGTGAGGATGTTGGTGTATCAAGTCATGTTGAAAACCGAATAGTGGGAGAATCTGAAGGGAAGCCCAAGTCAGGATTTTTTTGGTCTTTTTCCATCCAAGTGGGTAAAATGGTGCTTAAATCCTGTGCACTAGCATCACCATGGGGATCTCGGGATTGGAGGCCAACATGCCAAGTTAGTGTGTTGGTAAATTGGATCCAAAAGTTTGGAGACCCCACCTTAGACATGAGGGTTTTTGGTATGAAAGTCATGCCAACCTTGGCTTGGCAAGAAAACATTCGGGCTCCCAAGCTGAAATAGGCATCATGAGAAAACCATCAAGGAAAATGTGGAGTTAATCTCTGATTTGGCCACATCATGGGTCAACGCATTTAGTGATTACACGTAGAACGGTGGCTGAGTTATTATCTGATATTCTTGGTTCGTTTAATCCTGATAACGTGGAAATATGGTGTGGTGGAACACGACCCAATCAATTCGTTAACATGGAGAGATAATTGCTCACACAGGCAAGTCATCCGGTTAATGCGAGGGATCAAAATTCCTCAAATATGGCCGAGATGAGCTGAGCTTGGGATGAGCTTAGGAGATGACAATTCCGAGTTAGTCTAGAGGTTGACCCAGTTTGTAATGCAAAATCCAAATCACCCCATCAAGTTGCACCATCGAGCTCGACCTGGTTAAAGTTGACATGGAAGACAAGCTCAAATCATGGCTGGCAAATGGGCTTGGTGAGAGAAGTTCAAGGTAAATCCAAGTTGGGGTTTTAGAGATGGAAAACCAACAGAAGAATTCCACACATGGGAGAAGTTTGTTCTTTCTGCCAAGTAGAGATTTGAAGATGACAAGCCAATGAAAAATTTCCACATATGGGAGGAGTCCGAGTTGATTGCCGATTCACCAGGTGAGTCACTAGGTGAGTTAAAACATGTTAGATTAATTGGGCAGTTGTGGACAAGACATTGAGTCATTCACCAAGCTATGTGGAAGGTTGTTGGTGAGACTGAGAAACACAACAATGGTTGGAGATAGTGATGCATCGTTGTGACAAGGCTCACGTTAAGGGTCAAATGTTGTAGGAAATGGTGAAATATCTGCTCGTGGTACAATGAGATTGCAAGGAGGACTAATCCATCAGTCAGAACATGATCATGATGCTTGAAGGTTTGTTTGATGGAATGATTCAGATGGTGGTTCGATGCATCACCAAGGATGAGCTCGAGTGCAAGCCGACCTTAAAGGATATAGACTCGACATTGATGTTCACAACATTGGAGGAGCTCGTGGACGAGCCGAGGCACTAGCTGAGCTCACGGAAAAGGTGACGGGGTCGAAACAAGAGGCGAGCGTTTCAAATGGCATAGAGATAGCTCGACGCGATAAAAACGAGTCGGTGCACGAATTTGGTACATGGAATTCAACTCGACATAAGCCCACAAAAGAGTGAATTTGGCAACGAGTCAAAGTTGGCGTACTTGTAAAGCGTTGGGAGCTCAGGCTTCAAGAAAACCACCTACAGGAGCCGGTATGATGCATGATGAACATGAAGACGAGCTCAACTCAAAGGAAGAGGCGAGACACAAGGTCGAGTTAGAATGGAGATAACTTTGTGTGTATGGATAAGTCGTCTGGAGACAAGCCGAGCCAAGTCGATTTAGAGAATGGAACGATGTGTGGAGTTGATCGGAAATGGGCTCTTGAGAAAACTCAAAATGCCGAGCTATGTCAACAGTTGGAAAATTTTGGAGCAAGTTGCTCAGACGTAATGAGTTCAAGCCGAAAATGCTCGACCGACAAGCTTATGGTGAAGGCCAAGTTGGCCCGAGTTAGAAGGAGACATGAGGAAATGTCTCAGACTCTTGTAGGGAGTCGTTGGGGGCTAAGTTGTTTATGATGGCTCGAAAGCTTCATCCAAAAGAGCTCGATTGGCAGGGTACGGAAATACTCGGCGTGGGGTTCAAGATCGAGCTCAACACCGAGTTGGAGGATTTTAAACTCGTCGCGTCAGCATGGTTAAAGCAATATATAACACGATTTTTATAGAGCAAGAAGAGCTCGAATCAGCAAGCCGAGTTAAGACCGAGCTAGAGTTGCACGATTTCAGAGGAGCTCGTGATCAACAGAAGTGGAATGCAAGAGAGCTCGTCGACCAACTCGGTGAGTTGGTAGGCGATCCAACCACCGAGTTATTCCATTTTGGCAATGCGGAGCCCTTCAAATGCAAACCGACCCTTTAGGGGTCCTACTTAAAACTTAATTAAATTAATTTTTTTACTAAAATATTTTAATAAAATGATATTTTTATTATTATTAAAATATTATATTTAAATATTATTTTAATTAGATAAATGGATAAGTCAAACCTTGCATTAGTGAGACATGATGGAATTTTCCTAAGTGGTGCAACCAATGCTGTAATTAATATAGGCCATCACATGCCTTCATTTTAGGCAAAAAATTATGATTTCTCCCCTCTTCTCTCACAAATATTTTCTATAATTGTAAGTTGAAAGCTCATTCTAAGGGAGTTACAAGAGTTAGACGTGTGACACAAGTTGGAAAATTTAGACAAGAGATGTTGCACATTCTTTCAAGAATCCTCTCTCTTTTGCAAGTTATCTTCGTGGATTGGGGAACTTTCAAACCTATCTTCCAAGACGTAATGAAAACTATTGCCTCTTCTGAATGTAATGATGCATTGTGCATGTTGATGAAGTAATAAAAGTGTATGTTTTGTGACTACTATCAGTCCTTTCATCATTCTATATACTTCTTTGTGCCTTTCTCATGCTTGCAGGTACACTGTGCAAGTTCAATTTTCCATTGTAGGTTCTTGGAGTTTTGTGCTTATCAAGTGGTGGAGTTCTGCATGCAGTTGAGTTATGGTGCTTGTTCACCCTTCTCGGGTTGATAATTCTTCATTGGAAGGCCGAAAGATTGTTTGTCTGATTGAGTTTAACAAAGGGAACGCATGCTTCTTAGTCCATGGTATTTTGTTTACCCTCTCTAAGTTGCAGTAGGTGAAGTTGGCTTGTGGTGCATAACACCCTTTTCAAATCAACCCTTCTCAAAGTCTAAAGAACACCCTTTATTTGGTGCATCACCATCCCTAGTATAGTTTTATTTCTTGTAATTATCTTTCCCAAAACTCATGGAAATGTTAGCATAGGTCTAATTAGTTGTTTTATTGCACTAGAAGTAGTGTTGTGTTGTGTTTAGGAAGAGGAATCCGACCTTCTCCGAAGGTTCACCTCGAGCCCAAGTCCCACACTTGAGAGGTGATCCAATGTTATCCAATCACACCGAATGCTTTATTCATCACTTCGTTATTCGAAGGGTGTAGTGAGTTAGCGATAACAATGTATTTAATGTTGTGATATTCAAACTTTGTGTTGGTTATCAAGGTACGTGAATTTTGTGCCATATCTACACAAATTTAGGGGTGATAAATACTTTGTGCTCTTTAGTTTTCCATTCATCATTGTATTTTTCCCTTCATGTGAGATAGAGAGGTTTTTGTTTTTGTTTATGTTTGAGGTAATGTCAACGGTTCTATGTGTTTATTTTGTTGTAGATTTCTTGTCTACTCTGTCTTCTTTCTCTTTCTATGCCCTTCCCAATTTTGTTTCCCTTTTGTGCACCCCAATCATACGAGGGAACTACCCCTCTCAAATGAAGAGGAACATAGTCCTATCGATAGGTGGCCTTCCCTAAATATTACAAATTTTAATGAAGAACATATACACCGACATAAAATATAACCAATAGTTTGTGGCGAATTTGCTGCGGAATGAATTTCTGTCACATTTTTTCTCACATCAAGGGACCTCCCTTGGAACGGAGGCTGTAGATGTGCGTGTATTTGGTACCTGATGGTTGGAATACTGCGAGAAAATACAATCTACCAAGATTCCAGTGAGTGACATTGACAGGTGGAGAATAATAATTGTAACTTTGAAAAAAGATTTGTATGGGTTATCCTTGCCCTGGGTAATGGGTGTATAACTTCTGAAGTGTGAGCCGAATGGAGAGGCTATGGATATTAGTTTGGGCTTGCTTATGGTTGGAAATGCAAGTGAAAAATAAATTGAAATGATTTTATATTCACTCATACTCAAAATAAGAATATGATCAAAGGTATTAACCTTGGAACGAACACTAACTGTCTATGGATGGAAAGAAGAAACTGAAAACTATTTTGTGGTGTTATAAAGTCTTGGTGAGCCCGCTAAGTCTAAGTAATTCTTTCTCAAAGTGTAAACGATAAAAGTTGGAAAGGAAAAACATTAGAAGTGTGGGTGTTGGTTATTGCATATGAATTGTTTGACAAAATGCCTCAATAGAATGTGGTCTCAAGGATTGTGGATTTGTAAAATTAATGTGTTTGTCCAGTTTATTGATTACTCGAAATGTAATATTTTATAGTACCGATGAAGAGCTATGCCCTGAGTTCCATTGAAGATGAAACATGGGAAAAATAATATCCATTATTTAATCAAGAAGAGGATATCGGCATATCAAGGGGGTGTATCAGACTGAAAAATAAATACAAAATACTCTTCTATATATGATATGTTATTATAATATCTAAAGTCAAGTTGTGCATATTTTGTCGGTGTCTATAATAAGAGGCAGAGAGAACAAGAAGGTGTCAGCAATAGAGAAAAATAAGGCACCAAGCCCAAGGTTGGAAGTGATGCTGAAGTAGCAGATATTTTTAATGGGAGGAGCAAAAGCTAGTAAAACAGATGTGCAAAAGCCGAAGGAGGGGAAAAGAAAGTTTAAATTAGAGCTCCTTCTCATGGAATTCCAACATGCAAATGGATAATCACTAACGATGCTTTTCCGAAGGACAATGACAGACTTGAAATTTATGGAGTGAAGTTGCATCTACAGACACAGTGGAAAACTATTCATAAAAGAGCAGAATGTGTTGATTTTACTTCTGCCATGCAAATTCAATTATTTTCTCTATATAACAATTATCAAGATATATTTCATTTAAATAAAAATGCTTTTATGGAAGAAAGCCAAGATGATGATTTGAGTGTAAGAGATGCCTATCTTTTACATCTTCTTGATCATGTCCATAAAACAAGAGACCTTGTTACAAAAAATAATGCAAGATTGAGTCAACAATCAGTTAATGTGATAAAATAATAAATGATTTTGAGCCACCTCGAGATCAAGGAGTTACTCTTGCAAATTCAATACTGAATTTAAAGATAGACTTTTCGATGATTTTAGTGCGGAAGAGGATGATGAAAATGAAGGTCTAGAAGATATACAAATATATGAAGTACTAAAACAAGAAATACAAGATGTAATTATTTAATTCGTTTGAAAAATCATAATTTGTAAATTTTTGTGTAACCCAAGTTGAGTCAACTTGAAGATAGGAAACATGTTAAGCTAAAAGTGGTTATTTAATTACTCTTGAAACATATGCCTATAAAAAGGCTAGAAATGTAATTGTAAAGGGATTCTCTATGTCTCTCTTTTTATCTATGAAAGTTGAGAGTAATAATTGTAACTTTATGTACAATATTTTTCTCCATATTTCATGAATACAATGTTTTTCTCGGTGTAGTATTAATGATCTTCAATTTTAAACTAGTCATCCATATCTATTTATTATTGGATGATGTCATTGATTTTGTTTCTCCTTCATGGTGTATTCGATGTTATAATATTCGAGACTTTGTGTCGGTTGTCAAGGTACGTGGACTTTGTGCCATATCTACACATTTTAGAGGTGATAAGGACTTTGTGGTTTTTAGCTTTGCATTCATCATTGTATTCTACTCTTCATGCAAGATAGATAGGTTTTTGTTTTGTGTTTATGTTTGAGGTAATCTCGGTAGTTCTATGTGTTTATTTTGATGTAGATTTCTCATCTCATTTGTGTTTTTTTTCTTTCTATATCCTTCCCAATCTTGTTTCCCTTTTGTGCTTTCTAGTTAAAAGCTCCAAAAATAAAAACTCCCATCATACGAGGGAACTTCCCCTCTCAAACATAGAGGAACGTCACCCTATTGATAGGTGGCCTTCCTTAACTGTGACAAATTTTATATCACCTCGATTGGGTAGATCAAGAATATACAACAATATAAAATCCAATAAATAGGTATAAAATCACAAAATGGTTTTGTACACATATGACATTCCATACCTATTAAATTTTACACCCAAAATTCAGAGACAAAGTACTTGTTGGTCGTTTCCATCTTCAACATTCATGCAACACTTTGATATCATCATACCAAGTCTGTAAACAATTAAATATATCCTCTTTCATGTGTTTTAAACTTCTTAGCAAACCATTTATAATATTTTATCTTGTAAATTTCTAATAATAGTATATTTTAATCTATATTTTAATGTTTATTAATTAATCTAAATATATGAACCTATTGCTAATTCTTCATCTAAAAGATATAAACAAGAAATATAACACTCATATTTATTTTGGATTAAATTAACCCCATTGTGTATTGTAAAAGTGTTTTTGAAACCGTGAAAACATAGAACAATGATGCTCATGCTTATTCCTGTTGTGGCGATGTGAAAATATGAATGCATGCCAATAAAAAATGTGTAATTGATGTTGTATTAAAACCATCATTATGCCCATGTATGCATATCGAAATGTAGTGGAATTTGTAATAAACTTGTTTATTCTATCCTTGAACTTGTACTAAAGACCTTTGAAAACTTGTTTATTCTAGAAAATTTTGATTTTGGATGTCAAAATTTTCCCGGGACAATATTGTTCACTATGAAAATAATGTTTGATGGTTGTTTCCTTTGTTGGATTGTTTTTTCCAGATCAAGTTTTGTAAATGACTTTTTATCTATTCTTATACCTATGTCCCTATAAACTATCCCATTGTATTCTATAATCTATAATATGTATATGTTCTTGAATTACATTGATATTTTGTGATAACTTATTGAATTTCCCATATTTTGAAGTGAGTAAGATAGTCTATAACTATTTCAACTTAAAATAATTGAAGTGTCTACATATCAGATATAACATATAATCATTATTGGAACACATAGAACTTAACTATAAGCGGAAATTGTGTACAGAACCTTTCCTTGCACAAGAAAGTGCATTATAGAGATCATGGTACAAAAATATAGCACATATAATAAACATGTAAGTGTACAAGCATAAAAATGCATAATCATATAAGTACAATAATTAATGTCACTCATAAAGTTATAAATGGGGCCAAGTTCTACATCTGAGGACACAATAATAGTGTCACACACACACATCTTGCAGCATGGCGCAGCACACACACACACACACACACACACACGCACACGCACACACGCACGCACACGCACACACGCGCACGCACGCACGCGCACACGCACGCACACACACGCACGCACACACGCACGCACACGCATACACGCACATGCACACGCACACACACACATGCGCACGCGCACGCACACACGCACGCACACACACACACGCACGCACACACACACAGGAAAATGACATCATAACCAATGGACAAAACAATGTCACACTCACACCTATAGACGTTCAAGGTCCACACACAAGATAACAAAATTAGAAATCTAATGTATAATGGTCATAACCAATAGGCACATAAAATAATATATACTAGTCTTATACAATACACATGTACTAGTCCTATATATATATAGGACTAGTACATGTCAATGCATATAATATAAGAATAATTAGGATGTGAAAGAACACTATGTAAAACATGAAACAATAACACACAATAATGTAAAAGATGCCATGAGATCGGTAAGGCCACTAGGAAAAGCCTAATTCTAATACCTATAATCACATAACATCTTATGTATCATGCATCATTCTCGCATACCTTGTGAACCACAAGTGTATAGAATAAAGAAGATTATATCTATCAAACCATGTTAAAAATAATACATATAAAGTAGAGAATGATTAAATCACATCATGCTTAGGTCCCGATTTCATATTTTGGGAATATTCGAATGCTTTTGTATGTCTATAACATATGATTTTTTTGCATTTTCCCACTTAGATAACATCTTGGATAGGAAGGTGAACTATGAGGTTAAAAGGGGTCATCATGTTCAAAAGTGAAATGGGAAGCTCATGGAGTAAGTTGAGGATCATCCTATCCTTACTCATCATTATGTTCAAATCTCTCCAAGAAAAAAATTCGAATGAGCTAATGAAACTATCAAGGTACTCAGGACCATCATGTGTGAAGGCTATGAGAAACCTTTGAGCAGGAGGTGCATGAGAATCTTAAATTTGATTCCATTCAAGGAGGATCGTGGAGCTAGGAAGGGAAAGTAGGTGATTTCCATGTGAAGTACCATGTTTATAAGAATGAGAAATAATCTCAGTTTCACTTGATGTTGTTCATTTCATAGTGTTCTTAAACACTCATTCAACACCTTTTAGTGAGATCACACATCAAACAAAGGATCACATTGCGGTCACCTCATTTCAACTCAATAGATGGCCATAGGATAAGAATCTCATTCAGAACAATCCTTCCACCCGCATGATGCAATCCTCTTCCAATAGGTGATAGATAATCATGAACTTTAGATTTGAACATCATAGAATTTATTCTTGGTCACCGAGGTGAATTGTGAAGGCCTCTATGAGTAAGGAAGTGATACTCAAATCCTAAATCCCTCCTTGTAATTAGAATATATAATCATATTCCTATCACAATGTAGATCTCATAACAAAGTGTTTCGAACACTTATTCGATGTCTGGAATGTTTTCATGTCTTACGAAAGAAGGAGATTGTGATCATAGTGCTTCAATTCAGCAAGCTCTTCATCAACAAAGGCTTCATCTTCATCAAATTGGTCAACCCTTCTCTCTCTCTCTCTTCCTTCTTCTCTCTCCATATTCTAATTCTTCATTAAGAATGTAATTTTTCCCTATTTTGTCTTATTCACTTAAGTGACCTTCAATTTAACATTGTAAGAGTCCTTTTTCATCAATAAAAAAAAGAATCATTTTCATTTCCTAGGAATATGGAAGGTCACAAGTGATGAGGAAAGGTGAAAATTCATGTGGGGGAGATGAAAGGATAGTTTGTAATGTTATAAATTGGAATGGCTTCTCCATTCCAAAAGGGTTAACAATTGTTGATTGTTGTATGTTGTTGAGCTTTGTATCACCACTACATCAAGAAATGAAAGCTATATTTCCTCTATTTTCTTTTCTTATGTTCCTCTACTCTCTCTCTACTTCCCAACTTCTGAAGCATGACCTAATCTTATATAACCAAGTGGTAAAATTTTTCCTTGATTGATGGATCTGCTAAACTTTGTGTCTCCAGTTTATTAGTCTTGTTGATTGCTTACATTTTTATGTTCTTCTAATTGAATGTGGACATACTCTAGTTGATGTATGTGAATTTTGTAAGCCTACTCACAACATTAACCCTCTCTCTCCTTATTTTCCTAATCCCCTTTACCTCTCTTCACAACAAATTCCTCCTTGTACATTGTACAAGCACTTTTCCACAGGTTTAGTGGAGTATTCTTGTGTGATCCCCAACCTAACGACCACCCCACAACTTTAGTTAGTTTACATTCAATAATGGGATCCTCCCCATACATAAGAAGGAGGGGCTTAGCCCCGTGACCATTGGTGAAAACCAATAATTTACACAACAACAAATTATTTCACCAACAGATCCTAAACCACAAGCCAAAACCAAAATGAATGTTTAACTTTTGGCAATTCTCCCAAGCTATAAAATAGCCAACTAGGCTCATAAATGTGTGGCATTAAGTGACCAAACGAGCATCTAGAGTTGGTTTAAGGGTTGATGTGACACTCCATGGCAATAGTGAACACTGTTAAATGTTGGCATTTCCTCTATGGGAGTTGGGAAGTTGTTTTGCACTTCATTTTAAAATGTATTTCATTAGCTTTTGCAAGGGTGTTTAAACCAAAATTTTGTGTTTGACTTATAAATGGTGGTGATGTTTTTCCAATTTTTATCACATAAGATTTCAATTAGTTTCAACCCATTCCGTGAGTATGGTACATATTCTCAAGAAGGCATTATAGTTATTAAATTTCAATTGATTGGGCACGAAGATTGGTTTTGATTAGATAATTACACCCAACATTAGATTTTGATTTAATGAAAACATGAAGGGAAAAATATTAAAACAAGAACAATTATAGAAGAGGAAGCAACCCATGCCTATGAGTAATCAAAGCGGGGTATGAGGGTGGTATGGGATGTTCTACATGCATTCTATGATACCACATTTCACTAAGGCATATTTTCAAACAGTTCTCATGCCTTCAGTATGTTTCCACATTTTGTACTTCTAATAAATATCCACTTTTAATCATTCTTTAAAAGTCCATACCCTAATTCAAAGCTCCAAGTTTGGCACAAACTAACAAGATGTTATAGAATATTTTCAAGTTTGGATTTACACCTTCCAATTACATTTTCCTAACATTTTCTAAGTTCTCTTCACCAAGTCCATTTTATGCATATCTAGATATTTTTGTATTCTATGAAATCACATCCGGTTGAGGAATTTTTTCAAACAAGTCATGTTCTGTGTATGTTTCCATATTTTTAAAACATATCTATCAAGGTAATGAATAACTACATCATCCAACAAAAATTTGCTTTCCTTCATTCTTTGATGGATTTCTATACCATGTTCCAAAGCTCCAATTTTGGAACAAACTGGGAGAATGAAAACAAAGGTTGGGCATATTCCCTCACATTGGCTGAATGCATTTTCTTGAAAGCTTATAAGGCATTTTGAACAAACCCATTTTGAGCATATCCTGCAACCATTTTCATCCCTTATGCTACATTTCTTTCAGGCATGTATTTGAACCATCACATGCCAAGTGCATGCTTCAACATTTGAATAAATACTTACCATCACACATGCAACTACAACATGTAACATACATCATGTCCCTTCCCATCATTATTTTTGTATTTCCATGCCATGTCTCAAAGCTCCTATTTTAACATAAGTTGTAAGTATGCCAACAAAGGTTAAGATGGTCATGTGGACATTCATTGGTTGCATTTGGTGAAGCAACCACAATGCTTCATGAGGATTTTTCAAATACTCACTAATCAATCTCCTTTACAATGATAACAGAGATAACAAGATAGAAATATTATTACAAGTGCTTTTGATTTGTCATCAAGGGTGAATTGATTTGATTATCAATGAGCTGGGAGGAAGGCGTCTGAAGCATTATAGATGGAGTTTTTTACCTTCAACAACATTTTCATAAGGGTTTCTATGACCATTTAAACAAATCATTCGGTTCATAAAATGAAATAACACCTTCCCTTAAGCCATATGCCGCTTCCAAGATCCCTTAGACACGTTAAGCTCCCAAGATAAGACGGAAAATTTGTTGGCATAAAAAAATCTTTGCATGTCTAACAAATGCATCTTAAGTTCCTCTAAACTCATACAAATCCAACACATTCCACACTCAAGGTCCCTTCCACCTACTATAATTAAATTCATCCACCACCATCTCAACCATTTTTATTTATTTCTTTTGGTCTAATTTGTATTATTATAATTTATTTTTTCATTCCCATTTTATTTTGTTTATTTTGTTTTATTTGTTTATTTAAATATTTTAAGCATAATATTTAAATTCTATTTTTTAGTAGTTTATGATTTCACGCTCATGAGTTAATTATGATAGTGATTCAAATTTATGCACCATTGTCCCACAAATTCCTAAGACGAAGATCTCGGCAAAAGCGACCAAAGTTTGACTTACGTTATCCCTTCTTAGACAAAGGTTAAGACTTGTTTATTATAAACATGTTATTTACTGATAGAGTTTGGTCCCATGTCAAAATAAATTGTGAGGGTAAAACCTCACTAACACACCAACTAGGTTTTACAACAAAGCTCGTCAATTATTTAATCGGTTAAATTACACAAAACGTTAAAATGTTCCCGATAAAAAATTGGTGACTCCTTTTTAAATTAAATTTCGACCAAATGTGACAAAGTATAGAACTACATTTACCTCTCCTTATAAGAGCACCATCCTCAATGCAACACTACATCGAGGTTAGTTAGAAGGATACATGAGAAGAAAAGGGGTCAATTACAACTAAAACTACTTAGCATAAGAACTTGTCGTAAACATCCGACCAAAAGGAAACAAGTAAAATTATGTATTTCTCAATAATTAATTATGTTTTGTGAAGATTAGTAGTTCTCTTATCCATAGTGAATTAGATCTTATTTTGGTAGCTATTTCCAACAAGTTGCTAAAGTTTTCCTCCTAAGTATACTCATAAAATTTATAGTTTTCACTTTGAACAATTTATTTGTTTTCAATGCTCAAAATATTTTCATTATTTATAAATTTAATTCCATTGTTTTTATAGGGTACCAAACAATACATGGCATCACATCATACAAGGTCCAAAACATAAAGCGGCTAACTTCACATTACACCTTTTAACACATTTTCATGATTGTAACTTAGCAATACCACCAACCCAATCATGGGAAGAAAAGCAGTCCACACATCATAGTACCCAATACACATGCCATCGACATAAAAATTATACGTTCTACCTACCTAACATAATAATAAATCATCATAACAATACATGCGCAACAAATTTTCATTTGATTCAAAATAACGATTGTGTCCACACAAAGGTCAAGATAAGATAAAATATTGCATGTCATCAATGAGGAGCATCAAGCCTCAAGCATCATAATACATCATAAAGACTCACATGAGTAATTCATAAACCAACTGATATATCATATTTTTCACCGATTCTTAGAGGTTTTTTTAATATCGACGAAACAAATAGGGTAATGGGCGTAGGAGGAATACCTGTTGAAATGTTGGTTGATAGGTTGTTGCGCGCATGTTGACTCCTTGATCCATAGATGATCATGAGAGCTTCCTTTTGGCTGGGAGGTTTACCTATAATGGAAAGTAAGAGCAACAAATAAAAAGTTAAACAATATGTGTAGTGAACTGCTAGCGTGTGCTAGATCCGGAAGTTTGATACTTCCTAGATGATCCATCGCTTAATTGTTTAAAACAATTTAATTCAGTAATGAAGTAAATCCTATTATAATTGAAATGATTTAAGTATCTCATTAAAAACACAATAAGAAAGATCTAATCTAACAGGCTAAGTTAAAATAAGAGTCAAAGGTCAAGTAGTTGATTCCGGTTCTCTATAGGACCGACAAAGGTCTCGGGCGGAGTCACAAGTGATTAAGGGTGATGCGAGAATAGGTGGGTAAGTTATTGTTTTGGGTTGTATTGGTAAATACAAAGACCGATGCCAATTAAGGGTGACCAACGTCGGTTAGGGAGTATCGATGTTGTTTATTGTGGAAAACTAGGAATGCCACAAAATGAGCTTTGGATCTCCCTTATGATTGCACAAGGGACTAGGCTGGTCGGAGTGAGGTATTAGGCTGTTTGGATGGGGTTTGGTGAGGTTTTAATGGGGATATGGAGGGGTGAGTATTAAAGGAGGTCAATGGGTGGCTAGGAGAACAAAGGATGAAGATACAATAATTAAATGAATGAACCAGAGGAGTAAATTGTTCTACTTACTTGAAATCTAGTTCTGGGTGCCTGTGAGTGATGAATGAAGGTGTTGGTAAGAGGTTGAATGTTGTTGAGGATCACCAAACATTGGAAAGCTCTTACATGGGCTGCATGTGCATTCCTTTTTCTTGGTTGGATCAAATCATGTGTTGGGTGGTTGTTGGATGAATGTTGGATGTCTGTGCAAGAGAAAATGCTTGATCTCCTTCCTTGCATGCATGTTCTAGCAAAAACTTGTTCTCAAAAGATGTGTTATCTCTCAGGAATCCGCCAACCTTTTTCCAACCTTGAAAATAAGGTTATTTTTGGGATTAAAAGGTGACCGACGGCGGTTCCAGTTTAACCAAATGCGATTGAAGGGTAACGGCGTCGGTTAGGGCGGGATTTTGTAGTTTTACTAAACTAGGTAGATCCCCTTGATTTTTGGGATCTCATGTCGCTAACCCGTAGATTAGACTGGAAGCTTCTTGTAAGTATGTGGGAATGTGGTTAGAGGGAATGTAGGCATTGATTTTTAGGGTTTGGGTAAGTCTTAGTTAGTTATGGCAACTTACTAAGAATATGTCTTAGGGTGAGGTGGCTTGATGAGGTATCTAGTGAGGTGATGTGTGGATTATCTAAATTAGGGCATTTAAATAATAAATATGGTGAGGATAATTTAAATAATTAATATTAGTGGGGTGAAGGGGGCCATGACTAGGTGAATGTGATGAAGGTATTTATTTGTTGAGGGACTAAAGGGGAGTGTGACCCAATTTTGGTGTCTACATTTTGCCCCTTTTGTTGCGTAGCTTGTATTGGTATGTGACGCTGACAAAAATAAGATGTGGTTGCCCCATGTGTGGGTGAAGGTGATCCCCCTCAAACTAGGAACTAATGAGGCAGAAGGGAGAATCAGTGAGTGGTTTGATAAAAGGTAAATGTGATGAAAAGGAAGGTGGGTAACATGGGAAAAAAGGAGCCATGTCTACTTGGGTAATCTAAGTAGTGGTCAGGGTCGAAGGTAATGTAATAATCAAATGCACGCACATGTATAAACTGTAGCACGGTACCGGTTTATCCAAACAAGGTTGAAGTGATTTCGGTATCCAAGGTATAGGATATGGTTAGGAAACACAACGCAGATCAAGTGCAAGAAACATTTAGGTGTGTTCGTATACCAAAGGTAGGGTTAGTATAAACGGTCATGGCAAGAGGTAAGGTAAGGTCATTAGGTCAATCAACACAGGAATAGTACCACAAGGTATAGTGAACACATGAGGTCAAAGATCACTAGCGATGTTCCAGTCCAAATATCTAGGTCATGGCGCGAGGTAAGGCCGAGGTATGGGTAAAATAATGAGTCCCCAAAGGAGGATGAGGTTAGGCAATGTAAATGATGAGGTCGGGGGGTGAGGTAAATGGTTTGGGTAAAGGTTGGGTGTGGGTGGGTTATAGGAAAATTGGTATAGGTGATGTCGATTGTGGAAAAAGAAAAAATACTACCCCAAAGGTAAGCATTGATGATCGAAGTCCTATATAAGGTAATCAAAATGTAAATAAAGATGGTTAAAAGATAAGAGGGGAAATAAAGCCACCTGATTGGTTAGGATCATACCGAGTAGATCATACCTTAGAGGAGGTGATGAACGTAAGACCCTAAATACATTGCATGATTGATTGTTCTAAGGTGAAAAGTAGTCACATGATCACCAAATGTCTTGGTTTCCAAGAGGTCCCTTAAGGCGGTAGGAAATGGGAGTGGGAATGGTGAAAAGGGTGAAAGGTGGTTAATTTTTTATGATATGAGGTGGCATGCTCTTTGGGAAAGAGATCCGAGGTCACAATGGGCAAGTCCATGACTAAAAAGTTGTCTGTTTTGACTTGTATTTGAGATAGACTGATCGATGCGGGAAGTCTATATGGGATGAGGAAATGAACTCCTTGAGGTCTTCGTGAAGCTGATCGATGTGGGAAGCTTCAAATTATCTAATTTTTTTTTTTGAAAGGTCTTTACATAGCTATCCTTCGAGGGAGCAATCTATTTATATCAGCGATTGCAGAGAGGAAGATGTCCTTTTGAGGGAGTCATCTTTTTATTATAAGTTTGACTCAAGGATTTAGGTCCCACGTGAGGGCTTGGAAGTCATGGACAAGACCAAGGTGAAGAATAGGATTCTTGTTCAAATAGTAAGGTGAAACAACCATGGGATCTCATCTATAGGTAGACAAAAATTATCCATGAGAATCATGCTATGTGCAATGCCGTGGTACACATATTCAAGAGAAGATAACAAGTGACAGGTGCTCACGTGATTCTTGTTTAATCATTAATGAGGTGTATGAAGTGGATAGTGCTCAAGGGATGAGCATGGAAAGAGGCAAAAGGTGAGGTAGGACTATAGGTCAATAGTAGAACGGTCGAAGATGCAAAGCATTAAGAGGCTCAGGTTCGGGTTTACCATCGATTGAAGCTATATGATAGGCACTTGATCCGTAAGTATGGGTCACGATGTATGGTCCAAGCTAATTAGGAGAAAATTTATCCCGTTTACTTTTTTCTGCTTTGGTTACATGTTGATTTTCTTTCAAGACAAGGTCACTGACTTGGAAGGTTCGTTCATGGACACGTTTGTCGTAGACACATTTGATAAATTTTTGGTAAACTTGAAGGTGGTCAAGAGCGTCAAGACGACGTTCATCTAATAACTCAAGATGTGCTAAATGGTCCTGATGAAAGTCATCATCATTGAGCATGTCATGGAGAGAAATGCAGAGTGAGGAATATGGACTTGAGAGGTAGAATAGCCTCGATGCATTGTAGACTAGATAAAATGGTGTGGCCGCAGTGGAAGTGCGGATACTAGTGCGGTATGCCCATAGGGAAAAAGGAATGTGTGTATGCCAGTCCTTCCCAGTATCATTAACCACTTTCATGAGAATTTTGTTTAGGGTTTTATTATTGGATTTGGCTTGGCCGTTGGTTTCTGGGTAATAAGGTGACGAGAAACTTAGCTGAATGCCAAAGGTGTCATAAATTTTTCGCAATGTTTTGTTTTTGAATTGTTTTCCATTATCAGTGATAAGATGATGAGGAACACCAAAGTGATAAATGATGCGATGATTGATGAACTCACATATTTTCTCAGCTTTCATGGAGATGAGTGGTATGGCCTCAACCCATTCTTTATAGTATTCGGTAGTGGTGATGATCCCTTGATGTCATTGGGAAGAATGAGGGTTGATCTCTTGAATAAGATCCAAACCCCATTGAGAGAAGGGCCAAAGGTCATGGGCAACTGTAAGGTGTGACTAGGTGTATGATGAAGGTTGGCATGTTGTTGGAATTTTACACAATGTTTAACATAGTCACAACAATCATGGTTAAGGTTCGGTCAGTAATAGCCTAGGAGAAGAATACACTTAGCAAAAGCAAGGCCACTGAAGTGACCTCCACATATGCCATCATGAACTTCCTTAATGGTATAAGGAATTTCAGAACTCGTGAGGCATCGTAAGATAATACCATCAAATATGCGCTTATAGAGAAGGCCCCCCATAATGACGTAACGAGAGACCTTTTTAAGGAAGGTGTGTTGTCCATTAAGGGTGAGATCAGGAGGTTAGATGGAGAGAGAAAGATAGTCAGAGTATTGTTTATACCAAAGGTCACTCGGATCGGGGGCAGTGGTTTCGATAGAGTAAAATTTGCAAGGTAAATAAGAAGGTGATTGGAGTCGTTGTATGGTGACAAAGATTTTAGAATCGGCAGGAAAAGTGGGTATTTGAGAAGCTAAGCAGGCCATGGTATCTAATTTGTTAGTCAAACGAGGGACGGTTTGAAGGGCATAACGGTCAAAGGTGGTCAAAAGCATGTCTACATGATGTTTATACTTTTGAAGTATCTCATTACAACATTGGTATATACCATTGACTTGGTTTACGACCAATTGAGAATCACCAAATATGTTGATTGATTTGACATCTAGGGCATAGGTGGCTTGGAGACCTAATATGAGTGCTTTGTATTCGGCAATATTGTTTGTACATTTAAAATCTAGTTTTAAAGACAAAGGCATGGGTTCACCATCAAGCGGAATGAGGATAATACCAGCCCCACCCCCACACTGACACTTGAAACCATCGAAGAAGAGAGTCATTTGATAGGCAGGTTCATCCAAGGAAAGGGTAGTAATTGACTCATCTAAAGTCGAGATTAGAGGGTTGATCCCCGGAAATAGGTGCATCGACCAATTGGTCAGCAATATCTTGGCCCTTGATGGACTTTTGATGAATGAATTCGAGGTCGAGGTCAGCTAAGAGCATAAGCCATCATGTGGCACGCTGATTTTTATAAGGTTTGGCATACATGAAGTGTAAAGAGTCGGTGTTGGTCACGACATAGGTTTTGTGGTTGAGTAGGTAATGACGGAGTTTTGTGGCAACAAAAAGAGGCTAAGCAAATTTTTTTGGGATGGGTGTATTGGGTTTCATAGTCCAAAAGAGTATGGCTTATGTAATAAACCGCCTACTCCTTGTGTTGTTCATCACGATGAGTGAGCATGGCTCCCAAGGAATGATCGGTGGCTGAGATGTATAGGTAGAAAGGTTGATCATCTTTAGATGGAATGAGTATGGGTGGTTGGAGAAGGTATTTTTTTAGGCCTCAAAATCTTTTTGGTAGTCATCATCCCATTTAAAGGATACATCCTTCTTGAGAAGATGATGAAATGGTTGACACCGATCAGATAATTGTGAAATGAAATGGTGAATAGACTGCAACTTACCTTGCAGGCTACGAAGTTGTCTAAGGTTAGTGGGCGGAGGCATTTCGAGAATGGCCTTGACTTTAGCAGGGTCAAATTCTATACCACATAGGGAAATGATAAAGCCCAGGAGTTTTCCTGAGAGGACCGTGAAGATGCACTTCTTAGGTTGAAGGTGAATGCAATATTTAATGAGGTAGTAAAAAATGGTTTTGAGGACGGTAAGGTGTTTGGAGCGGCGTTTAGATTTGGCCAAGAGATTGTCCACGTAATCTTCCAATATACGATGCATGATGTCATGGAAGATGTAATTCATAGCCCATTGATATGTGGCACCAGCATTTTTAAGGCCAAAAGGCATGACTCAATAGCAGAAGGTCCCTTAAGGGGTGATGAACGAGGTCTTGTGTTGATCCTCTGGGGCAAGCAAGATTTGGTTATAACCCGAAAATCCATCCATGAGTGATAGCATCTCGTGACCAGCGGTAAGGTAAACCAGTTGGTCATTACCGGGTAGAGGGAAATCATCTTTTAGGAAAGTGAGGTTAAGGTCATGGAAGTTCATGAAAATGAGGAGTCCCCCCATCACCTTAGTGACAGGGACAATGTTAGATATCCAATGAGGATAATCAATGGGTAATATGAAGGAAATGGAAATAAGGCATTGAAGTTCTTCTTTGATGAGAAGGGCAATGCGCGGGTGCATTTTCCTCAACTTTTGTTTGATGGGTTTGGCATCGGGATTGGTTACGATATTGTGGACCACTATGGTGGGATTAATACCAGGCATGTCTGCGTAAGACCAAGCGAATGCGTGGTTATGATCTTTGAGAAAAGAAGTGATGGCTTCCTGTTCAGTAGCATCTAAAGATTGGTGATCTTGAGGATGTGCGGTTCGTCCTAAGTACGGATGTTGATCTCGATAGTCAATTCATTCAACATGGTTTTTGTCTTAGAAGGTAATAAATGATGAATATATGAATCTTCTGCACCAAGGTAGGTGAGTATAGATTCATCATCCTAACATTGAACGATGTTAATGGAAGGTGTATCATCATCGATCATTTCGAGAATGCTGGAAGGGAAGAGGGAAGGGCCTCTCCCTCGCATTGATAAGTTAAAGGCCCCAAGGAAACGGTGTTTATGAAAAAAAAAAGTTAGGAGGGATAGATTCAGGATCCATCGACTTCGTCGGTGAAGGAAATGATGAAGGTGGAGTGGGTGAAGAAGGCGGAGAAGGGCTGACGTTCTTGATGGGTTCAATGCGGGCTTGCTTAGTAGGTGGTTCAGGAAAGCTGATACCACTATGGTCATTATGTTTGCGGGTGGTACATGGGATGACAGTATGGCGGCCTTGTTCGTAAAATCCAAAACCAAAACCCTTCCATGTACATTAGTGCAAGAAGGTGTGGGTGAAATGGCGATTGGTGAGATAATGGAAGTCAGCGGAAAATGGGTGATTTTTGATGGTTTTAGGTGTGTAAGTGGTAGTATCAAGTCCCCCATAGGTGAGATTGGTATGAAGATGAGGAGGACCATAAAGGAGGCATTCTCCTATGTGGAAAATGGGTGTTGGTGAAGACTTCCATACTCTTATGGAGTAAGGAATGTGTTGACACTATATAAGCGATATTCTCCCAGAGTGAGGCATTGAAAAATGCCTTCCAAGGGATCGGTGGTTGGTATGTGGGTAGCTAGAATAGATGATGTGTTAGAGGTCAACACATAGGTGGAGCTAATCGATTGGGAGTCGATGGGTCGGCTATGGAGGTTGTGCAAAGCAGGTGGTAGGCATGGAGGAGGTATGTGCGGTTGAGGTATCAACTATTCTAGTAAGCGGGGTGTGGGTGCAACGGTAGTGGTCGAGGAGGTAGATGCCTTAATGGGTATGAGCATGTCATTAGGTTAGTAGAGCATGTTGCATGTTTTAAAAGGTGATGGATCAGCTGGAATGGTATAGGTGTGTCCTTCATGTTCAAAATTTACACAACGATGCAAAGTGGAAGGAATGCAACCCATGACATGAATCTAGGGTCTGCCAAGCAACATGTTATATTGAAATTCCCCCTCCAAGACATAGAATAGCTCTGGAATAGTGTGGGGGCCCACGTGAATGTGGATAATGATAGTTCCTAGTGTAGAGGTGATAGCATCATTGAATGAATGCAACATGACAGGATGTTTATGCATGTAATCGTCGAGGAATGCACATTAGAGAAAATGCATGGGAAGAAATGATGTTAATGCTAGTGCCCCCATTAATCACTACACATCGTACACATATATCATTGATGTGGACAAAGATGAAGAGGGTTGGGTCTAGGTCATCTATTTGGTGTGGTGCGATCTCTTCCTCTGAGAAGCTAAGGGAGGCTATTTGGTGAGTAGGGTGAGGTGTGGATAAAGGTGGTAATTTGGTGAGAGAGGCTACATGATGGGGTGTGGTAATGGAGGTGACAGATGTAGGGTCATTGGGTAAAACCTTAATAGATTGAAGAACCTCCATGAGAGCTTGACGATGGGATTCCAAGGTTTGGATGAGGTCATATAGGGACATTTTGAGGGGAGATTGGTGTAATTGTTTGAGCATGGTGCGATGTGTGACCCCATTAGAAATAGGGTATGTTGGTCCATGGATAATAATCTTAGGTGTGGGTGCGAGATGGTATGTTGGGTATAGCATTGGTTGGTGGGTCGATTTCCTTTTCCTTACCTTTATCCTTCCGAGTGTGGGTAGTAATGTGGATTTGAGGGGAGTTGGAAAATGGAGAAGGTGTAGGGTGAGTGGTATAACAATATGATGGACAAAAACCTACCGGGGAGAAAAGCCTTGTGAAGTGAGCTGTTCATTCACAATAACATTTAGGTAATGGTGTAGCAAGTTCTCTGATGCGAACCATGTTAATTTCAAATCTTGGAGGTGGCTCTAGGAGTTATGGGGGTGGAGGTCGTGGTTGTTGAGTAGGCAGTGAGGGAAGGATTGTGGGAATGGGTGTCGATGAAGCAGGGTCCTCATCGAGAAGGTCATCATCATCAAAGTTGGCTTCCGGAGGACACAACTAGATAAGGATGGTTTTCAAATCCTTGCAGTTCTCCACATCGTGCCCTGGCACATGATGGTAGGCATAAATTTTAGTGTCATCAAACCCTTTTGGCTTGGGATTGAGGGGGTCATAAGGTCGAGTGGCGGTAATGTGATAACGAAGTCTCAGGAGATTGGTTAATATCTTGGTATAGGACCCCTGAGTGGCTTGCAGATGGGAAGTGAAAGTGGGTTTGGGTGTAGAGTGCGGCTGATTATTGAGGAACGGTCCTTGTAGGAGGGGAGTGGGTTGAGCCATGGTTTTGGGTGCTAGGTGGTCTTGGGTGTTCGTCATGTTTGTTTGGGTAGCGGTATGGTAGATGAATGGCCGGAGGGTGTATGGTTGTTTTGACTACCTTATTGGAGGGTAGCGGATTTTTTTTTTGGGTTGCACTTTCTTGGGTAAAGGTGATACGGGTGTACGAGATCTAGAGGAAAAGAAGATGGGGGAAGAGGGCGAGTTACCCATGGGGATAACGGAGGTGATGTGAAGGTAGATGATGTGGGTCGAGCAGGGGGTGTGAGAGACAGAGACTGAAGTGTAGTGGGTAATGAAGAAGTTCTGAGGGTATTGGAGGTATGGGTGTTAAAGATGTTGGAGGTGTAGGTGTAAGTCGTGTCGGGTGCTTGGGTAGGTTAGAGGTTTGTGAGGAAGGAGTGGGCTATTGTGTTTTTGGTTTATTAATGGGTGGAAGTTTCTTGGTTTTGTTGGGAGGTTAGGGTCCTAAGACGGATGGAAAGGGTGAAGGTGATGTAGGTATGATAGGCGCAGCAGGGTATGAGTTCTATGGGTTTGGTTCTTCTTGTTTGGGTGTCGAGTAGGTTTGGTGTTGACTTTGGAGGATGTGGCTAAATCTAGTTTGATAGGTGGATGAGTAAGGCTGGTGGTTGGGGTGACCCCTAAGGTAGTAATAGGTTTAGTTGAGGAAGATGATGAAGGTGTGTGTTTGGATTTAGATGTATGTTGGGTTATGGGTAAGGGAGTATGTTGAGTGGTGCGGAGGGTTATGGAAGAAGTAGTGATAGAGGTGGTTGTGCTCGGTTCAATTGGCTGGAATATTTTTGGGTAGATAGTGGAAGTATCAGCAAGTGACATCTGCATTTGTGTTGAAACAAGAAGCAGAAGACACCCCCACAATAAGGCTCTGTCCACATAATCTAGGTGTTCGACCAAACGTGAGAACGACACGTCTGTAGGTGATGTTGATGAGGACCCAATGGCTATTCCCATAAAATGGTCTTAGAGAGGGAAAATTTGTTAGTTTCAAACACGTGGGTAAGAGAGTTGAAAGTATGTCATGTAGGATCTTGGGTAGCTAATGGAGAATGCTCTTTAGAAGAGGCAAAGGTATCTCTCTTGGATCTTTTATAGGTGGAGGAGAAAATGGGTGCTCATCTGTAGGTGGAGAAGATGATGGGTGCTCCTCTGTGGGTGGAGGAGATAAACAAGTATCTTCCATGGACTGAAGAAGTATTATGGGTGACGGTTCCCTAGGTGGAGAAGCCAAAGGTGAAATGGTCTTGATATTAGTGAAGGGCTCCTCCACAGGTGAGGAAGGAGGTGAAAGGTGTTCCTCTATGGGTGGAGGAATAGGTGAGGTAGGTTCCAATGCAGAAGGAGGATTTTGAGCTAGAATTTCCTCTATGGAAGGAATATGGGGTAATTGGGAAGCAACAGGTGTGTCACTAAAAATAGCATGGACCTCACAGGTATGGCTATCATGAGTTGAGGTCTCACCGGTTTGATCAGACGAAGGGGCATGATTGGGAAAGGGTTTCTTGAAGATATGTAGGTTTTGATTGGTAGGTGCGTTAGGATTATCCATGGTTAACTCACCTTTCTCGAGCATTTCTTGGACAATATTTTTGAAAGTGATGCAATTGCCGTCACTATGACCCTTTACTCGATGATAGTTACAGAAGTCGTGTTCTTTATACCATGCGGCATGGGGCGAGTAGGGTCAAAACCAGTGTGTGGTTTTATAGGCGGAAGGGTGATGGCCCCGCTTTGATGAGATTTTCTAAGACAGAAGAGTAAGGCTCCCCAATTGGGGTGTATTTCCATTGTTCTCGTCTAAATTGAAAAGTCTGGATGGGTGAGAGATTAGATGAGGGGGTAGCTTGATTTGATAGATGAGCTGGACTAGCTTTGAGTACCACTGCATTAGTGGTGCCCTTAGCTTTTGAATAATTATGTTGTGTTTTGGAAGAAGAATCAGTATCATTTGACTTAAATGCCAAATTCTTATTGCATAATTAGATTTTCTTCTCTTCGATGGCCTAAATCTCTAACTTTCGTGCCATGGTGAATGCTTCATCAAATGTTCGGAAATTTTGAACCTGCACGGTCAGTGAGATGTGTCTAGCACAAGCCCACGTGAAGAGCTCAATGAGTTCTATTTGTTGCAGTTGGAAGGTGAGTTGATTGATCAGGCTATGCCAACGAGTGACAAAATCTACGATAGATTTATCATCATACTGACGCGTGTAGTATAGGTCAGTAATGGTAACCTTCTTGACGATATTGATGGAGAAGTGATCTAAGAAGGCTTGGGCTACCTGATTAAATGAAAATAAAGAGTGTCTAGGTAACCCACTATACCAATCTAATGCAGGTCCAATCAGAGACATGGGAAAGGTCCTTAAGAGAAAAGCATCATCGTGGGCGATTAGGTAACAACCATGTTTGAACAACCGCAAATGCTTTTGCGGGTCTTCCTTGCTATTGAAACGGTTGAATTTAGGCATTTCCCAATGCATGGGGTATGGGCGAATAGGAATGGATGGGTGGATAGGCTCGTTACAAATTTCATGGTAGGTGAGGGTTTTGCGGGAGCCAAAACCGATGCTTCCAATGTCTATATCTTCTCCATCATTAATTTGATTAGGTCGTTGGTAGGTTACGATGGGTGGATGCCTTTGTTGCGTAA
The DNA here is from genome assembly GCA_018340775.1 of Taxus wallichiana var. yunnanensis. Lineage (NCBI taxonomy): Eukaryota > Viridiplantae > Streptophyta > Pinopsida > Cupressales > Taxaceae > Taxus > Taxus wallichiana. The sequence continues at coordinate 790,360,105 of CM031242.1, forward strand.
GAGGGTTGGTGTTAGGCATATGATGGGGGTGGAATTCTAGTATATGGTGCTGCCATGTAGGTAGATTGAGAAGGAGGTAGTGAAATAGGGGGTACGTACCCGGAATGAATAACAGATGAAACAGGAGGCTGCTAATAGTACGTATATGGAGGTGGAAGGGTCGTGGTGACCCTAGTGGAAATGGGGGCTAATGATTGGGGAATAGAAAGGACCACGTTTTGAAAGGGGGTGGGGTCACCGACACGGGAGGTGGTTGTGTAGCTATGGGTATATGAAAGACAATAGGGACGGATGAGGTTGTGTTTTGAGTGGTTGTCAAAGGTATGGTGGATGTGGTGGGTGCAACAAATGTAGCAGAATCTTTGCAGGTCATAGCGGGTACGAGGACTTAGGCTGCGAAAATGATTAAGGGTAAGGTAGATGCGGGTAGCATGGAGCTAAGCTTGGGGTTGACACATGAGTGGGAGCAAGAGTCGGGGGGATAGATATGGGCATTCCGTATATCAACTGACCCGAGGCATCTCGAGTGGACGAGTGGGAAAGGTAAAACTACAAGGTGACAAGGTTTTGGTCAAGGAGTCGTGCAAACTCCTCATCTCCGGTGGCGATAGTGATAGGTTGGATAAGATCCATGGTGGGTGATAAAATGGAAGGTGGCGAAGGGCTAGGTGGGAGTGGTTGACAACTGGTGTGGAATACGAGTGCACTTGCTTGTCTGGCGTCGATACCATGTGAACAAGTGATCGAGGTTGAGTTGCTGCCCATACATAAATGACACAAAATAACAACAAGAATAGGTGAAACATGCGGTAAAAAGTGGATTAGGTACCGAATGTCAACTAGAAAGTGACACAAAGCTAACCATTACCGGTCGGGGTAAGCTGACACCGGTTACGGGTAACATTTGCCGTCACCGTAGGAAATGAACAATTGGTCAAAAACAAGGTATAAGGCCAAATTTGATAGGTATGCCAAATCTGATGAGTTTTACAAGGTCAATGGGAATGATAGTAGTGATAGGGACTCTGAATAGTTGAAGAAGGTGAATAAATGTCCTTTTGGGTAGGTTAACCAAAATGACGATGGCAAACGCTTGATCGGGTATAACCGATGATGGTCGTCGGAGGGTAATTGATGACGGTCCTTGGGTGACATTGGTTCTTGTGAAATTGAAACAGTGATGAAGAAAAAGTGGTTGTGAATTAAAATATGATGTGGAATCAAATCCAAAATTCTGAGAATGATGAGAATGTGGTCTAGCCACACTCGGTGAAAGTGGAATACACCAACTATGATGAGGAGTTGTATCTGTAAAATTGACAAGGGCAATTTCTGAGATAACCATCACCGAAAATTTTGTCTCGATCCCTCGTTAGGGATCCTTCGCGTTCAAAATATTGTAAAATCCCTTCCCGGAAATTCGGTTTTGAACTTAGTCTTTTTGAGCCTTTTTGGTGGGCGCATGGTTTTGCCTTACTGACATCAATTTTGATGCGCCTCCTTAAAAGCCTTTGGCGCATGGTTTTCCATGTTAGCACGTCTTTCGGTGCGCGAAAGGATGTTGAGTAAGTTTTGTGCGCGAAAGGGCGCACGTAATATCTTTGTTACATCAAGTTTTGGTGCGCGAAAGGCGCGCATGTAGCTTCATGTCGACAACTCGTTTGATGCGCGAAAGCGCGCTCATTCTCTCTGTTGTCATTTCCTTCCATGCGCGAAAGGCGCACGCTTTCCCCAATAAGCAATTTGTTTCCATGCGCCATTTCAAAAGTTGGTGGCGCATTAATGACAAAGTTTTGTTATATACCCGTGCATACTGTCATTTTCATTGCATTTTGTCAAGGCACGTGATCGCTCTGGACTTGTCAGCCCCTGCTCTGTCATTTTCATCAAGTTGTGGACCCGCTCAAGGATTTTGGCTATATTGTTAAGGTAAGAGGTTCATCCTCTTTTCATTTAGTTCTTGGTGTGTGCTGGCTTGCTGGTTTTCATCAGTTGTATTTGTGCCTGGCTTGTTTCCCTCCTTGAACTTTTTGTTTTCTTCCTCTGCACAGTGCATGCTTTCTTTCTCCTCTCCCTCCCTCTTTCTGGATTTGATGGGAAAGGGAGGGATGGTTTTATTTTGGCTTGGTCTAATCCTATTTTATCAAACTAAGTGATGCCAAGCGTCCTTTCGAAGTGGAGGTTGAAATGTGAAAATGCTTAAGTATTTCAAGTATTCCCCATGGCGCGTTGCCGCGTCATGTTGCACCTTAGACAGTCGCGCCCCTCGGCGCGTCTACCCAGCATGCTGCAGTTAAAAATCATGCGCCCCTAGGCGCACCCTTTCGGCCTGTAACACGCTCGAGACCCGCGCCTAGGGCGCACCCTGCCATCTTGCTGCAGTTTAAATTCAAGCGCGCCCCTCTTACATGCTGCGAGTTTAAATCCCGCGCTTCCATAAAAACTTTGGCGCACCTTTTACCCCTGTTGCATCCCTCTTCTATGCGCCAAAGGGCGCGCCCAGCTTCCATGCAACGCCTTGAGTTATTTGCTTGCAGTATAAAGCCTCCAAGGCGCGGGCGCACCTTCCGTCGCAAGTACATGATGTTGTGTAGACCCTCCATGCGCCGCGCCATATACCTTTGGCGCGCCTTTTTTCCATGTTGCACAATCTGCCCATGCGCCCTTCTATAAAATGCAGTCTGCTTCATCCATGCGCCATGCGCCTTTGGCGCCAACTTAACCTCTGTTGCACCCTTTTCCTGTGCGCCTTGACTATTCAGCCTGTTATATACATTTTTCATGCGCCCTGCGCCCCGAATCTTAAAAGTTCTAACTCTTTCTTCTGCTAGTATTCCAATGGAAGATCAAATGACTAATTCAAGCTTCTTGGATTGGGTTTCGCTCCTTCTACGTGCAGATCATCAAATAAGCCTTGAAGAACACATGTCTACGTCAAGCAAGAGACCCACCAAACCAAGAGGGAAGGCAAAGCTAACAGAAGAAGAAATGAAATACAAATATCAGAGGGTCAGGATGCCCGAATCACAGGCAGAGTGCAATATGGATGTCAGGGATTCTGAACTGGGCCACATTGACATAGAGGAATTCTGGGTAAGGACTCAGAAAGTGACAAGGAGTCCATGGATGGATAAATTGATAGGCAGCGCCCTGCACTTCGCCGGTGGGATTCCTGTCAGTGCTGTTAATAACGAGTTTATGATGGTTGTTGCACAATCCTTCAACAAAGACACAAGATGTGTCGAGAATAGCAAGGGCGAGGTAGTTATAAACCTTACTGCCCGTCGCTTTGAGTTAATGCTTGGCATCCCTCATCACCGGAACTATGTGGCTGTTAGCCAGCAAGAATGCCTCAAGGCTTGGGAGGACAACGAGGACCAGTGCATGCAGTTAATGAATGAGGTCTACCTCAAGAATAAGAAGGTAGTGACCGGTGGCCTCAAACTATCCACCGGAGTGATTTCTCGGAGGAACTTCGGTGATCTGATCACCTTCTGAGCGAGTCTTCGGTCTTTGGATGCTCACTACTTCCATAAGTGGATCTTTGCGGTACACAGACAATGAATAAGAATCTGCCCGATCAGGCGTTTACTGCTTGGGGGGAGATAATAAGCGGCACAATATCGGCAAGCTGCAGCGATTCGCTCTGGCAGTGTTCCACATGAACTCCTACGTAGTGTATCTTTGCTTTGCGTCACGAAAAGGATTATCGAGGGCTGCACCGAAGCGGAACTTGGCCTCGAGCCAAAATATATGAATCTATCAAAGTGAAGGCGGAGAACTTGACATCCAACACTTGGCTTTAAGATCAATGATGTTTTCTTCTATCACATCATGTGCATATTACGGCCAAATTTGACTCATGGCCGGACAACCAAAAACATAGTGGCAGTCACAGAGAAGTGGGGGGCCTTGTTCACCCAATTTCCCACATTCACCTATCGAGGCGAGTCAACTTTTTGGGCGAACCAACCGGAGTTGCCAAGGTATCTTTGGACCAAAGCTGATTTTATTGGAACTATCAAGACAGCTCGTCACATACCATGAAAAGTGCCTCAAGAGAAAGAAGGGCGGAACTCCTTTCCCCCTCACAGTAGGCCGTTACACATGCTCCAGCTATCACAAGGCGAAGGAGATGTTTGCTGAGCTAGAATTGCTCAACCTAAAGCATGATTTCCCAGTGAGGCCTACATTCGACCCTAGAGTACATCTGTCTACGAGGGCTAAGCTTGATCCGATTCATGTCCCTCAGATTGAGGATATCTACATTGACGTTCTCCATGAGGTAGAACTCAGAAGAAAGGATCACTCTCGCTTAGCATTAACGGAAATCATCCATTACGGAGTGGCTATTGTCCCAAAAGGCTTCCAAACCACGGAAGGCAGAAGTAGACAAAGTGTATAATGACACGAGAAGGGGATGATTGGCCCTTCCCAGGACATTGGCGAAGCAAGGCTCCTCGGGCAATCGAGGAGAGGGTCGAGGAGACTATGCGGAGAACAGAGCAACTGAGTGCCGCATGAATGGGTTAATCTACCTCGGTGTAGATTTTACAACTTCTCCTTTGGGTAATGCACCTCGAGGTCAAAGAAGCGGCTAAAAGGCAAAGGCTGCGGAAGGTGAGCCTAGCACCATTCGGGAGGAAGCCCCACGAAAGTCCTCTTCCTTGAGCACGAACAAGTAATAACCACAGGATTCGCGAGAGAAGGAGTTGTGAGAGGATAGTCCTATACGCCCATCCACCCGGATGTCGGCATTGCTTCTGACTACGAGAGGTCCCTTCTATCCCTTCTTCTTCTCTTCCTCCCCTTCCTCGAGATATCGCTGACCACTCCTTTGGTTGTGTCTTCTCCCCCTTCTTCTACTCTCTCCCTGCCTCTTCGTCCATCTTCTCCTCTCTCGCTGATTTGTCTTCCTCCATTTCTTCCCTCATTTCGGGCTCCCTTCCCTTCCCATGTCTTCTCTGACTGCGGTTTCCCTTCCTCCGTGGGCATGTCTTGGCTATTCTTTCAATGCCGCCGCGCGTGTCTCCACGTTCTTCCCCTCTTCTACCGTTCTTTGCTTCCCCCTCTGTCTCTGGTCCTTCTTCATAGGACCAGCTTGGATCTCTCGGCCGGTGAGCCAACGAAGAGAAAGTCCCCATCGCTCAGATGGACTTTTCGATCATTCCGGCTAAAGGAAGCAAAGAAGCACAAGCGGTTACATGCTTCTCAAGAGCGCTGCGGTGAGAGAGTTATGGAAATTGCCTACCCGATCCACCAAAGAAAAGAAGATCATCTCAGGTAGATTTCCACGGTGACCCAAGTCACAATAGGGGACGTCCTCACGAAAGTCTCCGGGGGAAGCTCTTTCCGCAGATTGATGCGCTCTGCCCAAAAGCTTGAGAAACAAAGGAAGAAAAGAGGCTGCGAAGGAGCGAGAATAAATACACCTTGAAGCCCTACGAGAAGATGGGAAGTGCACCTCCCACAATGCCGCCGAGACTCTGAGTGCTCGGTCGGGAGAAGATCAATGAATATTCAAAAATCGGCGAGCAGGTATGGTTGTTTTTACTTGGAGAAGCCAAATCCTTAAGGATAGTGAAAAGGTGATCGCCGAGTATATCGGTTTATACACAACATCGAGAAGGCGAATAAGGAACTCGAACATTAGCAAGTCCATGCTCGGAAGAGCTCAAAACGCTGAGACTCCAACACGAGGCCTTCCAGACAAATGTTATTGTTGATCGAAGATTTGAGTCAAGTTTGGAGTATTCGGTCATCGAGGACCCTCAGCAGACCATGTCCACTCTGGACTATCGGATAGATCAGCTCGAATTTGTGTTAGAGAAGATAGACAAGGTGAAGGAAGAGGCCCTGGATGCGATGCATCAAATGGAGAAGATTGTTCTATCTATGACTCGAGGGTTGCTCACTCCTTCCCTCACCTTGAGATCAGTGGCGATCTTATCCGAATTTTCAAGGAGTTAGCTTCTCGAGGGACGGGGCAGTCACTTTGACATCGAATCCATCAACAACCTACTGGCCTGTAGAGACTTCATCGGGTCCCTAATCGAGGCGGGTAAAGACTATTCCAAGGTCCCAGAAAAGCTCATTGATGAGCGGGAAACTTGCGAAGCAATCGGTGAAAACACGAGGATCCATCACAAGATCAATTTGCGCGATGATCGCAAGTTCTTGGAATACCGCGCTCAGTTCCACATCTCATCTCCTGATCAGCATCAGAAACAGGCGACCCCTTTTAGGCCACAGGATGATGATGATGAATAGCTTCTTCTTCTTCTTCTTCTCCTCTCTATTCTCCGACTTTCTCTTCGAAATATCATAAGTGTGTTGGCATGAACGATGACATCATCCATGTTGCATCATGGGATGATGTCATCCATCCAAGTTGTCAAAGTCAACATGACTTTTGGATATTTTGTAAATATCTTGTGAATAAGTGGTTGGCTCCATTTTGCCTTCTCTCTCCCTCACTTTCTATAAATACTAGAATACTTGTTGTATTCAAAGGGTGAACATTTTGAGATAGAAATAGAAGTGAGGAGAGAAAGACTTTGAGCTTTCTTATATGAGAAAAAACATTAATACAATTATTCGGACTTTGTGCTCAATAGGTGTTATACATTAGATCTTTCTTACATTAGATCTGTATGTGTTTAATCTGTTGATTCATATCTACTTTTCCGTCATTTGTTTATCGGTATTGCTTTGTTTATTTATGCAAGTAGGTTTGGCTCTGTTTACTACAAACTAAAAGCATAGATCTTGACCCTTACGCTTTGGAATTCATTTCTTTTCTTCCTTCGGATCTGATCTTTCTCTTTTCCCTCTTCCATTCCTTTCTTTTCTCGGCTGAAACACTCTCTTGGGATGAGATCCCACCCCAAGGCGAGAATCTGTGAGACTTGCATAGGTTCTGCTAGTAGTAAATGTGCAATAAACCGATTTAACTTTCTTTGTCTCAAAGAGGGCTAAGCCACACACCTGTTGGCTCGTCTATCCATAGATCATCCCAGCGGCGATTTTCGGACCAACAGATTTTGGCGACTCATTCCAGGGATCGGATTTTCTAGCAGATTTTGTGCCAACGAAGCAGATAAATCATCGGATCTATCTTTGGTAGTAAAATAAAAAATCGGAAAAATCAGCGAGTTCTTTGCCGGTTTGCAAATCTAACTTTTTGTTGAAAATCCAAAAATTTGCAAAAGTGCTCAAAATTGAAAATTTTCTTACGAGAATCATAGATGCGGGCACATTACATATCTTTAGTTATTTGAGTTTTTATCAAAAATCATCATTTTAGTAGATCGAGTTTTTAACTATTTTTAAAATGTTCTAAACCCTCACGAAAATTAAAAACCAGATCTGAAAAATCAGCTTACTATATTCCCTCCATCTTATCCTCATTTGTTATTTGTCATTTAACATGATCGGTTTAAAGAGGATAATTTTCAAATATTGAAAAGTGCATCTTTGCTGGTTTTGTCGGAAAAACCAGAAAATCAACAAGTACACCCAAAAATAAAGTTTAAATCTGCTTTTGTAATATTACGGATCTGAAAGGTACAACTTTGGCGAGTGAACCTTTTGCGCGCAGCCGGAAGAGCCGTGGAGAAGCTGATCCTACTTTCGATCTGCTTGAGCACAATGTTCAGCGTAACACCGGCACGTTTTTCAGCGCTAAGCTCGGCTAGCCGGTCATCCAGGAGTGTCTCGCCTTCACGAAGAAAAAGTCTTTTGCCAGAAGCATCCACATCCCTTTGTAGTGCTTTGCTACTCAGCGGAACTACACTTCCAGCTCGTGTTCTCTTTCCGGCTTTTCGGATAGGCGGTACCATGGGGAAAGCTATGGGTCCGTTGGCTTTACCACATCCAGTTCACGCACTCCCTCACGGAAATCGAAAGAATTTTCCTAAATTCGACGGGAGCGGAAATCAAAGCACGGATTCCCACATTTCTGCTTTCATTATGTCATGCAGTATTTTGGACGTGACTCACGAAGATGTGTCGGTCCGCCTTTTAAGAAACTCTACAGGGCTGCGGTGAATGGTTTCAGCATTTGCCGGCGGATCTATCACTAGTTGGGCAACTTTGCGGGACGCTTTTGAAGACAGGTATAAGCCTTCAGAAGATGCATTTACTTTATTGTCACGAATCACTCATCTGAAGAAGGAGGCAAATGAGACCATGCGCGATTTTGTTGCCCGGTTCAATGCGCTAATCAACCGTGTCCCTACTGCCATGCTTCCAACACCGGAGAACCAGAAGTGTTTTTTCGTAAATGCCATGAGTTCAAAAGTTAGCTTCTTACTCCTTCAAGAGCGAGTGGCTACTCTACCTCTCGCTCAGGCTGCTGCCATCCGTATAGAAGACAATTTGATAATATCTGGCGAGTTAAGAAAAGAATCAGTAAAGCCTAAGTCTTTGGGCCCTTCGCCTATCACTTCGTCTGATCCAGCATTCCAAAAAATGGCGAATGATTTGCTTGCACTAAAGAAGCAGCTAGCCCAGGCCTCTCCCAGTTCCTCGTATCGGGATATCCCGAGAAGGAATTTTGTTCCTAACAATGCTTCACAAAGGCCGCGCTTGCCTGCAGCTGCTCCACGGTTGGCGCTTGAAGCTCCTCCGGTCAATGCTTTGGCCGAAATTGAAGAGGAAGAGGAGCGTGATACTATGAGAACCTTCGTCTCAGGGCGAAGATGATCAAGATGTCGGTGAGCCGACTGGCGACTCTACTATTGGATACATGGAATTTGACGAGGATGAATCTGATGAAGAAGAGAGTACTCAGGGCTATGCAAGCGGACAATCCTACGCTGTTTTTACCCGCTCATGAGAAAGAAGCGGAAGTTGCTGCCCATACACAAAAAAGAAGGCCGTGTCAAACGCGCCTCGACCATTGTTAAAAGAGGTAATCCTCTTCCCACTCAACTCCTGTTAAATCTTTTGCAAAGAAGCCTTTTCTACCTATCTCTCCTCCGAATCAGCCCTCTCATATTCCTATCAAGATCATAACCCTATTCCATCATCGCGGGGTGAAGGACTCATTCCTTTACCACCATGACCCTTAACCGCATTTGATATAATAGATCATGCAAAAAAAGACCAAGATCCAAATGTGCAAAAAGTGAGTATCTTGATCGACCCCGAAACGACTTGTAAGATTGACTAAGTATATCCAAAGTCAAGGCTATTATATCTAAATCGAGCTTCCCTAAAGGAATCCTTTCTACTCCTCCTGAATCCCACATAAATGTTGCCTCGACATCTGCATCGAGCAAGATAGAGCCTTTCTATCTCTCCCTCTAATCAATGGCCATAAGTTGAGCAAGCTGTATAATTGATTCGGAGCTTGAGATAACGTCATGCCGGCGAAAAGTCGCCCATGCTTTGGGCCTCACTCTTACCAAGCCTTTCGGCGAGATCTTACTCATTGGAAACCAAGCAAGTGCCATTGATTGGTCAAATCAAAGCGCTGCGATTCGCGTTAGCGGCATTCCACGAAAAAGAGTAAAGATGACCGTTCTTGTCGACATTCGGCGACTTATGGAATTTTCTTTGGGAAGGAGTTTTTGCAGCGAAGTTGGTGGAGAAATTCATATGGGCTGGTCTAAAGCTAGAATTCCAGTCAAAGGCGTAATGCAAACTTTGAAGCCGGAATCCCAAAAGAAATACTTGGTCACTAGCTCTGAAGACCCCAAAGCTCAAATCCTTTTTGAATCATCAGGGATGGGGAACTACTTCTTATCCACCGGCGGATCTGAAAGGAAGTTTTCGTTCGAAAAGGACCTTAATAAAGTCTGGACCTTGCAATTTGATGGCAGTGCTTGCCATGACTAGTGGATGCGGCGGCTGGGGTTGTGCTAATATCTCTGAGGAGGAGGTCATTCCTCTCTCTTTCAAATTGCAGTTTTTCAATACGAATAATCTGCTGAGTATGAGTCTCTCTTACTCGGTATCTGACCCATGAAAAGGAAGAGGAATAAAAATCTAAAAGTCAAGGTGATGCCGAGCTAGTTGTAAATCAGGTCAAAAGGATTTACCAAGTAAAAAATGAAAGGCTCGAGCACTACTTCGTGTGTGCGGTATGGGACAGCATTGAGGAATTTGATGCCTTTTCAATAGGAGCGATTCCAAGAGCTCAAAATGACATGGCTGATTCGTTGGCTGTTTCAGCATCTCTCATGCTCCAGCACCCGGGTTTGAAAACAAACAAGTACACCATTGAAGTGGTTTTCCGCCCAAGCGTGCGAGACAACTCTCAGCATTGGCAGGTATTCAACGATGATAATCACCTTATTGCCTTTCTAGAAAAATCAGAAAATTTTGATGAGTTGTATTTTGAAGGATCCACCTCTCCATGCCGTGAATCAATCAACAGTCAAAACCACGAAACAAAGGAGAACGATGGCATTTGTCGGCTTAAGGAAATAAAATTCCAAAGGCACGGTTTCTCTGGGCGCTGTTGTTTGTGAGCATGACCGTTTTGTGAAAAAGAAAAGGCGAGATGATCTAGCTCATCTCCGAGAGAGAACCCGATCAATATAGGTTACGAGGCACATCCATGATTCGTGAACATCGGGAAATGTTGCACGCGGAAGAAAAGCGGAAATTTGTCAGAAGTTCTTTGAAAAGATATATGGATGTATTGGCATGGTCTATGCGATTTAAAGTCCTTGAAGCGAGGACGTTCGGCATAATATACCAGCGAAAGAAGATGCCAAAGCCTTAGTCGAAGCAAAGGCATTATAATCCCAAGGTTTCGGGCACCATTCGGGCCGAAATTCGGAAGATCTTTGGGCCTTGAGAATCATCTTCCTATCCATCCACACACTTGGGTGGCAAACATTGTGCCGTGCGCGAAAAAGCGGTGAAATACGCATCTGCGTAGACTTAGAAACTTGAATCAAGCTTATTTGAAAGACAACTACCCTCTTCCCATAATGGACCAAGTTACGCAGCGATGGCCCGGGTCGGAGATCTTGTCTATGCTTGACGGTTTTTCAGGCTATAATCAGATTGAAGTCTCGCCTGAAGATCAATTCAAAACAGCATTCACTACTCCATGGGGTACATTTGCCTACAGCAGAATGCCTTTCGGCCTAACCAATGCTGGTGCCACTTTTCAGCGGGCCATGGACTTTGCATTCAAAGGCATGATGGGAAAAGTCATTGTAGTTTATCTAGATGACTTAACCGTGTTCTCTAAACAGCGAAGTGATCATTGTGATCACTTGGAGCAAGTATTGGCAGATGCCGGGAACATGGAATTTCCCTAAATCCCAAAAAGTCTGTTTTTGGGGTTACAGAAGGGAAATTGCTAGGCCATGTGGTTAGCAAAGAAGGAACCAAGATCGATGCCGAAAGAGTTAAGGCTATCAAAGCCTTACTCTGCCTCTGAAGAATGGTGTTCATTCTTTCTTCGGGAAGGTGAACTTTCTTAGGCGTTTTGTTCTGATTTTCTTTGAGAAGACCCGCCACATATTGAACATGATGAAAGGGTCACCCACTTTCAAATGGAGTGAAGAAGGAAAAGATCATTTGAGGAAATAAAAACTTGTTGCTCATGCACCGGTCTGGTATGTCGGATTTCTCCAAAGACTTCATTATGTATAGCTATGCATCGGAACATCTTTGTGTATGCAATCCTAATGCAAAAAGAACTCGGAGGATATTGAATCTCCAATCGCATTCATGAGTTCTCCTCTTAAGCCTCACGAACTGAAAATGACTCAATTAGAAAAGCACGCCTTTGCCGTTGTCAAAGCGGTGAAGAATTTCAGGTATTATATTACGAACTCACATACGGTGGTGCTTTAGTTCACGACAACTGCGGTGAAGTCAATTCTAACTCGGCGGGAGTTAGGAAGCTTAGAGGAATTGGATCGCAAGGTCCGGGAATATGACCTAGATATTAAACCCACCAAGCTGGTGAGGGGCAAAGGCACATGTGTCGGCTAATGGTGAGAACAAGGGTTGAGAAAATCATGATGAAAGAAAAATTGTACGATGAAGAAGCAAACCCCTCTAGAAGGGCGATTCTCTGCCTCTGGTTTTGTTTGTGGCAACTAGTGGCGAATGGTACTCAGACATTGCTTTCTTCCTCACCTACGGCGAATGCCCGATGCACCTAAGCTGTAAAGGAGAAAGCGTCTTGTAAAGCTCGAGCAGCTAAGTATGTCATCACGGGATGACGGTTTATATAAGCGCGGATAGACGGTGTCTTCTGCGATGTGTTAACAAGCCCAGCAAGTAAAAGCTGCTGGAAAGTTTTCTGAATTCAGCTGTGTGGAGGCCATTTTCTTCTTCTTAGTGACAGCACACAAGATCATTCGAGCCGGTACTCTTGGCGCGCTCTTTCAAATCTGATACGGCTACAGGTGGCAAAGTGTGAACCACATGTCGGCAATTAAATCGGCAAGCCCAAGTTGGCTGCCCTCCCCTAAGGCCGGTTATTATCAATGAACCATTCGAGGATGGGGAATTGATTTTATTGGTGCACTCAATCCTCGATCGAGTCTTTGGACATAGCTATGTCCTCACGGCAGCAGATTACTTCACTAAATGGGTGGAGGCCATACATCAAACATGCCACTTACGAGGTGGTTTGCGGTTTTATCAAGAGAAAATATCATTGTCGGGTTTGGCATTCCAAATAAAATGGTTGCTGATAATGCTTCTAACTTCTCTTCAGGGAAGTTATTAGCTTTTGCTATGAATATGGGATAACTTTAGCACATGCCTCAGATTATTATCCTCAGGGAAATGGTCAGGCAGAATCCAGTAATAAGAACTTGGTGACCATCATACGGAAATTAGTAGATGAAAATCAGCGGATGTGGCACAAGTCTTTGTCACGATGCTTTGTGGGCGGACCGCATTACCCCCAAGATCCTCGGCATGTCACCTTTTCAAGTGTTATATGGCAGCGATGCCGAACTTCCCATTTCTGCGGAACTTCTGCTCTACGCAGCACGAGCAATCGAAGATGAAACTTTTGAGTTCTCTAGAAAAGAGAATCATGTATTTGTGAGAACTTGAAGAAAAGAGAGTAAAGGTGGTGAAAGGATCGCCGAACATCGAGAATCAAGTAAAGAGGCTTTTTGATAAGAAAGCCAAACGAGAGATTTTGAAGTGGGAGATCTCGTCCTTCTGCAGGACAAGCGAAGAGAGCCAAAGGGTATGCACGGAAAATTTGATTCCTATGGAGAGGGCCCTTGAAAATCAAGCAACTCAATGGAGAGAATAGTTTCTATCTCTCATATTTGGATGGAGTGAACTCCAGCTTCCTATAGCGGGCAACATCTCAAGATCTTCAGGAAGTAGAGCTTGCTCTCTTCTTTGTACAGTTTATTTTGGTTGTGTGTTTGCTTTCGGTTTGTTGTGTGTTTCCTTTTTCTCCCTCCGGTCCCCCTTGTTTTTGACTCCGTACCCAATGGATAGGCACATGTGATCTGGGATTCTCTACCCCCGAGTTTCACTCAGGGATAGTCCCCAGAAAGAGCCAGCTGTTATCCTGTAAAATTGACAAGGGCAATTTTACCGATAACCATCTGAAAATTTTGTCTCGATCCTCGTTAGGGATCCTTCGCGTTCAAAATATATTGTAAAATCCCTTCCCGGAAATTCGAGTTTTGAACTTAGTCTTTTGAGCCTTTTTGGTGGGCGCATGGTTTTGCCTTGCACATCAATTTTGATGCGCCTCCTTAAAAGCCTTTGGCGCATGGTTTTCCATGTTAGCACGTCTTTCGGTGCGCGAAGGATGTTGAGTAAGTTTTGGTGCGCGAAAGGCGCACGTAATATCTTTGTTACATCAAGTTTTGGTGCGAAAGGCGCGCATAGCTTCATGTCGACAACTCGTTTGATGCGCGAAAGGCGCGCTCATTCTCTCTGTTGTCATTTCCTTCCATGCGCGAAGGCGCACGCTTTCCCAATCGGCAATTTGTTTCCATGCGCCATTTCAAAAGTTGGTGGCGCATTAATGACAAAGTTTTGTTATATATACCCGTGCCCTCCTGTCATTTTCATTGCATTTTGTCAAGGCACGTGATCGCTCTGGATTTGTCAGCCCATGCTCTGTCATTTTCATCAAGTTGTGGACCCGCTCAAGGATTTTGGCTATATTGTTAAGGTAAGAGGTTCATCCTCTTTTCATTTAGTTCTTGGTGTGTGCTTGCTTGCTGGTTTTCATCAGTTGTATTTGTGCCTGGCTTGTTTCCCTCGAGCTTTTTGTTTTCTTCCTCCTGCCTGGTCTGTGCTTTCTTTCTCCTCTCCCTCCCTCTTTCTGGATTTGATGGGAAAGGGAGGGATGGTTTTATTTTGGCTTGGTCTAATCCTATTTTATCAAACTAAGTGATGCCAAGCGTCCTTTCGAAGTGGAGGTTGAAATGTGAAAATGCTTAAGTATTTCAAGTATTCCCCATGGCGCGTTGCCGCGTCATGTTGCACCTTAGACAGTCGCGCCCCTCGGCGCGTCTACCCAGCATGCTGCAGTTAAAAATCATGCGCCCCTAGGCGCACCCTTTCGGCCTGTAACACGCTCGAGACCCGCGCTTTAGGCGCGCCCCTGCCATCTTCTTTGCGTTTAAATTCAAGCGCGCCCCTCTTACATGCTGCGAGTTTAAATCCCGCGCTTCCATAAAAACTTTGGCGCACCTTTTACCCCTGTTGCATCCCTCTTCTATGCGCCAAAGGGCGCGCCCAGCTTCCATGCAACGCAAGAGTTATTTGCGCAAGTATAAAGCCTCCAAGGCGCGGGCGCACCTTAAATCATGAAGTACATGATGTTGTGTAGACCCTCCATGCGCCGCGCCATATACCTTTGGCGCGCCTTTTTCCATGTTGCACAATCTGCCCATGCGCCAAGGGGCGCACCAAATCTCAATGTAACATGCATTTCCTGTGCGCCCTTATATATAATGCGATGCACTTCATCCATGCGCCATGCGCCTTTGGCGCTTGAACTTAACCTCTGTTGCACCCTTTTCTGTGCGCCTTGACTATTGACTGTTATATACATTTTCATGCGCCTGCGCCCCGAATCTTAAAAGTTCTAACTCTTTCTTCTGCTAGTATTCCAATGGAAGATCAAATGACTAATTCAAGCTTCTTGGATTGGGTTTCGCTCCTTCTACGTGCAGATCATCAAATAAGCCTTGAAGAACACATGTCTCGTCAAGCGAGAGACCCACCAAACCAAGAGGGAAGGCAAAGCTAACGAGAAGAAGAAATGAAATACAAATATCGGAGAGGTCGGGATGCCGAATCACGAGCGAGTGCAATATGGATGTCGGGGATTACAGGCTGGGCCACATTGACATAGAGGAATTCTGGGTAAGGACTCAGAAAGTGACAAGGAGTCCATGGATGGATAAATTGATAGGCAGCGCCCTGCACTTCGCCGGTGGGATTCCTGTCAGTGCTGTTAATAACGAGTTTATGATGGTTGTTGCACAATCCTTCAACAAAGACACAAGATGTGTCGAGAATAGCAAGGGCGAGGTAGTTATAAACCTTACTGCCCGTCGCTTTGAGTTAATGCTTGGCATCCCTCATCACCGGAACTATGTGGTACATTGCTTGCCAGCAAGAATGCCTCAAGGCTTGGGAGGACAACGAGGACCGGTGCATGCGGTTAATGAATGAGGTCTACCTCGAGAATAAGAAGGTAGTGACCGGTGGCCTCAAACTATCCACCGGAGTGATTTCTCGGAGAGGAACTCGGTGATCTGATCACCTTCTGAGCGAGTCTTCGGTCTTTGGATGCTCACTACTTCCATAAGTGGATCTTTGCGGTACACAGACACAATGAATAAGAATCTGCCCGATCGGCGTTTACTGGCTGGGGAGATAATAAGCGGCACAATATCGAGCAAGCTGCAGCGATTATTCTGACAACGAGTGTTCCACATGAACTCCTACGTAGTGTATGCTGCTGCGTCTGAAAGGGATTATCCAGGGCTGCACCGAAGCGGAACTTGGCCTCAGGCCAAAATATATGAATACTATCAAGAGCTGAAGCTGAGACTGACATCAACACTTATTAAGATCAATGATGTTTTCTTCTATCACATCATGTGCATATTGCGGCCAAATTTGACTCATGGCCGGACAACCAAAAACATAGTGGCAGTCACAGAGAAGTGGGGGGCCTTGTTCACCCAATTTCCCACATTCACCTATCTGAGGGCGGTCAACTTTTTGGGCGAACCAACCGGAGTTGCCAAGGTATCTTTGGACCAAAGCTGATTTTCTTGGAACTATCAAGGCATGCTCGTCACATACCATGAAAAGTGCCTCGAGAGAAGAAAGAGGCGGAACTCCTTTCCCCCTCACGGTGGCCGTTACACATGCTCCGGCTATCACAAGGCGAAGGAGATGTTTGCTTTGAGCTAAATTGCTCAACCTAAAGCATGATTTCCCAGTGAGGCCTACATTCGACCCTAGGGCTGTCTACACCACGAGGCTAAGCTTGATCCGATTCATGTCCCTCAGTTGAGGATATCTACATTGGCGTTCTCCATGAGGTAGAACTCGGAAGAAAGGATCACTCTCGCTTAGCATTAACGGAAATCATCCATTACGGGTGGCTATTGTCCCAAAGGCTTCCAAACCACGGAAGGCGAAGTAGACAAAGTGTATAATGACACGAAGGGGATGATTGGCCCTTCCGGACATTGGCGAAGCGAGGCTCCTCGGACAATCGAGGAGAGGGTCGAGGAGACTATGCGGAGAAACAGAGCAACTTGGTGCCGCATGAATGGGTTAATCTACCTCGGTGTAGATTTTACAACTTCTCCTTTGGGTAATGCACCTCCAAGGTCAAAGAAGCAGCTAAAAGGCAAAGCTGCGGAAGGTGAGCCTAGCACCATTCAGGAGGAAGCCCCTGAAAGTCCTCTTCCTTGAGCACAACAAGTAATAACCACGGATTCGCGGAGAAGGAATTGAGAGGATAGTCCTATACGCCCATCCACCCAGGATGTCGGCATTGCTACAACTACAGAGGTCCCTTCTATCCCTTCTTCTTCTCTTCCTCCCCTTCCTCAGATATCGGCAACCACTCCTTTGGTTGTGTCTTCTCCCCCTTCTTCTACTCTCTCCCCTGCCTCTTCGTCCATCTTCTCCTCTCTCGCTGATTTGTCTTCCTCCATTTCTTCCCTCATTTCCGGGCTCCCTTCCCTTCCCATGTCTTCTACAGCTGCGGTTTCCCTTCCTCCCGTGGGCATGTCTTGGCTATTCTTTGATCCGCGCCGCGTGTCTCCACGTTCTTCCCCTCTTCTCTGTTCTTTGCTTCCCCCTCTTGTCTCTGGTCCTTCTTCATAGGACCAGCTTGGATCTCTCGGTGAGCCAACCAAAGAGAAAGTCCCCATCGCTCAGATGGACTTTTCGATCATTAAATTAAAGGAGCAAAGAAGCACAAGCCGGTTACACGCTTCTCCAAGAGCGCTGCGGTGAGAGAGTTATGGAAATTGCCTACCCGATCCCACGAAAGAAAGAAGATCTGTCTCGGCAGATTTCACGGTGACCCAAGTCACAATAGGGGACGTCCTCGAAAGTCTCCGGGGGAAGCTCTTTCCGCGATTGATGCACTCTGCAGCTTCGAAAACAAAGGAAGAAAAAGAGGCTTTTGAAGGAGCGAGAATAAATACACTTGAAGCCCTACGAGAAGATGGGAAGTGCACCTCCCACAACTGCCGCCGAGACTCCTGAGCTGCTCAGTCAGGAGAAGATCAATGAATATTCAAAAATCGGCGAGCAAGGTATGGCTGTTTCTGCTTGGAGAAGCCAAATCCTTAAGGATAGTGAAAAGGTGATCGCCGAGTATATCAGTTTATACCTGAACATCGAGAAGGCGAATAAGGAACTCCAAACATTAGCAAGTCCAGTATCAGAAGAGCTCGAAAACGCCAGACTCCAACACGAGGCCTTCCAACAAATGTTCGACTGTTCAGTCGAAGATTTGGTCAAGTTTGGAGTATTCGGTCATCGAGGACCCTCAGCAAGACCATGTCCACTCTGGACTATCGGATAGATCAGCTCGAATTTGTGTTAGAGAAGATAGACAAGGTGAAGGAAGAGGCCACGGATGCGATGCATCAAATGGAGAAGATTGTTCTATCTATGACTCGGGGTTGCTCACTCCTTCCCTCACCTTGAGATCGGTGGCGATCTTATCAATTTTCAAGGAGTTAGCTTCTCGGGACGGGGCCAGTCACTTTCACATCGAATCCATCAACAACCTCTTGCTGTAGAGACTTCATCGGGTCCCTAATCGAGGCGGGTAAAGACTATTCCAAGGTCCCAAAGCTCATTGATGAGCGGGAAACTTGCGAAGCAATCGGTGAAAACACGAGGATCCATCACAAGATCAATTTGCGCGATGATCAGCAAGTTCTTGGAATACCGCGCTCAGTTCCACATCTCATCTCCTGATCAGCATCAGAAACAGGCGACCCCTTTTAGGCCACAGGATGATGATGATGAATAGCTTCTTCTTCTTCTTCTTCTCCTCTCTATTCTCCGACTTTCTCTTCGAAATATCATAAGTGTGTTGGCATGAACGATGACATCATCCATGTTGCATCATGGGATGATGTCATCCGTCCAAGTTGTCAAAGTCAACATGACTTTTGGATATTTTGTAAATATCTTGTGAATAAGTGGTTGGCTCCATTTTGCCTTCTCTCTCCCTCACTTTCTATAAATACTAGAATACTTGTTGTATTCAAAGGGAACATTTTTCAGATAGAAATAGAAGTGAGGAGAGAAAGACTTTGAGCTTTCTTGTAACAGATAAAAACAATTAATACAATTATTCAGACTTTGTGCTCAATAGCTGTGTTATACATTAGATCTTTCTTATGTTAGATCTGTATGTGTTTAATCTGTTGATTCATATCTACTTTTCCGTCATTTGTTTATCAGTATTGCTTTGTTTATTTATGCAAGTAGGTTTGGCTCTGTTTACTACCAAACTAAAAGCATAGATCTTCTGACCCTTCTGCTTTGGAATTCATTTCTTTTCTTCCTTCGGATCTGATCTTTCTCTTTTCCCTCTTCCATTCCTTTCTCTTTCTCACCTAGAACACTCTCTTGGGATGAGATCCCAACCCCAGAAGGCGAGAATCGTGAGACTTGCATAGGTTCTGCTAGTAGAAATGTAAGCATAAACCGGTTTCGCTTTCTTTGTCTCAAGAGGGCTAAGCCACCTGCTTTGTTGGCTCGTCTATCCATAGATCTGTCTTTGTGCAATTTGGCAAGACTCGAGAGAGAGAGAGATGTGCTTTCTACGATTCATTTGTCAACCATTAGCTGGGAATGACTTCCAGCGTATAGGTTGCCCTCAATTAATGTGAGCTAATGTGATAAATCAGAATGAAATGCAATGATTTTTAAGCCCAAATCAAAATATGAAGTTCGATGACACAAATAGATGAAGAGGAAGAGGGATGATCTTTCACTAAAATGTAGAAAACAAGAAGAAATGGTTATTTTTAAGTACACCAAAAGAAAGGTTTCTTTTAGAGAAAATAGAAAGAAAAATAAGGTTACCAAGGAAGAAAATTAATGTGTATGCTTTTCAGAAGGGAAACAAATACACAACTTTTCCTAGGAATGAATAAAAATGCAAGGAACCCCAAATGGGTCCCACCCAGCGTGCAAAAAATATTTCACCTAATTCTTAGACGTTTCTTTGAATATTGGCCAAAAGCAGATAGGGTAACTGGCGAAGGAGGAATACATTGAAATGTTAGTTGATAGGTTTTTGCACGCGTGTTGACTCCTTGATCCACAACTGCTCGTGAGATCTTCATTTTGGCTGGGAGGAACTACCTGTAATGGAAAGAAAGACCACTAAATAAAAGTTAAACAATATGTGTAGTGAACTCCCTAGCGTGTGTTAGATCTGGGAAGTGTGATACTTCCTAGACGGCTATAAGTCCACTGTTTAAAACAATTTAATGCTGGTAATGAAGTAAATCCTATTGTAATTGAAATGATTTAGGTGTCTCATTATGTTGGTCCGAAAATCTGTCGGGTGGACAGATCTATGGATAGATGAGCCAACAGTGTGTAGGGCATAGCCCCTCTTTGAGTCAGCAAAGCGAAACTAGTTTATTATTATTCTACTAGTAGGAATCTATGTAAGTCTCACAATATTCTACCTTCGGGGTTTGGGATCTCATCCCAGTTAGGGTATTTCCAACTGTGCAAAGAAAGGAAAGAAGGGAAAGAACGAAGATAAGATAGATCCAAAGGGAGAAAAGAAATGAATTCCAAAGCAGAAAGATCAGAAGGTCTATGTTTTGGGATTGGTAATAAATGGAGCCAAACCTACTTGCATAGACGAACAAAGCAATACTGATGAACAAATGACAAAAAGTAGAAGTAGATTCAACAGAATAAACATGCAGATCTAACATAAGAAAGTTTTGATGCATAACACAGGTATTCAACACAAAGTCTCAATATTGTATTAATATTTTCTTCTATTACAAAAATACAAATCCTTTTCTCCTCACTTCTATTTTTCATCTAAAAAGTGTCCACACTGAATACAACAAGTATTCAAGTATATATAGAAGAAGGAGAAGAGAGAAGGCAAAAAGAAACCAACAACTAATTACAAAATATCTACAAAATATCTAAAAGTCAATTGTTGACTTTGGGCAACTTAGTGGATGACAACATCCCATGGTGCAACATGGATGATGTCATCATTTGTGCCAACATACTCTTAGATATTTACAAAAAGAAAGCCAAGAGGAAGAAGACTGCTCATTGTCGTCTTGCGGTTGAAAGGGGGTATCTTGCTTCGCTGCTATTTGGGAGAGGTAATGTGGAACTAGGTCTGATATTCCATGAATTTACTGACCATCGCCTAAGTTGATCCTGGCAAGACCCTTTGTATGATCGCCGATGACCTCGTAAGTCTCCCACTCATCTCTGAGTTTTCGGGGAGCTTGAAATATTCATTACCTACCTCCATCAAGTACCCCACAAAATCACGGCAGGCCAGAAGATTATTGATGCATTCCATGTCAAAAGTGACTTCTGGCCCTAGCCCCTGTGAGACGATCTCCTTGAAGATCCGAATAGTTTCATCTACCTTCCTCAAGGTGAAAGAAGGAGTGAGCAATCCTGGAGACATTCTTAGAACAATTTTCTCCATTTGATGCATTACATCTAGGGCTTCCTCCTTGACCTTGTCTATCTTCTCCAAGATGAATTCCATCTGATTGACCCGGTAGTCCAACGTAGCAAGGATTTTGCTGGGTACCCTGGGGTGATCGAAAACGCCGAATTTTACCAAATCATCGACTAAGCAGTCGAGCATTTTCTGGAATGACTCATGTTGTAACCTAGCATGGTCCAACTCTTCAGAGATAGGTCCTGCAATTACCTAGAGATCCTTGTTTGCCTGGCTAATGTTCTGATATAATTCGGTGAACTTGACAATTACTTCCTCATTGTCTTTGAGGATCTAATCTCTCCAGTGAAACTGCCATACCTTGTTCACCAATTTTGGCGTATTCATTTATCTTATCCTGGCTTAGGACCTCAGGAGTTTCGGTGGCAGTTGTAGGAGGTGCACTGCCCATTTTCTGCAAGGCGTGGAGAAGATGTTTGTTTTGCTCTTTTAGTAGCCTCTTCTCTTCCTTTGCTTCTTGGAGTTTCTTGTAAAGGGCATCCACCGTAGATAGGGCCTCTCCTTGAAGGCTTTCAGACAACATTCCCATTGTGACCTGCGTCACTATGTAATCTATAGGAGACAGATCCTTTTTATCCTTTGAAGGATCGGGATACGTGATCTCCATTACTCTTTCTCCCGATGCACTCTGAGAGAAGCGAGTTATCGAATTTTTCTTCTTAGCCCCCTTTGTTGGGATGATGGAGAAGTCCATAGGTGCAATAGGGACTTTCCTCTTATGCTGACTCAAGTGCTGAGAAAGCCATGCTTGGACCTAAGGGAGCGGGACCAGTGGTGGAAGAGGGAGCAGCTGCAGTGGATGAGGGGAAATGCGTAGAGACACTTGGTGGCGGCATCGAGAGAGAGGCCAAGAAAGTGCTCACGGGAGGGGGATATTGCAGGTGAGGTAGTCATGGGAATGGAAGGGAGCTGAGAGATGAGAGAAGAAATAGTGGGGGACAGCTCCGCGAGAGAAGAGAAGATGGAGGACGAGGAAGGGGGAATAGTAGAAGATGGGGGAGAGGATACGACCAAAGGAATGGTCACTTGAGTCACATGAGAAGGGGGAGAAGGGACGGTGGGAACCTCCATGGTTGTTGCAGTGGCAACATCCTGAATGGATGTGCCCATTGGAACACTCTCCGCCACTTCTTTCTCCGGGGATGCCAGAGTTACAACTTGTTCCTGTGTGGCGGAAGGAGGGCTCTCAGGAGCTTCTTCTTGAGCGGAGCTTGATTCTCCCTCTTTATCCTTGCCTTTGCCCTTTGGCAGATGTTTCGGCCTGACAGGTGCGTTGCCCAAAGGGGACGTGGTGAAATCTACTCCGAGGTAGATAAGGCCATTCATTCTGCACCAGTGTTCTATTCACCGCAATGTTTCTTTAACCCTTACCTCAATGGTCTGAGGTGCCTTTGTTCTATCTATTTCGGCAAATGGCCAGTTATCCCCATCCGTGTCTAGATACACCTGATCAACTTCTTGATCGGTAGTTTGATAACCTTTTGGAACAATGGCCACACCGTACTGAAATAATCTCTGCCAGGGCCAGGCGAGAGTGATCTTTTCTTCTGAGTTTGACCTCATGATACAGGTCAATGTAGATATCCTCGATCTGTGGAATGTGGATCGGATCGAGTTTTTCCTTAGGGAGGCAATTTCTTGGATCGAAGGTGGGCCTTATCGGAAATTGTGCTTTAGATTGAGTAGTTCTAGCTCTGCGAACATTTCCTGGGCTTTGTTGTGGGAAATGTAGGTGTACCTACCCACTGTAAGGGGGAAAGGAGTTCCACCCTTCTTTCTCTTCAGACACTTCTCATGGTATGTTATGAGTTGTCTGGATAGCTCCAACAGGATCAGCTTAGGGCCAGCATACCTTGGCAATTTGGTGGGCTCCCCCAAGAAGTTAGCTGCTCTGAGATAGGTGAAGGTGGGGAATTGGGTAAATAGTGCTCCCCACTTCTCACTCGTTGTGACTATGCTCTTGGTCATCTGACCATGAGTCATATTTGGCCTCAAAAGGTAGACGATGTCATAGAAGAAAGCATCATTGATCTTGGTAAACTACGAGATGCTATTTTCCAGCTTCATCTCTGGGTAGTATTCATATATCTTCACTTGAGGCCAAACTCCGCATCGGCTCAGTGCTGGATAATCCCTCTCGAGGCTGCAACGATAGACTACGTAGGAGTTCATGTAGAACCTCCCCATTGTGGTGAGTTGTTGGAGCTGCTCAGATATGGTGCTGCTTATGATCTCTGCCCACTCAAAGCGCTGATTAGGCACATTCTTATTCATGGTTTCTAGGTACCTGAGCATCCATTTGTGAAAGTAATGGGCATCAGAAAGCCCAAAACTCTACTTAGGAAGGTGATGGTATCACTCAGTTCCTCAGAGAAGTCGCTACGGTGAATAACCTGTGGCCACCTGGTTATCACCTTCTTATTCTTTAAGTACACTTCGTTCATCAGCTACATGCATTTGTCTTCATTATCCTCCCACGCCTTGATGCAGTCTTTACAGCCACAAAATGTCGGTGGTGGGGAATGCCTAGCATGATTTCGAAGTGCCGGGCAATGAGGTTGATTATGACCTCGCCCTTTTCATTTTCAACACACCTTATGTCTTTGTTGTAACAGTAGGCCACCACCATCATAAACTCATTGTTTACTGCACTGATGGGGATCCCCCCAGCAAAATGTAGACCACTGCCCACCAGCTTGTCCATCCAAGGACTTCCTGTGACCCTCCTGGTTCTGGCCTAGAAATCTTCCATGTCGATGTGACCAAGTTCGAATCTCTAATGTCTAGGTCACATTCTGCCTGGGACTCGGGCATTCTAACCCTTTGATACTTGTATTTCATCTCTTCCTCTGTAAGCTTAGCCTTACCCTTTGACTTGGTTGGCCTTTTGCTTGATGTAGACATATGTGGATCTGAGTTCAGTTGTTGATCTGCAAGAAGGAGTGAAGTCCAACGCAAAAGAGCCATGTTAGCTGTCAGATCTTCCATTAAAGCATTACAGAATGAGGAGTTAGCAATTTTAAGGCCTCGGGCACAGGTGCGGGGATACTTGTAGGGCTGCGAGGGATTTTATGTAGTGCATCAAACGGAGTGTTACAAGGAATAAATCAGCGCCAAAGGGCACAGGCGCAAGGATTTTACATATAACATCATTGTTGTTGTAGACGGGGTGCGCCTATGCCATTTATATGTGGTTTTATACTAGGCACAAATAATTTTGGTGTTGCATGGGAGTAGGATGTGCCAATGGCGTAGGCAATTTACATGTAACATGGAATTTTGGTGTGCCGAAGGGTGCAGGATTAATGCGTGTAGCACTAACTTTATGTGCGCAAAGGGGGTCTTTGCGCAGGAAATTATTGCATAACACTTATGTTATTGTAAGCGGGATTGCGCTAGCGCCGGGTTTAGGATTTACTTGGTTTATGTATGGCGCAGGGATTTTGTGTGTTGCAATCAAGGTCAGTGCACCCTTCTTGCGCGACTGTGTTTTACTGAATAAATAAGGGTGGCGATTGCGCCCAGAGAAAAATGCGGCTCAGAAACAACTTTTAGGTTTTCTCTCCTTTCTTGATGGGTTTGCGGTCTTTTAGGCCTCCTTTTTCATGGATTTAAACGGTGAAGGGGGCATAGCAAAGAGATCTGGGTTCACTTTTGAGACAGAGCCCTCTTGGCCAGCAGATCTGGAAAGAGGGTGAAAACGGCTTGGGAGGGAAGATTTGTAAGAACGGCATCCATATCATCCTAC
This sequence comes from Taxus wallichiana var. yunnanensis, assembly GCA_018340775.1. Taxonomy (NCBI): domain Eukaryota; kingdom Viridiplantae; phylum Streptophyta; class Pinopsida; order Cupressales; family Taxaceae; genus Taxus; species Taxus wallichiana. The sequence continues at coordinate 790,385,067 of CM031242.1, forward strand.
CTCACAAACAACCAACAAAACAAAAACACAAGAGGAGTAAGAACCACTTACCCGGAATATATAGAATGAGAGAGACGAAGTGGGGTCCATGAATGTGACACGAGAATGACGGGCGCGCTGACAGGTGCAGAGGAATAAAGATTTTCACGTGTTTTTGATTGTGAAAGTGACAGGGCGGATGTGCCTATATATAGCCAAAAGTGCAATAAATGTGCCAACCACTTTTTAAAGAGGCGCACCAAAATGCATGTCAACATGGAAAACCTTGCGCCCTTTGGCGCGGATATGATTTTGTCAGCATGGAATTATCTGCACCTTGGTGCAAATTTAGTATTGTCGACACTGGTTTTGAGCACCTTGCACACCAAAATATGGTGCAACATTTTTTTGTTGACAGGAAGGCGCATGCACCTTGGCACAGGTAAGAAAGGTGCATCACGGGGAGGCGCAACAATTGTTATGTCAACACTTCAAAAGGTGCGCCAAAGGAAATAATGGGGTGCAGTTTTATCTTGTGTTGCATAGGTAAAAGGTGCGCCCAGCCAAAAAAGGACCAAAATGACCAAGTTCAGAAAACTAGATTTCCGGAAAGGGACTTTACAACATTCCGAACGCTGAGGGACCCCGACGAGGAACCAGAACAAAATTTTGGTATGGTTACCTGTAAAATTGCCCTCGTCAATTTTACAGATAACACATTAAAAACACAATAAGAAAGATCTAATCTAACAGGCTAGGTTAAAATAAGATCCGAAGGTCAAGTATTTGGTTCCGATTCTCTCGTAGGTTTGACAGAGGTCTCGTGGCAGTCACACCGATTAAGGGTGATGCAAGAATAGGTGGGTAAGTTAATGTCCTGGGTGTATTGGTAAATACAGAGACCGATGCCGGTTAAGGGTGATCGACGCGCGGTTAGGGGAGAACTAGTGCCGATTCTTCGTGGAAAACTAGGAATGCCACATAATGAGCTTTTGAGATCTCCCTTATGATTGCACAAGGGACTAGGCTGGTCGAAGTGAGGTATTAGGCTTGTTTGGATGGGGTTTTGTGAGGTTTTCATGGGGATATGAAGGGGTGAGTATTAAAGGAGGTCAATAGGTGGCTAGGAGGATAAAGGATGAAGATACAATAATTAAATGAATGAATTAGAGTAAACTATTCTACTTACTTGAAATCTAGTTATGGGCACCTTTAAGTGATGAATTAAAATGTTGGTAAAGAGGTTGAATGTTTGTTGAGGATCACCAAATGTTGGAAAGCTTCGCATGGGCTACATGTGCATTCCTTTTTTCTTGGTTCGATCAAATCTGTGTTGGGTGGTTGCTTTGGGACGAATGTTGATGTCCGTGTAAGAGAAAATACTTGATCTCCTTCCTTGCATGTGTGTTCTAGCGAAAAATTGTTCTCAAAAGATGTGTTATCTCTCAGGAATCCGCCAAGCTTTTTCCAACCTCAAAAACAAGGTTGTTTTGGGGATTAAAAGGTGACTGACGGCGGTTTGGGCTTTATCATCGATGGTTAAGGGTAACCAACGTCGCTTAGGGCGGATTTCGTAGTTTTACTAAACTTGGAAGATCCCTTGATTTTCTCGGGATCTTGTGTCATTAACCCGTAGATTAGACTGGGAAGCTTCTTGTAAGTATGCGGGAAGGTGGTTAGAGGGAATGTAGGCATTGATTTTTAGGGTTTGGGTAAGTCTTAGTTAGTTATGGCAACTTACTAAGAACAGGTCTTAGGGTGAGGTGGCTTGATGAGGTGTCTAGGTGAGGTGACTATGTGGGCATTATCTAAATTAGGCTATTTAAATAATAAATATGGTGATGATAATGAATTAATTTAATTTAATTAATTAAATTAATATTAGTGGGGTGAAGGGGGCCATGACTAGGTGAATGTGATTAAGGTATTTATTTGTCGAGGGACCAAAGGGGAGTGTGACCCAATTTTGGTGTCTACACATATATACAAACTCCATATGCCTACCACAACTCTATAAACCTCCCAAAATAGAGAAAATAATCATAGTACCAAAACTAGGTCGGTTCACTCCATGGACTTCAAAACACAGAGCCTTGTCACCTAAAAACCAAAGGTCTAATGACATGCAACCCTCGAAAATGCATTCCTACGACCTCTAGGTGTACCCTTTACTCTACACATGGGTTGTAGATTAGGTCAATGGAAAATAGATAATCACATACAACATCGTAGAACCATCTCATTCAAAAAATCTAGAAAGTCCACACTAGACAACATATAGCCAAATGGCATCAAAATCCATAAAGCTTAGACTTTCAAAAAACAACCAAAATAAGGAAATCTCAATAGATCAAGAAAAATGGCTAAGTAGCCACATTCAAACAACAACAAAATATCTCAAAAAGAAACAACAAGGCTCAAAGCTTAGCAACAATCAATTAAAATTGTTGGTTTCGATTACAATCGAATTTACAAATAAAATACATATTAAATAATTCACATCACAAAGCACTATATTAGCGTCGGAAGAAGCCACTCACCATGATACTATCTCTTCAAATGCGCATCTCAAAGCATTGATAATCCTCTCAAAATATGAATATAATAATTGATCAAATGATGTAACTGCAATAGTCTCTATCTAAATCATCGTCTCTAAACTCCCACAAGGCTTAACATAGTCATAGCTACACAAAAGGCATCCCTAAGACAATTAGTTAAGGAGAGAGAAAAAATTACATGTTTTCATTCATCGAGCCTAATGCATCCAAGACAACACAATATGCATGACACTTGTTGAGAAAATGCCATACATAACAAATAAATAAAAGTGGGTTTCAGCCTATGCTAGACTCTACTTATTTTGTACTCGGCTCGAGTAAAATGAACAATGGTTTGTTTTACCTCACTCTCCACATTCACCTTTGATACTACCTCGTAGGGATCATCGGTGTAGGGTACACAACATAACACATAACCACATCACTAACACAAAAACAAATTATGCATAACCATAGTTTCATACACATAGCCAGTCATACTAGATATAACATCATAATATATTTGTAGCTTACAATATGTCACGTTTCCACATAATGCACTAAAAGTGCAAGTACAATACAATAGGGTTCATAAGATCACCATATGCCCCCAATACATGAGGACACAAATTTATCCCATAACATACAAATGAATGTGTATAATGAACGGAGTGATTTAACATCACGAAATATACACAAATATGATCAAACATGGTGACAACATCACAATACGACACAATTCAATAGAAGCATGTTTTATCACACAACACATTGGTGCACATGTACAAAATCACATAATAATTGAACATTGTCAAACATTCACATAACAATATGGTATGAAACATACGGTACACATTGAATTCACGAGAGAGTACTCTCATCACAAAACACATCAGCATCACTTCTAGTCCACACCAAGTGGTAAGAACAATGTACATTCACATGATCACAAGTACATTTTAACAACATAACATTATAAGACATTATACTTCCATCTCCTCCACCATTACGAATATCCATCATAACACCAAAATGTCCTAGAGGTTCAAGAGTATAAACCTTTCTCGACATTAAATGTAATGCCCACTCATGTAGGACTAAAACGCAAGCCAAAATAAACTAGGAAAAAAATATTTCCTTTCTTATTTCACAACATCACTTGGGCTCACTTATAATAACTCAACATCACAAGATATTATTACATGAACATGGTCTCACTCATATGACAGGATAAGAATATCGTTGACACCAAAAGTAAAGACCACTCACACTACCAATCCTACATGAAAGGCTTGCAATTAGGAGATATTATACCACTTATAACTCCACTAAGGAATCATGTCTAGCCTTTGGTTCCTCCAAGATGAAATATGCCACATCAACTTTGGCAAGACCCTTATCAATCCATTATAACATGTGTTTATGCCTCTACTAAGACTAGCCATGAATTCTTTTGGTTCCTCCAAAGTAACAACACATGATACTCCTTATTCCTCCCTTCACTAACAATACCTTATTCCTCCAATAACAATGATGTAATCTCACCCCAACATGAAGAAACTTACACACAATCATGATAACACAAGATTCACATTAATGCCACATTTTCTCAAATGAATGAAGAACAATAAAATGATATAACCATAAACAAGAACTAGAAGATAGAACATGTTCAACAATGTATATAGTTATCATGGTTTACATCCTTCTTAAAATTTAATTCCTTGAGTTTACATCAATAATTATACCACATTTAATGTACACAAAACATCTGCTCTCATCTTATAATTACATATTTCTTGTTTCATTACAACGTTTACTGACAAGGAGTACATAACATTGAATTCCATTCTCTACTACAATTAATTTGCATATTTGCACTATTAGTATAAAAAATTTAAACACATACGAGTCTCATAAGGCTTGTTTTCAAGGTAAGGATTCATGTTCCTGAAAATCATGTTTTGCATGACAATTTGTTTTACTTTCATTGCATAAGGAGGAATTAACATGAATATTTAAAGTGATAATCTTAGGTTCAAGATGGAAAAATTTCAATTTTCCCTTTTCAAAACCTCCACTTACTAGAGTACACTATTTTTTTTATAATAAGCTTCTATATTTTACTAATTAGTTGGAAATAATTTTTAAGATACACACAAGTCACATAAGATTCGTGTTCAAGTTAGGAGTTCATGTTTTCAAATTACATGTTCCCACATGGAACAATTCATCTTATCATTAATAACATGAAAAGGCTTAACATTAACTTAAAGGGGATAGACTCCAAGTTTCACTTTACTCCTAAAATCAACATCTTATAGGAACACAATTTCGATAGCTGAAATTAATTACAGATTTCGTCCACAAATTAGCCTCCTAAGAGGTCCTAGGCTTAATTTATTTACATTTCCACTGAGGGATCTACACCATACTACAGGTCAACACTAGAGTATTCAAACATCCCTATCTCGCAAAACCTTGTACAAGCCAAAGGTACTCCCTTGTTACTTGTCAAGGTAGCACTTTTATCTCGCAATTCCTTAATGATATTATTTACGACATTTAGTACATAGTTGAACTTGTACACTAAATCCAATTGTGTGATACATACTTACACACATGCAAAAACCTAACACCATGCTTTTAGGGAATGCACATGAAGGCAAAGTGAGCATGTTCATATCTAAAAGGTAAATTATGGATCTATTAGTGAGGTTGACCAATGATACGTATTCATCTTACTTGTATCGGTTTAGGATTGAAAACATCTCTTTAATTCTGAATTTGCAAGAAAACATACGGTTACCATGTGGTCTAAAATAGCCTTCACATGGCTTAAGGGTTAGGGTCCTTGTGATTGTCCTTTAAGCTATCATCTTGTAGTCACTAAATCACACACTTACTATGTGCATATAACCTCTAAATATTTCATTTACATATATGATTCATAAGTAAAAGAATCAGTTGTTAACACCCCTTTACTTTGTTTTGACATTTTTATTATCCTTTTCATCTTTATTGCTTGGTGTTTCCGATGAAAACTTACAGTTTTTCGTATCAACTAACATCCTATCTTGCTCTTATTTCCTTTTTGACCTTTTGAGCACCATATATAGGACCATCAATTAGGGGTATGAGCATATGGGACCTATTGTCCCCTCTCGGGTGCCCGTGTCCTCTTTCTTTTTTTGATCTTTTGAATGTTACTTATTTCTTATCTTCTTTTATCACTATTGGTTGTCTTTTCAATTATTAATGATGAAACTTAAGTAAGGGAATCATATATATACATGTCTTATTTAACCTCATTAAGGGGAAAGCATTCAAGAGGCACATACATCTACAAGGAGCTAATATTTTCTATCTACTACACCAAGGACTACATTTTGGACTTTGCATACTTCATTACATAGAGGGTTTATTTTGAATTCCATACCACACATTTGCATTTGGGACAAAGTAGTTATAGCCCGCTATCTCTTTGTGTGACTAGCACTAGGGAATCCTAGCTTAAGGGACATTATTTCAATCACACACACAATAACTACATAGATTTTGAAATGTAGTGCAACGCTCAGATGAAAATCACATTGGGGTGACCGCCAAGGTTAATCTAACTCAAGCATTTGCATTATTTTATTCATCTAATGTTTGCTTGAGTATTATGTAGGTATCTAGGGTTTATTTTTAGGTTACATGTGTGACATAGTAAATCTGATGTGACACACAATGAACAAGGAGAGACACTAAGCAACACAAAAAGAACCAAATCTTGAGCACTTCGCATACACCACACCCAAAAAGATGCTAGCATTTGAGCAGCCACTGTCACCTTCCATGAACTCTTGTCCCTAAGATCATCACTTTTTAGGATCATACTCGAGCTTACACATCCAAGAATCTCCCCTTCCGATTAGTCTCCAGATAGAATTAGTCCATACCTATAAATACAACTTGATTCATTCTCTAATCCCTATATATCACTCTTGCTTGTATTTCCTTATCTTGATCTTGCTTAAATATTGTTATATCCATTTGATCAACAGTTTCCTTATATTATATTTAATTTCACTAAATCATGTCCTAATAATGTTTAACCATTTACAATCCCTACAAGGTTGTTTAATATCATTTACCACTTAGCATATATGTTCAACATGGTTATTTAAACTTGTAATCCTATTTTCTCTACATCGGTGACTTCTAACACGTATTAATACAACTAAGATCATTCTTACAACTTGCATTCTCCACACTACGAGGTGATTTCACGTAAGGGCATTTCACACCACAAATTTACTCTTAGATCATTCTTTTCATTTAGTTTCTTTCTTCATAGTTCTCTAATATTTAGTACATCCCACAATAACACACTCGTCATTCTACACATGAGCATGCTATAAAATGACATTTCAATTTCAGTTAATCAATACATCTACAACCTTAGTAAATATATAACATGTAATCAAAATCACACATGTTAGTACTCAATACTACACCCTCCAGGGCCCAGTAGCACTAGCAAGGAATCGGGGTGCTTTGAGAATGACAGACGTTATAGTTTATGTCATTTACAATCGGGGAATGTTTGGACAAATCTTTAGAACTAGGCTTTAGGGTAACCGGTTGAGTGACACTTACAAAGGGGATATCATATCCCTAATACTACTTTGGTCTTGCCTTTAACCGGGGTGAGAGAACCCACGAGGTATCTCTGTTATCCCAAATTCACCCCCGACAAATTTGGTCAAGACAAGTCCTGCACATAAGGAAATTATGAAGGAAATGACTCGGATCCATGAGCTCACATTCCAGATGAAAAACAAGTTTGCGAGAGGGACTTTACTGATGGAGTGGTGGGGCCTGTGAAAGATCAAATGACCCCGTGCAAGAAGAAATTCAAGAAACGGCTCTATTGAGTGAACCATGCCTCAAATCCAACAAAAAAATTACAGGCGGGCTCGAAATGGAAAAAGCAGGGTCGGGTAGGAGGTCGAGTGGTGTCAAAGGAACCAAAGACTCAAAGGAAAATAAATGGTGAAGATTCAAAGTCTTTGGGCTCTCAAATAGTTTAGGACAGACCCCGAAATCGAATAATTGTGGAGGAGACAATGAGAAGCGCCTAGTGTCCAAATGACGCACCTCCAAAAGCTAAAACCAAAGGGAAGGATCAAACAAGTGCCAAGCCTCCACACGTCAAGGGATCCAAAATTTTTACCAGCCGTTGAAAATTCTTTGACTCGGAGGAAGGTACCAAGTGTCAACTTAGCGCAATTTCAAATGGGAGCCCAAGGTGGAGACTCAAACTTGTGCCAGCCCTCCACGTAGCCAATGGTCAACAGAGGTAAAAAAGGAGAACGGGCCCAAAATTGCTAAGTAATGAATATAGGTGGAAGGCACCAGGTGTCTAAATAATGCACATTCAAAATTGGGACCACCGAGCAAGTTGTCAAATGAGAGCGGGTCTTCCATGTGTCCCAAAGCTTTGAAAAGGTGAGGGACGGTTGAAAAGTCTAAAGGCTTGTGAAGGTCTCCACGTGTCATATCCATGCTACTCCAAAGGTAAAGTCTAGGGGTAGTTTATAAACACGTGCAAAGCCTCCACGTGTCTTGGGTCAGATACAATGCCTCTGCCTATAGAAAAGACTCAAGAAGAATACAAAGGAAATAGGAAACTGCGGATGCCACCACATGTCACATGGGTGTTATTCTAAGAGTGAAGGAAGGAGTCAAATCTCAAATGAGCACGAGCTACCACGTGGACCTGGTACAAACAGACTCATTTAAATATTATGCGCTCATGACCCAAAAATTCAAATGACCATATCTTTTGACTAAGAACTCAGATTTGGGTGGGAGAATATTTTTTGGAAATGTCTCGATGCCCTCTATGCCTTGGAAACATAAAATATCATTTTTTATAGGCATTGGTGGGTGAAAATGGAAAAAGTCTTCCATACCATTAATATAAAGCTGATTTCTCCAACTACCAGATCTGATTCGATTCGATCCATCGTTCTTCTTCAATACACCGAACAAATAGAGGGAGCCAGAATCGATAGATTTGGGGTGGATTTGAGAAAGGCATTGATTGATAGTGATTGAGTCTTCAAGGTAGGATTCAATGCATATCCTATGGTAGTTGAAACATGATTCGAATTTTCCCTCTTCTCTCTCTTATTCTTTCTATATATTATAACACTTCTCATTTGAAAAGGGAGATTATTCAGGTGTAGGGAAACTCTGTCAAATTTTTTCCCGACTCCATTTTGAGTTGAAAACCTTCTCCTATGCCTGGAAAGAATTTTTGTGCCTCTAAGTAGAAATGTAATGGTTTGTGCACCCATATAGAGCAATAAAACGTGTTTTTGTGGTGTTTCTTCAACCCTTTGCATTATTTTTTTGTCTCTCCCTTTCAAATCTATTTTTTGTGCATGTATTTCACATTTGCAGGGTGCAACACATTGTGTTTCATGGATTAGGGTCTAGGTTTGTGTCACTTCTGTCTGACCTTCCCATCTTCCTTTCTCCCATGTTTCATCCTCCCTCAACAGAGCATCTCACCCCTTTCCTTCTCTGGTGTATCACCACTTTAGTGTAGGATT